>CM034152.1:778538278-779152772 GCA_019776745.2 Taxus chinensis
GCAAATTTTTTTGTTTCAGCTATCATAGTTTTATCTTTCTTGTTTGTAGGATTTGACTTTACTACATATACTTTTTTATCTTTACTAAGATTATTCTGACTGCAAGTCTTTGCTATGTGTCCAATATTTTAGAATTTTTAACAAATTACACCCTTATCTCTTATCATATTTTGTGAACTATAATGCCTATCATGACCTTTAGATTTTTTTTTACATTTGATGGCTTTATGAACAACCATGTTACATTAAAAAACAATAACCATACAAGGAATGGGAGTACATTATTTCATGGGATTGTCTGAAGTGCTTGTTCCATCTCTTGGAATCATTATTGATCTTCTTTTTTGTAGTGTGAGATGATTCTTGAGCACTCTTTCTATCTTTCTTATCAGTTGTTCCAACATATTTGTTTTCTTCTTTATATCCTAAGCCTGACTTGTCACTTGGATCTCTTTGGGTATATAGAAGATCAACTAGATCATGTGTGCTTTTGTCAATCTTCTCAAACAACTTCAAATTTCTCATCATTTGGTCCATATTATTATTCAAATGTTATATTTTTTATGTAAGTATTAGACACTCTTATTATTTAGTTGTGAATGATAGTGACATAATCTCTAGTTGAGATTATTGTTCCTTAAACTCATCTTCCTCTTCTCTCTCCTTCATATTGAGTCTATTCTCATAAATACTACTTTTCTCCTCGTAGTCCTTCAACTCAGATCTCAGTTTGTGATTCTTCCTTCTAGACAGCTGCAACTCTTCAAGAACACTCACCAAATTTGCTTCAAGGTCTACCACAACACATTCTTCATTTGAGTCTTCAATTTTAATGTGATTATTTCCTTTAGACTTGTTTTCATGTGATGTTTCAAAAGCCATGAACAAGGTTTCATTATAAGCTTCATCCTCCTCACTTTCAGAACTTTTGGTATCACTTGATTCAGTTGAACTTGAATCCTTCTTGGTGTAGAAGTTTCTTTTTCTTTTGAAAAAAATTATCTTTCCTTCTTTATTAAAGTTCTTTTTGTGTTTTATATGTCTCTTACCTTTATCTTCATGTTCATATTTCTCCTCTTTGTTCTTGTGAGGGAAATTTGATACAAAGTGACCTACTTGGCCACAATTGAAAAATTTAAAGGGAATTTTTCCTTTGTATTTACCTAATCCTTTTATTAGTTTTCTCACAAACATGGCCTCTATCTTCTCATCATCTAATTCAATATCATATTCCTGTTTAGTTTTATTTGGGTTTGGTTCCTTATCAAGTTTGAAGGAAACTTCTTTCTTACCTAATTTTTCTCCCAAGGTTCTTAATTCATATGCACTTAAGATACAATCAAGTTCATCCAATTTTATCTTGCTTATTTCCTTGGATTCCTCCACAATCGAGATTTTTGCATCATATTTAGGATTCACGGACTTCAGTAATTTCTGGACAACCACATATTCCTTTTTCTTTTCACCTAGCCCTCTTATCATATTTTTCACTTCATTCACTCTTTGTAGATAAGAAGCAATGCTCTCATCCTCCTTCATTTTCATGCTTTCAAATTATGTTCTATAGGTCTGGAATTTGGAAAGTTTTACTTTTTCATCTCCATCATGTATTTTATTTAGTTTTTCCCACATCTCCTTGGTTTTTTTACAGTGCGTGACCTTTACAAACTCTATCTTAGATAGTCCACAAAAAATGGCATTCATAGCTCTTGAGTTGTTCTCATGAGATTGTTTTCCAACTTATGTAGTGATAGGTGTAATAGGAATGGTGTAACCATGCTCAATTACTTCCCTTATCTCATTTCTAAGAGACTTAAGATATACACTCATCCTGACACTCCAAAAGGTATTGTTAGTTCCACTAAAAAGAGGTGACTTGGTCATGGAGAGAACACTTTGTTCTTGATTACTATCCATGTTTTGTGTAAGAGGGATCTCCTTAAAGTGGTTATAATTTCTCCTAAATTTACCTTCACTGATACCAATTTTTGAACATGCAAGCACAGAGAGGGGGAGAGGATGAATCGGTGCCTTCAATTTTTGTATTTGAACTTAGCAATCAAAACAACATTCATTAAGTATTTTAATCCACGAACCAATCAAATCATATAATCATGAAATAAGAAAGAGAAAACACACGAGGACACAAAATTTAGTTGGGAAACCCAATAAGGGAAAAATCCCAAAACGATCATAGAAATATAAGGAACAAATGTTCTACAACAATTACAATGATCATGAAGCACCCACTTAAATGAACTTGCAAGCACTTACTTACAATGAAAGCACCCAATCCCAAATTATTGAGCTAACACTCATACTTTCACTAATAAATTTTGATCACCTTCTCCTTATTTACTTACATCAACATCTTATGATCATGGTTTCTGATGTAGCCTAGATTTTACCACCAACATCCCAAGGCGTGTTGGCACATCACTCCGCAAGAACTGAGCACTCACTCGAAGCAAACAAGGGTATTAGGTTCCTATTATCAAAGCTTTTTCAATATCTTACCATGATTAAAAGTATATTTCAGATCCATGACAGATAATCAAATATTCCATAGTGCGTAAACCAAATCTAGTTCTTAACCATGTGAAAGAATAACTAAATAATTACTATAATCAATTTTACCATGAAATATTCATGCTAAGTTATATCTAACACCAATATCCAGTCCAGTAGGATCCTATTATATTAAATTGCTGAAAAATTTAGAAGCTTCATAAATCATAATAATGTCACCATGAGTCATGCGTGTGCTAATAAACTCAGTAGCATAACTCTATAATAACATCAGGGATATCCCTAAACCATGCAAATCAATAAATATTTATAGGGGTGGATACTTTCCCTTCACCACTCATGCACCTTCAATAGTAGTCTACATGCTAATAATAGCCCTGCGCCCTTACATGAAATATGCAAAAGCATGCAAGCTCATGCTAATAATAGATCTACCTAATAGTTACACTCCTACTACAAATCCTACTAATAGCTCCAGAAACTCTACATGGACGCTCGATCCTCCACTTCTCCCGAAATAGTCTTTAGCATGGCCTGTCAAGTCTCCATGAATTTGGTGTGCTCTACACTCCATCTCCCAGAAATTAGCCTTAAACTACAAAAGTGGCTAAGTCCTAATTTTAAACTATTCCTAGGTGCACACCCATGTTTTTCTGTACTTACGCACGCTCCTACATGTGCGCCATACGTCCACGTGCCCATATCCTCCCATGCATTTTCACCCTTGAGTTGTACTTTTATCAATTCAACATTCACCCCACACTGATGTCATTTCTACCTCCCAACAATGGGCTAATCCAAACTTATATCTCCAAGAACAAAGAATAAATGAATAATGAATGAAAGAATAAAGGTAAGCACTTATACAATAAGACACTAGAGTGTTAGGAAATATTCAGATAAAATCTTGTGGAATAATCTACCTGACAGAATCACAACAATGGAAAATAATATGCAGAAAATATTACAAATCTCAAATAAAAGTCGAAAACTAATAATAACACAGCACAAAAATATGGTATTTAACGTGGTTCACCGAATTTGGGATACATCCACCAAGAATCACTTGCGTAGATTTTTATTACAAGCCACCGCTCTCTTAAACTATGCTGCAACCATAACTCTATAGAATTCACACCCAAATTCAAAACACATCACTACAATGTTACATTAATCCTACCATATGAAGAAAACCACTTAAGTAGTTTTACAAAACTATTGGTATCAAAACCATGGGAAAAAACCGTCCCATAAACCTATGGGTCAAAAATCCCACCCATAACATGAAAAAGCCACATTTCTCGTATATCGGGCATGTTTTGTTTCAAGGCCAAAAAAATTTGGGGGCTACACCTCCGAATGCCAGCAAGAAAACTGTGGAAAGTGTACATTACCCTTAGTGTATAGTCTTCAACACTTTCAAACATTAAAACATGCTCCATAACCTAACTTTGAGGGTCTGACCCGAAGCCTTTCATGTTTATAGGCAGAATTAACTCTGGATATTAATTTTTGATCATGAATGCTTCTAATACTTTCCAATCACTTAGGGCTCCACTTGTTTTATCTCGTATGTCTAGGGGCGCATGGCTTCCATCTCATCATGAGTCATGTTTTCTTTTTCATTCTACAAAATTCTAATGATGTTAGCCATGTTGGAAACCATACCCTCTCATATAATCCATTGTCTGCATAATATAAATTCCCAATCTCTTACAGTTACCTAAATTATGAAAGACCATGGGCTTTTTATAAAACTCCCACCTTTGTGATTTTCTTCTTACTCACAACATTCTATCCATGCTCTTGAGCATCTACTATCCTCTTCATTTATCTTCTAGGACCTCCGTAATCTTCTTCAAGTTCATCATTGTCCTAATATGTTGTCATTTAGCACCATGCACATCATTTAGAGCTTGGTATGCCTTCGGCATATTCATTCTTTAATGCCTATAATAATGACTCATAACTTGTAAACTTTCCTTAGCAATCACTGGCCATGGTACTGAATTTCAAATAGATCTTCTCTCGGGAGTGTCTTCCAACTTTGAATTCTACTTCCTTTTTCTTATTTCCTCTTGTAGTCAGATCCAAGTGCATTCCTTTGCATGCCATAGTCAACTAAAAAGGCATGTTATTTTTTTTCTTTTTTTTAGCTCTGTTAAGTCCAACTCCCGCATGCCCTAGCTTGAAATCTTTGCATGCCCTAGCTCAAAATAAAAATCCTATCTATCAATTTCTCCTTCCCCGTATGCCTTAGCTGTTTCTTAAACACCATCACCAATGGAGCATCACATACTATCTCATGAAAAAAATCTAACAGGATTTGACTGGTTCACAACTTTCTGCACTTCACAATTGTCTTGACAATTCTACTTGCGCTAAACTCACTTGAACTTCATACTCATTATGAATGGAAAGGTAAAAATGATTTTGCACATCATGTCCTTATATATAGTTTCTCAAGAAGTTATCACATTTGTTTCTCTCCACCTACCACCATCCTCTGCATTAATTTTCATCATTTCAACAACTTCTCCATGTTGTTTGTTTCTGCCCCATAGTCATAATATTTTGGCACACCTTCTAATTTTTGGCCATAGATACTCCTTCCGCGTGCCCTCATGCACTAAATTACCTTCGCCACTTATTCCTTATCAATAATTATTTTCCACTACTGTAACCTACCTCGCATTAGACTTTGCGTTCATCCATTTATCCATATATGGTCTTTAATCATGTACGCAAGTATTTTCTTTATCCGCACCTTTTCCTTAAAACACTTGCATATAAAAGTTTGTCCTATACATACCCATCTTTAGATGAATAATCAAACTTGGGCCATGAATCCTATGTATATTAAACCACCCCACACTAAGGGTATGTGCAATCCTTTGCACATGAAAAAACTTAGATAATAATCATACTTATGGTGCACAAGCATGCTTATTAAAAAAAAACTCTAAACTAAATTGAACAAAACATAACAATGGTGAAAGGGAACAGATAGATAGTAAGGGAATGCACTAAGGAAACCTAATGTAAATGGAAATACTACCTTATTACAAACACCAAGAAGATTTATTTATAATAGGGCTTCAGCATACTCCCATTGAAGTAACTGAGAAACTGTGTTCCAATCTAGTGCCTCTAACTGGACAAATGACCTTAATCAAGTATATAAGTGATAGCATACGGTCCCAAACAATGCACATTAATATTTCCAGGGTGGCACATGAACTTCGAATCATACAAAAACACCTATTTGTTTAACCTCAAACTTCTTATCCTTTATGTTCCTGTCATGTCATACTTTATGCCTGGATTTTATCTTTCTTATTACTCTAACACACTATAGGTGCACCTTACATCCAGCTACATGAGTTTTTCAATACATTCTTTATGTTTTTTCTCATCATCCAAACCCTCCTATGTGCACACAATACGTACAAAGAAGGTAATAGGAATTACATGGGTAGAATAGACCTTCTGCACCAAATACCAACTGAAGAGGTGTTTTACCCTTGTTCAACCTCTTGCAGGTTTTCATGTATGCCAAAAGGACAACAGTGACTTTATCATCCCCAATATCTCCTTCTAAAATCACAAGTTTTTGTCAAGGTATGGCTCAATATCTTGTTGAAGGCCTCAATAGTTCCATTTTCCTGGGGATGATAGGGTGTTTTTCTATGGTGTAGAACCATAAATTCATTAAATAATATAATGATAGTCTCATTAAGGAAATGATTACCCCTATCACTCATTAAAATTAAAGGGCATCCATACCTACTGATAATATTTTCCCACAGAAACCTTGTTGTCATAGCTTCTGTGAAATTCTTTGTAGCTATCTCTTCTACCCACCGTGTAAGATAATCTATACAAGTTATAATATAGTGAGATCCTATCTTGCATGTGGCTGGGGAGATAGGGCCCCCAAAATCAATTTCCCACTTTTTAAAAGGTTTTACGCTAGCAATAGGCCTCAAAGGCATCTCATCTCTATACCCAGGATTTTCCAAGGTGCTGAAAATGGCCACATGCCTTGCAATACTCTTTGGAATCCTTGTATAATGTTTCCCACTCATAGAACAACTAATATAATATTTTCACATGGTGGTGTCTCCCACATAGTGTTCACCTACAATGCCGCCATGAGCCTCCTCTATAATTGCTTTATGCACTCATGCTCAAGTACACACTGGTGTAAAAATTCATCACTGACCTAACTTGTATAAGTCTCCATTGATCAACATGTAATGCACGGTGCGGATAGCAAGTTGTTTCTTCTCCAAATCCTTCATACCTTCAGGGACCACACCTATTCACAAAAAGACAACAATATCCTCTAAGTCTGAGGGCACACAGTTTAACTTGAATAAATGTGCATTTGAAATTGTATCCTTGATGCTCTGTGTGTCCTCTCTTGATTGAATCCTATATAAATGGTTTGGACTAGAAGCAATATTTCCTAGCTTAACCACCACAGTAAATTTAAACTCCTGGAATAACATAACAAAACAACATATGTGCCCTTGTAAAATGGGATTGTTCACCAAGTACTTTAGTACCATGTGGTCTATATAAAAATGAAAGGGGTAGCCAGAAAATAATATCAAAACTTATGGAGCGTGTCTATCATAGATAAGGCCTCACGCTCTGTAGTGGTGTAATTTTTTTCTGCTGGAGTCAACTTCCTGCTCACAAAACAAATAGGATGATCAGCAATCCCTTCTCTGGGTTGGGCTAATACCTGTGTCAATTACCATGCCATAGGACATCTACATGAATGTGAAAAGGCTTGGTCCATGACGGAAAGTGAAAAATAGGCGTTGTAGTAAGCCTTTCCTTCAGTGTCTCAAATGCACGTTGTTGTGCCTCACCCTAATAAAACTTGCCTCTTTCTTTTAATAACTCCTATAAGGGATCAACGATCTTGGCATAACCCTTGATAAAAAAATTGTAGTATCTTGTGTGCCCCAAGAATCTGTGCACCTTGCTTTGGCTAGTTGGTTCCTCTAAGCCCAAAATAAAAACCTTAGCAGGACCCATTAGCAAACCTTCCTTACAGATGATATGTCCTAGTAAAATTCCAAAGGGTGTGGAAAAAATACACTTCTTGATGTTTAACGAGATGCTCAACTTCCAAAATCTCTCAAACATGAGCCTTAAGTTATCACATTGATCCTTCACATGCCCATAGACTGTCCAATCATCTAAATACACATGTAAGAAGTTTATGAATAAAATATTGGAATGTTTGCTACAATAATGTGCAAAAAATACTACAAGCATATTCTTTAATCCAAAGGGCATAACTATGTATGAAAAACTTCCCCACTCAGTGGTGAAATTTTCTTCTCTTGATCCTCTTTAGCTATCCTCACCTGATGATATCTAGAGAATCCATTAGTGAAGGAGTAGATCTTGCGCCCTACAATGCCTTCCAATATTTCCTCAGTAAATGGTGTGGGAAAGGGATCAATCACACACTCATAATTTAACTCCATATAATCCACACAAATTATTAATCTTTCATCCTTCTTGATATTGATCACCATAGGGATGATCCATTTTGACTCCTCAATGGGATCAATGATTCCAGAATTCTACGTTTTGTAAATTTCTTCTTTCATCTTGGCACGACAAGTTCGGATTCATCCTGTAAGGCCTCTTCCAAATTGGGCGTGCACCTTCCTTCAACTTGATTCTCATTTCACCCATTGATTCACGTACCCCTTTTAATTCATGATAGCCTCTAGAGAACAGATCCTAGAAGTCACACAGCAACTCAATTATCTTAGCAACTTCAGATTCAGACCAATAATATCCAATGATGGCCTCCTTTGGTTCAGTATCCATTCCAATCTTTACTTTCTTGGTCTTCATAGGTTCATGGTAGGCGTGTGCCTTCTCATCTGAACTATCCAAGACCTCATGTGTACCCTTTGTATGCTCAATATATAGGTTCTCCAATTCTGCATCATCAACTATATAGACCATCTTACCATTTTCTCTTTCTAGGTAAGTGCGCCCAAGCTATTCAACATCTTCCTCTTCAAATTACTCCTCCAGGTCTAACTCACCTAACAACTCCTAAAGAAGCTCCTCATCCTTTGCACTATCTCCCATATTTAAGCACTTCAAAACCTATAACACCTCATTCACCAGAGGTTTAGTGGAAAAATAGTCAAAGGTCTACATCATACTTATAATCAATTCTTGCCAATTTCTAGTCTCTCTATTCAAATCTACATATATATACCATGTGTGTGCATGACCTCATAAGGTGAAATAGAGCTTGTGCACCCACAAAAAAGGTGGTAAAGCTTCTTGCCCCTCTATCCAGAGTCTCCCACACTGCTGAACATGATCATTACCATGAAATTCACAGATCTATGTAGACGCATTGCTCCTTAGAAATATAGCAAATAAAGAGATCCTCACTTCTCTCCACTCCAAAATATTATCCTTATGAACCATGCACCAGCGCGTTGTTGTCCCGCGCAAAGTATAAACTAAAATATTCCTTCTGTCCACTAGACATTCACATTGAACTTCCATAGCAAGAAGGAATACCTCAGGATTCTCTTCACCAATTGATTAGGGGATATTTTTAGTGTCAAAAGTTCCCTAAAGTTCCCTAAACTATGTCATTGCAGTAGATCCTTCAGAGAGATCTCCAACGACTATAAGAACGTAAACAATGGACACTGTGAGCTCAAGTTATGTCTGGTCAAAGTTCACTCAACATGGAAGTCAACTTTGGTCAATATGTCAACAAGTGGACCAATGGCAAGGTGACACGTGACAATTAGTGACAAGGAAAAATTGATGGTCTTGTAATTTTTTAAAAATCAGTTCCATGGTATGGATATCGTCGCAATATTTCTGATGCATTTTGAACGGACCAAATCTGAGTTCGTATGCGAAAGATATGCATAGTCAAAGTTGTGGTCAAATGATGACGTGGCACACTCTGACTGGCATATTATGGGCGTGACACTTGGAAGGTTTTTAGTGTCTTTGGATTTAAAATAATAATAATAATATTTTATTTAATCCATTCCATGGGAATAAGCCTAATCCCATGGGATAAGGAGGATTTTGTGGACAAAAAGCTATTTAAAAGGCTTATCCTATCCCTTTCCCACCAAATGTGGGGTCAATGGCTAAATTGGGCGCCTAAACCTATGGAAGGGGGATTTGAACTCAACACCTCATCTAAAAATATAAGAGGCCTTACCAACCCACCACTCTCTTATAAGTGGTATAAACAAAGCTCACTTGTATTTGTAATGGACAAGTGTCAAGTCTATGTCAAGGGAATAAGGAGGCAGGTTTGGAATAGTGCAATTTTGGGGCATTTCTGCTCACTTCCAAATCTTGAGTTATATATAAAAGTTTCTCAAAATAAGATCGCAATGGTGTGATCATTTATCCGATTTGGAGCTTTTGTGACAGAGTTATTTGCTGTTAAAGTCACACGAAGGCATAGAACTAAAGGGAGACACTGCTACAAGTGGATCAGGAAGGTGAAGGACAAAGTTTGAGCTCCATTAACGTCCTTCAAAGATCTATGAAACATATTTTTGTAGGTTTTTGATTCATTATTGGTTGATGTAAAAGTTATTATATTTATATTTTTTTAACATTATTAATGGATCGGTTCACCACGAACCCAGGGACGCATGAATTCCGTACCTTGTAAACAATCTGGTGTTGTGTTCTATTTTTGATTTTCAGTTTTCTAATAATTGTAAGTAATTTAAATTCCTAAAATGAATGTGGATGCAACTATAATCATAATTGATAAAATTGGAAAAATTAATTAAATCTGAAACAATGATTTTTGGGGCTTCGATCAAACATTGAAATTTTGAATAAAATTACAAACTTAATTTCAATTTGAATTCAATCTTAAATCAAATTTTTAATCAATAATTTGGAGTATTAAGACCTCTTAAGTTGATTAGATTTAATGATCCTTTGAAACGATTAAAATTATTAGATTCAAACACCCATTTTCGGATCACCAGTGTACCTTGGTACCTGGCTTCTACCCAAACAACTGATACTGTGTGGCTTACTTACACGTACAACTGCACTTCTCACTTCATGCCCAACCATTTCATAAGTTTTATGTGCCCATTTTTCACATGCAACACTTGTAGTATCTCTCATGGATTGTGCATCATCCCATTGGATAACTCCTTCCTTTGATAACTCAAGAATTTGTGGATCTTGAATGGTGCGCACATAAATTATGTTCAAATATTCTTCACTTTAGGGCTCTACATAAGGTGCATATTTCCCATCTATCAAGGGGATAATGACACACTCCTCTTTGTTCTCAAAACTTATATACCCTTTGTTGAAGTGCATATCAGGGTTGTTTGCATAACACCAAGGGCGCCTGAGTAAAGCTGGAAAACATCAGCTTATACAAGCGTTAAGACCTCAAAGTCCCTAGTAAACTCGGCTCCCTATATAGTAATATATGCATGCTTTAAAAATCCAATAGGTGTGGCTTTAGTCATGTTTTCCATAAACAGAACATTTGAAGATGGCTGAAATGGTGGTCTACCCTTCTGAACCCACTCATCCAATGTGACTACATTTACTTCCACACATGTACTACTTAGAATATTACTCAAAATCTAACCACCCACAACAACATACAGAGTGATATCCTTATCATAATCTAGACTATGAGGGGGAGGGTTAGCATGCAAAATATGTATTTCACGTTCAATCCCAACCTACAAAGTGTTTCCCTTTAACTAGTTTCCTAACAAAGGAATGATGTTTTCTTGGCACAACATCTTGCAATCCTCCTTTAGATCATCAACATTTTCTGATGGAGCTCAATTTCCTTCTTCTGTTCTAACTTCCGCAACTTCTCTTTCAAACACCATATCTCACCCTCTAAATTCCAAATCACCTCTATGGTTTATTGATAAAACTCTTTCTGATGCATAAGGTCTGGATACTTTTCATGTAGAACCTCTTCCTTAGTAATGACAAACTTCTATTTTGGAACTTCCTTGGCACATGCAGCCTCAACACGTGTAGTAATCTTCACATGTACCAACTCAGGATACGGTGCTAACTTTGGCATCCATTGACCTTCCATGGCGCGGTGCACTCTAATAATTCACGTGCCCTTGTTCTCCTGTTTGTGTTTCTTGCTCAAATGTTCATACAAGTTTGGGAACTCTTCATAGTTGTGATTCTTTTAGAAAATAGAACAAACAATGTTTTGAGGACACTCATGCATGTAATGATCAGGGGATCTGCATGTATAACAAGTTCTATAAGGGAAATCACTTCTTCCACTACCACGAGCTTGGCCTCTTAATCCTTCTCAGTAACCTCAACCTTTACCATGGCCTCCATCAGAGCACCCTTCATTATGATCATAGTCATGATGATCATTTTTCTCCTTAGAATTATTTGTAACACCGGTATGTCATATGCCAATATCGATGGCATCATGAATTTGATCAATCAACTTACAATCCTTAGTATCATGAGTAGTAGACCTACAGATATTGCAGTAATATGACACATTCTTTCTTATCACGCATTGCAACAATGGGAAGCGAATTGAAATGTGGTCCAAGTTACAGATCTCATAGTCCAATAACTAGGAGTGCATTGATTTACGAGGACAACTATCCTTAGTGTGCCCTTCTACTTCACAATTTGTGCACCAAATACCACTGCGTGTCTCATGTGCTGAATTAGCTGATTCTTTCTATAACTATTTAGCCATTTCTGAAATTTGAGCTTCCAAAAATTGGCTCATTCCTATGTCTACACTCCTTATCTCCTCAGTGCGCAGAGTTGCTTCATGTGCCTCGCATGGATCTGTATCAGTCTTATGCAGAAGTACCCTTCTAAAAGCTCTGATCAGTCCTCTAATGAACCACTAAGTATGTTGGCTTGCGTGCATGTCATAAGATAACTTGGACAAAAGGGTCTTGAACTGAGCACCATACTCCCGAACACTCTCAGTAGTTCCTTGCTTAATTTATTTTAACGCATTGATGCTCTTCTTCTAAAACTCAGGGATATGAAATTGTTTCAAGAAAGCATCTCGCAGCACGGTATAATCTAAATAATTATGGTCAAGGTCAAAATTTATGTACCAACTATGCACGTGCCCCTGTAATGTAGTTTCAAAATGACTTGCCTTGCACTTTGGAGTAGTCAGTAATCCCCTTTGCATGACATAGTATCTCACACATATGCACATGCTCGGTTGCATCTTCAATGGCTCTATATTCTAGAAGATGAAGAGACATCTTCATATAAATTTGTTGGGGTTGGTGTGGACAGTTCCCACAAAACCTAGTACCTATATTTCCTAATGTGTTTCCTCTGCCTCCAGAGCCACAAGATCTTCCATTTCTCGAGCCACCTGACCCTCTTGATCCTCCTCCCTAAGTAGGAAATAGACTAGAGGATGCACTACTTTTTGTTTGAACGATCGTGCTAAAATGGACTCCCACTGTCTGTAAATTTTTGCTAATTCAAGATGTTATACCAATGTTCTACATGCCCACATTCTATGTTGATGATGCACAAGAAAAGATACCTCCAGCTGGACCTCCAAATCACATAGATGATGATTACGCCACCGTAAATGAATAATCTACATGATTAACTCCCGAACTTGACTGTAAATTGATTTTATCTACTGCAACTCTACTGCCTAGACTAGTTTGTTTACTGTTAACTATCGTCAAATCTATAAAACCAAGCGCAAATGCTAGGTTGTTAGGTAGGTTCAGATGCATGCCCACTGTCCACAATATTTCTTCCGACATGCCTTCATCCGAAGCCGATGAGGGTTATTTTTCATGCTTTCCCAAATGGGGGAGTTCTAAACGCTCTAGCTCCACGTCTTCTACATGAGATCCAAATCCTTCACGAGTCATATCCCTCCATAACACCATTTTTTCGTGATCTCTCACTACTTCATCAAATCCCTCTCGTGCGCTTCATTAAACTTAATCTTCCTTTCTTCTCTCTGTCTCTCTACCACTAGGTCTTGACCAGAAGCCCTTTCTTAATCTTGTTAAGCTATTTGCCTTGGAAACTTGTATCATTTTTGTTGTTCCTGTGACTTTTCTCTTTACTTGAAGAGAAGCCCTCTCTTTGACCCTACCTTGTTTGATTTTGTTGTCTATCTTATATCGATTCAATTTTGACTATGTTGTTTGTGTGGTAGTGGTTGTTGGATCTAGATGTTGTTAGGTAAGGATCAGTCTGGTCTTCTTGGGATGTCGACTGTGTTTAACCTTTTAATAGGATGGATTATTGGGATCTTCTCTCTATTTTTGAGTTAGGTATGCATCGTTGTGTTTCTTCAAATGTAAGAAATATTTGCATTCGGTTCTTTCTCTTCTCTGAATTGTTAAATACCATGTTGTTCATTGAACACTGAAGGATGACTTAAGTTTTTTACTTTTTGACTGTTGTTGTCTTTCCTCTATATTAACCATGTTGAGGCTGAATGGGTAA
Source organism: Taxus chinensis (assembly GCA_019776745.2). Taxonomy (NCBI): domain Eukaryota; kingdom Viridiplantae; phylum Streptophyta; class Pinopsida; order Cupressales; family Taxaceae; genus Taxus; species Taxus chinensis. The sequence goes on from CM034152.1 coordinate 778,552,340, forward strand.
TTAGGCGGGATCCTGCACTTCTTATTCCCTCGAATCGATAAATTGGAATTGAATTTATATTGATTCAATTTTGGAAAGAAGGGATTTCTTGTGTAGAATATTAATTGGTTCATCCTAATTCCATCCTTTTTTATAGAATGAATTTGGCTTTTGATATTGCATGAAGAGTTATGTTGGTGCTATGGATTATGATTAATTACTTCTTTAAAATAGTTCAGTTCTGAAAACTGTAGGGTGGTACCCTTCTTGAACACTTTTTTGAATCAAGAAATAATTACATGCATCTATAGTACTAGTTTGATAAGTAATTGAGATGTATCATCACTTATCTATTGTAATCCTTCTTGTGAAATTATTGGTTGAAGAGTGTTGCTTTGATCGTGATACTTACATAATGTATTGTGGATTGCTTATTCTGACCTTCTTGTTAGGATCCCCATTCCTTTATGAGATATCTATTTGAATTGCTAAATGTTTCATAAAAGCAGAGTTATTTTTATGAGATAGTTAGTTGAAAGCACATCATTTTAACATTTCATGCTTATCATGCTCAGTTCGATGAACTGGCCCGTGCTAGAAATTTTTGCAGATGGATTCTATAAGAAGACAAGTTCTTTTATGATGCCTCTTGTATTTACCTAAAGGCTACATCTTTTATGAGGAATTATTATTCTTATTGTAATGCTAGGTTGAAAAAGGGGAAAAGTTGTATTCTTGTTTGCATGTTTATCAATGCTGATTGGCAGGAATAAAGTCTTCCGAACATGCCTTACACTCCGTAAGCCGATGTAGGGTTAATTTACTTGAGGCTTGGTCCCAAATGGGATTGAGTTATTAAACGTATCTGATGTATTAATCACGTCTGGGTTTACATGTAGAAGGAAATTTTGTAAACTTGTCATTATTCTCTCCATGAACACTATCTGTTTTCGTGATCATTTCAGTTGACTTCATCAAATGAAACTAGTCGTGCGAAGGGAATTGATACTTTATCTTCCTTTATTGAATGCAACTGTCTACTTTGGCACGAACTAGATGGAAACTAACTGAGGTATGATGCCCTTTACTTAGATGATGGAAATAAAAGAAAAATTTGCCTTGGATAACTCTTGTATAAAGTAAATGTTGTTCCAATGAACCCTAAAATAATATACTTGATAAAAGAAAGCCCCTAATCATTCTAAGGGGACCCTAAGCGTTTTCTTAATACCTTTTGTTGAAAACATACTCCCTCTAGTTAAATCAAATCAGAATATGGAAACTGAAATGAAATCAATTGTGTACGTAATGAATAGACTTGGATCTTAATGAATGTCTGTTAGGTAAGGAACCATAATCTAAATTTTATCATGGGATGTAAACTGTGGTTAAGCTTTTAAGTAAGATAATATTATCGTGGTATCTTGATTATGTTTATGAGCTTGAATCTTATGATAATGCATACTATGTGAATGAAATACAAACCTTCAAGAATGTAAGGATTGATTTCATATTTACTGCATTCGGTAACTATCAATCATTATGGTCTAGCAACCTTAATGAACAAAGAAATGTAAGGATTCAGCAGGGTTGCTAAAATTAATGAAGGATGACTTAAGTGTTTAACTTCTTTGACTAGATGTTGTACTTTCAGATGAGGTGATTAACCATGTTGAGGATGAATTGGTACCTAGTCGGGATCATGCACTTACTTATGACATCATGAAGACCGGGGTCTTCAAATAGCACAATTGAATTTCATATTGATTCAATTTTGGACAAGAAGGGATTTCTTGTCTAGAATATGGATCATCTAGATCTATCATAAACTTGACTTGACCTTATTTTTACCTTAGAATCAATTTAGGGACCTTCGTATAGGGGGAATACTCATGATGACTAAAGGTAATTGTTATCCAAAATTCACCCCTCAAGGTAATTTTGATAACATACATCAAATTCTTTAGTCCAAGAAATTATATTTAGTTCAAGGCAAAAATCGTGTTTCTGGTGGTCCCCTCGGCTTCTTTCTACACTCTCTTGAATCCAAGAAGAAAACCCAGACAAGTTTCCTAAAATGTGAACTAAAATGCAAAAGCCAAGCTTGAGATGTATCATCAAATATCTATTGAAATCGGCTAAGTCTTGTCCTAGGTGGTCCTTGGTTGACAGAGTGTTGACTTCGGACCACGAATCGGCTTGACAAAGCCGCCAGGTGTATCTGTGCATTGCATTATTCTGACGGTCTGGTTACGATCGGGATTCGCGTTATGACGCGATATCTAGGTGAACTGGTCAAAAAGTTTCAAAAAATTGACTAAGTGCTATTTTTATGCGATAGTTTGTTGACAGCACATCATTTTAACAGGTACGCGCGGGATCATGCTGAGGGTCGCGATGAATCCAAACCGACCGAGCTAGAAAATTTTTGTCAAGTTTGGGATTCTATCTGGGACAAAAGTACACGTGGGTCGAGTTATTTTATGAAGCCTCTTGCGTTTACCTAAAGGGCTGTATCTTTTAAGAAGAATTAGTCAATGTCTTGACCCGTGATATACTTGAAAAATGGCCGTAAAAGTTGTACTCCAAGCTCCTGATTTTCATCAAATGTGGACTTGGCTAGGAACGAAGTCACGAACGTCCTCTATGCCACTTGTAAAATGGATAATCTTACTTGAGGAATGAGGGTAGATATATTTAATAAAAGAAACATGATTCGTTGCTCCAGTCAGTTAATGTATCATTCCCGTCAAATGACAGAAAACGCCTGTCAGACCCAGGAAATTAGCTGCCCACACTCAGAAGGCCATAACTTTTGCATTTCTCAACGTGAATCACATCAAAATTGGTACCATTGGAATCATGGCTCTGAGACCAATGCAAAAAAACCAAGAAAATCTGATATTTGATAAGATATTGATTGATATTTTTAAGAAAACGTGTCCGGGTTCATAACAGAATGTTTTATTTGGTGAGTTGGGAGTGCAATTAAGATGGAAACATAACTAGATCATGATGGTTCTACTAGTTGCAGCACCTAGGATAAGTATGGGAAATTTATTTACAAGTCGTATATAAAGTCATTTTACTCCATTTAATGCCTCTTACAAGTGGTATGAAGGATAGATTTTAGACATTCCATTATTGTAAGGGGATTCTCATTTCCCTTAATCACCTTTTCTATAAATGGGAGTGTTGGGCTCATTGTTAAGGGGGGAGTTTTCAGAATATGGCAAGCTCCAAAATCAACATAAATACATTTGTGAATGCCAATGTGCTGCAGGCCCTTGTAGTGGACTCTATTAACATGGTGATCCAAGCCCTTATCTTGTAATAGATTGAACTCATGCATAATCATGAAGCAATAAGCATATCAGTTTGTGGATGTATCTTCCCCTGCTGTGTTTTCTTGCATTCTTGTTATGCCCCTTTAATCTTATCTACAAGAATATTGTGTCTATGAAATACAAATGTTCTTGAAGAGGGATCCATTGTCATTGATGTATGCTTAGATGGTATCGTTGTGAATGCATTAATTGCTAGCAACCTTAATGAACAAAGAACTATCATCACCTCAAACGGAGTGTGCTGACTTTGCTTCTGTACTTCACACATTTGGAGTCAGCTACTCTCACACCCTCCTTTTCTAGGTATGTATCACCGCTTCTAGATGTAGGCTTTCATTTCGTATGCATGTCTCTCTACATGGTCCAATTGCAGAAATATTAGATTATGAATACCGTTAGTTTCCCCTTCATTATGAGTAGATTGTGGCAGGTAGTTTAGGAGCCTCAGAACCAGCTTTCTCTGGATTGGATCTATCTCAAGTAGCTACAGTCCCACAACTTGGAGATAGTACCCATGTTGTCTAATCACACTAGGTGAGGTTCAATTATATGCACTTCGTATAAACACAGGGTGTGAAACTGATTCGGTGACTAATAGGTAACTAGACACATGCAATCGAACTTGGTTCGATTGAGTATGTCTATGTACCCTTAGTCACCGCGAGTAACGCTCTATACCTTTCTAATGTTGCTAATCTAGGTTATGATAAGCCTTGGAAAAGAGGAATGACAGGAGTCAGTGAAGACTATTATAGATAACATATGAAGTAGGGGTGAAGGATGCATTCTATTGACAATTATGTCCATCTAGGAATATGATCATGTAAATCATGTGAAAAAACTTTGGCCAAATTATCGTAAGCTATCTGGTTGCGTTGTCCTATATCACCTAGGTTAAGAATTAGGATTTCAAATGAATATTGGTAACAAATATTCAAATAGGCCTCTTAAATGGAACACTTAAATACCCCTGAAAATGGTAAGAGAACCAAGTATACTTAGTATATAATACATTGATTCAACATGAAGGATCGGTAAGAAACCGAGTCATGAAATGAGAGACCGATGAAACTCCGAGTCATGAAATGAGAGATTGGCCAGTTCATCGAGTCATTACAATTGCATATGGTTATATATTATGAGATTGATTGGCATGGAATGTGTGTTCTAAAATCAAGATCCATTTAGAACAGAGAACATTATTTAAAAACTTGAAACGTGTGTTCTAAATTATGATAATTTAGATATAGAGAACATTATTCAAAAAAAAAAATCTCTTGTTTCTAAAGCTTTAAAATGGGAATGTTAAATCTTGGTATCAGAGTTGAAGGTGTGTAGACTCTCAGACCTATTGTGTCCATAATCTAATAAAAACTTAAATTTTCTTGTAGGCAAAAAATGGTTTAGGAACAAGAAGAAATGCTGCAAACAACTTGCCACCGGGTGGAGAAAGCAGCTACTACCCAAAAAATTGATGAGATCCTTGCTTCCCTGTTGGACACGAAGGATCATCTGGTTGTATTAGAACAAAAAGTAATGGGAAATGAGGATGAGGAGGAAGAAAATGCTAATAATGAAAATCATCCACCTCCTATGGACAACACCAATGGGGGAAATTCAGGTGTTAATAATAGTAATGTAAACATACCTAATCAGCCTGAAAATAAAAAGGCAAGATTAGCAGTGGAACTCACCAATGATATAAACAAGAATAATTCCTCCTAAGTTTGATGGAACAAGACTTGGGGATGGGGCTGATAACTGGCTCAGTGAAATAGAGAAGTACTTTGCTAATAAGAAACTTCTCTGAGGAAACAAAAGTAATATGGGGAGCATATCATCTTTCTCATGAGGCATCTTCATGGTGGGACAGCCGTAAGGCTGAGTTGAATATTTTCAAAGAATACATAACTTGGGATCAATTTAAAAAGTTACTTTAGGCAATGGTGGCTGCCTCAACTTTTCAATGATTAGAAAATTACTGAATTTCAAAACTTATCTCAAGGAAAGTTAACTGTGACAGAGTATTGGGAAAGGTTTACTAAAATCCTTAAGTACGTGCCTCAGTATTAAACTAACGAGAAGTTCAAGATATGGAAATTTATTATGGGATTAAATCTCATTATAGGAGGCAAGGTGGATGTTCATAGCCCAACCACTATAGAAGGGGTTTTTGAAAAAATCCATAAGGTAAGAACATAAATTAAGAGCAATCTCTGCTCATAGAGAGGAAATTAGAAAGAAGGTTCCAAACTCTTCTTCATCTCTTGCACCTAGAAAGGGACCCTAGAAGAGGTTTGGCATGAAAAAAAAAAATTCCACTGATAATAATAAGAGAATAGCAATAAAAAAACATGTTGCTAGTAAGCGGAATAACCTTTGTTAAGAACAATAATAATGGACAAAAGTCCATATGAAGCCAGAATGATAACTTCAAGGCTGGAAATAAATTTGAGCCTATGAAGGGGCCTTTTTGATCCAGGGAGCAATTATAGTGGCACAACTTCCAAAGACCATAACTTTTTCACCATAGCTCCGATCGACTCCGTTCAAAAGGCAATGGAAAGCTTAGAATGTGTAGAATGTGATGAAAAGATGCTGAAATTTGTTTGACAACTTTTGAACCCAGAAATCCATGTTTAAGGGGCCCAAATTGTGATTTTTGTAGTGTTGTCTAAAAATAGTATGTTTCGCAAAATTAGTGCACATGTAAGTCTTGGAAGATGAAACACCTCATCTCCCTCAAGACCGGCGACCTTCCACATTCCTCTAGGTGCCCTTTCGTATTTCTAAAATTATTATAAATGCATATGTAACCCCGAAAAGGGATAGATATCTCCTGGCAAAGATAATTGATGTATTTGAAGTCTTTGTGTAATTTACATCTCTTTTCAGAGATGGTTGTTTTTCAATTCATCTGGCATAATTGTTAATTTGTTCCTTAAGTATGAAACCCCTTAGTTTTGTATCAGTGGTATCAGAGCTAAGTCGTCTTGAAAGTGTATGATCCCTAGAATAAGGTCGAAATACAAAAACTTGGGTGGTCCACACACGATCCTCTCAAAAATATGGTGAATGAAGCTCTTAGGGAGCAAAAGGATCAGATGATACAACAATTCACCCAGATTCTGCAACAACTACAAGTAGGAAATCATGCCTCCTCATCTGTAAATCAGTCCTTTGGTGCCTTGACTCCATTCAAGATGCAAGTAAATTTTGAAATTCCTATTTTTTAGGGTAAGATCAATTTGATGCAGTAGAGAACTGGTTGGACCAATTAACCTCATATTTTTCTATCAATAAATTTACTGATAAGGAAAAGATAACATTTTCTCTATTGAAATCGTCTCTTGCTGTTAAAAATTGGTGGGGCGTGTATAAGAATGGGCTCGAAAGGGATGAGCTAGGAATTGTAGAGGAACCCACATGGAATGATTTCATGGATGCCATAAAGGAAGAATATTACCCTATTAGGGCCTATGATGATTTGTACATACAGTGGCAGCAACTCCGTCAAGGTAAGGATCAGTCAGTTCAAGATTATACTTACAAATTTCATTCTCTATCTGCAAGATTAGGCATTCAAGACACAGAACAACAAAAGATTCTAAAATATCACAATGGCCTACAATGGAGCATCCGAGAGGACATGGACTTCTTTTAGTTTCAAACCCTTGGTGAGGCATACAAGTTTTCAGTCAAGATTGAATAAAAGCATAAAAGGAGGACTGCTAAGAACCAACCCATGAGGGGGAAAAATGATAAAGAAGGCCAGACTCAAGGCCAAGGTTGGAAACAGAAGGAGTCGCAAGGAAATAAGATGTAGAAGAAGAAGACAGGGAAGTGGTGCGACCTCCACAAAAAAAATCGCCACTCCAAGGAAGAATGTCGAGCCATCAAGTCCTTACTCACTGAGTCATCTTCTTCAACACTCTCTACACCAGCAGTTACAGGTCCCGAGGTCAAGGATGAAGACGATGAAATTACAGATGTTGAGCCAGATGTGATCATTGCCACCTCAAAAGTCAAGAATATGGATGAGAAGGAAAGGCTCTTCCACTCCAAGCTCTGGGTAAAAGGTAAGCCACTGCATTTTAGCCTTGAAAGTGGAAGTCAGAAGACTTTACTTTCTGTTGATGTTGTAAATTGCATGAACCTCCTTGTGAAGCCACATATCCAGCCATATAGTATCGGGTGGTTAAACCCAGGAAGAGATCTCCAAGTCACACAACAATGCCTCCTTCCATATGCCATCAAGCCCTTCCATGATGAATTCATGTGTGATGTTACTCCATTAGATGTTTGTGATGTTCTCCTAGGCCAACCATTTATGTGGGGTAGACATGACATCTATGAGTCATGACCTAGAAGGGTCACCATTACCATTGGGAGTTGACATTATCAGATACCTGAGGTCATTCCCCCAAAAATTGTCTCCCTCATCAGCACCAAACAATGTAAGAAGTTAGTGGAGAAAACCAAATAGTTTTTCGTCTTGATGATCAGGAGAAAACCTACAAACAAAATTGTTGCAACCTCCATGAACATGCACTCGATGCAGCAAAAGAAGCAGCTCAACCAAATCATAACTGAGTATGATGATCTATTCCAGACACCTAAAGGAGTTCCATTTCAGTGTCAGGTAAAACATGTTATTGATTTGGTCTTGGGGTCTCCTTTACCCAATAGCCCTATGTACCACAGGTTAGTCCTTGAAAATGAGGAGATCAAGAGGCAGCTCCAGGAATTGATTCAAAAGGAATATATTAGGCCAAGCTCTTCACCCTGTGGAATTCCAGTTGTCTTACTACCAAAGAAGGATGGAACATGGAGACTTTGCATTGACTACCGGGCTTTGAACAAAATCACCGTGAAGAATCGCTACCCCCTCCCAAGGATTGATGATTTGCTAGACCAGATCCACGGTTCAAAATTTTTCACCAAAATTGATCTCAAATCTAGCTATCACCATATCCCTATCGAGCCCACCGATGTTTGGAAAACTACATTTAAGTCTCATGAAAGCCTATTCGAATGGTTGGTCATGCCTTTCAGACTAACTAATGCAGCTAAAAAGTTCATGTGGATGATGGATGACATCCTGCGGCCCTACACCAATTCCTTCATGGTGGTCTACCTAGATGATATACTCATTTATAGCTAGACCTGGGAGAGGCATTTGCAACATGTTCGAGAAGTACTTCAGACCCTCAGGAAGCACCGACTGTATGTAAATCTAGATAACTGCACATTTGGGATGACAAAGGTCCAGTACTTGGGTTACGTCATGGATGAGGAAGGAGTCCATGTCAACCCAAAGAAAATTTAGGTTATTCAGAGGTGGCCTACCCCAAAGAATATTACAGAGCTTCGTAGCTTCCTGGGCCTTGCCAATTTCTATGGCCAGTTTGTCTTGGGTTTCTCACATATTTCTTGGGCACTCAATCAGGTGACTAAAAGAGGGAACAAGGCTAAATTCCAATGGGGGGAAGCACAACAGAAAGAATTTGAAGGGCTGAAAGAAAGGTTATGCTCGGCCCCTGTCCTTTCCCTTCCTAATCTACATCATCCATTTGAACTGATGACAGATGCATCTGAGTATGCCTTGGGAGCTGGTATCATGCAACATGACCACCCTGTTGCATACCATAGTGAAACATTCAATGAAACAGTCAGGAAGTACCCAACATATGACAAGTAGCTTTATGCCATCGTCCAGGCATGTAAGCAGTGGAAACGCTACATTCTGGGGAAGGAGACAATAATCCACACTGACCATAGGCCTTTGGAGTTCCTTCAGATATAGAGCAAGTTGAGGAATGAGAGACACTAGAAATGGGCCACATACCTACAACAATTTCACCTGATAATAAAGCATAAGAAGGTAAGTGTCAATTCAATAGTAGATTGCCTAAGCTGCCCTCCAATTGCAGCCCTCACAAATATTCTTGATCTCTGTGGACATGAGACTTCAAGTTGGTGTAGTTTGTATGAGAAGGACCCTGAGTTTTCAGACACATATCAAGCCCTCCGTGGAGAAAAACATGTATCTGATTTTTATCTACAAGATAATCTCCTCTGCCATATGGGACATGTATGTGTTCCAATAAGTGAACAACAGAAGATGATCTAGGAAGCACACTTCAGTAGGACCGTCGGACACTTTGGCATGGACAAGACATTGGCAGTACTTCAGAAGCATTTCTGCTGGCCTAATCTAAGGATTGATGGGGTGAAGTATATTAATTCATGCACTCCTTATGTAATTTCTAAGCCAACTAACAAGAAACAGGGATTGTACACACCATTGCCAGAACCAACCAAGCCTTGAGCATTTGTCTCGATAGAATTCCTCTTAGGTTTGCCAACTTCGAAACATGGGAATGATGGTGTTTTTGTTGTAGTTGATCGATTTTCTAAAATGCTTGTAATCGTTTCATGTAAGAAAAATATTTTTGCTGAAGATACTGCTAAACTTTATTTCATTCATGTATGGATAAACTTTGGGCTCCCCAAGTCTATTATTTCTGATAGGGATAGCAAGTTCCTGAGCATCTTCTGGTCCACCTTATGGGGAATGCTAGATATAAATTTGATGAAGTCCACATCCTTTCACCCACAGACTGATGGGAAAACAGAAGTGGTGAATCACCTAATTGTTCACATGCTTCGTATGTACCACTCTAAGCACTCCCGCACATGGGACAAGGCCCTGCCATACATATAACATGGATACAATCAAGCCCTACACAGCTCCACTAAACAAAGTCCATTTCAATATTGTTACGGATTCCAACCTATGGCTCCCATCGATTTATGCATCCCAATTCTTACCATGGAATTCACACCTCATGGAAAAAGTGAAGCAGAAAAGGCGACAAGGTTTGTTGAACAAATCTCGCACATTCAGCACCAGGTCCATGACATTTTATAGAAAATGAATAAAAAGTATAAGAATCACCATGATAAACACAAGGTTCCACATCATTTCCAGGTTGGTGATAAGGTTTGGTTGCAGCTTCAGAAGGAATGGCTTGCAGGTCCACATAGAAAGTTTCGACCTCTCTGGTATGGTCCTTATACTCTCACTAAGCAAGTAGGGGAAAATGCTTTCGAGTTGAATCTTCCACCCTACCTTGGCCTGCACCAAATCTTCAATGTGGAGCTCCTCAAGCCATATCATCCACCTTTTTTTAATACTTCAGTCATAGTAGAACAATTGGACATCTCCAAGCTCAATCCAGCAAGTCTTTCCCCAGCTGAAGAAGATCAGATTGTGGACAATTTGACTAAGACCACTAGAGGACAACCTATTCAACGCTATCGTGTGATAAAGAAAGGAAATCTCAATCACCAAGGTGAGTGGCTCATGGCATACTAGGTAAAGAAGCAATTTCCACATTTTATGGGGCATCTTAATGCAAAGGGGACCATTGCTTCTGAAGGAGGGAGGAATGATCTAGGTAGCAATTATAGTGGCGCAACTTCCAAAGACCATAACTTTTGCAGCGTAGCTCCGATTGACTCCGTTCAAAAGGCAACGGAAAGCTTGAAATGTGTTTAATGTGATGAAAAGGTGCTGAACTTTTTTTGGCTACGTTTGACCCCCGAAATACATGTTTAAGGGGCCAAAATTGTGATTTTTGTAGTGCTGTCTAAAACTAGTAAATTCTAAAAATAGTATGTTTCACAAAATTAGTGCACATGTAAGTCTTGGAAGATGAAACACCTCATCTCCCTCGAGACCAGTGACCTTCCAGATTCCTCTAGGTGCCTTTCATATTTTTAAAATTATTATAAATGCATATGTAACCCGAAAAGGGATAGACATCTCCTGGCAGAGATAACTGATGTATTTGAAGTCTTTGAGTTATTTACATCTCTTTTCAGAGATAATTATTTTTCAATTCATCTGGCACAATTGTTAATCTGTTCCTTAAGTCTAAAACCCCTCAGTTTTGGATCATTATTGAAGGCTTTTTTAATTGTGGCAAGGATCATTACGCGAGTCATTTTCCTTTGAAGAAGGATGACCGCAATCGGTAGCATAGGATACACGCTGTGGTAGCTGACAAGTAAGTATTAGGAAATAATGGATAAAGTATGCGGAATAATCCCTCACAAAATTGCAACAGTAGAAACTAATATGCAGAAATTATTACAAATCTCCAATAAAATTGCAGAATAAAATAACACAACACAAAGAGACAGTATTTAACGTGGTTCACCCAATTTGGGCTACATCCACCAAGAATCACTTGCTCAGATTTTATTACAAGCCACCACTCTCTCAATACAATACCCAGATCCGTTTGGAGCTATGCTCAACAAACTCTACAAAATTCACAGCCGAATTCAAAAAAACATCTGCAATACATTTGCTTGTGCATCTATCATACGCATAAGACCATATAAATAGACAATTGCTTAAGCAATTTGATACAAAACTGTGGGTATCAAAACCAAGGGCAAAAAACTGTGGATATCAAAATAATGGGCAAAATACCGAAAAATCATGGGCCCAAAAACAGCCCATAATGGTTACCCATTACCCATGGGTTAATAAACAACCCATGAAAATTTGCCGTAAAAAAATACCCGAGCGTAACACATAGAAGGTGTACCACACTCTAACATGAAAATAGGCTCCATAAACATAACAATCTCCCACTCGGAGATTGATTTCCATTATGAGCAAGCTTCTCAACCCTTCACTGTCATCCGCGAATGCCAACCAAAGCTGAACATAGCTTTAGTTTATCCCTTATGACCACCTTGGTCATCATGTCTGCAGGATTCTGACTGGTATGAATCTTCTCCAACTTCAACTTATCTTCCTCCAAAGTTGTCCTGATGAAGTGATATCTCAACTGTATATGCTTCGTCCTGGAGTGGAAAGCAGAGTTCTTAGCTAGGTGTATAGCACTCTGACTATCACTATGCAGCTTACATTCCTCCTGCTTATGCCCCAACTCCTCAAGCAATTGTTGTAACCAAATCATTTCTTTGCTTGCCTCTGTGGCAGCAACATACTCAGCCTCTATGGTTGACAAAGCCACTAGCTTCTGTAGTCGTGAAATCCAGCTCACTGTTGTCCCACCTATAATGTAAATATAACCTGTTGTGCTCCTCCTGTTGTCTACATCTCCAGCCATGTCTGAATCTACATAACCACGTAAAGTGGTGTCTGATCCATTATAACACAAAACTGTCCCCATGGTCCCTCTCAAATACCGAAGGATCCACTTTACTGCTTGTCAATGCTCTTTACCTGGATCACTCATAAATCTACTCACAGCTCCCACTGTATGGGCAATATCAAGCCTAGTGCACACCATAGCATACATCAAACTACCAACTGCTGATGAGTAAGGTACCTTGGACATCTGGTTTCTTTCCTGCTCTGTCATGGGACATTGCTCCTTTGATAACTTGAAATGGCCTGCCAAAGGAGTCCCAACTGGTTTAACATCCTGCATGTTAAACATGTCCAATACCTTCTTAATGTACTCTTCCTGAGATAAAGTCAACTTCTGTTCCTTCCTATCCCGAGTTATCCTCATACCAAGGATTTGTCTGGCTGCCCCCAAATCCTTCATATCAAAGGATTCACTTAGTTGTTTCTTGAGTACTTTTATTTCCTGCATGTTTTTACCTGCAACCAACATGTCATCAACATACAAACACAGGATAATATAACTTCCATCCTCAAATTTCTTTGTATACACGCAATGGTCAGAATGACATCTAATATAACCTTGCTCCATCATGAAGCTATCAAACTTCTTATACCATTGACGTGGAGCTTGTTTCAAGCCATACAAGCTCTTCTTCAGTTTACACACCATCTCCTCTTTACCTTTGACTTCATATCCTTCTGGCTGCTGCATATATAGCTCCTCCTCCAAATCACCATGGAGAAATGTAGTCTTTACATCTAACTGTTCTAAGTGCAAGTTTTCTGCTGCTACTATTCCAAGAACAGTTCTGATAGAAGTCATTTTTACTACAGGAGAAAAAATCTCATCAAAATCTATACCTTGTTTCTGTGCAAACCCCTTGACCACCAACTGGGCCTTATATCTTTTCTTTCCTCCTTCTTCATCTTTAACTCTGTACACCCACTTGTTCTAAAATTCTCTTTTTCCTTCCGGTAGCTTCACCAAATCCCAAGTCTGGTTCTCCATGAGAGACTTATGCTCCTCATCCATGGCTTGCTCCGACTTCTTACTGGCATCTACCTACATTGCTTCGTCAAAGCTCTTTGGCTCTCCACTATCAGTGAGTAATAAATAATAAAGAGAAGGAGAAAAACGTTCAGGTTCTTTTCTTACCCTAGAAGACCTCCTCACTATAGGAGTTTGGGGTTCCTATTGAGTAGGTTCCTGAACTGATTCATGGGTCACTTTCCCATCCGGAAGATCCTCTACCACTGCATATTCTTTCTTGGGTTCTTCTCTGTTTTCCTGCAACTGTTGCTTATACATGACTTTCTCATTAAAGACCACATCCCTAGACCGAATGATTTTCTTATCCTTAATACTCCAACATTTAAATCCAAAGTCATCACCACCATAACCAATGAAAGTACATTTTTCTGATTTAGCCTCTAGCTTGGTCCTATCATCCTTGTCTATATGAACAAACACCTCACACCCAAAGACTCTAAGAAATGAATAATCAACTTTCTTACCGGACCAAGCCTCCTCAGGTATGCCTCCATCCAAGGAACTTGAGGGTCCTCTGTTTATCAAGTACACAGTGGTGCTCACCGCTTCTGCCCAAAAAGAAAGAGGCAGTCCTGCATGTAACCTTATGCTCCTAGCACGTTCCATTATTGTTCTGTTCATCCTTTTTGATACCCCATTTTGCTGCGAAGTTCCTGGAACCATCTTTTGCCTACGGATTCCATTCTTAGAATAGTAATCATCAAATTCATTGCTGCAATATTCCCCTCCATTATCTGACCTGAGACATTTTAGCTTAAGACCTGTTTCATTCTCTACCAAGGCTTTCCATTTAACAAAAGTGTCAAATACATCAGATTTGTTTCTAATACAATAAACCCAAACTTTCCTTGTTGCATCATCAATAAAAGTAACATAATAACTTGAACCCCCAAGAGATGATACTTGAGTCGGTCCCCACACATCAGAATGTACCAGCTCTAACTTACTCTCTTTCTTCGTAGGTCCAACCTTGAGAAACCTTACTCGCTTCTGTTTCCCATATATGCAGTTCTCACATAAATCCAAACCTGTTTCTGTATATCCAGGTAAATTCTTCTTTATGATGTTCATGCCCTTATGGCTCATATGATCGATCCTATAGTGCCATAATGTTGTATCTGCATCTGAAGCCACAAGATTACAATCATTAGTACTATCAGTGGTTAAATACAAGGTTCCAACCTTCTTACCTCTTGCCAACACAAGAGCACCCTTGGTAACCTTCCAAGAGTCTGTTGTAAATATCACAGTACAACCATCACTTCCCAACTATCCTGCCGATATCAAATTTCGTCTTAAGGTAGGCACATGTCTGACATCCTTCAATAGCCATGTATTCCCATTCTGCATCTTAACCTGAACAGAACCTTTTCCAACTATACTGCAAGGCTCATCATCACCAAGAAAAACATGCCCAAAATCTCCTTGAACATAATCAACAAAAATAATGCCTATATGGAGAAGCATGGAAAGAAGCCCCTGAATCTAAAACCCAAGATTTAGTAATATTGTGCAAAGAAAGAATCAAAGCATCCTGACATACATTACCCGTTGCCACATTTTCCTCCTTGTTTTCTTCTTATTGTTTCTTCTTATCCCGAAGCTCCCAACAGTCCTTCTTTGCATGCCCAAGCTTTCCACAATTCCAGCATACAATCTTGTTCTTAGATTTTGACCTTGCCCGATCTTTTGATTTTCCACGGTTTCCTCTATTCTTCTGTCTCCCTCTAGTTTCCACTGTCAAAGCATTCCCTGAAGTAGAAGACTCCCCAGAGCTTTTTCTTCACATTTCCTCGTTTAGAATCACCCCTACAACATCCTCAAATTTTAACTTCGAGTTAGCTGGAACCGAGTTACTTACCGCCATTACCAGGCTATTCCAACTCTCAGGTAAAGATCACAGAATTAATAAAGCCCTAACTTCTTCATCAAATTCTATTATAACCGAAGCTAGCATATTCACTACCATATTGAAATCATTTAAATGATCTGCTACTGAACTATTCTCAGACATCTTCATATTAAACAACTTTTTCATTAAAAATATCTTATTAGAGGCAGAGGGTTTTTCATACAACTTCCCTAATGCATCCATTAGATCTTTTGTAGTCTTTTCCTTTGAAACATTAAATAATACCGAAGATGCAAGACTCAGCCGGATCGTTCCAAGTGCCTTCCGATCCAACAAATCTCATTCCACATCTGTCATACTCGAGGGTTTGTTCACCTTCTCAGACAACGGAGTATAAAGATCCTTTTGATAAAGGTAATCTTCCATCTGCATCTTCCAAAGACTGAAATTATGCCAGTTGAATTTATCAACCCTAGATCTTCCTTCATCTTCCATAGCTCCCACTCAAGATAAAAACTTTCCCTGCGATTCAACACTTCAGCAAACCAAACCAGGCTCTGATACCAATTGTTAGGAAATAATGGATAAAGTTTGTGGAATAATCCCTCACAGAATCGCAATAGTAAAAACTAATATGCAGAAATTATTACAGATCTCAAATAAAATTGTAGAATAAAATAACACAACACAAAGAGACAATATTTAACGTGGTTCACCCAATTTGGGCTACGTCCACCAAGAATCACTTGCTCAAATTTTATTACAAGCCACCACTCTCTCCAAAAGAGTTACCGGGTCTTCCACCCAAACGGGATTTTGACTTTACAATAGAGATCAAACTAGGAATCGATCTTATATCCAAGGCACCTTATAGAATGACTACCATTGCCATTTAAGTTCTAGGTAAGTTATTCGATATACCTGTGACTATATTTTTTGATACTGGAGCTACTGAATGTTTTATCTCTACTAAGTTAGCTTTGAAATTAAAAAGAAAAGATGAGAAAATGGATAAATTGTGGACTGTACATTATGGAAATAATGTTACTCATACGGTTAGTATGTGTCTTATTGGAGTAGTCCTTGACTTGCCTAGTTTTTCCACAGAAGTTTACCTTTATGTTGCTCCTTTGGGGTCTTATGATGTAATCATAGGTGTTAACTAGCTAGTTAAGCATAAGGTAAAGGTTGATTGTTTTGAAAAATAGACTAGTTATTTAGATGATCTACATAAATCAACAGTCATTCATGGTGTAAAACACGAGATTTCAGTTGGGAAGTTGTCAGCAATGCAACTTAAAAGTGCCAAAAAATAAGGTTGTAGCTTGTATACCGTAAATATTTCCGAAATTGCAGAAAAAGGTAATTATTTTATGGAAAAATATCCTTTGTTAGGAAATTTCATAGATGTATTTCCAAAAGAGTTACCGGGTCTTCCACCCAAACGGGATTTTGACTTTACAATAGAGATCAAACTAGGAATCGATCTTATATCCAAGGCACCTTATAGAATGACTACCATTGAATTGGTAGAGCTTAAGGCTCAGTTACAGGAAATTTTGTCAAAAGGATTGACAAGACCGAGTGTCTCACCTTGGGGAGCACCGGTAATCTTTGTGAAAAAGAAGGATGTCACACTTAGATTGTGTATTGATTACATAAATGTTGAACAAGGAAACTATTAAGAATTGATATCCACTTCCTAGAATTGATGATCTGTTTGATTAGATGCGTGGAGCATCGGTGTATTCTAAAATATATCTTTGATCAGGATATCATCAGTTGAGAATAAAGGATGAAAACATACATAAAACAACTTTTAGAACAAGGTATGGGCATTACAAATTCACAGTTTTACCTTTTGGGTTGACAAATGCACCTGCCACTTTTATGAATTTTATGAATAATATTTTTCAAGAATACTTGGACAAGTTTGTGCTTGTATTCTTGGACGATATTCTCATATAATCTAAAAGCATTGAAGAACATCATGAGAATTTGAAGATAGTTTTGGAAATTTTAAGAAAGAGAAAGTTGTATGGTAATTTGTCTAAATGTTCCTTTTATGACAAGGAAGTACACTATTTGGGACATTTAATAACAAAAATTGGAATAGTTGTAGATCCTTCGAAGATCATAGCTATAACTGAGTGGCCTGTACCCAAGAATGTGCATGAAGTTAGAAGATTCATGGGTCTTGCTGGTTACTATAGAAAGTTTGTTAAAGACTTTTCTAAGATTGTTGCACCAATAAATTCATTACAAAAGAAAGATAAGAAATTTGTTTGGAATGAAAAATGTGAATCTGCTTTTAAGATTCTAAAGGATCAGTTAACTACAACACCTATTCTGACTGTACCTGATCCAAATGGGGACTTTATTGTTGTAACGGATGCATCTGGAGAGGGCCTCAGAGGTATTCTGTTGCAGGATGACCATGTCATAGCTTATGAAAGTAGAAAACTCAAGTTACATGAACAGAATTATGCTCCACATGACCTAGAGCTTGTTTCCATTGTTCATGCCCTTCAAATATGGAGGCATTATCTTCTCGGTAGGCCTTTTGAACTAAAAATGACCATCTTGGGTTGAAGTATATTTTCACTCAGTCCAAACCTGGATGCAAGACAATGAAGATGGTTGGAATTTCTATCTCAGTATGATTTTGATATAAGCTATATTAAAGGCAAGGAAAATAGAGTAGTTGATGCTCTAAGTCGTAGGAAGCACATTTCTGCTCTTATAACATTAAGAACTCAGTTTAAAGATGAGGTGAAAAGTGTCATGGAATCTGATTCTTATTTTCAGCAAGTAAGGGCAGAACTTGCTGCAAATCCAAATGATGTGAGATATAAGGGTTTTCATTTCGACAATGAAGGAATTTTATGGTTTGAAAACCGGGTATACATACCTTTGGAAAATGATTTAAGAAAGAAATTATTAGTTGAATTTCACAACTCACCTTTTTCTGGACACCCTGGCATTACAAAGATGTTGGCTGATATAAAACAACAATATTTCTGGAAAGGGATGAAAAAGGATGTGATGGAAACCATGACGCACTGTTTAGAATGTCAATGAGTTAAAGCGGAACATATGCATCCATCCAGTTTACTTTACCCTCACAGCAATCCGCAGTACAAATGGAAAGTGATAACCATGGATTTTGTTCAAGGGTTGCCTATGTCAAAGAATAAACATGATGTTATTCTGGTAGTTGTTGATAAACTAACAAAGGTAGCACACTTTATTGTTAGTAATCTAAAGGATGATTCACCAGTGTTAGCAAGAAGATTTGTGCATGAGATTTTTAGGTTACATGGAATACCTGAATTAATCATATCAGATAGAGATCTGAGAATGACATCAAGATTTTGGCAAAATGCTTAATGTAGCTCTGGGAACTAAACTGAATTTTAGTTATGCTTATCACATGGAAATGGATAAATAGACTGAAAGAGTTAATCAAGTTTTATAGGATATGCTAAGAATGTATTGTATGGATCAGCAGTATAAATGGGAGGAGTACCTTCCATTAGTTGAGTTTTCTTATAATAATACTTATCACGGCTCTCTAAAAATGGCACCTTTCGAAGCACTATACAGAAGGAAATGTAGAACCCCTGTTAGTTGGGACAACATTGAAGATAGAGAGGTGATAGGGCCTGAAATCCTTACAGAAATGGAACAAGTTAAAATGATTCGTGAATGCTTGAAGGAAGTTGCAGATAGGCAGAAAATTTATGCAAACTTAAAGCGGGTGGATAGGAAATTTGAACTTGGTGAGAAGGTCTTTCTTCGAGTTAAGCCAAAAAAGAGTTCTATAACTTTTGGCAAGGCTACCAAGTTATCACCTTATTATGTGGGACCCTTTGAGATAGTTGAAGTAATAAACCCTGTAGCTTATTATTTATCTTTACCTCCTACTTTATCACGAATGCATGATGTTTTCCATATTTTTTTGCTTAAGAAATATGTTTCATATTTATCACATGTGTTGAATTGGAATTCCTTGCAGGTCCAAGACCCAGGAATAATCGTGGTTAAACCCATTCGAGTGCTGGAAACTCACCAGTTGCACTTAAGAAATCATGAAATAAGTCAATGTAAGGTCCAGTGGGACCAATTTAATGAAGAAAGTGCAACCTGGGAAAATCTCGAAGATATAAGATCTATTTTTCCATACTTGTTTGATCAGAATTGATTCTGAAAATTGATAAAATCTAAAAAATTTAATTCATATTTTGATGTTAAATCTACCAAACTTGGGCAGTTACTGAACAATTTGACAGCTATTTTAAATACTATTTTGAAAACTTGAATTTTTCAAATTTAGTCCTATTATGGACATACGAATGGAAGGACAATAATTAAATTTTTTCCTAAAAACTTAATGGTTTGATTAAGTTAATCATCATGACGATGATTCTTAAGGAGGAAGGTATGTAACGTCTTGGTCATGACCGTTACTATGATGACTTCCACTTTTGACATTGCAAACGTTGACATGTG
Organism: Taxus chinensis; assembly: GCA_019776745.2. Classification (NCBI taxonomy): domain Eukaryota; kingdom Viridiplantae; phylum Streptophyta; class Pinopsida; order Cupressales; family Taxaceae; genus Taxus; species Taxus chinensis. Next base: position 778,572,259 of record CM034152.1, read on the forward strand.
ATTTGTCTTAGGAAGGTGTATTCTTTTGACGTTGAAAATCACGTTTGCAATGGATAAGTTATTATTGTTCAGAATTCATGCTAGCTGTAATTTTGTTTACTTGGAAGCAAAACCATTATGCTATGTGAAATATAGGTTGTAAATCTATACTGTTGTTCACATTTTCCATATGCTAACAACACACCTTGAATCAATTCCATTGATCCAAGGTATGCTTCGGTTCTTCTTTATTGTCATCTTGTTAATTGACATGCTGAATGAAACATATTATGGAACCGAGCAATATTTTGTTATAAATTGTGAAGGACCTAGCTTTAGGTGTCCTTACTCAGCATCATGCTGCAAACTGTAAATTTGGACCTCCTTTATTAATGTTTTGTAATGTTGATCAGCATGAGGAGATTAAGGATCTGTTGTGGGATAATAAGGAAAATTCCTTAACCTTGGTCAGAATGCGTGTTGTTATTTGGATCTGACCCAAATTATAATGTTGCCCTATTGGATTTTTGACCTAAGGTAATAATACTTACCTAGGACCTATTACTAAACTATTTTGGTTGATGCCAAAAACTAGGTTGTGGTTCCTACCTTATATAAATTCTAATCTAAGAGGTGATGACCTAACCTAAGGAGGTATGTTATAAGGCTAGGAGTCTTGAACTAACCTAAGAACTAAGGTGGAAAAACCTAACCAATGCTAATGTAACCTAAACTATTACTAAGATGAAAAGGGGACCTAAGGGTCACTTGGACAAATGGAAGGTTGGTGGTGGTGGTTTCTAAGTTATTAATGTGAATTGATTTCATTCCTTACATCTTAAATTCACCAAGATTGGTGGAGGCATAAGAAGATGGTGGGATGCCTAGCTGGCATCATTGCTAAATTTAAAATGAATGGAGTTCTTGAATTTTGTTTCACCAAATTTGAAGTGGAAGTGGCGTAAGGAAAGAGGGGGAAATGGCATTCAATGCATTCAATACATTCAATAGCCTTCGGGCTCAGTGGAGGAAACCACCTAGGAGTTAGGCAGGAGGAATTGGAGAAAGTTGTTGGTCATTTGGATCTTTCTGGTTTTTTCTCTGCATGAGAGTTTAGGTTCTTCGAACCAGCAAGCTTGTTTTTTGACCCATTGTAATCGTGGGTATCTTCAGGTTATTTCTGAACTTGTGGAAACATAGAGGAAGTTGGGAGATTTGACTGTTGACATTGGTTGAAAAGAAGAGATTCTTGAGAAGCTCAGCCAGAGATCTTCTACAAATCAACAAGAAATTTTATCAGGCATGATAGGCTCTTCTTGTTAAATAGTTCTACTTTTTATTAAGCGTCTTCATTAAAAGAACTCTGCTCTTAGAAACGAATGGTTTTGTGGAAATGCCTTGGTGTATTTTTGTTGAGATCTTCTGCTTGAGTTTATTGTTTGGAAAAGATTCAAAATGGGTATTTTTCTTGATGCATGTTGAGTAAATCGTGTTTATTTATTTGAAACTAGAAGGTTGCTTAAGTCGTGTGGACTTCTGAACTCCTGTGCTAAAATGGTTTAAGGAAAAATAATGATTGGTTTAAAAATTTGATCGGGAATATCTTCCTTTGTTAGGAGAAGGTAAGAAAAATTGATGTTTCAGTTAAAATCTGAAGTGGCTTCAAATTTTATCACTGCTGTTAAGTTATGTTGAAATGGGTCTTTGGATTCATTGTTTTCTTGTGGATTCAAACTTGTTTTAAAGCAACAGTGATATGTTGACACCTTCTGAGCTTAATACGTTTTGAATTTATGAACTTTTTGGAACTATTAAGAGAGGATTTCGTTTGGTTTTATTCTTCCTTTCTCGAAATCTGGTAAATTACGATTTAACTTCTTCTCTTGGGACTGTGCGAGGATATTGATGTTTCTCTCTCTCCTCCATGTATGAATTAGTTTTGAATAATATTTTGATTTACATCTGTAGAAGTTGTTGAAAGAATGGATTAGTTTATTTTAGTTAATTGAAGTATATGAGTTAGAAGGGTTCGATTTTACTCTTCTCCTTCTTTTGGGTTCGATTTTGAGAACCGACTTGGGGTTGAACCTCCCTTTGAATTTCCTTCATCTTGTTCGAATCTGGGATGGATCCCTTTCTTTCTTACGTATGGACTGTTTCTTTGATTCCTGTTAAGTGGGTACATGGATGGCTTGGTTGTAGCTTGTATTCATTTTTCTTGAGCACATAGGAATACCTTGTAGGTTTCTCTCTATTTGGGAAATGAGGAAACATCTGGACCGAGGCTATCTTCACTGAAATGAAGCTAAGGAATTAGTTGTTAAGCTTGTTGCCTTGGAAACTTGTATCAGTTTTGTGTTGTTGTGACTGTTCTCTTTACTTGACGAGAATCCCTCTCTTCGACCCTACCTTGCTTGATTATGTTGTTTATCTTATATCAATTCAATTTTGACTATGTTGTTTGTGTGGCAGTGGTTGTTGGATCTGGATGTTGTTAGGTAAGGATCAGTCCGGTCTTCTTGGGATGTTGACTGTGTTTAACCTTTTAATAGGATGGATTATTGGGATCTTCTCTCTATTTTTGAGCTAGGTATGCATCGTTTTTTTTCTTCAAATGTAAGAAGGATTTGCATTCAGTTCTTTCTCTTCTCTGAATTGTTAAATACCATGTTGTTCATGTTGAACACTGAAGGATGACTTAAGTTGTTTACTTTTCAACTGTTGTTGTCTTTCCTCTATATTAACCATGTTGAGGCTGAATGGGTAATTAGGCGGGATCCTGCACTTCTTATTCCCTTGAATCGATAAATTGGAATTGGATTGATATTGATTCAATGTTGGAAAGAAGGGAATTCTTGTGTAGAATATTAATTGGTTCATCCTAATTCCATCCTTTTTGATAGAATGAATTTGGCTTCTGATATTGCATGAAGAGTTATGTTAGTGTTGTGGATTATGATTAATTGCTTCTTTAAAATAGTTCAGTTCTGAGAACTGTAGGGTGGTACCCTTCTTGAACACTTGTTTGAATCAAGAAATAATTACATGCATCTATAGTACGAGTTCGATAAGTAATTGAGATGTATTATCACTTATCTGTTGTAATCCTTCTTGTGAAATTACTGGTTGAAGAGTGTTGCTTTGATCATGATACTTACATAATGTATTGTGGATTGCTTATTTTGACCTTCTTGTTAGGATCCTCATTCCTTTATGAGATATCTATCTGAATTGCTAAATGTTTCATAAAAGTAGAGTTATTTTTATGAGACAGTTAGTTGAAAGCACATCATTTTAACGTTTAGTGCTTATCATGCTCAGTTTGATGAACTGACCCGTGCTAGCAATTTTTGCAGATGGATTATGTAAGTGACAAAAGAAGACAAGTTCTTTTATGATGCCTCTTGTGTTTACCTAAAGGCTGCATATTTTATGAGGAATTATTATTCTTATTGTAATATAATTGAAAAAGGGAAAAGTTGTATTCTTGTTTGAGTTTATCAATGTTGATTGGCAGGAATGAAGTCTGAATGTTTAGACTTGTAAAATGTATAATTTACTTGAGGAATGGGAAAAAGGATTGATTGTTGTTTGTATTTGATGTATTATTCACTTTGGGTTACTGTAAAGGAAATTTTGTAAACTTGTCATTACTCTCTCGTGAACCTATCTATTTTGAATCATTTCAGTTGAACTCAAATGAAACTGATAGGAAGGGAATTGATATTTTATTCCTTTATCGAATGCAACTTCTAAGTTGGCACAAATAGATGGAAACATAACTAGATCATGATGGTTTACTAGATGACATAAATAAGAGGGAAATCTATTTATAACTCTTGTATAAAGTAAATGGCAGCAATGAACCCTAAAAGAATATAAAGATAAAAGAAAGGCAATTATTCTAAGGGGATAAGCATTTGTTAATACCTTTTGAGAAAACATACTCCCTCTGGTTAAATCAAATCAGAATATGGCAACTGAAATGAAATAAATACATACATAATGAATAGACTTCATCTTAATGAAGTCTATTAACAAGGAACCAGAATCTAAAATTAATCATGCTTAAACTTGGTTAAGCAAAGTAAGATAATCTTACTCGTGGTATATTAATTCTATTATGAGCTTGAATCTTATGATAAGATACCGTGGAATGAAATACAAACCTTCGGGAAGAGGGATTGATTACAGATTTATCTGCATGGTAACTATCAATCATTAATGGTTAGCAACCTTAATGAACAAAGAAATTAAGGATTCAAGGGTTGCTGAAATTAAATCTTAATTAAGAAGATAAGTAAGTGTTTAACTTCTTAACTGGATATGTACTTCTAGATGAGGTGATTCCATAGGATGTTGGTACATGCCAACTACAGTACTGTGACATCATGAAGACCAGGGTCTTCATAATGACACAGTGTTGCAGCTGACATGTCACAACACCCTTCTGAATTGGATCATCTAGATCTACATAAACTTGGACTTGACCTTAGTTTTACCTTAGGTCAGGTTAGGGACATGCCTTCGTATAGGGGGAAACTCATGATGACTAAAGGTAACTAGACACATGCAATCAACTTGGGTTGACTGAGTATGTCTATGTACCCTTAGTCACCGCGAGTGATGCTCTATACCTTTTTATGTTGCTAATATGGGTTATGGTAAGCCTTGGACAAGAGGACTGACAGGAGTCAGTGAAGACCATTCTAGATAACAGATGAAGTGGGGGTGAAGGACGTATTCCATCAATGAGTATGCCATCTAGGAATATGATCATGCAAAGCATGTGAAAATCTTTGGCCAAAGTATCGTAAGCTGCTGGTTGCGTTGTCCTATATCACCTAGTTTAAGAAGCAGGATTTCAGATGAATATTGGTAACAAATATTCAGATAGGCCTCTTAAACGGAACACTTCAATACCCAAAAAGGGTAAGAGAACCAAACATACTTAGTATACAATACATTGAGTCAACATGAAGGATCGGTAAGAAACCGAGTCATGAAATGAGAGACCGATGAAACTTCGAGTCATGAAATGAGAGATTAACAGTTCATCGAGTCATTACAGCTGCATATGGTTATCTGTTATGAGATTGATTGGCATGGAATGTGTGTTCTAAATCATGATCATTTAGAATAGAGAACATTATTTAAAAACTTGAAACGTGTGTTCTAAATTATGATAATTTAGAACAGAGAATGGTATTCAAAAAAAAAATCCCTTGTTTCTAAAGCTTTAAAATGGGAATGAGTAAGTAGTGACACAATGGAGGAAGTAGGAAATGGAGGCTATAGGTTAATTAACAACTTCTCGTCAGTCACCAATGATGGGGCCGCACAAAGCTGTGGTGACAATGTGTGTGTATGTGTGTTTTATTTTAGATTTGCAATTTATTTCAATTGTGTGTAGTATGATTTTAGAGTTTTTGTTTGAATAAGTGAAATGTTCACATTGAGGGGGGAACTGAAACATGCTCTCAATGTTGAATTTTCCCTCTATTCAGTTTATATTCAGTAAGTATTGGTTCCTACATATTCCCTGAAGGAAAGACATAGTGGATAGATGAAAGCACAAAGGAAAAGCAACAACATGATATTTGGGTTGTTTGTTGTCCTATAAAACCATCCTTTGTTTTAGGTTGTTGGTTGTCCTATAAAACCATCTTTTGTTTTAGGTTGTTTGTTAAGCTACAAAACCATCCAAATCATGAGCACACACGAGCAACAAGCTACAGAAGGAAGTGCGATTGTTGATTCTATAATGTCAACATTAGGGGAGTGTATATTGGGAGTTAATAATGTTAACAATAGGGGAGTGAATGTTACCAAAATATTGTGTAGCATTATTAAATAAAATTTAATATTATTAATAATTATTTTATAGAACTCATATTAATAATATAGTTGTAATAGTTTTAATATTGGTGGGTTGTGAGAACAACTCACGTAGCTATTTTAGTATGAGAAATATCTTAGAGATAAGTTTGAGAGATTGTAGGGGTTGTAGAGATATATGTGGGTTTTTGAGGATTGATGTTGACTCCTTGTATTAAGGAGAACATATCCTCCTATATAACATAAACTCCATCTATGTAAATGTATCCTGGATGAATTCAATTTGCATATTATAATATTTGGTGTTTATTTCTTATTGTGCAGTTTTTATCACAATGACCTGCCCCTTATTTCTTTTTATGGAATGAACGTAAGGTCAAATTTGGTAAGGAGTATGACCCAACAAGATAAACACCCAGAAAGATGAGTATGGGATAAGAGGTATAATAGAGGGTCAAGTTCAGTGATAATATGAACCTCATGGTTAAGGATGTAATGACGCAACTTGTCGGCAACGAAGACAAGGCTGACCCATAATTTTTTGATGTAACTATAATTACATTTATAAGAGATAAAGGTATGACTAATATAGTAGATGTCTCATTCGTGATGGGTATCATCATGTTTTTCCAATAGTGCACCTGATACGTGGAAGGCAATGAAAATATGCAAGAAAAAGGGCTAGTCTACTGTGGGTGGCACTAGGACATAAGATTTTAATAGATAATGATTTTTTGTGATAAAATGTTTGCTGACATTGTTCATCCCAAGTGAACTGGGTATTTTTCTGCATAATAAACTTAAAGGGTTGAGTCTTATTGGCCAGTTATGCAATGAAACGATGAATAGCTTGAATATTATCTTGTAAGGAATGAAGTTGATGTAGATTTTTTGGTGGAGGCATGTCAAGGATAGCCTTGATTTTAGTGGGATCAGTTTCAATGCCATGGTGTGAGATAATATATCCTAGAAAATTTTTGGTGGTGAGGCCAAAGACACATTTTTTAGGATTGAGGTGGACACGATACTATCGTAATCATTCAAATAGCACCTGAAGGTCACGTGCGTGGGAAGAACGATGGCGAGACTTAGCGAGAATATCATCAAAATAATCTTCAATGATTTTTTGGATGTAATCATGAAAAATATGTGTCACAGCATGCTGATAGGTAGCCCCAGCATTATTGAGACCAAATGGCATGACAGTATAGAAAAATGTACCCCATGGCGTACTAAAAGAGGTTTTTTCTTGATCAGCCAGATTTATTTTAATTTTATTTTAGCCGACAAAACCATCCATAAAGGAGAGTATGTTGTATCCTACAGTAGATTATACTATAGTATTAATGTGTGGGAGGGGAAAACTATCCTTCGGGGAATCTTTTTTAAAATCCCAGAAATTAGTGCAGCAGTGGACACGGCCATCAAGGTTTATTACCGAAACAATGTTGGAAACCCATTCGGAATAATCAACGGCATGGATGAAGCCAACATTGAGCAATTTTTGGATTTCTTCTTTGAATTAAAGTACAACCTTAGGATGCATCTTACGGATTTTTTGTTAGATAGGCTTGACACTAGGATTGAGGACAATGTCATGCATTGCGACATAGGTATCAATACCTGGCATGTCACTATAGTCCCAGGAAAACATATTAAAAAATTATTGAAGCACCTACTTGAGATCCTTTTTCTCGGCAGGGGTAAGGGAGGTGACTAATAAGACAATATGAGTTTTTTCAATTGTTCCCAAATTATGTTGTATAGTTTCTTCGTTGATTAGTGCGGAATGATCCTTGATATATGGCATTCTAGGAATAGTGTCAGGTGGGTCGATAGTATTAGTGGATTTAACAGAATCCCCGAAACAAATCATAATAGTATAGGGAATGGATTGGCATCGTTTATGATGGTAAGTAGGTAGATCGTCATAAGCACCCATATGATCCAATAGCGCATCATCAATAGGGAAAGTATCAATGGTGTCCTAAAAGGAAGGGGCGTTGTTACTAATGAGTCATGGGTGCAACAGGGGAAGAGATTTAACATGACATATGGTTGGTGCTTCAATGGGCGATGGGTTAGAAGGCTGATAGCCAAGGCCAAACTTATGTGAACGTGCAGGGAGGTCCCAAATTTTTGTAACTCTGTGATCTTGGTAGTGAGAAAAACCAAAACAACAAAGATAGTTGTATCCTAACCCATACTTGGAGAGATTCAGACCAACGTGTGGGGAAGCGGGGGATTCCAAAGGTTGTTGAAAAAAGTTGCAATATGCAAAAGGGGAAGGATCAACAGGAACATCATAAACGATGTCATGATAATATAACTTGAGTCAAGTGTGGAGTGTGGAGGGAACTACATACATGGCATGGATCTAGGGAAAACCAAGGAGAATGTTATAATTAAGGTCATTGGGCATTACATGGCAAGGGATAGTAAGTGTACATGGGCCAGTGGTAATGGTTAACTGTACAATACCTAGAACCCATTTTGCAATGTTATTAAAGTCACGAATAGAAATGCTGGAAGGAGCAAGGGATGTCATGGTCATGTTGATATGGTGGAGAAAAATAAGATTACAAATGTTGAGACCATAGCCATTTTCAATGAGGGCACGCTTGATACCAACGTTATTAACACACACCTAGATATATAAGGCAAGGTCATGGGCTAAGAACTCAGGGAGAGGTCAGCAAATGTGAAGGTGATTATATCTTCATTAAGGGTTAAGGCAGAAATAAAATTATAGTAGATATATTTGGGTGATAAATATGGATAAACTTAGTGAGTAGATAAGTAATTTTGGAGGAGAATGAGGAAATCGAGGTATTTTTGCAAGTATGCATGAATAGAGATACTCATGGTGTCTCAAGTGGACTGGCAACTATAGGGAAGGAGAAGGCATCAAGGATGGCGAATAAATATCATATAAACCAAAAATAAACATGAGGAGAAAAGCATGATGGTGAAGATGGAGTATCAGAGAAGGAAATGAGAATGAAGGTCAAGTTCACCAAAATGATTAACAAAAATAAGCCCTAATGGGACCTAAATGGGGTATTTAGGGTATTAATGCTAATCTAAATAGGAGGACTAAAATGATTGTAAATAAAGATGTTAAACAATAACAAATGACTACAAACTGATATGCTAAAGTGATTTCAATTAATTGCATGATTTGATCTAATGGAAATAAAACCCTAGAATGCAAGAGGTAATAAGGAAGTGACTTAGGTGATAACAGGAGACTGTCGCATGTTGTCACAGATCTGGAATTGGAACTTGGCAGTGCAAACAAACACTTAGAGGCCTTGCAAAGGGTAGATTGATGTAGCCTATAATTCAGTGATATAAATCCAATAAAACCCTAGATGTGCTAGCACATCACTCAGCCTAAACTGAGTGCTCAGATGAAGCGCGCAAAGGTACCAGGTCCCTCTTTAGGGTTATTGTTCCAGGATGTTAGCATGATGAAGACTTAAGAGATACATATAGTTCCATTACTAACACATCATTCTATAGAGCATACCAAATCTATACCTAAGGAAGAGTAGAATTAATTAATAACCATGATGAGATTAAAGACATACTAGATTCAGATACACATAAAAACTAACACTTAGATTCAGCCAATATCCTCCATTATATTCAATGCAATAACTATACAGAAGCTTCATTACAATAACAGTAGTATGTGCGTAATAGATTTAACAACATATCTCTGTATATATATCCTCTCTCTCTATTACATAGTTTACTACATATATATAAGGGTGGGGACTTGCCCTTCACCACTTATCCATTCCAAAAATAGGCCACATGCTACTAATATCCACACGCCATTACAAAACTAGCCACACATGCAAGTATGCTAACAATAGACTACTACCAGCTAACTGACAGCATCAGATCTATTTATGTCCTGTGTCCATGAAAAGTGCTTTCTATTTGATCCTCCAAGAATAGCCAATGTGTGGCACACACGTCTCTGCCTCGTTTGTGTGCTCTACACGCAATCTCTAAAAATAGACCTTCATGAGTGAAAATGGCTAAGTCTCGAAAGTTAAACTTTTATTCTGCGCACGCATTCTTTCTATCCATTTGCGCCTTTAAATATGACTCACTTCCCCTCATGAACTTCTTGTGTTCTTTTTTTCAAGTGTTCTTTTATCAACATTACCCCACACTAATTTCATTATCACCCCGAAAATGGTCATCTCCAAAACTAAAGTAAAGAATAGAAGGATGGAAAGAATGAAAGAATTTTTTTACTCTGCAGTCTCTTCTTCATTCTGAACAACTAATTCAGGATATTCCTGTTTTATTTCAGTCTCCAAGGTTTGCTACTCAATGAGTGCTTCCTCTTCTCTCTCTGGTATGTCCACAACAATGGACTCTAGTTCATCTTTTGCAATTTCCCCTTTTTCATTTTGCAAGACCAACACAATGTTAGACATGGAAGTCATCCTCCATGCTAGTAAATCCATCTTCTATGCAATGAGCTTCCCAAGCTCTTCCAACCGATTCTTGTGTGGTTCTTGTGCTGATGTCAAGGCCTTGCGCTTTTTTTTAACCATTGATAATCTTTGTGCGTGGCCCAATTTTTTTCCTTCATCACTTTCTGGACCTCATTGTTCTCCTCTAGGGTTTTTATGTTAATGAGCACTTCTGGAGCTGTGCAGATGTTCAAGGTCTGATCTACTTTCTTCAGTTCTTCTTGCAGCGCTTACAATATTCCATATGATGTAATCTTCTGCATCACTGAAGCCTTTTCTCACTCTGCCTCTTGTGTTGGATTCTTTGGCGTTGGCATGCACATAGGTTCATCTTCAAGCACTAGGTCCACCAATGTACCTATATAGTGTATTTCTGAAGGAAATGTCTTTGGTACCTTTTGCTCCAAGTGTGGCCTAGCCCTTAAAACATTATCACCAATTTCCTCTGCGATGTTAATAAATACAACATTCTTTTTCTGTGCTAATTATCTGTCTTGCATTAGGCACCTTATTTCTCCATCCTTAGTTTTACTCTCTTCCCTGAGTGCTTTAATTGTGGTAGCCTTGTCCATATTCCACCTCGCCACCTCTGTTGAGACTTTCACCAATGCATTGCTTACCTGTTCATCTGACATGAAAATAGGATTTACGGTCATGTGTCTATCCTAAGGTGTCTTCTTCAACCTCCTTGATATGTACGACTCCTAACACACATAAAAATATAGCTCATCCATGTGTGTGTGCATGGACACTGACAACTGCTTCTTGGTGCGCACTGTAGCCATATCTACATCCATTAGTTCCCAGCCATATAATTCTTTTTGTGTCAGCGTGCTCTGGAAATGGGCATAAACAATTTTATTTGTGTCCTCTGCATAACCCATGGCTGGTGGAATGTGCTCACCACTTTTTCTTCTAGACCTAGGCTACTTAGGAACTTGAGCCTCCAAATTTGGGACTTGTGCCTCCATGTCCTGAGCATTCTCTGTAACTGTCACATTTGTTCCCTTTTACTCCTCTTCTCCTTGCTTCATTTCTTCATCTTTTTATTCTTCTACGTTCTCTGGAGGTGTAGGAGAATTAGGCGTGCTTTCCTCTAATTCTTCCACCTCCTCATTCAACTTCAGTTTCCTTCTCCTTTTCACGGTTGTCTCCTTTTGAGGAGAAAGTCTAGTTGATTTGCGCATTGTTTACAGAGTAGCACCTTGGGTCCTTGTTCTCCTGAACACCCTCTTAAACATGTGCTCTCCTTGGACTACATCCAAGTCCTCATCATTCCCCTCTTGTGGCTGAGGTGGTGTGGTGGCACACTCAGCTTCATCCTTGTTTGTAGGATGTCTTTTACCTCTATAATCCAAACCACCACTATCCTTGCCCTCATCCTCCACTTCAATTGGATCTATGGTTTTAGGCATTGGGATGTTCTCCATGGTGTGCTTACCCTTTGGTGGTGTTGGAAGTGTGAACTCATCTTCCAAATACTTGTTATTCTCCAACTTGGGCTTTAGTTGGAGGTACACCAGTGCTTCTCCAATATCTCCCATAGCCAAACTTACTGGTTTAATGCTCAATACATCTAAAATGAGCCTTTTAATATATGCACCCTGCCCAGGATACACATATTTCTTCCTCAGCATGTGTGATAGTCACAATCTACCTTGTTTGCATTGAACGTGAGGCACCACGCATTTGAGAACATGTGTACTGATGCCTAGAAGTACCTTAATATGAAGGCATATGGTAAATTACACCAAGGGCTCCATGCTCCATCCTTCATGGTGAAACATGTTATTGAAAAGTGTTGGTATACAACAAACTGAACTGCCTTTCCAGCCACCGAAGGAAAGTCCTTGGGGATGTGCCATTCCTCTTCAAAGGCCACATGGATCCTATCGTACCATTTCTCAGCCCTTTCTTGACCTGTTCTATCATGGATCCCTCACACAAGTACTTTTTGAATCATTCTGCAGGTGACTTGTGCTCCATGGGATACTTCCATATCTTCTCCTTCGGTCCATCAAGTACTCTGATCTCCATGAACACTAGTGACAACAGAACAACTCCAAAGCTGATCCTTCCTCCTGTGTGCACTTCCTCAACAATTTTTTCTACAATGTAACGTGAAATGTTGTAAACTACCCCTTCAAACATCTTTTTAGCAATGTGCAACCATGTGGTATTCACTTGTGACCACCTTTCCTGGTCATTTAGCTTTGTAACGAGATGTTCGACTACTTACACAACTAGATATTTCTTCATTTTATTAATGTACATGCCACACAGACCCTTTTTGTAACCCAAATCCTTTCAGGTCTCTAATATTGTGGCCTTTTCTGTTAGATCATCTTGCAAATCTTCTCATGTGCCCTTCAATCCTATTACCGTGGAGATGAACACGGCTGAAATTTTGGTTTTGCATCCTGCAAAGTAGAAAAAATATTTGTGCACTCTACTCATGAGCCACTGGTACAAGGGATCATATTTCCCAAAGTGAGGGAGTTTGTATGGCTGGTAAAATCCAATCTTATTCAAGAGCTTCTCACTAGCATCATCATACACCGTCATGTCTTCTGTTGTGCATTTATTTTTCTTTGTGTTCAACAAGGCATCAATTTCCTTCTTATTCTCTATGGTACGGTGATTGTACTCACTCACCTTTCTTTTCATTATGTGAGAATCCCACTCCTGGCCTATGATAACCCCCTCTAGATATTACATTTCAGAAAAATTACTTTTGGGAACCATCTCCTCTTCTTCTTCGACCACCTTCTTCTTTCCCTTCACTCCCGCTGCAACTACTTTCTTGGGTGCCATTTCTACCTTACAATCCTTTATAGATACTAGCCTCTTGAATTCTGCAATGTACGAATCAAACCCTAGCTCGATTCAGCATGCCCTAGGTGAAATCACATGCCCTCACTCCTTTTTGTCACCTTGCTTTGCTCAAACCCTTCACCACTGGGGATGCAATCTCTTTTTGCACACAGACCTCTTCTTCACAACTGGTTACACACCTCTCGCACCTCAATTCGATCACTTGGCTCTTTACACTTAGCTCTTTATCAAATACTCTTAATCGCAACGGTAAAAATGAATTCGCATCCCATCCTTATATAGATTTTCATATTTTTGATGCATTCATTACTCCTTCACCTACCAAATATCCTCTCATTAATTGATCAATTCCATCATTTCTGTGTGTTACATCTTCGCACCCCAGCTATAACCTTCTAGCGCGCCTTCCTACCCTCTAGTCACAGACTTCTCTTCAGTACACTTCCTTGCACCTAAGTACCTCGTCACCACACTTTCTACTGGTAGTTGTTATGGCCTCTGCTTACCTCGCGTTATATTGTTCCTTCATTCATCTCCATCTTTGGTCACTTTTTAGAAGCAATCCTTTGACTTGAAGAGCACCCGTAACAACTTATTCCTTTCACGTTTCAATTTCCACGATTTTGTATTTGGATACCAATAATCCACCCCACACTAAAAGTATGTGCAGTCCTCTATGCATAAACATGCTTCATATAGTAATTAGCTTCATGTGCGCAAGCGTACTTATTACACAACACACCAACTAAATTGACAAAGCATAACAACAAAGAAAGAAACACATTAAGGAAATACATAATTGAAAACCTAATCTAAATGGCAATACTGCCTTATTACAAACACCAAGAATACTTATTTATAGTAGGGCGTCAACCTACTTCCGTTGAAGTAATCAGGTAGTCGTGTTCCATCAAGTGCTTCTAACTGGAAAGCGTCTGTTTCAAGGATGTAAGTGACAACATACGACCCCAACCAATGTACCTTAAGCTTTCCTGGATGGCATAAAAACTTAGAGTCATAGAGAAGTACCATATGTCCAATCTTAAAATACTTTTTCCTTATGTTTCTATCATGCCATGCCTTCTGCCTGGCCTTTTCTTTCTTCTAACTCCAATGTCCTATGGCTCTTCATTCATCCAGCTAAATTATCTTTTCAATCTTTTCTTCTAAAGCTTGTTCATCAGCTATACCTCTAGTGTGCGCAATATGTAAAGAAGGTAACATAAATTCCATAGGAAGAATGGATTCTGTGCCAAACACTAACTGAAATGGTGTTGCTTTGTTCAACCTTTTATATGTTGTTCGATATGCCCAAAGTACTGTAGATACTTTATTATACCAATCCTTTCTTCCAACATCACAGATTTTTTTCAATGTCTGGCCCAAAATTTTGTTAAAAGCCTCAGTAGTTCCATTTTCATGAGGATGATAGGGTGTAGTATTATGGTGTACAATCATGAACTCATCCAATAAAATTATGATTGTCTCATTAAGAAAGTGTGTGCCCCTATCACTAGTCAAACTTAAAGGACATCCATACCTTGTAATAATATTTTCCCATAGAAATCAGGTTGTTGTAGCCATTGTACAGTCCTTGGTAGGTGTTTTTTTTGTCCATCTTGTCAGATAGTTTGTATAAGTTATAATGTAGCGTGATACAGTTCTGCGCACAGCTGGTGAAATGCTACCCACAAAATCTATAGCCCATTTCTCAAATGGTTCTGCACTAGCAATAGGTCTTAGAGGTATTTCATCACACTGACCTGGTCTTCCAAGACATTGATAATGGTCACATGCTTTACAGAATTCCTTATAATCTTTATAGAGGGTCTCCCACCATAATCCAGCGAGTAGAATCTTGTGCATTGTGGCATCACCTGCATAGTGGCCACTTGCAATTCCACCATGAGCTTCTTCCATAATTCCCATACACTCATGTTCCAATACACAACGGCACAATACCTCATCGTGACCCAATTTGTACAAGTCACCACTGATTAACATATAAGGTGTGACATGTATAGCGAGTTGTTTCTTCTCCAAGGATTCCATTCCTTCTAGTGTCATCCCTGTGCATAGAAAGAAAACAATGTCCTTTAGTTCTGATGGCATGCATTGTAACCTATATAACTGTGCATCTGGCATGGTATCCTCAATTGCCTTTGCTTCTTCTCTTGGTTGTATTCTTGATAAATGGTCTAGTCCATAATTACTTTTTCCTAGTTTTACCATAACTGTGAAATCAAATTCTTGAAATAAGAGCACCCATCAACATATGTGCCCTTGTAAAACAAATTTATTTACCAAATACTTCAATGTCATGTGATCTATATAAAAGATGAATGGTGTAGCTAGTGGGTACTGGAGGAATTTATAAAGCACATAGATCATTGACAAAGCTTCATGATCTATAATTACGTAATTATGTTCTACAAGAGTCATATTTCTATTAGCAAAACAAATAGGATGATCTACAATACCTTCTCCAGGTTGGGCCAACAACTTGCCAATGGCCATGCTAGAGGCGTCAACATGTACATGAAATGGTTTGTCCCATGAAGGAAAATACAAAATAGGCATGGTAGTAAGTTTCTCCTTCAATGTCTCGAATGAGTGTTGTTGTTGTTCTCCCCAGTAGAATGTACCTTTCCCTTTCAGTAGCTCTTCTAATGGTGTGGAAACTTTGGCATAGCTTTTGATAAATTTTCTGTAATATCCTGTATGACCCAAAAATCTGCGCACCTCACTTTGACTGGTAGGCTCTCCTAGGCCTATAATGACTGCAACCTTTGCTGGATCAACCAAAAACCCCTCCTTGCAGATTATGTGTCCTAAAGTATCCCAAATGGTGTAGTAAATATGCACTTCTTGATCTTCAAAGAGATACTCAACTGTCGACACCGTTCAAACATCAAGCACAGATTGTCACAGTGATCCTTAACTAATCCATACACCGTCCAATCGTCTAAATATACCTGTAAGAAGTTGTGAATAAATTCTTTGAATGCTTGGACAACTATGCGTGAAAATACAACAGGTGCATTTTTCAGACCAAAGGGCATTACAGTATAGGCGAAACTACCCCATTCAGTTAGTAAATGTAGTCTTTTCTTGATCCTCCTGGGAAATCCTAACCTGATGATACCCAGAGAACCCATCTGTAAATGAATAGATTTTGTGCCCTAGCAACTCCTTCTAGTATTTCCTCAGTAAATGGCATAGGGAATGGATCTGTTACACATGTAGCATTCAACTCCCTGTAGTCCATGCATATTTTAATCCGTCCATCCTTTTTGATACTGATCACCATTGGACTAACCCATTCTGAACTCATCAAGGGGCTTGATAATTCCAAACTTCAACATGTTATCAATATCTTCTTTGACCTTTTCACGTAAATTGGGGTTCATTCTATATGGTATTTTTCTAACTAGGTGTGCACCCTCTTTAAGTTTTATCTTCATCTCCCCTAACGATTCATGCACACCTTTAAGTTCATGGTACCCCCTAGGAAATAGGTCCTGGTAATCCCTTAGTAACTCTATGATTTTTGTCCACTTCAGAGTCTGACCAATAGTCTCCAATTATGGCTTCCTTAGGGCCAGCATCTTTTCCAATATTCACCTGCTTTGTCTTCATAGGTTCATGATAGGCATGTGTGGTCTTATCCACACTATCCAATACCTCACGCCTTCCTGTTGAATGGTTTACATTCAAATTATCTACTTATTCATCATCCACTAAGTAGACCATTTTTCCTTCTCTCTCTCAAGGAAAGCGCATTGAAGTAATGTTTCATTAGTCTCTGGTTCTTGATCAAGATGCTTCCTGAGTCCTCTTTATCTAATAATTCTTGAAGGAGTTCTTCAGCCTTGGCACTATCCCCCATAGTTAAGCGTTTGATAAATTTTAATGCTTCTTCCACCAGAGGCTTTGTAGAGAAGAATTCAAATGTTTGGGCCATTCTTGCAATTAAATTATGCCAATTTCTAGTTTCTCTATGGAGTTCTACATATACATACCAAGCACGCACGTAGCCTATGTAAAGTGGAATAAAACCGGTGCACCCATAGCGAAGGTGGTAAATTTTCCTGCCCTTCTGTCCAGAGTATCTCACACTTCTGAACGTGGTGTTAAACATAATGATTACCATGATAATTACATATTTGTGTAGGTGCATCACTCCTAAAGAACCTAGTAGTAAGAGTAATCCCAATTTCATTCCATTCGACAAGATTATCCCTGTGGACCACCCACTAGCATGCTGTTGTCCCACGTAGTGTATATGCTAGCATATTTCTTCTTTCCAGTGGGTCTATCCATTTTTCTTCCATGGGCACGCAGGAATACCATGGGATCCCCTTCTCCTGTGTAACAAGGTACTGAGTTGTTACCTATCCTCCTGACATAACGTGGTTTTGTGCCTTGAGGGAATATGCTCTTTACTTCATGCCCTACCAACTCATAAGTGTTGTGAGCCCAATTATCACAAGCAACACTTGTAGTATCACTAATAGACTGTGCATCCTCCCACTGAATTAGTCCTTCTTTGGTTGGTTCAATCATCTCTGGATCTTGGATGGCACGTACATAAATCCTATTCAGATCTTCTTCACTTAAGGGCTCAACATAGGGTGCATGGAATTTCCATCTGTTAAAGGGATAATAACCCTTTCCTCTTTATTTTCAAAACTGATATAGCCCTTGTTGAACCTGAAGATCAACATTATTTGCATAGCACCAAGGATGCCCCAATAGAGCTGGAAAGCTATCTGACTCTGCCAGCGCTAAAAATTCAAAGTCTCCAGTGAACTTGGCTCCTTGTATGGTAATGGATGCATCTTTCAAAACTCCTATGGGAGTGGCCTTAGTCTGATTAGCCATGAATAATACATTAGAGGATGGCTGCAATGGGGGTCTTCCCATTTGTACCCATGCATCCAAGGTAAGAACATTGACCTCCGTGCCTGTATCAATCAGTATATTACTCAACAGCCACCCATCCACAACAGCATTTAGAGTGATTTCCTTGTCATAATCTAGGCTATGAGGAGGGATATTTGCATGCAGGATCTGCCGTCCAGTCTCAGTACTTACGCACGTGGAGTGTTCCTTTTTAACCAACTCCCTAACAGTGGAATGATGTTCTCCTTGACGCAACATTTTACACACTTCTCTCAAGTCATCTATATCAGTTTGGACCATCTCTGATGCTTTCTTCTTTTCCTTTAAGTACTATATCTCACCCTGAAGATTCCTTAGAACTTCCATGGTATCCTGATAAACCTCCTTCTGATAGGCAGGATCTGGGTACCATGCATGAAGAACCTCATCTTTAGTGATGGTAGGATTCTTCTGTAATGCTTCCCTGGCACGTGCTGCCTTCCACGGGTCGTGATCTTCACTTGTAGTGCCTCAGATTCTACTTCCATCTTGGGCATCCATTGATTTTCCACAATGCGTTGTATCCTAACCATCCATGCGCCTTTGTTTTCTTGTTTATGTTGCTTACTCAGATGCTCATATAAGTCTGGGCACTCTTCATAGCTATGGTTCTTTCTGTAGAAATAACATGTAATATTCTGAGGACATTCATGCCTATAGTGGTCAGGAGATCCACATGTATAACATGTTCCGTGAGGAAACTCACTTCTTCCACCACCACGGCCTCATCCTCTAAATCCACCATGGTATCCTTGACCTCTGCCATGACTGCCTTCAAAATGCACCTCATTCTGATCATAGTATGACCTGATTGTGCTCCTGGTCCTGAGGCTCATTCTTTCCCTTAGAGTTATCTAAAACTCATGTCTATCGTACACCAATATCTATAGCATCATGGATCTGTCCAATCAGTTGAAAATCCTCTGTGTCATGATTCATGGATCTGCAGATTTTATAGTAGCTTGAAATGTTATTCCTTATCACGCATTGTAATAATGGGTAGTGGCTAGCATCATGGTTTAGGTGGCATATTTCACAATTCATCAGCAATGAACGTACTATTCTGTGAGGGAAACTATCCTTTGTGTGACCTTCTACTTCACAATCTGTGCACCAAATCCCTGTGCACATCTCGTGTGCTGAATTTTTTGATAGTTTCTCCAAATTTTTCCATTGCTGTTATTTGTGCTTCTAAAAATGGGCTCACCCTAGTATCTATGCTTCCAACTACCTCAGCGCACAAGACTACTTCAAGTGCTTCGCATGCATGGATCAGTGTATGTCTTATGTGATAATGCCCTCCTAAAAGGGGTAATCAAGCCCCCAAAAACCATTGTGCATGTTGGCTTGCATGTATGTCATAAGAAAGATTTGATAACAATGTTTTAAACCATGCATCATACTCTCTAACACTTTCAGTAGTTCCTTGCTTAATATCCTTGAGCACACTTATACTCTTCTTCTCAAACTCAGGGATATGAAACTCTTTAAGGAATGCATCCTTTAAAGCCATATAATCTATGCAAGTCTGATCAGGGTCAAACTTTTTGTACCAGATGTGTGTGCGCCCTTGTAACATAGTGGAAAATTGGCTTTCCCTATGCTTCAGAAGTCCATGATTCCTTTTGCATGCCACAATATTTCACACATGTGCACATGTTCAACAACATCTTCTATGCCCCTATATTCTGGAAGACAAAGAGACATTTCCATGTAAATATTCTGGGGTTGGTGCGGACCTTGCCCACCTGATCTAGAACCTCCTATGTTTCCCCTACCTCTAGAACCACCAAATTCACCTGAACTAGAGCTACATATGCCTCTTGATCCTAAACCTGTAGCTGGGGTCGGACCAGAAGATGTACTTCCCTGTGTCCCAATAGTAGAATTGAATTGAACCCTAATAGTCTACGAAGCGTTATTACTCCCAGAAGTTAATCCAAAAATTAGTGTGCTTGTATTTTGTGTTGATGATATGCCTGAAAAGGTACTTCCATATAAAAACGAAGTCATTTGTGTTGTCATTGTTGTGCCTCTTATATGACTCGCTCCTACTCTCCCACTACTTGAACTAGCTTGATTGACTGTTTTGTTGTACTAGATGCTGAAAAACCCAATGTAAGGGCAAGGTTACCAGGTGGATTCAGATGCACGCCCGTAGCCCAGGTAGTCTCTACTGGCACGCTTCTACATGAGGCCAAGGGGGAATCCCTGTTATACTTTCCAAGATGGGGGAGTTCCTGATTCTCTATCTCCACATCTTCTACATGAGCTTCAAATCCTTCATGAGCCATCTCCCTCCTCAACACCATACTTTCTGCAACATTATGTTGCTTCTCTATCTCCCTCTCGTGCGCCTCATTATACTTAAGCCACCTTTCCTCTCTCTACCTTTCTGCTGCTAGGTTTGCCATCTTTCACCAAACCTGCTCCTGCTCTCGTGTGTGGTGAGGTTTAGTTAGCCATCGGTTTACTCTCCAGATTCAAAGTTACCATCAAGATCTTGATCACCAGTGGAATGCCTTATTGGTAAGCTCCCCTTGGATATCGTAAGAACTGGAATTTGGCTACTTCTGGACACGAATAAGTGGAAATTGTTTATTCCATAAATATAACTGTTCAAGACACCATGGAACCACGTATCCACAACTTGAGTCCAAATCAGATCAGCATCATATAGGGCCTAGAATTCTTCCTGTGTCTAGAAAAGTGTGTGATACCTCTAATTCCGCTTAGATGCATAAGTAATCAGCCACTCGTACAATTCTACTGGAAAGATAACAAAAAATATCTCATATAAACTGTCATACAAATTTTGTTCCACCCACACACGTGAGTTAAACTCAGATCTAGTGTTGAATCACCGTGTGTATTCTTATTCTAGGTTGTGTATCCATTCTTCAACACTTTCTAAGGTCAACCGGTATGTCTTCATTGTGAACCATCTTGAAAAAAACTGAAAAAGAGGTCCCGACAACGGAACCAATGATGCAAGCCTAGAATTTAGTGATATAAATCCAATAAAACCCTAGATGCGTTGGCACATCACTTAGCCTAAACTGAGAACTCACCCAAAGCGTACAAAGGTACCAGGTCCCTCTTTAGGGTTGCTTTTGTAGGATGTTAGCATGATGAAGACTTAAGAGATACATATAGTTCCATTACTAACACATCATTCTACATAGCATACCAGATCTATACCTAAGGAAGAATAGAATTAAGTACCTAACCATGATGGATTAAAGACATACCAGATTCAATCCTATACACATAGAACTAACACTTAGATTTAGTTCAAATAATCCTCCATTATATTCTAAATGCAAAATACACATTAAGATTCCTTACAGTATAAGTAGTAATGCACTAACATAGTAATTTCTCACTATTAGATGTCGAAAAACTATAATGATATATTCTCTCTACTACAGTTTACTACATACTTATAAGGGTGGGGACTTTCTCATCACCACTTATATATTCCCAAAATAGGTCACATGCTACTATTATCCACAGTGCCTTTACAAAAAATAGCTTACGCATAAGTGTGCTAAGAATAGATCTCTCTGTAGTCCATAGTAGTACCTCTCATTCTATCTTTAGACCAGTGTCCATGCAAAGCACTTCGTATGATTCTACAAATCCAAAAATAGCCAATGTGTATTGACATTGGTAGAGTCTCCACATCATTTGAGTGATCTACACCCTCATATTCCAATGGCTAAATCGAACCTTTTGTGAAAATGGATAAGTTCTTCCGTCTATCCAATCTTGCACCTTTGAATGTTAACTAGTATGTCTTCATCCCGAACACAAACCTTTTCCATATTTTCTTTACTAAGTGCTTAGGGTTCTTACATGATCAACAATGCAGCCTAGACTAGTTAGTATCGAGTTAGCTAGCCAATGAAATGGCTTAGCATGTTGGTAGATAACTGAATGTCTAGAATCTAAGCAATCATTATGCGTAAATAGATACTCAGGTAGCTCTTTATGAAGATTGTTGTATGGATGTAAAACCATCTGGTGAGACTTATGAATTCAATTATGGGTACTAGCTCATCATTCTAGCATTTTTAAATCTGTCTGGGGAATAATAGGGAATTTTATCTAAATTTTTGAGATGTTATACTATGTCATACTATATCCTATAAGATAAACACATTAGAACTATGAAATTTATTCAAACTATCAAAATTCTCTCTATTATGATAACCTCTGAAGAGAGGGGCAAATAAGTTGTGATAAAGGCTTCTCTTTTTCAAGTAGTAGTATGCATAGAATACAGTTCCTATCTTCATGGATCTGTAATATTTGAGGTCCCCCTCTATTACACAGTTTACTACATGTATATAAGGATGGGGACTTCACCCTTCACCACTTATCCATTCCTAAAAAATAGGTTGCATGGATACTAATAGCCACACGACGTTACAAAATAGCCACACATGCAAGTGCACTAACAATAGACTACTACCAACTAACTGAAAGTAGCATATCTATTTCTGACATGTGTCCATGATAAAGTGCTTCATATCCGTATGGGATCCAAAAATAGCCAATGTGTTGCACACATGTCTCTGCCTCGTTTGTTTTCTCTAAACGCCATCTCTAAAAATTGACCTTCATGAGCAAAAACGGATAAGTCCCGAAAAGTTGAACTTTTGTTCCATGCATGCGTTCTCCCTATCCATTCGCGCATTTGAATATGACTCACTTCCCTGTGTGACATTCTTTTGTTCTTTTTATCAAGTGTTATTTGATCAACATAGATTTGGGTTGTCTAAAGTGACATAGGCATTTAGGAATGTATTGGGGAACCCCGGGGTGTCCTGGTCTAGATTCTGGGCACTGGAAATAGTATAAAGGCTGAAAAACCTAATTTGGCATGGTCACTAAGTGTCTCTTAATACTCTTTATCTGTCACATAGGATTCGCTCAATGAATTGGATGACGCCCTGCACAAGAAGAAGAAAAAGGGCTCTAACTGACCTCAACCGCCAAACTGGTGGACTTATCATTGAGCGCTACACTACATTACGGACCCTGATGTAGTTCTAGTGAGTGAGTGTATAGCATGCCCTAGGTTCTCCCATGTCAGTTGCACTTTGTAAAATATTGAGCTATGGTAGTTATATATGATGTAGATAGTATAATAGAATGAATAGAACCCCTCCTCCTCTAAGAATGTATTTTATGAAAACTTTCCTATCTTGAATGTATGGTGTTATGTGGATGCAAGATGGTGTAATGGATGCAGTGCTAAATGGAGTGATAATAGTGATAGGATGTCATGACCTATGACCCTTATTATGGTCTTATAAGATTCATATTTATAGGGCTCTCAAGTTCAATTGGGAAATTAGTCCCGACAATGTTGACTGAGGAAAAGATAAAGATGGCCAATGGCTAGAAGTGACCACAAAAAGGAGCAAAAGGTAACTCTAAGCATAGATCAAGCACCTAGAGTGGGACCAGGGTGCCCTAGTACAGGGTGGGGCACCCAGAATTAAGGCTAGAATCTTGGGGACGTTAAAAAATGGGATGATAAGTATCGGGAAATATGCAGAAAAGACGAAGTGAAACATAAAACAAAGATGGAAAAAAGGTGGGATTAATTGGTACTTTGCACACTTGAGAACCTTCTAAATAGTATTATAAGACTAGGATAAATATTGTCTAATGTGTAATATTTGTGTCTACACGTAGAGTAATTTGATCTAATCTTCAATGTCCTCTATGTAAGAGGTGAATAATCTTTCATTTTTGATGTCAACTTATGAAGTATGTTTTATTTTTCCCAGAAGAAAGGTTATAAATGCTTGTAATGGGATGAGACCTGGCCAGGTACTACCATCTATAGTAAATCTATACTTGCAAAGAACAAGCTAAATCCACAAGATTGATAAAATTTGAGACTAAATTAATAAATTGACAAAGAAATGCTAATTGACAGGGATCGCTAGCAATTTAAGGTGATTTGTCGGCAATCAAATAGAATTGCTGGAAATTGCTATAAAATGATGATTTTAATAAAAATGAAAAATAAAATTCAAAAACAATGGTTTTTTGGTAATTTTTTATGTTTAGATGAAAATTAATATGAAACAAAATAAATAAATACCTTTTGGTGAGGAAACAAGCTGAAATATGTCTCCAAACATGTAGTAGATCTTATTAAAGACATTGCACATCGATTGGATTACGTGAGAGATGATCAATGAAAAGGCCACCAAAATAATGTGTTTGGGATATCTTGGAGTTGATGTATTGGACCTTGATGATCTCTAGAAATGGCTTAGATTTGTTAGAGGTCAAAAAATGAAGTGCAAGCTTAAGAAAAAGGTTTCTGAAGATCCATGAGAAAGGAGAAAAACTCCTATTTATAATTGCTACCAATTTGTTAGGATCAATGGCGAACCAGTTCTATTTTTAGGTAAAATGTTTATAAAGATGTTGAAACCACTTCTAAACAAGGTTTTAGGTAAAATACGATAGGAAATGGTTAGGTAAAAGTTATGGATGAGTTTTGGAGGTTAATATGTGAGGGAAAAATAGGTTTGAGTGGTTTTAAGATAGTTGAGGTAGATTCCAAGTGGTTAAGTGGTTTAGGATGTGTAAATAGTAATTTATGAGTGTTTAATATTATTTTTACAGGTATGTTGGAGGGTGACTTAGGAGAATGTTTTCTAGATAAGTTTTAGATTAAATAAAGTGTGTTTAATATGAAGTAGGTGGGTTGACATACATAAAACCTGGTGTCTACATTTGTCCCTTTTTGTCGAGTAGTTCATGACAATCGAATTGTTAGAAAAAAAATTGTGTGAGATATAGCATTTTTTTGTTTTGATGGGTGATCCTCCCTCAAATTGGGGTTGATTGTGGTGAAGCACAAGAATCACTAGTTTGATTGAGTTTGATTGAATAAGTTTTACATGTGTGTTTTGTTTTAAAGTTTCCCTAAGATGAGGTGTCGAAATAAGATGGATACTACCATAGGATCAAGTGATAGGGGAAACAAATGGTTCATGTCCCATGGACATATGATCCATAGATATGGATAAAAGGATTATGTGGCCAAATGAAAGGAGAACCAAAGGGTTTTTATCCTATATAAGTATAGATTACCGGTGTCGTAAAGTGATTCATGTGAAGAATAGCTAGCTTTGGGGTCCTCAAAATGAGGCACATTATTGAAGGATGTAATAATGTGATAAAAAACATATTTTTAGTTTTTGAAAAATTATAGCTTATGATAGAAAATTACATATTTCTAGTGATTCTAGATGGATTTCTGGTGATTAGGGTAAATTGTCGGCGATTACAGGAATCGTCAACAATTCCTGCACGAAAAATTTAGCGGCAATAAATGAGCATTTTTCTTAACAAATGAATCATTTACAATTAAAAATTTGTAAGATTAGAAAAATCTTACTTATATGTTTTAAGAGTGATAATTTACCAATGGCAGTGGTAGGACCATCCAGACGACAGAGAAGGCCCACCCGGGCAGAGGTATGTACCCGTATTTTTTCATTTTGTGTGTATTTTGTTAATTTTTGATTTTGTGTTTAAAAATGTCGTACTAGGTACGTGGTAGTGAGTTCTTTTCTGGTGTCTAGTTTATTGGATAGATATGATGTATTTTATTTTGATATGTATACGGCTCTTTATGAAGCCTCGATTCAATGTATAGAGTTTGATATACTAAGTTGGGGGACTCTAGATGATTTACAGAGATACTTTGACATGATTTTATATATATGATGATAATGTGTTTTGACTTATGATTCATGTGTTGGTTGTGATGTGATTGGTTTATGATTATATTTAATTCGATGGATGTTAAAAAAAGTTATTTTTGTTGATATTATGTGAATGTCTTGTTAAATATTGATTTTATTAAATGATGATGTTGTTTATATGTGATATGTTAAGAAGATTGTGACTTTAATATGATCTTAATGTATCAAAATGTGTTCTAAATTTTGGATAATAATAAAATTTGGAATGATTGATTTTACACTATATTTGATACATACATGATAAGAATAAAATATGGTGAAGGCCCTTACACTATCAGCCTTTACAACAACTGTTAACACGTGATTAATAATGAGTAGTCACACATAGGATCTCATATATAGATATAAAGTGAAAAGTGTACCTTCATAGGACATGAGAAGGGTTAACACATGTAGGCTATGTTAGAGAGTAGGTTCTCCTTTCAATGGTTTCATAGAGAGGTGCCCCATCTATATATTTTATTTTTAACTCAAAATAATCGATGCGGGAAGTTTTCCTTGATGGGAAAGTTGATTGATGTTGGAATATTTCCTAGGATGCTTTTTGATATTTGACTTATTTGAAGGTTGATCGATGCGAGAAGCCTTTTTACATGGGTAGCTATCCCTCGAGGGATTGGTCTACTTATTTTGACTTATTTTTCTTTTTTCTTTTTGCAATAGTCACCTTTCGAGGGATCAGTCTATGATTTTAAATAGGTAGTTTTCCTTCAAGGGATCAATCTACTTTTATTTTATTTTGGATAGTATGACTTTGATTTTGAATAGTTGTCCTTCAAGGGATCAATCTATGTATTTTGATAGGATGCATCCATAGACATTTTTGAATTTCTTTTGAGTTGAGAGAAAACCCCTAATAAACCGATTCAAGGAGGGGGGAGAAATGTGTACACGCACTACACGTGTGCCCTATGACATATCTTTGGTTGGTAAAAAAGGTGGATGAATGTAATTATTATGGGGTTCCTACCAAGGAGGAACTTTTCCATGTGAAATATGCGATGAACAGATCCGTGGTGCTCATCTTTAAGGTTTTGTAAGGATAGTGACGAAGAACCACATGCTTTAAAATCATTACAATGGTAAAATGGTTGGTTTGGTGATGGAGTAAGATCTTTGATGTGGCTATTTTCATGATGGTCAAGATGTTAACATTAGAAGGGCCACATGTGCAAGGCATTCAGAGGTCCATTTTCAAGGGTACCATCAAGGGAGGCTAGACGATATGCTCCTGACCAATACTTGTGAGTGATAACGTATGGACCAATATAGTTAGGGGAAAACTTTCCATGTTTACTCCTTTCTAGAGTAGTGGAAATTTGATTTTATTTGAGAAAAAGATCACCTATATTAAAGCCACATTCTTTTACATGTTTTTTATACATGCTCTTGATGCGCTCTTGATATACATGATGATGTTCGAGGGTTGTTTAATGTTTTTCATCTAGAAATTCTAACTATGTTAAATGGTTTTTTTTGATAGTCTTCTTCAGGGATGAAGTCTTTAAGAGATACACAGAGTGATGGGATTTGAAATTCAAGGGGTAAAACCACCTCAGAGCCATATACTAATGAGAAGGGCATAGCACATGTAGGGGTATGGATGCTAGTTCGATAAGCCTAGAGATAAAATGGGATTAGGAGATGTTAATTCATGCCTACTTTATTGACGGTTTTCATGAGAATTTATTTAAGTGTTTTATTAGAAGCTTCGACTTGTCCATTTTCTTGAGGATATTATGGTGATGAAAATCTTATTTTGATGTTTAATGTGTCACAAAGTTTCTTAACATCATTATTTTTGAAGGATTTTCCATTATCAGTGATGAGTTTGTGAGGGATTCCAAAGTGGCATATGATATGTTGATAAATGAAATCGATGATTTTATTGGCTTTAGTAGAAGTTAAAGGAATGGATTCTACCCATTTGGTGAAATATTCATTAGTTGTGATGATAGAATGATGTTTTTATGATGAGTGAGGATTGATAATGCCAATGGGGTCTAACCCCCATTGCGAGAAAGGCCATAAGTCTTGAGTAGGTTGTAAGGCTTGACTGGGAATGTGAGTGAGATTTGAGTGTTGTTGGCATTTGATGCATTTCTTAACATACGTGCAACAATATTGATTAATGGTAGGCCAGTAATAGCCTAGTTGGAGGACATGTTTAGCGACAATGGTGTCATTGAAATGTCCACCACATATACCATTGTTGACCTCTTGAATAGCTTTAGTAGATTCATGGGATTTAAGACATCTTAGCAAGAGGACGTCGAATCCCAATTTATAAAGGATACCAACTACAATGACATATCGGGTAACGCATTGAAGGAATGATCGTTTAGTGTTTTTGATAGATCAGGAGGAATTTTAGATTCTGAAAGATAATCAAATATTTGAGCGTACCAAAGGTCTATTGGATTATTTTTTATGGTATTGATAGAAGGGAGTTGGTTTTTGTGTGATGGTTAATCAAGTCTGTGGACAATAACAAATATTTTGTATTTTTCAGTCGAGTCTTCAGTTGATAAGGGGATGAGGGATGCTAAAGAGGCCATGGTGTCTGTAAACTTGTTTGAAGACCGTGGAATAGTTTCAATGGTATAATGGCCGAAGGATTCTAAGAGGAAGTCAGCAATGGCTTTATATTTTTGTAGAATTTAATTTTTTATATTGATAAACCCCTTTGATTTGATTGACGACAAGCTATGAGTCTCCATAAATTTCTAAGGTCTGAACACCAATCATGATAGAAGTTTGAAGACCCATGATTAAAGCTTCGTATTCAACCAAGTTGTTAGTGCATTCAAAGTTTAGTTTGAAATATAACGGGATGGGAGTCCCCTAAGGAGGTATTATCATGATACTAGCCCCTCCCCCTT
Source organism: Taxus chinensis (assembly GCA_019776745.2). Taxonomy (NCBI): domain Eukaryota; kingdom Viridiplantae; phylum Streptophyta; class Pinopsida; order Cupressales; family Taxaceae; genus Taxus; species Taxus chinensis. Next base: position 778,601,041 of record CM034152.1, read on the forward strand.
GTTAGAATTTATATCCATCAAAGAAGAGAGTCATTTTAACAGGAGTGAATTCTTGATTGGTGATAGTGTTGATAGAGTCATTGGGAAATTATTTGTGAGGTGGTTGACTATCTAGAAGAGGGGCATTGGCTAGCTGATCTACAATGGCATGTCCTTTAATGGATTTTTGTGGGATAAATTCAAGATCAAACTCGTTCATGAGCATAAGCCACTGAGTGATGCGATCATTATGATATGATTTGGAGTGCATATTTTTAAGGGGATTAAACCTAGTAACGATATAAATCTTATGATTAAGTAGATAGTGGTGTACTTTGGAAGTTACGAAGTATGTGGCACATCACAACTTTTCATCTTCTATGTAAAAATTTTCATATTTGTGAAGGGTGTGGCTTATATAATAATCCTCCTACTCACAAACATGTTCATCTCGATGAGAGAGCATGACACCTAAGGCATGGTCTATAAAAGATATGTAAAGGTAGAATGACTCCCCCTCATGAGGATGTGTGAGCATAGGTGGAGATGAGATATATTGTTTAAGTTCATCGAAGGATTTTTGACAATTGTGATCCCATATGAAGTCAACATCTTTATGAAGGAGATTATGAAAAGGCTGACAACGATCAAATAGTTGTGATATAAAATGATAGATGGATTGGAGCTTACCTTGAAGGTTGTGTAGTTGTTTGAGGTTTCATGGAGGAGGAATTTCAATTATAGCTTTTATTTTGGCAAGGTCTACTTCAATGCCTCAAATAGATATGATGAATCCTAAGATTTTACGAGTGAGAACACTGAATACACATTTAGCAGGGTTAAGATGGAAAAAATATTGAATAAGATGTGTGAAGATTGATTCAAGGAAAATGAGATGATATTTATGTTATTTGGATTTTCCTAATAGATCATCAACGTAGTCTTCTACGATTTTGTGGATAATATCATGGAAGATGTATGCCATAGCGCATTGATAGGTAGCCCCCACGTTCTTGAGTCCAAAGGGCATAACCTGGTAATAGAAATTCCCCTGGGAGTAATGAAGGAAATTTTGTGTTGATCATCGGTGGCAATAAGGATTTAATTGTAACCATAGAATTCATCCATAAGGGAGAAAATATCATGATTGGATGTTAGATTGACGAGTTGGTCGATGTTTGAAAGAGTAAATTCATCTTTCAAACATGCAAGATTAAGATCTCAAAAGTCGGTGCAGATATGTCACTTGCCTGAAGCCTTGGTTACGGGTATAATGTTAGAGACTCGTTGTGGATATTCAATGGATATAATGAAATTAGCAGAGATTAAGAGTTGTAACTCTTCTTTGATAACAAAAGCTATATGAGGGTGCATCCTACGTAGTTTTTTTTATTGGTTTGACATTAAGATAGGTGACGATATTATGGACGATGATGTTGGGGTTGAAACCTGAAATATCACTATATGACCATGCAAAGACATGATTATATTTGGATAAGAAAGTAGTGAAGTCATTTAAATCTTATAAATTCAAGGATTGACTGACTTTAACTATGTGAGCGTCATGTGAAGTCCTTGTATTAATATTAATAGTGGATTTTTTGAGGATTTTGAAGTATCCATGGGTAAATATTTCTTAAGGAATGGTCTTCTACTCCTATATGGGAGAGGATATCTTGATCATCTTGACATTGGAGGATATCAATTGTGGGTGATTCTTCTTCTAACATTTCAGGCCAGATGAGTGTAATTTTCTTAGTGTCAAGATTAGTCTGATAGGTTAAGTGTCTTAATGTAATAGTCTTGACTAAAAACCAAGTTATGAGGGATGGATATGATGTCATCAGTGTCAATAGGATCATCATGTGTGGTTGAGGATGATGGTTCAAATTCAATGATAGGTGTAGTGGTAGTTAATACATAGGATTCAAAAGCTGGTTTCTCATATCCTAACCCATATTTTTCGTGTGGTTTGATGGAATGTTGGATAATTAGATCATGAATTCCATTTTTATAATGTCCTAACCCAAATCCTCTCCAGGAACAAAAATAGAGGTACATTTGCGTGAAGAATTAGCTGTATAAGAATTTGAAGTCTGATATAAATGGCATAGCATGACATTGGTAAGTGGGTTGTGAAGAGGAGTGATCGATCCCTCCATAAATAAGATTGGTTTTCAGATGCAGAGGACTATAGGATATGACATCTCCCACATTGGGTTTATATATGGGTTGTTTATCAAGCCTTTCATATGTCTTAGGTGTGGGAATAGAATTGAGTGTAAGAAGGCGGTACTCCCCCAGTGATAGACATTGCATAACATCATCAATAGAAGAGTCATCTGGTAGCTTCAATGATGGGATGGATGCGCTAGTAGATGCTTCATTGGGGGATCTTGGGCTTGATTTAGGAACTAGTACATCATTTAAATAGTACATCACATTACAAGCTATGAAAGGGTTGGGATCTACGAGACTGTAAAGGTTTACTCGCATGTTTGTATTTAAGGCATCGATGGAGTGTTGATGGGATACAACACATATCGCATATCCAGGGTCATCCTAACAGTATGGAATATTGGAACTCTCCTTCTACCAGATAGAAGAGTTCAAGAAGAGTTTTGAGACCAAATTTAAGTGGTAAGATGACTGTACCCAATGTGGGAGTGATTGTATCATTAAATTCTTGGATTACATCTAGTATTTCGGTAACGATAGTGTTAGGTAGTCGAAGTTGATTGAATTCAAAGGATGATATGATATTAATACTAGTACTGTTATCAATCATGACACTTTTTACCAATACATAATTTAATTGGGTGGTAATGAAGAGGGAAATATTATGGTCTTATAGTTGTAATGACGGTATTTCGGAAGTGCCATTGAAAATAGCAACATCTGTTATAAGAGTTCCTACTATATTTGTGAAACATTGTGGATTGTTTGAAGGTAGTGATATGGATTGAAGGGCCTCGATCATGGTTTTTTAATGTGATGGTGAAGCTTGAACTAGCTCATAAAGAGACATCTTGACTAGAGCTTGGTGTAGTTGTTTGATGATGTCATTTTATATTGTGGTAGCGGGTTGTGCAGGAGGAGTGGCAAGGATGGAAACCTTGGATTTGTTAGGCGTTGTTTTATTGGATGTTTCAAGAACGAGAGGAACAGACACTATGGACTTGTCTTGTTCTGAAGGGATAGATTCATGGGTATGTGCTCAACTGGTGATATGTACTGTGTCAATTTGATGAGGAGGAATCTTGTTCAAAAACCCCTTAATGGTTATAGATGATGATTTAGATGTAGTGGTTAGGGATGTCTTGCGAGATGTTTTTTTTTTTTGTAACTCTGAGGGAATAAGACCCTTATTTGCAAGGTTTTTGAGGGTAGTATGGAGATATTTATAATATTTTTCAGATTTTCCTGTTGTTTGATGATATTCATAGAATCCTTCAAAGTTATACCAGGAAGGTTTCCATCCTTGAGAGCTAGATGGTTTGAGATGAGGTAGTGTTATGAATGACTGTTTGACAAGTTTTTCAATAGTTAATGCATAGTATCCTTTTGATGTGGATTTCGAGGGAATTGATGCTTCTTTCAACTTGACAAGTGTGGAGGATACTAATCTTGATGTTTCTTCTTTAGACATGTGTTGAGGGATAGGTTTTTTATTTTTTAATGGTGATATGTAGCTTAGACGAGGGATGTGGCCCGAGGATTGAAGGCATGAGTTTTGATTTTTGTGTTAAATTATAACAGTCGTGGGTTATGATCATAACTTTCTTACATGGATATGTGTATGTAATGGTCTTATGAGGGCCATGTGTACAATGTTGGGCTATAAATTCATCGTACGATATTTTCCCAATTTGTAGGATGGGTTTATTTTTTAAATCTTGTGAAGATATTATAAATAGGTTCGACAAAGATGAAGTGGATGTGGATGAATGGGATTAATTCTTAATGATAGGTTTTCAAGGTGTCCCTAACTCGATGTCTAATGTTTCTGAAATGGAGCTACTGGTGGATGGCTCATATATAGATTTTGTAACAAGAGTTGTGGATGTGGCAGGTGATTTTTAATTAACTATATTTATGATATGATGAGCATGAATATGATTATTCTGTGGTTGGCTAGTAGATGGATAATTATTTGGGAAGGGTTGTTTAAAGACGTCTAAGTTTTGATTTTGAGGTGCATTAGGGTTGTCTAATTGTAAATCACCTTTGTCGATTAGATCTTGGAGGACATTTCGGAATGAGTGACACTTTTCAATGTCATGGCATTTGAACCTATGGTATTTTAAATAATAATTGTCCTTTTACCAAGAGGGTTTCAAAATGGATGTATCTATAGGGCAGATAGGTTGAAGGGTTATCATGTTAGTAGAAAAAAGTTTATTAAAAACGACATTGTATGACTCACCGATAGGAATGTAGTTTTGTTGAGGACGATATCATTCAGTGGTTGAGTGTTCTTTAGGAGTGGTTTTGATAACTACAGCTTTAGCTGATGATTTGGATTTGTCCTGGCTAGAGGATGCTTTGAATGAAAATTCAGGTTTAGGTTTATTTGGTCTAAGTTTCACTTTTCCTTCTTTAAGAGTCCGGAGCTCGAGCTTGCGAGCCATCGTAAAGGATTATTAAAATGTTTGGAAGGATTAGATTTGTAATGTTGATGATATATGTTTGGTGCAAGAACAAGAGAATAACTCAATTATCTCATTTTGTGGGAGGTAAAATGATAATTGATTGCTGATACCCCTCTAACGAGCAATGAAGTCTGTAATGGACTCATCTTCAAATTGTTTAATTGCATATAAGTCGGTGATGGTGATTTTACATGCGATGTTGATTTATAAGTGTTCGAGGAAGAGTTGAGCAAGTTGAGTGAATGAGAAAAGTGAATACTTTAGGATGTTGTTATACCAGTCTAAAGCAAGACCATCTAAGGACATGGGGAATGTTTTCAACATCAAGTCTTAATCATGAGATATGAAGTAACAGGCATGATGAAAGGCCTAGATGTGTTGTTGGGGGTATTCCTTTTATAATTTAAGGAACTTAGGAAGTTCCCAATGAGGAGGTGTTGTCACCCTCAAAATTCCCCTCATTTTTCAAGTCTAGACTTAAAATTTTGAGTTGGTGCCTTTTAAAAAATATTAAAAACAAAAATTGTGAAATATGGTTCTTTCTAATGGCTTGTGGTCTCCTAGAAACTTCTTCATCATATGGGAAATTTCTTTCCATTTCCGAAAAGGTAAAGAATTCCTCCTAACTCTTCATATTTTTCAAGTTATGACCCAGCGGACCTAAGATGGTATTATTTTCCCAAGGCAAGTTGGCAGGGTTGCGGGAGTTTTTCTAGCACTTAACACCTTTTGGAAAAGGGTGCAGTTGGCAATGGCAGGCCCGTGAGCCCACGCAGAGAGATAGAAAAAATAATGCCTAAGGCCTGCCACCAATCAGATGGTGCCACGTAACTACGTTGAAAATTCAAAGCAGGGATGCGGGTCGCCGAAGAATTTTGAAGTTTTAGGCCTTTTTGATCAAAAAGAGTTAGAAGTAAAAAATCGATCCGGCCACGTGTCTAACTGCTGAAAATTCAAAGTGGACAAGTGGGCCAAAATGTTCCAAAATGCCTTTTCGCTGTAAAATTTATAAAGCGTAAAGTTCTCCCCCCCCCCCCCCCCCCGTGCCCACTCCAATAAATTTCTTCCACGTGGGCAGCCCAAATTTAAAGTTGTAAAAGCAAATTGAATGGCCCATATTTAAACTAGAGAAATAATGTAACAGTCATATATTTGAAAACCTGGTTTTTCCACCATTAACGTTTCTTTGCGAATCAATAATTCGAAAGCGCGTGAATGATTGGAATGATTTGTAATTGTTTCTTTCTTTCTCGATCAAGTTGTAACCGTATCTTGCGAGCTATTTCATGGTCTTTCAAATCCATTGTATAGGGTTAGAATTTTTATATTCTGGAACTGTAATTTCAAATTTAAAGAAATCCATACAAGGGTTTTCCCCTTTTTCCTTTGTTTTCTCTTTCCTTCTTGCTCTGATCTGTGAATCATTTAATCCTTGCATGCTTATAAACTTTGTGTTCTAGTTTATACAATCTCAAGAAATTTGAGTCTGCGGATTGTGTATGTTATAAACGTGAATGGTTCTACTCTATATCTCATTTTCTCAATACATATAAGGGTTTTCTCTGCCATCTCTTTTCCCTGAAAGTAGTTTCTTCTTCTACCTCCCTCCTCTCTTTAAGTCTTCTATCCTCATGTATTGATAAATTTCCAAGCATAAAACACATTTCAAGATATCAGGAAACCACCATTAAATGAAAGATTGTGTATTTGTACATAGGTTTTTCCCCTGCTTTCAATAAGGGAACCTCTCCCATTAAAAAGGAGGGACTTGCGTGTCCCCTGACTGTGGTTTCATTCCAAGTGAAAATCTGAAACCCAACATTTTTTGGCGACTCTACTGGGGATTTTTTCAACAAATTTCCTTTCTAAAAAGAACAAATAATTTGATCATTTCTTTGATCTTGTGACACTAAGATACACTCGTGGCAGAAGGGCTCTTGGAATTGAAGATCCCCAATTTCAACTCCTAGATCAACAATATTTTCAACTTCCTCCAACAAGAAGAAATAGAAAATCTCATTCCCAAAACACACCTCCTGTTGAAGACAGAGCTTCTAGTAGTAGCATTCCTCAAGCACAACTTAGCCCTAATATTCATGCCCTAATTCTTTATGGTGTCTTAGTTCCACTTCAAGAAATATTTCCAAGGATGTTAGCACCTCTACCTTGGGGACAAAGATTTTGGCCTTTGGCTCTTCCTCAACCATTACATGAGTTACCTAGGGGTAACAGGAAGAATATTTCCAAATTTAGAGGTGATGGAAAAGTGCACCCTGATGAAAAAATTGTAGCCTTCATTGTTGCATATGGGGTCCTTGGAGTTGAACATGAGGATGTCTCTGTTAGGCTGTTTGTGGAGACCTTGCAAGAGAATGTTACAGATTGGTTTTACCATCTTCTTACTGGGACCATCACCGATTGGACTACTATGAGGACGGAATTTGAGCAACGTTTCAAACCTGTTGAAGATGTGCATGCTTTGTTAGCTTAGATTCCTCAAATCAAGAAGGAGCCGCATGAGCCTATGAGAGAATTTGTGGCCAAGTTAAACAAGTTGATTACCAAGATTCCACAAAATACTAGGCCCGTTGATCAGATTTAGAAGTTTTTCTTCTTGAATGCTTAATTTCCAGAAGTAATATATGCCTTGAGGAGAGAAAATCTTACAACTTTAGATTTTGATTAGAGATTGGTTGTCAATGTGGAAGATGACTTGATCATGTCTAACAAGCTAAAAAGGGAGTCTTTCAAATCCAAAGCATCTTCTTCTTCCTCTTCTCCTGGAGGTAATGGATATCAGATGGTGCAAAATTTGGCTAATGACCTCATTGCCATCAAGAAACAATTGGCTCAACATGCTCCATATCAAGATGTTCCAAGGAAGAACTTTCAGCCTAGGAACTGCTTGCCCTCTTCTCAAACCAGGATGGCCATTCAAGGTCCACCCCTCAAGGTTTCTGTCAATGCTACTTGTGAGGTTCTTGAGCTTGATGATGAGGAAGAAAATGAAGCTCTATGATGAACAAGAAGAAGAAGTTGATGAAGAGACTGGAGGATCCTGGTTTTTTCTCGAGTTCATTTCCTCACCATTGAAGGTATGGATCACGAAGATGACTATGATGATGTAGTGGCTGAGATGAACAGTGAGTCATATGCTGTTATGACCCAGGAGTAGACCAACAAAAAGGAAAAAGTGGTGCAACCTGCAAATGGATCCAAAGAGTACCCCATCGACCATCCCGGTGATTGCAAGAAGAGGAGCTCCTATCCCTACTACTTCCACCAAAAAGGTAAGCTCCGCTAGTCCTTCTCACTCTACTTCTACTTCTGAGAATTCTTGTCCTACAAATGATAAAGCTGATAGATCGAAAGCTCCTCCTACTCCTAGTAGTGATTCCCCATCCACATCTGGATCTTTTGACATTATAGACCATCTTAAAAAGACCAAGATTGCAGATTTCTGAGGTAGAGTTCTATCAAACCCATCCTAAATCCTTTGCCAAAATGGTTAACTTTGTAATTTCTAAATCTAAAACCCCAACCCATTCTTCTAAAATCCTTTTGCCCGCTCCTTCTCCACCTCAACCCAGCCTTGTGGCTGCATTCACTTCACCTAATAATAAGGTCAAACCCTTCTATGTGACTCTCCTCATAGCTGGCCACAAGCTTAGCAATTGTGTCATTGATTCTAGTGCTTCTGATAATGTAATTCCTACAAAACTAGCTCATGCTTTGGGTCTAACCCTAACCCGCACTTATGGCTCTTGTTATCCCATAGAGAGTAGAGAAGTGCCTTTGGTTGGGAGAATCAAGGATGAACAAGTAGATTTTTCTGCCTTACCAGAGAAGAAAGTCTTGGCTACCATATTGGTTGTTAATATCCCTCCTTCTTATGGCATGTTGCTAAATAGGAACTTTTGAAAAGATGTTGGAGGTGACAATCCAAATGGATTGGTCACATTCCTTGATCCCTATCAATGGGAAGATGAAGAAGTTTTTGCCTGAGAAACAAGCAGAGTATATTGTGCAAAAGACAGATGATCCTAAAGCATAAATATTGTATGAAGAAATTGGGAATGAGAACTACATGATCATGTCACAAGAGGAAACTCAAGTCTCCCAAAGGGAGTGTTTCTTGCTCCTAATGGGGTTTGGAATTTAAAATTTGATGGAAGTTGTTCCTCAGCTAGTTCTGGGGCTGGTATAGTTCTGATGTCTCTTGAGGGGTAAGTTTCCTTGCTCATTCAAGTTACAATTTTAAAATACCAATAATATTCCTGAGTATGAAGCTCTCATTCTTGGGATTAATATGGAAAAAGAAAAATGATTGAAGAATCTTCTGCTGTGGAGATGTAGAGACTTTGTAAAACAAGTTAGAAACCTTTTTCAAGTAAAGAATAGAAGGTTGAAGCTGTACAGGAATCTAGGTCTGGGATTCCATTGAATTTCTTGATGTTTTCTCCATTGAAGTTAGGGAACCTAGGGAAAAGTCCACCAGGGATGATTCACTAGCTATCTCAGGATCATTGCTTGTACCCCTGACTGTTGACTTCTATCTAAGATAGGTCCTATTTCGAGATGATCCATAGGCCTAGTGTGCCTGATAACGCAATTAACTAGAAAATTTTTCAATGTGATCAGCATTTGCTTTCCTTCTTAGAGCTCAAGGATAACTTTTGCCCAATTGTACTTCGAAGGAAGTGACAATTTACCTCAAGTGTTCTTCCACGTGAGGCATGTCAAAGAGGAAATAGATCAAATGGGTTGTATCAAACTTAAAGCTAACAAGATTCTAAAATGGGCCCATAGTTTAAACTAGAGAAATAATTTGATAAACACGTCAGGTATGTTGTCTAAACCTAGTCTATTGGATCACAACAATCTGCCAGTATGAAAAACTAATATTGGGAGTTTGCGTTGATCAAATTTTTGAACGTTGGAAAAAGTTGTACACCAGAAGAAAAGAAGAGCATAATGGACCTTTTATGATTTGTAAGGATGTTATGGCATATTCATATGAGGATCTAAAAGCCTTCCAACCAAAGGAGATGTAACATTTAATCCCTCTGCAGACCTAAGATTTATGGGCTTTCAAGCAAAATCAAAGGCAATACAATAGGGATAGCCGACTATTTTTCAGGATAAAAGTTGTTGAAAGCCAAAATCATTTTTCCCATTCAATTGTAAAGAATGGATTTCCAACATTGTGCCAAGAAAAATGGTGAGATTCGTATCTTGTTGACTTCAGAAATCTGTTTTCAAGCTTCTTTGAAGGACAACTATCCTGCTCATGATGGATCAAGTGCAATCTGTTACTGAATCTGAAATGTTGTCCATGCTTGATAAACTTCTCAGGGTATAATCAAGTAGAAGTCAATACCACAGATCAACAGAAGATGACCTTCACCACCCCTTGGGGTACTGAGTGCCTGCAAGATTGTGTATGCCTTATGGAAACGTGAATGCCGGGTTCTACTCTTCATAGGACTATGGATTTGGATTTCTGGAAGTCTAAAAGGATAATGGGTATATCTAGATGACCTAACCGTGTTTTCCACTAGAGCAGATCATTTTCAGCATCTGGAAACAGTTCTCCTGAAGTAGTAGAGAATTGGGATCTCCTTTGGATCCTAAGAAATCTATCTTTTGTGTTACAGAGGGAAAATTCATAGGGCATTGTCTCTAAAGATGGCAAAAATTGCTCCTGAATGAGTTCAATCCATTCACCAAATTCCTCTTCCAACTAGTTCCCCGCGGAACTTTGACAAATCTTATCAACAGGACCAACCATCCACGTTAATCAAAATGACTTGCAAGATATGTGGTGTCATTTGGCTGAAACATATGTGGGACATGTAAACACACATGTATTCCCCTGCTAATTATATATAAGGGTATACCTCTCCCATTTAACATGATGGACTTAATCATTGGAAAAACTTTTGCCCCTAGACTGTGGATATAAATTAATTCTGTTAGAACATGTTCTGTGCAAAGTTCTTGAATTGGGGAAAAAGCCTTGTTTTGTGACTCTTTGATAGGACCCAGATTCAATTATAGACAAAATTTTGAATTAGGAAATTTATTTAAGTCTGAATTTAGTGTTTATTGGTGGGATACAAATTTAATCTTCTAACTACATTTAATTACATGATCTTGTCATATTTAATACACCTAAGTTAAGGGCCACACTCAGATATGTTGTATAGAGTTAAAACATATTCAAATGTATTTCTATAAGTAAAATTGAAGATGTTATTTTTTATTATTTTAACTCCTAGATCTACAATATTTATACAAAAAGGGGCCTAGAAGCCTAGGAGTGAAACACATTATAAGAAGGATCAAGAGATAAACTAAAAATCTTGTAACCAAACACAAGTTACCCCAAAACACTAACCAGTTTGAACACTGGCAGAAGAGTAGCCAAAAAACAGCAACAAACAACAAAAAACACGACAGAAGTTAGCAAGAACAACGCAGATCCACAATACTTCTTAGCGGCCTATTCTGGATTTGATATTTGCCAAGAGGTGAGTAGCTCATGTTCGTCATGTGAGTAGGGAAATAGTTTCCAAGGTTGAATGTTTAGTTTTCTTTCTTTTTCCATTCCCTAAAACAAGTAGCTGGTATGCCGCTGAGATTAGAGATGCAATGGACATGCTGCTTCAATCAACTCCTCAATTTACATAAGTATAGCCTATGGTATGATCATGGCGAGTCTTGGTTTTTCCAAATTGGTTTTCCAGGGAGTAAAGTTTTTTTGTAGATAAAGATTGTTGTCCCTGATCAGAACTCCTCCTTCATAGCCTTACATTGTTGCATTAGGGGTACTTCTTCTTTCAGTAGTTAAACATGTGTTTATAAAGCTGTCCATCCTTTTAGTGGAGCTCTCAGTGTTGTGTCTGGAGACCCGTTCTGCTAATGTGTAGGACATTATGTTACAGATTCCAAGTCCTTAGGCATCGTTCCCCGAAACAGGGGTATCCATTAGCCTTTTAGAAGATTTAGTTATAGGCTACTATCGAGGTGGAGGCAGAAAGGGGTGGGGAGCAGAGGTGGGGAGGATGTTTCAAAGGGGGTAGCAGCCGTGGTGATGGGGATAGAATGCTGTGGTATCGGCAGCTTAGATGGTGGGGAAAAGAAGGATCTAGAGATGGGGGAGGTTGGAATGCTAGGAAGCTTAAGAAGACACAGTTTATGGAAAATGAGACCTTGATGCAAAGGGACCGCACAAGCATGTTGATTGGAACTCTAAGATGGAGCGCTCCACAGAGAAAAGTAAATAATGAGGGAAGCATGACCGTTGTAATTCTGCGGAAGGGATTGAGGAAAAAAGATGCTTTAAGGGCACTGTGACAAATCTCTCTCTGAATGAGATGTAATTCTCGGAAGTAATCTATGCAGGTGAGGAGAGAAAAGAAGTACAACTTTAGATTTGGATTAGAACTGACTGGTTGTCAATGCCATGAAGATGACTTTACAAATTTCCTCTCCTCATGTTGTCAATCCTAAAAATTGAAAAATCGGTACCCATTCTTTCAAATCCAGTAGCATCTTCTTCGGCGATTAACTCTCATCGAGGTCAAATGGATTCTATCCTCCATATTCAATCTAGTTGGTTCGCAAAGTAAGATGCTTTGGCTTGTGACCTCATTGCCTCAATGAAATTAATGCCTCCCTGGTTTGAGAAGATGCTCCATCTTCATTATGTTCCTCTGGAATAACCGCGCAGCCTAGGCTCCTCCCATTTTCATTGGGCTTAAGTGATTTGATAATGTAAGCCAAAATCCCTATCATTCGAACTAGTCACAATTTCCAACCCGCCTTTCTCTATTTTTTCTCATGGCTATAATGATGAATAGTGTACCCGTTGCTGTCAACGAATGTCTGCTTTATTGTTGCTGTACTTGTGAGATTCTTGAGCACGAGAATTAGTCCCCTTTGAAATCCACTCCAAAATGGACTTGAAAATCCGTAATGAAACTGAATAAGAGCTGTTGATAAGCATAACTAGATCCCGCATGTGTGGCTTTAATCTCTTAGAGTTCCACTTTAAATCATCACCATTTCCCATCAATATATGTGGATGAAGCATTGTTTTAAGACTGATCTATAATGATGTGAAAGTGGCTATTCATAAAGACCCACTGATGCCCATAAGTGAGTCATATGTATGTTATTGCCAGGAATGTGATCACTATTTCAAGAAGGAAAAAGTGATTGTATCTCATGCTATGGATGATGAAGAGTATCCGTAGCTGTCATAGCACTTCCACACGAATGCCTGCTTTAGTGATTGCTCAAGTACAGAGTGAGATCTCGCATGCACGAGAATTAGTCCCCTTTGAAATCCACTCCAGATCATCATCTTACCATGGACTTGAAAATCCATAAAAAACTGTTTAATAGCTGTTATAGGCTAGTTTCCCCATGTGTGGCTAATCTAAATCCACTTTAACTTCATCATTATACTTTATAGAATTGATTGTCCAACAAATATGTTTTAAGCATTGTTTTAAACTTATCCATGCATGTGAAGTCTTATTCATAAAGACTCACTCCTACTGCTCAGTAGATGATTCCCAAATGCCCATAAGTATCCACTTGGTTATCTTTTGAATCAACTCAGGATAGAGCATTACTATCCCAAATAAGTGATTAACATTTATGCCATAGGTAGCCAATGCATCTACCACCTTGTTACCCTCTAGTAAGAGGTAGATATTATTATCAAAAGCCCATGGACTCCAAGATAAAGCCTTTGATGTTCCAACTTGGGGGCGAACACTGATTAAGATGATTGTAGTCTCCTTCTAAATCTAGATTTTGGATATTATGAGTCTGAGACCCATTTAAGGCCCCTAAAGCAGATAATTTTGCAGCAAAATGCTTAGTTTGTATTCTCCATTTTACCGGCTCAAGCGAGCCAGCCTTGTGGCTTTATGATCCCTGATCACTCCTCCACCTAATGCAATTCCAGGGTTACTATTAAAGGCCCCTTCTATGTGACTTATACCAGTTAAGATCAGAAGGATTCCAGGTATCAAAGATCTACAAGCTTATTACCTGAATTATTTGTGTCATTGATTCTGGTGCATCTGATAATCTCAGGTAATTCCTACAAAACTAGCTCATGCTTTGGGTCTAACCCTAACCCACACTTATGTGCTCTTGCTATCCCATGGAGAGTAGAGAAGTGCCTTTGGTTGGGAGCAATCAAGGATGCACAAGTAGATTTCTCTGCTTTACCAGAGAAGAAAGTCTTGGCTACCATATTGGTTGTTAATATCCCTCCTTCTTATGGCATGTTGCTAAATAGGAACTTTTGAAAAGATGTTGGAGGTGAGATCCAAATGGATTGGTCACATGCCTTGATCCTTGTCAATGTAATTGAAGTTATGAAGAAGTTTTTACCTGAGAAACAAGCAGAGTATATTGTGCAAAAGACAGATGATCCTAAAGCATAAATATTGTATGAAGAAATTGGGCATGAGAACTACATGATCATGTCACAAGAGTGAGACAAGTCTTTCAAAGGGAGTGTTTCTTGCTCCCAATGGTGTGTGGAATTTTAAGTTTGATGGAAGTTGCTCTTCAGTTGGTTCTGGAGCTGGTGTAGTGCTCATTTCTCCTAGGGGTAAGGTTCCTTTGCCTCTCTTCAAGTTTTAGTTTGAAAACACCAACAATATTGCTGAGTATGAGGCCCTCATTCTAGGGTTGAGCATGGCAAAGGAAATGCGATTGAAGAACCTTATTGCTCATGGAGATGTAGAGATAATTGTAAAACAAGTTAGATACCTTTATCAGGTAAAGAACAGAAGTTTGAAGCTCTATAGGAATCCAGTCTGGGATTCCATTGAATTCCTTGATGTTTACTCCATTGAAGTTATGCCAAGGGAAAGGAACACTAGGGTTGACTCTACTATCTATTTTGGGGTCCAAGTTGATTCCTCATCCTGATTTCCCTCAAGAGAAATTCACCATTGAGATGATCCATAGACCCAGTGTTCCTGACAATGCAAATAATTAGAAATTTTTCAATGATGACCATCATTTTCTTTCTTTCTTGGAGCTCAGCGACAACTTTGATCAATTGTACTTTGAAGGAAGTGACAATCTTCCTAGAGAGTGTGTGTCATCAAAAGAAGAGGGTGTCAAAGAAGAGACAGATCAAGATGGATGCATCAAACTGAAAGACAACAAAATACCTAAAGGCTTGGTGAATTTGGAGGATCTTTTTGATAAACACAACTGGTATATGAAGTCTAAAGTTTCCCAAGGAGCCCAACAATCTGCTGAGACTGAGAAAATGAATATTGGGAGTCTTGATGATCCCAAAATGGTCAACATTGGAAAATGCTACACTTAGGAAGAGAAAAATAAGGTGGTGAATCTGTTGAAGAGGTGTGTTGATGTTCTAGCTTGCTCTTATGATGATCTTAAGGCTTTTCAGCCTAAAGAAATGCAACATTTCATTCCTCTTAAGCCTGGGATCAAACCCTTCAAACAGAAGGAAAGGAAATATAATACAAAGATAGCTGATACAATTTTCCAAGAAATACAAAAGCTGTTGAAGGCTAAGATCATCTTCCCCATCCACCATTCAACGTGGATTATTAATATAGTGCCTGTCAGAAATAAGAATGGTGAGATCCAGATCTGTGTGGACTTCAAAAATCTAAATTAGGGTTCTTTCAAGGACAAATACCCTCTCCCCATGATGGACCAAGTATTGCAAGCTATCATAGGCTTGGAGATGTTATCTATATTAGACGGATTCTCGGGGTACAAACACGTAGAGGTGAATACTGCAGATCAACATAAGACTTATTTTTCTACTCCTTGAGGCACCTTTTCATACAAGAGGATGCCATTTAGTCTCATTAATGTTGGTGCTACTTTCCAAAGGACCATGGACTTGGATTTTGGAATTTTAAAAGGGAAATGCATTGTTGTGTATTTAGATGACTTAATAGTGTTTTCTAAAGAAAGAAAAAATCACTTCCAACACCTTGTAAGAGTATTACAGAAGTGTAGAGAGCATGGAATTTCTTTAAACCCTAAGAAGTCTATGTTTTGTGTCACAGAAGGAAAGTTGTTGGGACACGTTGTTTCAAAGGAAGGGATCAAGATTGACCTAGAGAGAGTTTAAGCCATCTCACAAATTCCTCTCCCATCAAGTAAGAAAGGTGTCTATTCTTTCTTTGGTAAGATCAATTTCCTAAGGAGATTCATCCCCGATTTTGTAGAACTTACTATGAGCATTTCTCACATGATGTAAGGGAAGAAAAATTTTGGTTGGTCCTCTAAAGGGAAGAAATCATTTGAGAACATTAAACATGCTATTGCAAAGACTCCAATCTTGGCATGCCCTAACTTTAGCAAAGATTTCATTATCTATTGTTATGCCACTGAAAATACCCTAGTTATTGTGTTAGCCCAAAAGAATGTTGAAGATCATGAGCTCCAATTGCATTCATGAGTTATGTCTTGAAAAATCATGAGCTGAAGTATACCATGATGGATAAACATGCTTTTGTAGTTTTCAAAGCTATCAAACAGTTTAGATTTTACATCCTTAATTCTCATTCTTGGTGCTGGTTCTTGATACAAAAATCAAATCCATTCTTACTCAGCAAGAATTTGGAACCAAGAGAGTTAATTGGGTAGCAAAGGTGCAAGAGTATGATCTTGACATCAGGCCAACAAATTTGGTTCGGGGTAAGGGCCTATGTGAACTCATTGCTGAGAGAGATGCCAAGGAGTTGTCCAAAGATGGAGTTGATGTCCCTGTTGTTCTATTCCTCAGCTTGACAAATGTATGGTATGCTAACGTTTCTCAGTTTCTAACCTATGGAGAGTGTCCATCTCACTTGAGTGCCAAAGAAAAGAGAGCCATCAAACTGAGGTTTTCATAATATGTGCTATGGGAGAATTCTTTGTTCAAATGAGGCATAGATAGAAGGTTTTTGAAGTGCGTAGACAAGGAGCAACAAAAGAAGTTGTTCTCTATTTTAGTTTTTGACTCCTTTGCCCAATGGGTAAGACACTGGTCCTCTTTCCCAAAGTTATATGTAGTTCTTGATCTTGCCTTGTGTCTTTCTTCCAAGCCAAGTCATCCCTAGAAAGAGACAGTCCTGTTGTCACCCTCAAAATTCCCCTCTTTTGAAGTCAAGTTTTGAAAATTTTGAGTCGGTACCTTAGAGTGTTGGATCACGTTGAGCCTGACATTGTTTGCAGTTTTCCCATTTTATGGAGAATAATTTAAAAGTCAGGCGTAATGGTGAATTTTTTCCCTTCTTGTTATTTCTTCCTACAATCAGGAATGACAGGCATATCATCCCCGTTAATTTTTACCCCAGCATCCATGGGTAGTACGTGGACATCTATGATTGGATTTGGTTTGGTCATGTTTCAAGTGACAGTGTAGGCCTCCACACGTCTAAACAACACAACTCTAGGGGCAGTGCCCAAGGGACAGTCTTTAAATATGCATAGGCTTTCCACATGTCCCAAGTCCAAAATGAAGGTAGAACAAGCCCAAATCAGCTAAGTATGGAAGGTTCAATGGACGGTGCCATGTGCCCCGTCGGCGCAACTTCAAGAGTTGAAGCTAGGGGCAGTTCTCAAACTTATGCCAGTCCTCCATGTTTCCCAAGTCCAAAAAGAGGAAGAGTCGATCGTTGAAATTGACTAAGTATGAGCGGGTCAGTGGGAGCTTCCACGTGCCTCAACGGCACAATTTTAGAAGTGAGACCAAAGGGCCAATCTCCAAATGAGTGTTGGCTCGCCACATCAGAACCAGCAGAAGGAGACACATGTCAACTCGGTGTAATTTCAGGAGGCGCCACTAAAGGGCCAATCTCCAAATGAGTGCCAGCTCACCATGTGGTCAAATTCAATGGAGAGACAGAGTTGTCCGTTGAAAATTCTAAGACCAGTGGAAGGAGCCATGCATCAGCTCGGTGTAATTTCAGGAAGCATTTCCAAAGCAGAAACTCAAATGAGCATCATATCTCCATGTGTCTAGGGGTCAACATAAGTCAAGCAGGAAATAGGCCCAAATCAACTAAGTATAAATGAACCGGTGGAGCTCTCCACATGTCAGTTTGGCACAACTTTGAAGGAAAAAAATGTAAAAGGTGTCCGCAGGCCCACTCCAATCAATTTCTTCCACGTGGGCGGCCCAAATTTAAATTTTTAAAAGCAAATCGAATGGCCCATATTTTAACTGGAAAAATAATGTAACAGCCGTATATTTGAAAACCTAGTCTTTCTGCCATTAACATTTCTTTGCAAATCAAGAATTCAAAAGGGAGTGAATGGTTGGAATGATTTGTAACTATTTCTTGCTTGCTCGAGGAAGTTGTAATTGTTTCTTACTTTCTTTAAGAATTTGTAACCATCTCTTGCGAGCTATATCATGGGATTTCAAAGCCATCATATGGGGTTGGGAATTTTTATATTTTAGAACTATAATTTTGAATTGGAAGAAATCAATACAAGGTTTTCCCCTTTTCCTCTTATTTATCTTTCCTGCTTACTTTGATTTATGAATCATTTAATCCTTGCATGCCTAGAAACTATGTTCTGGTTTATACAATCTCAAGAACTTTGGGTATGTGGATTGTGCCCGTCATAAACGTGAATGGTTCTACTCTATATCGCATTTTCTCAATACATATAAGGGTTTTCTCTGCCATCTCTTTTCCCTAAAATTATTTTCTTCTTTTGCCTCCCTACTCCCTTCAAGTATTCTATCCTCATGTATTGATAACTTTTTAGGCATAAAGCACATTTCAAGATATTAGGAAACCACTATTGAATGAAATATTGTGTATTTGTACATAGGTTTTTCCCCTGCTTTCAATAAGGGAACCTCTCCCATTAAAGAGAAGGGAATTTCTTGTCCCCTGGCTGTGGTTTCATTCCAAGTACAAATCTGAAACCCAACAAGAGGATAAGCTTTATACAGTTTGGATGGATGAATAGGTTCATTGCATCTTTTTTCATATGATAATTTATTTTTGGGACCCATGGAAGTGGCTTCAAGACTAGATATTTTGTACATTAAATCCTACATAAGATCTATTTGTCGGTTACTGTTGTGTATTAGATAAATAAGAAACAGGATGATTATATATGAATTGACTTGGTTGTTGATATGGTTGTGGGATATTTTTCTAATGAGGGGGGCCTAGAGAAATGTTATAAAGGGTTTATGACACTAAATGTTGAGACAGTTGAATGTATTGGTATTGGGAAGGCATGGAAGTGTTAAAAATGGGTTTTGATTGTTGTGGTACATGTTGAAAGGGAATCGATGTATGGATAAGAGGTTGTGACTATTATGGAATATGTTGGAAGGGAGTGGAGGAATAGATGAGTGGTTGAGATTGTTGGGGTATGTTCTGAAGGGGGGTAGAGTTCTAAATGAAGGTTGTAGATTTTTGAGGTATGAATTGAGATGGAGTGGGAATGTTAGACAATTGTTGCGAGGATAGTAAAACAGTAGAAACAGAGCTATTATTAATGAGTGGGTTGATGTTGGGACAGATATAACTACATTTTGGATGACAGATGTAGGTTTTTTAGATGGTGTAGGATGAGCTACACTTGATGTGATAGTTACAGAGCTCACGAGAGCATTTTGGATGGTAGAAGAGACTAAATGAGTTGAGGTGGATGAAAATGCATTAGTATTGTTATGACACAATGTAGATTTGAATGAATGGTATGCTAAGGATTTGGACTCTTGATTAGCCGTATCTTATGAGGAGACCACATTAAGATCAAAATCTATGATAGGGTCCAAATAAATAGCATTGGATGTTTATGAGTGACTACTAGGAGGATAAGGATGCACTTGTTGGATAAAAGGCTCATAATCAAGGTCGTTGAGCTAGGAAAATTCATATGGTGTGCTTGATATAGGAGATTCTGTTTTAGGTTTAAATGGTATTAGGTGAACACTTTGGGTGGAAATATATGTATTAAGAGCAATGGGGTTTACATCTAATATTTAAGAAAATATGGGATCCCCAGTATCTAAGAAATGGGGACTAAATGGATTAGGTATTTCAAACATGGTTGATTGATTGCTATAAGAATGAGGGATTTCTTGGTCAAGTGGTTGTCAAGATCATAGGAATGCTTCGTGTTGGTATGATAAGAGGTGTAACATCTTCCATGCGGTTTTGATCCTATTATCAGGATTTTTGGGTGTTTTCTACAGTTTGTTAGAATTGATCAGTCATACTGCTAGAGTTTTGGACACGGGATTATTGTCTTGTAGTAACTATGAAATTAAGCAATCACCTAAGAAAATGAAAATGAATCTAGATTATGATTTATTAACATCAAACAATTCACAAAGAAAATTTCTTAATTATCTACTTATGAAAGTGAAATGTGCAAAATGGTTAATAGGGTCCTAGGAAATAGCAATCTAAGGATGGTTTCAGGTGATGTTTATGGCTGAAGTCCTCAATATACTTGAAGTTACGTGAGGCCTAAATTTGTGTTGGTGTAGATATGGAGCCTGGTATTGGGGCTTACCCCCTCACTTCATGGTCCTACGGAGATAAGGGATTCGGGTGTTTAGCCAATATACTGACAACCAATTGTTTATACTCATCAAGAACACTAAGTTGGATTCTCCTCTTAGTGATGAAATCTAAGTAGGTCCACCTGGGTAGGAATTTTTTGATGAAATTTGTGTTTGAAGTGATTAGGTTTTCTATGGGAGAGATTAAGTTAATACAATCTATTAGCCTCCTAATTAAACTTGTGATCAATCAAAATGAAAGGTTAATTTTAAACCTAAAATAAATATTGGTTTCAATGAGGACAAAAAACAAAAATGTAATTCTTAGAAATAAAAACAAAGGAAAGAGAGACACATGTAAAACGCTTCCTAGTTAATTTTTAAATGTTCAATTTTTTTAGCACAACTATAACACTTCAAACAAGCTTCCAAGACAACAATCTGTAAGGGTTAGATAGAAATAGTAGATAAAAAATAGAAATTGATGTTAAAGGTTGACTGACAAAACAATCAAAAAAATCTACATAGATCACTGTGATTTTACAAGAACACTAGCGATTCACCTAAATCTCTAAAAATTTGACTAGATTGCTAGAGATTGCAAAGAAGAAAAACTATGTGTGAAATTTAATTAATTTGAAAGGAAATAAAAGGGGTGGGTCCACTGTGCATTCCAGAATGTACCAGAGAGTTCTTGTTTTCCAAATTTAACTTACTGAAGTGAAATAACAAAAAAAAAATTGACCTTGGAAGACGGCGGGGTTTACAGATACCCACAATGACAGATGTTGATTTTCTTGGATATCTATTGGATAAAAACTCGTTTCTTTCACCAATGAAGAAACCTAAAGATAAAAGACGCTAAAAAAATAGATTAAATGGATTGATAAATGATCTGCTCGGTAAAGGCCGACTCCAAGAATCCAAACGAACTTCCTTAGAGGATGTCAGCTTGTTTTTTAAAAATTAAGTAGATTGATAATAATGATAAAAATATATGGATGACGAAGATATGTATATAAGAGATAAGAAGCTTTAGAACTCAAGATCAAAGGGTAACTCATGTGCAGCTTCAAAGGTGGCCAAGGAAAGGTTAGATGAGATCTAAACTTATTTGAAAAAATCATACCAAAAGTCTTTGGTTTCTTATTGGATTTCGTGGAGGAATTCGATATGATCTTCGATGTCCTCTATGTTAGTGATGAATCAGCTAGCACACAATGTCAACTCTTGAAGGATGTTTTATTATTGCCAGAAGAAGGGTTGCTAAACTATACGAAAGTCATAAATTATTGTAATGGGATGAGACCGGTCAAGTACTTCCATCTATAGTAAATCCATGCTTGCAAAGAACAAGTCAAATCCGCAATATTGATAAAATTTGAGACTAGATTGATATACTAACAAATAAATGTGAATTTACATGGATCATTTGCAATTTAGGGTGAATCACTGATGATTACTATAAAAATGAAAAAATTGATAAAAATGATAAACAAAGTTCAAAAATGATTATTTTTGGTAACTTTTGATGTTTAGATGAAATGCAAATAATGAAATGAAATTTAAAAATACCTTTTGGTGAGGAAACATGCTGAAATATGTCTTCAAACATCTAATAGAGCTAATTAAAGTTGTTGGAAAATAGTTGGATTTTTTGAGAGATGATAAATGAAAAGGCCACCAAAATGATGTGTTGGGGATAGCCTGGAGTTGATGTAGGACCTTAATGATCTCTAGAAATGCCTTAGATTTGCTAGAGATCAAAAATAGAAGTGCAAGTAAGAGAAAAAGTTTTCTAAAGATCCCTGAGAAAGGAGAAAATACTCATATTTATAATCATTACCGATCAGTTAGGATTTCCAGTGATCCGGTTTTTTGGGGGAAAACCTTTAGAAATTTGTTAAAACCACTTATAAATGAGGATTTCAAGTAAATGATGATAGGAAATGGTTAGGGGGAGGTTATGAATGAGTTTTGGAGGTTAAGATCTGAGGATAAAATAGGTGTGAGTGGTTTTTAGATGGTTGAGGTATATTCCAAGTGGTTAAGTGGTTTTGGATGTGTAAATAGTAATTTATGAGTGTGTAATATTATTTTTATGGGGTTGTGGAGAGGGTGACTTAGGATAATGATTTTTAGATAGGTTTTAGATCAAATAAAGTTTGTATAATATTAAGTAGGTGGGTTGACGAAAAACCCAGTGTATAC
This sequence comes from Taxus chinensis, assembly GCA_019776745.2. Classification (NCBI taxonomy): domain Eukaryota; kingdom Viridiplantae; phylum Streptophyta; class Pinopsida; order Cupressales; family Taxaceae; genus Taxus; species Taxus chinensis. The sequence continues at coordinate 778,623,433 of CM034152.1, forward strand.
AGTATCAATTGCAAGTATTGTCATATATTGATCTGTCATGACATTTATAACACCTATGAGGAATTGGAGAATGTTTCTGAACTCACTGCACCTATGATGCCACTAAATATATTCCATTTTCAAACTAACATCTACCAACTTCATTTATAATTATCTATTCCTTATTTTATTCTTAAAGAAGACTTATTTGTCTTCTATCTATCATAGATTATGCAACATGGGTTGGGATGGTGTGGATACGTTATTAATGTCCTCTCCTTTTCATTTATATCATTGATAAGATTTTAAACTCACCATTTTATCATCAATCCTCCACTAGGATTGATATGCCCCGTTAAATATATGACATTCAAAACACATTTTTCAACTTGGGTACAAGAAACCCACTCAAGGATCATGGCATGGAATTATATCATGATGGAAGGCTCTTAAAGATGTCCAAGACATCATCGTGTGCTTAGAGTGCTGCAATTCAAGGCATAAGACCTCCATTTCATCTCTTCTTCTCAGCGGGATATGCACAGTTATGGCAGATCAAGAACACAATCACAAGCTTGTTTAACCAACACTGATGTATGAACTTTTTGATCCTTTTGATGCTTGGAGTATGTTGTATGTGACTTCTTTTTTACCTTCAAATACATGGTATAGCCCTATCATCTTCATTCACACCATGAACCACTTATTAGGAAAAGTTCTTAATGGGTTTGTATGCACATTAAACCATTCTTCACAAAATGAGAAAGTTCATTCATTCAACCACTTGTTCATGGCTCCCATAGCACATTTCTAGAAATCTCTAATCCTTGGGCAACACATCAAGCCAAAAGTAGCTTCGTTTCATGGCATATAGCTAAAATATGATTGCATATCTGAGAATACTCACACTAGGTTTTAGGTCATAAAAACTAGCCTTCGCCTAGTTTGCTTCCATCACTTCACACTTAAATTTCATACCCAACTATTACTTGAGACACTTCACCAAGGACCTCAAATCCATTTTCAAAAATTCACCTATATGGATTATATGGAGAACTTCACACTTGCATTCTTGTTTCTCATACCTACCTAACAAACCTCACAGAGCAGTTCATACCATTAGAGATTAGATCTAAAATCACTTCACCCGATCAAGTCTTGGGCTCAAACATGTCATATTAGACTTATATCAACTATCCATGCTCACATTACACTTCCTCAACATGCCTTCACATCATAACTCTTTCAATTAAACATGAGTGGTTTTTGTCTTTTTAGTTCATTTGCGGTAGGCCATTTTGGGTGACATGTTTCACCAAAATTTTACATAGAACCTACCTAAAACTTCTCATGGACACTTAGGGAACATCCCAAGTTTTCTCCCACAGTTGGCCTTTCATCTTGAAACCTACAACGCATGTCTACACATGCAAAAATTCACAAAAGAGAGTATTTTATGTAGCTTCTGATGACACCTGGAGTATACCGCCACCATTAAAATGAGCTATAGAGAATTCTCTACAAGGTTTAATCACCACTTTATCATTTCCATGAAATTTTGAGACCAAAACTTCACATTTTTCCTATCTCTCCAAAACTAGGGTTTTGGGAGGGTTTAAACCAACTTAACTTCTTAAGGATCATTCATAAAGTATAGGGAATCATATTACCTCATTAAAATTGCAAAATATTCTTAAATCCATGCCCCAACATTGATGAATGGATCAGGTCCCAATGCAAATATTTAACGTGTGATTGAGCACTTCAAACTTGACCCTCGAGCTGGAAATGGACATTTTGAGATCTCAGTAAAGCCAAAACCATTTTTCTTGCTTCTCTTTTTGAATTTTGACTTGAAACTTTTTCCTCGTCACTGTGTTGACTTCCTTCACATGTTCTATAGCTCATTTAAGTCTTCATCTATCTAAAACTCATCATCCACCTTGACTTTCCCATGCTCACCTGGCTTGTCCTCAAGAACATGCCTTCAAAAGGCCTTGAACTTGCGTCTACCAACTAAATGTTGACTTGTAACACCTTCCACATCCTCTCTATAATGTCATAGCACACTAATCATGCTTGTACTAACCTTCCTTATATTTCTTTTATTCATACCCCAGGCCATGCTTACACCAGGTCTTAGAAATAGGCCTAGTTGAGCTTGTTTCAACCCATGTTCCATGTAACCTATCATGTTATTTATCATGAAGACACTTACACATCTTTGAGAAACCTCTTAGAACCTATGGGACACCTTTGGAGTTCACCCATTACACCTATATGTTTTCTTATGCACAAAGAACTTATGTATGCACCGTGACACCTCAAAGCATCACACCATGCCACTTCATACACACCATATGAGTTCAAAATAGGGCACTACCAATCAACCTGCATGCCCTTGGATGATTTACACCTCACTAAAAATATTTTCCATGAATGTTACATGACATCAATGACACTAGGTTCAACAATCTCCCCCTTTGTCACTGATGGCAAAAAACTTCATAAACATTGATAGAAAACAGTCATACCAACACCTTTAATTCTCTATTTTCTTGTTATTTGATTGTACACAAAGGGTGCTACAAGATCCCCTTTTGATCATGCTCACTTTCTTATCACTAATTGATTCAGATAATGCATGGTTTTATTCAGTAATCAACCTCGATGATCCTCCTAAATAGATTCACTTCATATTCATATATTTCACTCTCTGCAGATATTTCCTTTTTGTCCTCTTAACATGTACATGAAGCTAGTGAGCTATATCCCCCTATCTTGATAAATTTTACAGGTTCTTGGAGCAGATTTTTCATTTGGCTTACTCCCTCTTGATGGATTGAGTCTTTTAGTGGCTTTTGGGGGTAGGGATTACATTCAATTTTTTCCGTAGATGTTCAAAATATGCTTTTAGGAGTGGTTTTGTTAATATATATGCTACCTCCTCCTTGGTGGACACATGTTCCAATTTGATTCTTTTCTCACTTACGTGATCCCTTAAGAAGTGATATTTTATTGGGATATGATTTTTCTTAGAGTGCAACATAGGGTTTTTGGACGCATTAATGGCACTTGTGTTATCACATACAAGGGAATAGGTCCATCACATTAAACCTTATAGTCTTCTAAAGTATGCCTCATCCATAGTACTTGTGCACAACACAATACAGTTGTTATATACTCATCTTCACACACGGATAGGGCTACAAGATATTTATTTTTTCTCAGCCATGAAATAAGACACCAACAAAAAAATCTCCTCCACTTGCGCTCTTTCTGTCATCAATGTTGTCTTCTCAATCTACATCTGTGAAGTCTTTTATCCCAAAATCCTTGGTGTTTGGATACAAAAACCCATATTCCATAGTTCCCATGAGATATCTAAATATCCTTTTAACTACTTGTAGGTGGTTTTCTCTAGGATCTTCTTGAAATCTTCCTACTAAACCAACTTCTTGCATAAGGTTAGGCCTATAGGCAGTATAATACAATAGGCTACCTATCATGGATATTTATGTGGTCTAATTGAATCTTGGTGATTTGTCTTCCTTGATTATCTTGCATCCTATGACCATTGGTGTTCCTAATGGCTTACAATCCTCTATCTAAAACCTCTTGAGAATCTCTTTTATGTACTTGGTTTGTGATATAAATAATCCTTCCTCATATTGACTAATTTTTAGTCCTGGGAAGAATGATATTTCTCCAAGAATATACATCTCAAACTCCTTCATGACCTCCATAAATTCATCTACCATGTTCTCACCATATCCTCCAAATATTATGTCATCAACATATATAACCAAAATTAATAGATGACCTTCTTATTCCTTTATGTATAGGATGTTGTCTACCACTCCTTTCCTGGAGCTTTAATCAATTGGGTACCTATCTAATTTTTTATACCAAGATTTAGGAGCTTGATTAAGACCATATAGGCCCTTCTTCAACCTACACAAATATTCCTTGTTTTCTGTAAGTGAAAATCCATCAGGTTTCTCAATATAGAATTCTTCATTTAGGTTCCCATTCAAAAATAATGACTTGACATCCATTTGGTATACCTTGAATATTTCGTATGTTGCATATGCTAAGAAGAGTCTAATGGCTTCCATTCTAGCTGCTGGTGCAAATTTTTCTTCAAATTCAACTCCTTCAACTTCTACATACCCTTTACAAATGATTTGTGTCTTATTTCTTGTGACCTCACCTCTTTCATTTATCTTATTTCTGAATACCCACTTGGTTCCAATGAAATTTTTGTTCTTGGGCCTAGGTACAAGTTCCCAAGTCTCATTTTTCTCTATCTAGTCCAATTCTTCATTCATAGCATCAACCCAATTTTGATCTTTGTTCACTTCCACAACATTATTTGGTTCAATATTAGACAAAAGAGAAATGTTCTCTTGGTTTTGGGAACTCACCAATCTCCTCCTTGTTTGTATGCTTTCCTCCTTGTTGTTTATTATTTGAGTTATAGGATGGTCTCTCCTGACCTATCTTGAGGGAGATTTTGTCTCTAGTATTTCTTCATCCTCATCTTCTTATTTATTGATTTCTTCAAGTTCATCATCACCCTAGATTTATATGCATTAAGAAGTATCATTTTGCTAAGATTTGGTCTTCATTGGATGGGTCTCATCAACTATAACATTTTTGCATTCCACTATATTTTGTAGAATTTTGTTATAACACCTATTTGTTGACCTTACTAAGGAGTATCGCAAGAATATAGCATCATCATTCCTTGAGTAAAACTTAGCTAGGTTTTCTTCATCCCTCTTGATAAAACACCTACTTTTAAACACTCTTATATGTTTCACATTTGTATGCCTTCCTTTGCAAATATCATAGGGGGTCTTATTGTTAATTAACCTTATTTGGGATCTATTTAAGATGTAGACTATTTTATTGACTTCCTCCCTCCAATAGCCATTAGATAATTTTGACTCATTCAGCATAGTTCTTTCTATCTCTTAAATAGTCCTATTTTTCTCTCCACAACTCCATTTTGTTGAGGTGTTTTAGCTATTAAAAATTACCTTATTATTCCATGACTTTCACAAAACTAATAAAAATCATTTAACTAAAAATCAACTCCTCCATTAGATCTGAAGCATTTTATCTTTTCATTTTTCTCGTTCTCAACTAGATCTTTAAATGTCTTGAACTTTTCAAGGGCTTCTATTTTTTCTTTTAGGAATGCAACACAAGTCATTCTTATGTAATAATCAATTAGAAACATGAAGTAACTCTCACCTTAAATGCTCTCAGTCCTTTTAGGTCCAACAAGGTCAATATGGATCAGTTCTAGTGGTCTTGTTGTGGAGTACTCCTTGGAGTTGAATCTTCTCCTAGTTTTTTTTCCTTGTAATTGTTGTCACCAAATCATTGCACCCTCCAAATGGCTTGAAAATGAATCACGACATTCAGTGTGATTGGGAAACATGGGATCACCTCTCAAGTTATGGGACTTGGCTCGAGGTGAACCTCTAGAGAAGGTCGGCTTCCTCTTCCTAAACTAAACACAACACTCCTTATAATGCAGGAAAGATGGCTATCTAGACCTGTGTTAACATTTCTTAGGATTAGGGAGAGAGAATTACAAGGAAATAAAACCTAAACTAGAAGTGGTGATGCACCAAGAAAATGGATGTTTAACATCTAGAAGGGTTAATGTGGGTAGAATGGTTGCATCATTTGCCACCTTCACCTATTACAACTTCGAAAGGGTACAAAATAGCACAGACTTGAAGTATGTGTTCCTTTGTTAAACTCGATCAGAAAATAAGCTACCAATCTCCTAGTGGAAAAGGATGAATTTGAAAAGGGTGAACAAGCACCACAACTCAACTGCATGCAATATTTCACCACTTGATAAGCACATAATTCCACAAACCTGTAATGGAAACCAAAACTTGCACTATGCACCTAAAAACATGAGACAGGAAAATAGAAGCAGGAAAATCATGGAAGGACATTCATATGATCACAAAGCATAATTCTCATTACTTCAAGCACTTGCACAGTGCATCATTACATCAGGTGAAAATGGCATAGGCTTCCATTATATTTTGAGAAGAAAGGCTTGAGAACCTACAAATTCATAGATTGTGAAGAGAAAGGGAAGCTTGGAAGTTTCTAAACCTCCAACTTGAGTGACCTATTGGAACCCACTTGTTGGAACCTTTTGGTATGAACTTCCAATCTACATTTATAGAAGAATTTGAGAGAGAGGAGAGAAAGAGTCATAAATTCCCCTTCCTAAATTGAAGGTACATGATGTATAATTTATCACATTCGGTTGAACCACCTGAAAAGGCTCCATCATGCATCCTTGATTGCTTGTTGACATAGTCTTCATAATTAATTAAAATAATATTTAAATAAAATATTTAAATCATAATAATAAATATTATTATTAAAATATTTAAATAAAAATATTAAATTAATAAAAATACTTGGTGGGCCCCCCTTGGACCGGAATGCAATGGAGGGGAAATAATGAGGAGAAGGTCAAAAAGACCAACTCGGTAGTTGGTTCGCCGAGCCAACTCACCGAGTTGGGTTCAAGCTCCCTTGTATTGAATGCTTCCCGCTGAGTTCCACACTACCACACAACTCCAGTGCCCTTAGTGTTTAGCTCAACACCCTTCACCGAGCCACCCCTTGATTCACACATGGCGTCGAGCTTCATTACCGTCGAGTCACTCCTTTCAATCCTTCTTCCACCGCAAATGCCGAGTCGAGCTCCTTCTGTTCCATGTCGAGAACCTTCACAAAGTCACTGAGCTCTTTGCCGAAGTCACCAACCCTTCATCAATGATGTGGCCTATGTACTGAGCTCTCCCTTCATGCAGGATTCTAAACTTGGTGAGCACCTTCAGACCTTCAAACTGAGCTCTGCGTAGAAGCGAGCTCCTTCTCTGGCGAGCTTCATGTCCAAACCTGGCACCATCACTGCGACCTAAGCCAAGATCCTGTGACAGAGGCACTCACCACGACTCATCCTTGACTCGAGCATGTCACATTCTCTTCCTAGTCTTCCTCGCTTTCCATGCGAGCAATGTCTCTCAAACACATCAAGTAAGTTCCCATGACAGACCCGATCGATGCTCCCAAGACACAACTCCCCACCTATCTCTAAACTGAGCTTTTTTCTTCCAAGTTGCACGAGTTGGAGGGAACGGAGCTCAGCTTTAGCACCGTTTAAACTCTCCAAGCTCGATTCCATCATACCCGAGCTATTCAAACTATCTCAAATTAGTCTTACAAGCTCGATTGAGCTTCTTTTAATACCCATCTGTCAGGTTTAACATGAATTCCATGTATCTCCAACACAATGAATCCATTGGCCACACTAGCTCTTCCCCAAGATATACTCTCCTAGACCCTCACCACCTAAAATCTCCAAATATCTTGATCTACTCCATCGAAGCTCTGACACATGTTCTCCAAAATCTTGTACTTTCAACTATGTTCCATCTGAGGTTATGTGTTTCTCCTTGTGAGCTCATCATATACTCTGAGTTCCCCTGAAACATCTCACCGTCAATGCGAGTGGGTTACGTAAAGGAATGCATTGGCGGAGCCACTTAGTTGTCTCCTTCACCATATTGTTTCTTTGTCTGGTCTAAGCTCATCCTCTACGAGCTCTATTTGTGATGTATCGAGGTATCCTATATTTGAGCACATCTAATTGAGCTCACCACCCATGCTACCATCATTGAGTTCCTCTGTCAACTCGTCGCTCCATGAGCTACCTTCCTCCTCTACTCGGCAATCTCCACGAGTCTGCCTACAAGCTGACTGTGACCAAAATGGCTTTACACCACTACAACCAGCCTGAGTACTAAGCACCTTGCCGAGGTGACCAAGTTCCAACCGTCTCTGACTCCACTCCATTCATGGCAAGCCTATGCTTCGTTATTGCCTACGAATTGACTGAATCTTTTCTCCTCCCCACTAACTCCTCTTGACTTGGTAAAGACTCGGGATAACTCACGACGCATTCCTTAATTTCCTCCCCACTCCACGGCTTGGCCTCACCACATATTATGTTTAAACCATGATTCCTTATTTACACCGAGTGACTTGGGCTAACTCCTGTCTTGGCAATAGATTCGGAACTCCACATTACATGGAGATCAACTCGGATCTCAGAACTCCAATCCTCAACTTCTCTGAGTCCCAAAAACCTGAAACTCTAAATTTCAAAGTTTTAGAGTTTCGGGCTTCAGAGATATTCAGGCCTCCCAACGTTTCTGACCCAAAAAAATTAGAAATTCTGAAATGGAAATGTCTGAAACAAAACTCTGAAATAAAAATATGAAACAAAACTTTGAAATAAAAATTTGAAATTTGAATTCAAGACTCGCATCAGATACTTCATTTTTTAATCCTACCTCGTTCCCGAGCTCTGTCTCCCATTTCGAGCACTCGATCCCGAGTCACTCCTTTGCAGAGCTCTAATGCTTCAAAGACACAACTCCCCGAAGATGCCGATTTTTCTAATCCATGATGAGCTCTATCTGAATCAAGTCTCTGAAATGTGAACCCGCTTGTTTCATGTTGTCGAGTCCTTTACTTCTCGTGACCGAGCCATGTTAAACACATCCTTGACATATGCATTTACTGGGCTTGTCGATGCCTTAATGCTCATGCATTTAAATCTCAGTTGGTCTTCAAGTTCTCACAAGCTCTACCAAATCTTCAGAGCCGAGCTCTATTTCATGGCTTTGAAGCCTTCACCATAACTCACTTTGTTTGTTCTATGGCCGAGTTGCCTATTATCTCTACTAATGTTTTCAATACTCCCAAGACACTTGTGATTTCCCAAAATCATGTTGCTTGAACACCTTCTCTGATGGCTTTTCTGAGGTGGCTTGACTTCGTTCCAACATTTGACGGAGCTTTGCTCTTATGAAAACAAGCACAACCCACTCGTGTCCATGAACCATTTCCCTGAATTCGATGCCATGACCTAATGTGAGTCAACATCTTCACGGATCCACCGAGCTCCATCGCATTGACCGAGTTGCACGTTCCACTTTCAACTCATCACATGTAATGTCACCATGGAAAGCTCCATACTTACCTCACCGATAACTCATGCAAACTTGAGCTTTTCCCGCTCTACTACAAAACTACAACCTGATCATTGTGGCTCATCTGAGTAACCTTAAACTCGACTCATTGAGTTACTCATTGACTCGCCCACTTTGGATTTACCAAAACTTGGTTTAGAACTCAGTATTCCCACACATACATGCCAACATTACATCTAAAGAGGTCAACACAAAGATGGGCTTGTTTGTAGCTTCCATGAGCTCGTCGAGATGACAAAATAATTATCCTCACATATTCCTAGCTCGACTGAGTTGTATTGAATGTTTCTCTCCTTATTCGTTTTGCAAGCTCACCTCCAGTCCCCTTATATGACACCGAGCTTTTCCTAAATACTTTCAGCCTTCTTGTGAACACCATGGAATTTATAATAAATTGCCACAAAATTGTATACACCAACTTTGACCATTTTAACCTGTAGATCCCCGTTGTCCATTTTTACGCAAGAGGTGAAAAATGGATAACAGTAATCATGCTTTGTAAAGTGTATTGGCAGGGTTGATGATTTTGGGAATGCTCCTCACACATCCCTTGGAGCTAATTTTGACAATATTTTCAAATTTTAGGTGCCCTAACCTCCTATGCCAAATCCAACTATCATCAATCTTTATTTTAAGCATTTCTCCTTGTTGATCTCTTTCAAGACATACATGTTGATCTTCCTAATTTTATCTTCCGTATATCATAACCTTTTTCATGAAATACGAAGGTGTTCCCTTGCTTCCACATTTAACTCACACTGAGTAGGTTATGTTTTAATCCCTCTACATACAATACATTTTCAGTTACTTTTTTCCATCATCTAGACTCGATGTTCCCTTACCTACAATGTTTACATATGTGTTATCTCCAAACCTTACTATTCCTGAGGCATCCTCTCTCAATGAGATTAATTTTATCTTATTCCATGTTATGTGACTTGAACATCCACTGTCACTGTACCATGCCATGTCTTCATTTTGAGTATGAAAGATTGATTGAGTTGTTATTCCTCACTCTTTCTTGCTTCTATAATTTGTTCTTACTAGACACACCTTTTTGTCTTCCTTTGAGAGTCTCTGATTGCAAAAAAATTCTATGTGACCATACTTTTGGAAATTATAGCAGAACATTTCATTGTTTCCTCTCATCTATTGTGAGTGAAATTTCCTTTCATGACCTCTTGCATCTTTTCTACACTTTATAGCTTTATTTCTAAACAAATTACAAGAAAAAAGAGTAGCCATCGAAAGAGTGATTGTACCTTATTTCATTAGTTTATCTGATTGATTTGGTCCTTCTCTTGGCCTTCTTGTTAGTAGTCACCCTTGCTTGAGTTGAGTGGTATTTTCATCCTTATTACTATATGTCTTGTCATCCTTGTAATCTTCTTTGAATCCTCTACTAATTTTTTCATTTGAAGACCTTTGACTGCTTAGAACCTCATCTAGATCACTTGAACTTTTGTCAAATCTATGATATGCTTTCAACTTTCTTGATATCTGATCTAGTTCATTTTTTATAAGATCCATCATTGTATTGAGTTTGAGTAAGAATTCCTTTTTGGATTTGAAGGATGTTTATATAAAATCTAGTTATGCTTCAAGCTCTTTGATTCCATCTTCATGCTTTCTATCCTTCTTACTCTTTCTTTTCTCAACAATACTGATTTTCTCTTCGTAATCTTTTAACATTGACTTAATTTTTAGTTCTTCATCCTTTTGAGATTCAATTCCTTAAGGGAGCTAATAAATTATGGTTCAAGGATCACTTCATCTTTCTCCTCCTCTGAATTTTAATCTTCACTAAGACTCTTACCTTTTGAGCTACTTCTAGAGGTTGTCTCTATGGCCATCAATAGGGTGTTAAGATGGGTATCTTTATCTTCACTATCATACTTGTTGGTGTCACTTGAATCTGATGAACTTGCTTCCTCTTTGGTGTAGATATTCTTTTTTTTCTTGAAGAAGCTTTTCTTACCTTCACATTTCTTTAAGCTCTTCTTATTCTTATGAGACTTTTTTTCTTCTTCATAATGTTCATCTTGCTCTTCCATGTTCTTTTTAGGAAATTTGTAAGCAAAGTGACCTACTTGGTAATGACTAAAGCATTTAAATATTTCCTTTATATTTGTATGACCCTCTTTTTATTCTCCTTGCAAACGTAGCTTCTATTCTCTCATCATCTTCCTCTATGTCAGATTCAACTTTACTTTTCTTTGCTCGTGGTCCCTTATTAGCTTTGAATGCAACCTCATTTTTTATTTGTCTTACTTCATTTTTCCTTGTCTTATAGGTAGTTAGGATGCCATGAAGTTTATCCATTTTTAGGGTGCTCAAGTCTTTTTCTTCTTCCATAGTTGAAACTTTGGAGTCATACTTAGGTGTCAGTGATTTTAACACTTTTTGAGTAACCATTGTTTGCACCATCTTTTCTCCTAGTCCTCTAATGACATTTATCACCTCATCAACTCTCTGTAAGTAGAATAAAATTATTTCATCTTCCTTAATTCTCATACTCTCAATTTGAATTTGATAGGTCTGCAACTTAGCTATCTTGACCTTTTTGTCTCATTCATAGATAGTCTTTAGTTTCTCCCAATCTCTTTAGTTGTGCTACAGTGCATAAATTTTACAAACACTACTTCTGACATTCCACATAAGATTGCATTCATTTCCTTTGAGTTATTTTCACTAACCTTATTTACTATTGTATAAGTTGGAGGTGTTATTGGAATGGTGTAGCCATCAACTACTAACTAACATATATAAAATCCTAGAGACGTGAGATAGGTCTTCATTGTAATGATCCAAAATTCATAGTTGGTTCCATTAAAGAGAGGTGCCTTGTTAATAGAGAAACCACTTTGAGCATGATTTTTATCCATGTTTGTTATTTTTGGATCTCCTTCAAGCTATTAATCTTGCTTCAAAAGTACCTTGCTCTAATGCCAACTGTTGAAAACACAAACACTAAGAGGGGAGTGGTGAAGAAGTTGCTTCTTCAACCTTTGAAAACAACTTTACGCCATAGAAAATTATTCAATCTTGATTAACCTTTACCATGAGAAAACAATGACATTCAAGCATAAGAAAATGAAAAGTAAGCACACATGAACACTATGGTTTATGTGGGAAACCCTTAAAAGGGAGAAAAACCCTCTAAAGTCAATGCAATATTGTGGAAAATTATCCCATGAGAGATTACAAATACATCAATTTGTTGAGCACCTACTCGACTTGAAGCACCAACTCCAAAAATTTCATCAAACACCTGCTTGACAATTTTTGCAAGCTTCAACTTACATGGAAACACCAACTCCTTACTTTACTAAGCATACACTTAGTCTTTACAAAAAAATTATCAGATTCATCGGACATGATTGCTTAACACAACAAATTTTTGATCTTATATTCATCTTCTATATGTTTATCCTCCTCCTTCACACACCTTGATTCACCTAATTTCTCATACATTCATTTTACTGCAAGATATGTCTTCAACACTCTTTTTAGTGCATATTTAGTCATGCTTATTATTTTTGAAATAATGTTTCATGTGAAAAATTAGGTGTTTCCACCAATGCTCACGGGGCTACGCCCCTCCTTGTGTGTGGGTAGGATCCCATTATTGAATTAATTATATCTAAATGTTTTGGGGTGGCCAAATAGGTTGGGGATCACACAGGCACACATCATTGAACCTGTGGGAAAGTGCTTGTATGGGATACGAGGGAGGAAATCGCAGTGATGGGGGATAAAGGAAAAAAATTAGGGAATGGGATGTTATTGTTGTGAGTAGGAAATTGCAGAGTTCACACCCAATAATTGGATTATTTCAACATTAAATTTAAAGGAAAGCAACAATGAAGCATCTAGCGAGACTAACAAATATAGACACACAATTATTTAGATCATTCATCAAGGACACTATTAAATTTGGTAAGAGGAGAACCAAATCAACACAACATAATAATATATTTAGGATACATTATGGAGAACATTACAGAGGCTATTATATAGCCATAGAGGTAGCCAAACAGCCTCCTTGATAATAAGATCTAATAACCTGAGATAGTCGTGGGTAATAACAACTAACAAATTATAACACGTTTAAATATATATATATATATATATATATATATATATATATATATATATATATATATATATATATATAGATATAGCTTACTAGCCACCTACTAACAATTACATTACTTTTACCATTTACTAACTACCATAGTAATGATATATTTACCATACGGTAAATCATATGTAGATACTAATATTCCTAACATTCCCCTCCTTAGTGTTTACATGTTAGAAAAACATTCACACTTCCTCTACAATTTTCCACCTCTGTGTGCTCGTGATCTTATCACACACTCGAACTTAAGGTAGAAGAAGGAACACATAAACTTATTATTGACCAAGATTTTAACTAGCAATTATACACACACATTTATTTGCTTTGTATTGATTTTCGATGTAAAAATTGAGCATTATATCCTTTTGTATTTTTAATAAAAGAATTAAAACTGCAAGTACTATGCAAATATTTAAAGAAATGAAGAGAATTCACCAACAATTTGACACAAGAATTGATAACGGAGTTCGGGACTTGAGGCCTACGTCTCCGGGTCCGGTTGAATGGGACCGATCTATTAAAATCTTGAAAATAATTATTTACAAAGAATTATACAAAATTATGACCTTCTCATCAGTCTTCCTCTATCTAAAAATAATAGGGGTTTACTTTTTACTTCTCCTCAAAATTCCACTCCTAGCTCAAGTTATGAGCATTTCAATATTTTTGCACAGTCACTTTGAATGCTATACAAATAAAACAAGCTCCTTTTATAATGTTTCCAAACGGCTAGGCCTACCAGTTAGGCACCTATTATTTTGCATGGGAATATCATGGTTCAAATCCTACCTCCACACATCTTTGTCCTTAGGCTATGTAGGGATTTAATCCCACATTTACAGCGCCATAGAAAGTAGGAAGGCCTTTAATTGTAAAGGTGGGGCGATGGTTTTTGAATTGGCTTTAGAGCCATGTTTGACTGCCAATTGACTTGTTTGAGGTGGAAAATGCATAGTGATTTGGAGGGATAAGAATGGGTATGGATATGCATGACCTTTTTAGATTTTATTCAAATCTGTTGAGTATAAAGAGAGGTAGTTTAGCAAAATGCGTAATAGGGATTTAATATATATGGAATATGGAGGATTGCAAATAAAAATTAGTGGAATATGGTTTAATTAGCATATTTAATTGCACTTATCAATTAGTCCCACATGCATAGCACAAATGCAATTGATAGGCATATATATATAAAAGTTGGTAATAGTGATAAAATGAGAAGGAGGCCAAGACACCCCTCCATAATCGAGTGTGTTGAACCTGGCTGAGGCCCTCCAACTAGTAAATAGCGGGGTCCTATTTGTCTGTGAATGAGTGTCCAAGACCGGTGTTCCAAAACCCACTTTTAGTCTCTGTCACACAAATTGTCCATGTGTTGCAATATGATTGAAACACTTGGTGAGAGCAGTGCACACATCCAACCTACACAAAACTCCAAATTTTGCTAGTTGCCCAAAAATTTCAGCGGGCTATAACTTTTGCAAATGAGATTTGTTTCCTACAAACAAGATATCGACGGAATCGTATAATTTTTCTCCACACTTTAAAAATGACTACAACTTATTCTGAGAAGATCTTAGATTGGTGTTTCTCTAGTGAGGATCCTCTGGATCATTCCTCCCCACTGAGAAAATTTTGGACCCCAAAAGTCAACTTAATTGGTGAATAGGTGAGGGTATTTCTCCCTCACCTTTCCGGTTTCCATCCATTTAACCTTGTTCGGATGCATGCCTTTGAACCCAACACGAAGATACTCAATATCACCCCTTCACGAAGTTCTTACTTTCTATCCAAAATGATGTCTTCCTGCAACTCATCAAGATACTCAGGAGAAAAATCATCAATGGAAGGCATTATGTTAGAATCATCATGATCAACAATCATAGGCGGTTCATACAATCTTAAATTCTCAACATTTACAACTGAGTAGATTTGCATATATGGAGGTAAATCTAACCGGAAAGCGTTGTTACCAATTTTTTCCAATATTTGGAATGGACCATACCGTATAGGTTTCAATTTTTTACCTTCACCTGTCAGTCTTTCCTTGCTGATGTGAAGCCAAACTGAATCACCAACTTTGAACTTGTGATCAGTTCTATGTTTATCATGCCTAGCTTTGTACTTAGCCTGACTTTTCTCCAATTGTTCATGGACATACTGATGAACCTGTTGTATTCTCTGCACAAATCTTTTAGCCTTGTCAGAATCACTTGAACCATTAACAACAGTTTCATGTCCATAATATACATCTAATGGAGAATTAGGCAGATATCCATAACAAGTCTCAAATGGAGACTTCAAAGTAGAAGAATGTAAGGCATGATTATAAGCATGTTGCACATAATAAAGATGTTCATCCCATAATTTAGGATGTTTGCCACAATAGCCCCTAAGTAAATGTACCACTGTGTGGTTTACAACCTCTATTTGACCATCAGTCTGTGGATGAAAAGCAGTGCTCTTTTTCAGTTTTGTGTCCATTAACCCCCACAATGTTGACCAAAATTCCCCAAGAAATCTAGAATCCCGATCAGATATAATTGAAGTAGGTAAACCAAAATGAACCCAAACAAACTGAAAAAACAAATGTGCATTTCCCTCACTAGTTATTTGTTTAGTACATGGAACCAACACACACATTTTGCTAAATCTGTCCACTACCACATATAAGTAATCATGTTTCTTCTATGTCATGGGCAAGCCTCCTACAAAGTCCATGGAAACACTTTCCCAAGGCCTTGTTGGAACAGGAAGAGGAGTGTAAAGTCCTAATTTCTTGTTACTTGGCTTGCTTGTGGCATAAAGAACACATCCCTTAATATATCTGTTTACATGTTCATGCATTCTAGGCCAATAACAATATTTCTGTAAATGTGCAACTGTCTTACTAACACCAAAATGCCCTGAAATAAGAGAAGTATGTGCTTCCCTAATCATATGCACACATTCATTTTCTAGAATACAAAGTTTACCAGAATGATATAACAATCCTTCATGCAAATGATAATATTTTTCTCCTACTTGTTTCCCACTTACTAGATCCTCATACACTTCTCTAAAGTCAACATCATTTACATATTGTTCCTTATAACTAACATGAGCCAAAGAACTATGTTGTAAAAGAATAGATGCTACTACCACTGGTGGTCTAGATAACATGTCGGCAACCTTGTTTTGAATACCTTTTTTATACCTGATTACAAGATGAAATTGTTGCAAAAATCCCATCCACCTGAAATGTCTAGACTGCTGCAATTTGGTTTGTGTTTGTAAGTACTGAAGCGGTTGATGGTCAGTATGTATAATTGTTTCTTTTCCCATTAAATAATGCTTCCACTTTTTAACACTTTGAACCAAAGCATACAACTCTTTATCATAAGTTGGATAGTTTCTTACCGCACTTGTAAAGGTTTCTGAATGGTAACACATTGGTCGTTTGTTCTGCATCAAAACTGCCCCCATTGCATAGTCACTAGCATCTGTCTCAATCTCAAATGAATGTTGTAAATCTGGAAGTGCCAAGATCGGAGTGGTACTTATCTTCTCTTTCAGTGTATCAAAGGATTTCTGTTGTTTTCCTCCCCACTGAAAGACCTGTTTAATACTTGTCAAAGCATGCAAAGGAGATGCAATATATGAGAAGTTAGCAATAAATTTTCTCCAGTACTGAACTACACCTAGAAAACTCCTAACTTCCGTCACATTAGTGGGTCTAGGCCATTTCACAATAACCTCTATTTTTGTAGGATCAATTCTCAATTCTCCATTTCCTACAATATAACCCAAGTAAATTAAAGATGTTTTTCCAAATTCACATTTTGACATCTTCAAATACAATTTATCTTTCCTTAGTGCATCTAAGACTTTCTGGATGTGTTTAACATGTTCATCCCATGACTTACTGAAAATAAGAATATCATCTAAGTAGACAATAACAAAATTATCAATGAATGGTCTAAATATTTCATTCATAACTCTCATGAATGTTGCTGGTGCATTGCACAAACCAAAAGGCATCACTAACCATTCAAACAATCCTTGTTTCATTTTAAAAGTAGTTTTCCAAACATCACCTTCTACAATTCTTACTTGGTGATAACCACTTCTTAAGTCTAACTTAGTGAAATAAATTGCATTCTTTAATTGATCCAGTAAATCATCTATTCTAGGAAGAGGGTAACGATTCTTTATAGTAATCTTGTTTAAAGCATGGAAATCAACACACATTCGCCAAGTGCCATCCTTCTTAGGAACCAATATAATTGGTGAACCACATGGGGATGTACTTGGATGAATTATACCTTGAGCCAAAAGTTTCATTACCTGTCTCTTGATTTCCTCATTCTCTACTACTGACAACCTGTACATTCTGATATTGGGAAGAGGTGCATCCTGAAGCAACTGTATCTCATGTTGAACCCCTCTTTTGGGAGGTAGACCTTGTGGATCCTGAAAAACATCATCAAAATGAGAAACAATTTTTACCAATTCATCCTTATGTTTCAGATCACAAGTCTCAAAAGCCATCTCATGTTCTTTCTCTTTGGCTTTGACCACCATGAGCACAAAACTTTTGCTTGAGTTTACAAGCCTTTTCATTTGACCTGCAGTTACCAAGGATAGATTATTCTTTTCATGGTGAGCTCTAACAATAAACTCAATTCCATCCTTTATAAGAAAATATTTATTTTCTTCCCTATAGAAGATTGCTTTATGATCATACAAATAAGGACTTCCCAAAACCACCCCACAAATATCCAAAGGAACTACATCCAATTCAACCTCATCTATAAACTTGTCTGTAATGGAAAATTTGAAAGTACAAGTTTTAGTTACCTGTAGTTTTGCATCATCACAAACCCAGCCCAAAGGATAAGGCTTAGGATGTGGTTTAGTTTTGAGTCCTAATTTCTTAACAACCTCCTCAGAAATTAGATTAGCTTGAGATCCACTATCAAAAAGAGTATCAATTTTTGTATGCTTTGAAATTACTCTAATGTGGAAAAGCTCATTCCTTTTCTTATCATCATGTATAGTTTTTTTACTAGAAGAAGATGCAACATTTGTAGTACTATTGTTGGAAATTGAAAGAGTTGATTTACCTTGAAAACTCATAGCTGTGATTTTGGTTTCATCACCTGAATCTAGAACCAAGATCATGCACTACAGTGTTTGTTTTCTTTTCTTTTCCTTTCTTAACCATCCATTTAGGTTTCTTTTCAGGATGTAATTTCCAACATTTAGACTCATCATGGTTTTTTTACAATGATTACAAAATGGTTTTTCATCTTCCTTCTTAACAGTAGAGTTTGTCTTATGCTTACCCTTTCCTTTTCCTTGTTCTTTTGAACCTTTTCCTTCATATTGCTTGTTCTTTTGATTAAAAGAAGAGAAAGAGGACTCCTTTGTCATTTTCCCTCGTGCTTCCAAATGGGTTGCTTGAACACATACTGCATCAAGATTAGTAGGACCTAAAACAAGTATCATATGCCTTAGGTAACTATGCAATCCACCAATATATTTAAGCAGTGTTTCTTCTGTGTTTAGGGAAATTCCCAGAATTAGAGCCCTTTTCCTAAATTCCTGTGTGTATTCTTGAACACTTTGTCCCTTAGTTTGTCTTAATGTTTTCCAATCCATCATAGCTTGTTGCTTATAACCAAGAGGATAAAATTGTTGCCTAAGATTTGAAACAAATTCAGACCAAGAAGTGATTTCTTTACCTTTGGTTTCTTCCACTTCCTGAAGCTTACTCTCCCACCAAATGAGTGTTGTGCCACCCATCCGAAGAGTTTCTAAATGAATCTTTGCTTCATCATCAACAATTCTCTGAACCCTGCAATATACTTCTATCTACTTGACCTAGTTATCCAACTTCTCTGCATTTAGCTCTCCAGTATACATAGGCAATTCAAACTTGATATCTAACTTTAATGAAGGAAAATCAGATTTTAAAGGGTCTCTTTTAGGAATATCAGAACTAGAGCTTTCTTATTTCTTAGCTTCTCTAGTTCCCTTTTCCCTTTGTCTATCTTGGTACATTTTCTTCCACCATTTCCTTCATCTATAGGAATGATTGACGAAAGTTTTCTTCCTCTCGATCCGCCATTGTAGGACTTTGAGATCGTCTGGTACCAATTTTGGGATCTCCTTCTACTAACTCTCCTTCACCCTTCTTAGATCGAGACCTTGTTAACATCCAACACACAACTTGCAATCCAAAAAAATGTTAATCTGAACCAAAAATCAGTCAAAACCATCTCTTATACCAATGATCTGAAAATCAATTTTAACTAGCAATTGTATACACACATAGATTCTTTGCTTTGTATTGATTTTCGATGTAAAAATTGAGCATTATATCCTTTTTATTTTTAATAAAATAATTAAAACTGCAAGTACTGTGCAAAAATAGAGAAATGAAGAGAATTCACCAGCAATTTGACACAAGAATTGATAATGGAGTTCGGCACTTGAGGCCTACATCTCCGGGTCCAATTGAATGGGACCGATCTATTAAAATCTTGAAAATAATTCTTTACAAAGAATTCTACAAAATTATGACCTTCTCACAGTCATTCCTCTGTCAAAAATAATAGGGGTTTCTTTTTACTTCTCCTCAAAATTCCACTCCTAGCTCAAGTTATGAGCATTTCAATAATTTACACAGTCCCGAATGCCATGTCTAAATAGTAAATAAGAGCTCCTTTTATAATGTTTCCCAAGTGGCTGGCTCAATGGTTAGGGCCTAGTTCTTTTGAACCATGGAGATTAGGTTCAAATCCCCCCACTTCCCTCTCCTTCTCCTTAGGTTGGCTATGATGTAGGTTTTTATCCCACATTTGGGTGCGTGAAAGTTGTAGGAAGGCCTTTAATAAGGCAAAGGGGTAGGCGTTATTTGTATTGGCTTAGAGCCATGTTTTGACCTGCCAATTTTTGTTTGGGTGGAAATGCATAGTGTGCCTTGGTGGATGGATAAGGGTCTAATGTGTGCAAAATAAGATTTTAGGTGCAAATATGTTAGAGTAATGCTTTAGGTAGTTTAGCAAAATCCGTAATGGGATTTAATACACATGGAAGTATGGAGGATATACGTTAAATAAAATTTAGTGGAATAAGCAAAAGGTGTAATTAAGTGGCATATTTAATGGCATATCAATTAGTCCCACATGCATAGCAAAAATGCTATTAGAGGCATATATATACACAAGTTGGTATAATGATAATATGAGAAGGAGGCCAAGACACCCCTCCATAATCGAGTGTGTCGAACCTAGCTGAGGGCCCCCAGCCAGTAAATAGTGGGGTCCATTTGTCCAGTGAACGAGTGTCCAAGACTAGTGTTCCAAAAACCCAACTTTTATTTCATCACACAAATTTTCCATGTGTCACAATATGATTGAAACACTTGGTGAGTGTGCACACGTCCAACCTGCACAAAACTCCAAATTTTGCCAATTGCCCGAAAATTTCAGTGGGCTATAACTTTTGCAAACGAGCTTTGTTTCCTGCAAACAAGATATCGACGGAATCATATAATTTTTCTCCACACTTTAAAAATGACTGCAACTTATTCTGGAGAAGATCTTAGATCGGTGTTTCTTTGTGAGGATCCTCTATGTGGATAGGAATGAACCTTTTTTCTTATTTCTCACACCACATTAACAAGCTAAAAAACTGAAATCCACACTACACAACTTAAACGTGAACATTGCACAACCGAACATCAAATACTCACACCACAAAAATTCCACCATACCAAAAGTGTGGCCCCATCATTGGTGACTGATGAGATTTTGTTGGTTGACATCCATCCTCTGATGCCTTCGTCATCTAGTGAATGATGTTGCTAACTTAGTCAGATTTAGATATGAAGCTCAATGATTCCCACATTGTTTATTATTCCCACCCATAATTTGAAATCATTTACTTTATGGACGTCGGGTAACACCGAAAATGCATATGTAAGGAAAAAAAATATTTTTCAGACTTTTGACTCCAACTCATAATGAACTTTTAATGATACGCTGGCGAATGATACATTTAGACAAGACAACAATTACTCGAATTTAACTAGGAAATGCTTGATTTTAGCTCATAATGACAACAACTAAATACTTATAGAACTTGTAAGTTTGACACAAATGTATTTCAAATGACTTTTGACAATAATATTGATGACATTAAATATTTTATTCAAGAAGACTAATGACACAAAAATATTACAAGACTTAATTTTGATAGGTTATAAACCACACTAGAGTCTCTTTATTTAAGTAATGATAATGAACACAATATAACCTCTATGAAAAATTGATTTAACAATGACACGATGGAGTCCCCACTATCAAAACAAAATATATAATCTATTTATCGACAACACGCATTTACTATGACCATAGGAGGACTCATTAAAACTTTATTAAATTAACAACAAACAAATTATAATATTTTGACCAATGCTAAATAAACAAAACTATAAAACTTAATCGAATCTTGATACAGTAAAGAAAAAATTGAATCACAATGGTGAAGATGTCCATGTGGAAATAGAGGATTAATGCGACGTGGTTGTCAAGAAAATACAGTTGGGGAAATTACGAAGACCATTCAATGGCATCAAATCCAATGTAAATGTTGTCAAGTAAGCATCCAACTCGAGCTTGGACATTGAAGCACATTTCCTTTGGTACATATCCATGTTTGCCTTATGAATCCACTGATTTCTCAAAACTCAAACCCTTTTAGTCATCCATCTCATCGAGGAGAAAAAGAGGTAGTATTAATTCGATCCATCCATCCACCCCTCAAAATTGTGATAACGAGTCTATCTTCAACTTTTCTCCGTATTTTTTCTGTTGTTGATGAAAATTAGTTGGTGTTGTGAATCTTTCACTTACCATTGTTTTAACAAAGATCAACGTACAATGTTGGGTCGTCTGAAGAGTGCAACACAAATTACCAATAAGGAGAAATGATAGTTATGATACCAAGCAGGAATTTAAC
Organism: Taxus chinensis; assembly: GCA_019776745.2. Lineage (NCBI taxonomy): Eukaryota > Viridiplantae > Streptophyta > Pinopsida > Cupressales > Taxaceae > Taxus > Taxus chinensis. The sequence continues at coordinate 778,645,675 of CM034152.1, forward strand.
AACCACCTCAATAGTGGTATCATAGATTCCTCTTCACTATGTCATATTTCACCATCTATATAATGCAAGAAAGAGAAAATTGAATTTAATCAATTATATATTATAATACACCTCCAAATTGAAAATTTGCATAGCAAGTGATGTAGCCAAAACAAAGAGTTCTAGTATGAGCAGGCCTAATTCTCAGTTGATGAGAAATACAAGGTAATTTAATGCAACCACTTGAACACAAATTGGGGATGGTTCCAAATTGAATAGAAAATACTTTCAAGTGTAGTGTTTAGACGTTGAGGATCTTAGATCAAAACTAATGCTTCAAAACAATGGAATACAACCAACGAATGAACAATGAAGGTGTAGAATATAAGATATGTCCTATGAAAATCCCCTCATACATCTACATGAAATTTGTAATCATTGCACATATCCATGGCTCTTACACATACACGGACCACATTCATACCTGCTCTAATACCCAATATTAAATTTGGTTAGAGGAACACCAATTCAACTCAACATAATAATATATTCAAGATACGTTATGGAGAACATTATAGAGGCTATTATATATCCATAGAGGTAGCTAAAAACCTCCTAGAGAATAGGATCTAATAACTAGGGATAGTTGTGGATAATAACAACTAACAAAGTATAACTCATTTAAATATATATACAGGTATAACTTACTAACCACCTACTATCAATTACATTACTTTTACCATTTAATATCTACCATAGTAATGATATATTTACCATACAATAAATCACACGTAAATACTAATATTCCTAACAGACACCAAGTTCCTTCTTGATCACCATACTTGCAAAGTTGCAGAAAAGAGAGAGTAGAGGAAAATTTAAGAAAATAAATGGAAGAATTTAGCTTTTATTCTTTGTGTTGGTGATACAAATTTCAACATCCAAACCACAATTCACAATTGCTACAAAGTAAAAATTCTCAAAATACACCAATTTATAACATTGTGAATTGACCGTTCATCTCCCACACATGACTCTTCATGTTCCTATTCCACTTATGACCTTTCAATTTCCACTAGAAGAGAAAATTTTTAGTATCTCTCTTATAATTTTTAGAGAATACTTTTACAAATTAAAAATATTATCACTTAAGTGAATAGGGAAAAATACAATGATTGTGTACAATGAAGAATTAAAATAAAGGGGGAGAAGAGGAGATGGGAATGGATTGACTGATCCATTGAATAAGCTCCTCTTTCTTATCTGAAGCATGATGATCACCATTTTCTCCTTCTGCAAGATGTACAAACACCTCAAACCATCGAAAGAGTGTTGAGAAACACTGTTGCAAGACTTCCTAAGATGATATCATGAAGGAAAAAGGATGAGATATTTCCCAGCTCACTTAGTTTAACCAACTTTCCCAAATCTCCTAGCTCATGAAGCTCAACTCAAATCACTCATCAAGATCAACCCAACCATCTCACTTCAACCCACCTAGCTCACCCATCTCACCGAGCTAAACTCGCTGAGCTTATTTTAACTAGATCACTGAGAGATGATTATGGATCCAATATTGACCAATGATCTATGATAACCTATTCTAATGAATCAATGGATTCCTTGACACCCCTTTGAATCTTTTCCAGCTGCTCAGTGATCTATACTTTTCTCTGTTATGCTTCATCATGCTCCCTGGCACAATTGCGATAAAAAAATATGCCTCTAAGACCCTTCTAGAGGTTTAATTTCTCTTTTTGAGCTACGAGATCATCCTAAAAATCCTATGAAGAGTTATAAAAGTGGAAAGATGAGTGAAAACGGATCCGATATCAATTTCTACATCCAAAATGGAGACTTTCTATTTTTAGCATGTAGGACCAAGACCTGTTATTTTAGGACATATCTCCTATTTTTTCTGAAATATGAGATTCTAAACATTCTATCACATTCCAATTATCCTCCATTGATGATTCTTTCCCACTTTTAACCACTTTCTACTTTTAGTAGGTGATTTTTCTAGACCTATTATTTTGGGGGAAAATTGACAATTTTTAGCCCGCTTACCATTTTGCATTGTTTTTGAGTTTCTTAGGTGATCAAAGCTTGCAAATTGTGGGACTTATTATTTATAGCATGTGGAGATTCATGGAATATGTTTATTTTTGGTGACAAAAATTACCTCATTTTGCGACGGAAACATTATATTTAGATTTGGCTCTTCGTCATGATCTCGTGCTCCAAATTTCACTGTGTTTTCGACCGTCAAAATGCTTGGAAATCAAAAATGTGAATTTTCACAGTTAGGGTTTTGGGCCCAAAGTTTACATATTATCCATTAATGGAGTCACTTTATCATAAATATGCTCTGGATAAGATAACTTAGCTCAACCCCTTTGTATGATCAATGTTTTTGTTTGTTGGCAATGAAATATCTTCATTCTTACAACCATGGATGCTCTGAGAGAAATTTGGCAGGGTACCTGATGAATTTTTAGGTTCTTATATATTTTTTCACAAAAAAAATGGAGGGATAATCAAAAATTAAGGTGGGTAGGATTTATTATGATTTATTACAACTTTTGGTAGCTCTTGGTGTTCACGGGAGAGGAAGAAGCAAGAAGCAGCAAGGTAAAACAGTTAGATTATTTTTTGGTTTGCAAAGAATAGGGTTGGGCACATTTTTTTCCCCACCATCCCCATTGTCCTATGGATAGTTAGGAAAGTTGGGAAAACAAAATTTTCTCCTTACTCCGATCCTTACAAGTGGCGGAACGGGTTTCAAGGAGATAGGGAGATGAGAGAAGCACTTTAGCGCGTAGGAGGAAAAACATTTGGTCATGTGGTGAACCTGTGAAGGAAATAAGGGTGGGGAAATTTTTATATTCTCAATTTTCCCTAGGACAGTTGGGATGGTTGGGACAGTAAAATGAGCCCAAGGGTTAGATGAGGAAACTTAGCAAATTCATGGGCAAAATCACTTAGCACTCACGGGGAAAAAGAGAGGGTCATATGGAGGTCTAAGGAGTAATGACCGAAGGGTGGGGAAAATTTTATTGTCCCAAACTTCAACACTATACTCACTATCCCTAGGACGGTTGGGATAGTTGGGACACCAAAATGTGCCACTCACCCAACTAAGAAAATGACTAAGTCCCCAAATCTTGAAATCACTTTTCCCAGAGCTCCGGGAACTCTTTTTAGGAAAATTTTTATTTCATTTTGACTACCAAGATAATTTTAAGATCAGTGGGATGGTTTTCAAGACCTGATTCTTCCTCATTCTCTATAATAATATTTATTTTTCATTCAGGGCTACAAGGTGATACTGTTGTAATTGAGCTTCCTTGAGGAACGTTTGGGTCTTGTGAAGCATGTGAAAATTCTGTCATGTAGATAATTGAAACCAAATTTCTAATGACATATTGTTTAACCTCTAACTCCTTACGGAGCTCCCAAAATGCTTTGATGATGTTCATGTACAATTTTTAACTACTTACTCCTTGCACCTTAGAAACCCGCGGTTACATAACTTATTCTTAAACCTCTGAAACCTTCCAAAAATATTCCTAAACCAGTTGCAATATGTTCTTATATCCTTGACACCACTCTTAGATGGTTTTTGAGCCTTCAAATATGATCTGTAGGATGCACACCTTTCTTGGGAAGGCTAAAAATTGTTGGGTTTGGACCACACACCAGTGTTGTACAGATCTATATTCAATTGAAGCATGCAAGCAATAAACACAGAAAATTAAACCAGAAGAAAAATAAACATAAGATATAACATGGTTCACCCAGTGTGGGCTACGTCCACCAAGAAATAACCAATCTATTATTCTTTGTTCACAGAGAAAATATAATGAATATTTACAATCTTCCACACCTCTCATGGATGTACAGTACTTTTTCCTCACAAGCTTCTCTAAGCTTTCTCCAAGAAAATCTTCTTACAATAATAATCAAATCTCTATCTTTTAACCCTATTTTTCTAACTTATAAGCATATGCAAACTTTAGGGCAACTTAGCTATGCATTTACAACCCTCCGATCACCTTTATAACAAAGGGTCATGGATCTAATCTGTGTTTAATATAAAAACATGAACACACATATAACCGATGTCGGTTACCAAACTGATGTCAGCTCCTTCTAGGCAATCGACATCGGTTCCTGTGTAAACCAACAAACCTGAAATGCATGCCATTTGTGAAGCTATTTAGCTCCACAACCTAACAATCTCCCACTTGGAGATAAATTGTTGCAATGTACCGTACAACTCCATCCTTGGATCCTTTCCTTGGCTTGTTTCTTCCTCTTCAAGTCTCAAACTTGAAGACCAACAGAAGTTTATTGAAGCTCCAACTTCTCCTTTGCCAATGGCTTCATTAGCATATCCGTAGGGTTCTCACTTATATGAATTTTCTCTAGTTTCAGTTACCCATCCTCCAACACATGTCGTATGAAGTGATATCTCAACTGAATGTGTTTCGTTCTTGAATGAAATGTTGAGTTCTTTTCTAGATGAATCATACTTTGAACTATCACTGTACAATCTGCAATCCTCTTGCTCTTTTCCCAACTCTTCCATGAATCTACTCATCCATATCATCTCTTTACTAGCCTCTGTAGCTACAACATATTCGGCCTCTGTAGTAGACAAGGCCACAACCTTCTGCAATCTTGAAATCCTAGCTAATTGTCATACCACCTACTATGAATACATATCTAGTGGTGTTTCTCCTACCATCCAAATCTCCAGCCATATCTGAATCAACATAGCTGCATAAAGAATTATTTGACCTCCATAGTATAAATGCATGTTGGATGTCCCTCTCAAATATCTGAGTATCCATTGGACTACTTTCCAATGCTCTTTACCTATGGATTGGCCATAAATCTGCTCAAAACTCCCACTGCTTGTGCAATGTCTGGTCTGGTACAAACCATTACATACATAAGGCTTCCAACTGCTGAAGCATATGGAACCCATGCCATGTACTCAACCTCCTCATGTGATGTAGGACACTGATCTTTTCTTAATTTAAAGTGTCCAGCCATAGGTGTACTTATTGGTTTTGAATTCTGCATTTTAAACCTTTCCAACACCTTATTGATATAATCTTCCTGAGACAAATACAATTTCATGTTCTTCATGTCTCTATGAATTTGCATGCCAAGGATTTTCTTTGCAGCTCCTAAATCCTTCATTGCAAATGTATGAGCTAATTTTCTTTAAGCTCAACAATGTCATGCATACTAGATCCTGCAATAAGCATATCATCTACATACAATAACAAAATAATATAGCTTCCATTTTCAAGCTTCTTGAAATAAACACAATGATCAGATTCACATCTCATATAACCATGCTCATGCATAAAACTGTCAAACCTCATATACCATTGCCTTAGAGCTTGTTTGAGCCCATACAAGCTCTTTTTCAACCTGCACACAAGTTTCTCCTTACCCCTGACTTCATAACCAAGTGGCTGTTACATATATATCTCTTCCTCCAAATCACCTATGAAGGAAAGTCATCTTAACATCAAGTTGTTCTAAGTGCAAATCTTCTACTGCAACTAAACTCAAAATAGTACAAATGGAAGTCATTTTTACTACAGGAGAAAAAATCTCACCAAAATCAATACTTGTTTTTTGTGCAAACCCTTTTACCACAAGCCTTACCTTGTATCTTTTTTGTCCACCCTCTTCTTCCTTGATCCTGTAAACCCATTTGTTCTCCAATGTTCTCTTACCTACTGGCAACTTAACCAAATCCCATGTCTGATTCTGTTCCAAGGAGTCCATCTCCTCATCCATGTCATGCTCCCACTTCTTGTGGGTATCCTCCTGCATTTCTTCTTCAAAACTTTTGGGCTCACCACTATCAGTCAATAACAGATAAAATAAGGAAGGTGAAAATATTTCTGGAGGTCTACTTACCCGTTGTGACCTTCTCACAGAAATATGGGTTGTTTGAGGCTCATTCTGTTCATGTTGTACATTTGTATCAATCTCTTGCAGTGACCGACATCGGTCACCTACTGCCAACGTCGATTTTGGCTACCAACGCTAGTCCTCTACTGCCGATGTCAGTCTTGTCTCTACCAACGTTAGTTCTGGCTGTCGACACTGGTTTTTGTCACCGACACCGGTTCCTATAGGTGTCTGTTTTAAATCTGAAAATGTATTTTCTTCCACAAACTCATCAACCGGTTCATCCTTAGGCATCAAAATCTGATCCCTATACATTCTCTTTTCATTCCACTCAATATCATGACTCCTAACAATCTTAGCATCATCTAAATCCCAAAAATGGAATCTGAAATCACCAGAGCCATAACCAATAAAAGTGCATCTCTTGGATTTAGCATCCAACTTCTTCCTATTTTCTTTATCAACATGCACAAAAGCTTCTGAACCAAATACTCTAAGAAAAGAAAGATCTACCTCTTTTCCAGTCCAAGCTTCTTCTGGTATTCCACCATCAGTGCACTTGAAGGCCCATGGTTGATTAAATATATTGTCGTGTCTACTGCTTCTGCCCAAAACTGTAAGGGTAATCCAACATGTATTCTCATGCTTCTTGCATGTTTCCATGATAGTTATGTTCATTCTTTCAGCCACACCATTCTACTTGTGGTGTTCTAGGAACTATTCTTTCTCTTTCCGTATTCCATTCATTGAACAATAATCATTGAAAATTAAAAACATTGCTGCAGTACTCACCACCATTGTCAAATCTAAGGCATTTTAACTTTAAATTGGTTTCATTTTCCACAAGGGCTTTCCATATTTTAAAAAGTTCAAAAATCATATTTATGCTTTATACAATAAACCCATACCTTTCTTGTGGCATCATCAATGAAAGTCACATAATATTGGGATCCTCCATGAGAAGCTACCTGGGCTAGTCCCCACACATCTGAGTGCACAAGCTCCAATTTTTGCTCCTTCTTTGTTTGCCCCAACTTTAAGAAATCTCACTTTCTTTTCTTTCCAAATATGCAATGCTCACAAAAATCAAGATCTAAATGTTTCAAATATGATAACTTACCCTTTTCCTTTAATATTTGCATTCCCTTTTTACTCATATGGCCTAGCCGATTATGCCACATGCTTGCATCTGAATCTGAAGTAGATAGAACAGAAAAGGAATCAGTAATACAGGTAGACAAATACAATGTTCCTACCTTCTTGCCTTTTGCCACAACAAGAGCTCCCTTGGTAACTTTCCAAGAGTCGGCTGTGAATGTAACCATGCAACCAGCTTCACCTAGTTGTCCTGCAGAAATTAGATTTCTCTTGAGGCTTGGCACATGCCTCACATCTTTCAATATCCATGTATTTCCATTCTACAATTTTAGATGAACTTCCCCTTTACCAGTAATATTACATGGTTCATCATCTCCTAAATAAACATGCCTAAAATTACCCTTGACATAATTTCTGAAATAACCCTTATTAGGGGTAGCATGGAAAGAAGCTCCTGAATCTAAAACCCAAGATTCTATTTTATATCCAAGGAGAGAATAAGGGCATCTTGCATTACCTCAGTTGCAACATTTTCCTCTTTACCTTTATCTGGTAGATTCTATTTGTTTTCCTTGAACCAACAATCCTTCTTTGCATGTCCTTTCTTTCCACAATTCAGCAAAAAGTTATTCCTCTACCTCTGGATTTAGATATGCCCATCTTTGACTTTGATTTCCCATTATTCTTGCTCTTGGATCTCTCCTTTTACCTTCCCCTTCTTTCTACATTAAAGCATTTCCATATGATGACTCTCTTGTACTTTTCCTGCGTATTTCTTCATTCAGGATTATACTAACCACATCATCAAACTTCAAAATATTATAAGAAGATGTTGTATTACTAACAACCATTACCAAGTTATCCCAACTATCTGGAAAAGAGCATAAGAATAAAAGTTCTTTCACTTCATCATCAAATGGAATATTAACCGATTTTAATTGATTTACAATGGAATGGAAATCATTCAAATGGACTGATATAGATCCACCTTCTTGCATTTTTGAATTAAATAATTTATTCATCAAATAAAATTTATTTGAAGCACTTGGTTTTTCATATAAATTAGCTAAAGATTTCATCAACTCTACCGTGGTTGTTGCTTCAGTAATATTCAAAGCTACAGATGCTGTCAGGCTCAATCTTATAGATCCCAGAGCCTTTCTGTCAAGAATCTTCCATTCTTCATCAGTCATCTTTGTAGGCTTTGCATTCACATCCAATGGTAAATATAAATCTTTCTGATACAAATAATCTTCCACCTGCATCTTCCATAATTGATAATTACGGCCGTCAAATTTCTCCACTTTGTATTTGTTATCTTCTGTCATTGTTGTGCTCCCACTCAATCAGAAATCCCTCTGTGAGTAAATATGTCAACACACAAAACCCTCAAACAAAAAATCTTTGATACCAGTTGTTGGGGTTAGACCACACTAATGTTGTACAGATCTATATTCAATTGAAGCATGCAAGCAATAAACATGGAAATTAAACCAGAAGAAAAATAAACACAAGATATAACGTGGTTCACCCAGTGTGGGCTACGTCCACTAAGAAATAGTCAATCTATTATTTTTTCTTCACCAGAGGAAATACAATGAAGATTTACAATCTTCCACACCTCTCACAGATGTATAGTAATTTTTCCTCACAATCTTCTCTAAGCTTTCTCCAAGAAAAATCTTCTTACAATAATAATAAAATATCTTTCTTCTAACCCTAGTTTTCTAGCTTATAAGAATATACAAACTTTAGGGAAACTTAGCTATGCATTTACAACCCTTGATCACCTTTATAACCAAGGGTCATATCTAATCCACATTTAATATAAAAACATGAATGCACAGATAACTTGATGTCAGTTACCAGACCGATGTCGGCTCTTCTATAAAACTAACATCGGTTCCTGTTGTAAACTAGCAAACCTGAAATGCATGCCATTTGTGAAGCTATTTAGCTCCACAACCTAACAAAAATTATCCTTTCTAGGCATACCAAAGAATTATCCTTTAGAAGCATTGTACTTAATGGAATGATTCACCATGTTTTGATGAGGATTTCAAACATCAGGGAAAGCATATACAACACATATGAGGTATTTCAAGGCTTAGGATAGGCATGACACAAAGGTAAGATTGATCTGGAGATGGTTCAAGAGGACTTTCAAGTAAAAATTTTGACACAAGGGTAAAGTTGTCATGTTTCAACATTGAATTTTTCCCTTGTAAAAAAAAAGGATAACTAGCTCTAGCTTGGGGACATGTTCTGGATCGAGTGTAGCAAGGACAGAGAAAGTAGGAACCCCATAATATCAAGTCACTGTGTGGACCATTTCCTTGTCCATTTGGGATTATGGATTCATAAAAGAGAGATACAATACAACTTCCTTTATTGAACACATACACACGACAAGAAACAAACACACAAGAAAAAAAAGGAATCACACAACATAAGGGAAACATGAAATGAGAAAGGAAATACACAACACAAAAAGGGAAACATCCTAAACCACCTATGCACATGTGGGGGACAACCCTCTTTTCAATGAAGCATTAATTTGGATAGAGTGCTTACCCGTAAACAGGTATCACTGAATGTCTTTCTTCTGAAAATATATTCATAGGTTCATTGAAGTATGAACCGCTCCTTAGCTTCTTGATAATTTTTTCATGATTTCTAGTGTAATTGATGATCCACTCATTTATTCCATCACCGTTGTTTCTTTGACACAATCTTTCTGGCCTCTCCTTGGTTTTCACATTCATTTCACTTGTTCATTTTTCACCACAGCCATGAAGATGATTTTTATTATACTTGACTAATCATTTCCATAACAAGTCATTTGTTCTTCATTATGCATCTGCTTCATGACCACCGCTTCCACAGGTTCATTCTTAGCAGATGATTTAGAAAACTCATAATTGACACTAGCCTCTTGATTTTCTTGATTTCTCAATTGGATCAAGAAATCATCTTTCTAGGACTCCTGCATTTTTGCAACATGTTGCCTTATGCAGTGTGGTATGTGCATTGCATCATCCTCTTGAAAATATAATGAGCTCAAGGCTGGGCATAGAACATGGAAAATTTCATCTTCTTTGCCTTGTCCATTTTGGACTTCATCCTTCATTTTGTTGAGGGCATCCTTCTCTTAGGAAAAATGAACACTAAAATGTTGAATTCTATTGATAGTGTTTCCATTTTAAAGAAAATCGGCCTTAGGACCAAGAAAAATTCCATTTCTCCACTTTTTGTTGAGAATTTTTCCATTCTCGTGAAAATGGAATGAGCACAACACTGGAGCTAAAATGTTGTTTTTATCATTTTCCCATTCTTGATCACCAAGAACAAAGAAAACCATTTATGTGATGAAATCATCATCTTCTTGAATAGGTTCAAGTTTGAGAGGCAGAAACATATTGTCATTATTGTTTTTCTTGTTGGCTTCTTCCAATGAGAATGAGAAGTATTTGTACTCACAAGAATACTCATCGCATGGAACCTCATACCGAGCATCAAAAATATGATTGGATACATTAAGCTTACTTGTCAAGAAATTATTGAGTATCACTCCTTGATCCGCATTTCTCTTCACTTCAATATTGCTTTGTTGCAAGTTGAGGTTATCCTCGTCATCATCAACATCCAGTGGAGAAACTTCAATTATGCTCTCATCCCATGGGAAGTACACACTCTCAAACTCTAATTTCATCAAATTATCATGATGTTCCTTGATTAGATTAGTGATGCTTGGAAATTATTCCACCAACATGTGCAGCTTGAGATCAACTTCGAAAGTCATGAAAATTTTGCAACATTTGAAATTTTGGCACAATATTTCTTTCATTGGGTCATCTAGCCTTTGAAAATTATACTTTGTCTTCCTAATGGGAAGAATTTTATTTTCTTTATCATTGACCAGAATTGTGGCATGTGACTAATCAAGTTGCATATCTCCTCTGACATCTTGATAGAAAATTTGGCCTAACAACATACCATATAAGGCAGGCATGTCCGCTACAATGATTCTCATTGTGATTTTCTTGTCAGGGAAATCTTCTAATGCTACTTCAACATCTTTGATCTAACCCATAAGAATAAATTATTTCATTTCCATGGAGAGATAATGGCCATGGGTAGGGGAAAGGGAGAGGCTGAGGGATTTAGCAACATTTGCAAGAATGACATTTTCTGAGGCACTAGAGTCAATGATGCAATCGTTTAGCTTATACTCATTGATTAACAAGGCTATGTAGAAAGTTTCTACCTTCCTATAGGTAGAGGGTGTGGAGGCTAGACTGTTCATAGATGGAGTGGGTTGAGATACATGAGGTTCTTTGGTGGTGTCATCTTTAGGGCATGAAACAAATCTAATTTCTTTGATATGTTGAACAAGTTTCTCAAGTTGTTTGGGACGAGTTCTCAAGTACTCAAATTTGGAAATTTGGACTTTTTATTTTTTGAAATGGTCAATGATATCAAAGGATGAAGAGATGGTATGAACATCAAAGGTTGTGGAAGATTTGACATGGATGTTCTTAGGATTTGTAGAAAATGATTTTTTAAGAAATTTGCAAGAGAATTACTTGAAGAGGCAGAAGGATTCTTGGTTGAGGTAGCCTCATGCTTCTTCTTAGATGACCCTGTGGAAGCGGACTTTGATGATCCTTTTTCATGATTGTTTTTCTCGGATTCACCATTTGAGGATTCAATTTCTTAGCTTGGGTAGTAGAAGAATATCCTTTTTTATATTTTTTATCGATTGAACACTGCATATGATTAATTATCTATGGATTATTCATCCTCAAGTTTGCATTCACAAAAACTGATTTAGGCACATACTTCTCCTTCATCTTCAACTTATGATTCAAAAATATCTTCTTCTCCATATTCATTGATCTCGCATATTGCATTAACCAGTAGAGCCTCCAAGGAAAGCCTTTGGGTTGCCCCTACAACATGGTTCCTGTTCTGATTTGGATGAGGTGTTTGTTAAACAACTTTTTTAGCATTGTCAACTTATTTGCTAAATTCTGTAAAATTTGATCATCTCTCTCATCTTTGGAACCTTGCGACCTATCCTTCATTGAAGGATTAGTGATCTTACCTAATAAGATGAAGTCATCTTCCATCACGATGGAAATTTTTGAGCGTTTTCCAAATCTCATGGTGGAACACTCCACGGTATTAATCTTACTTTAGGAAATTGATCATTCACAAAGAACATCTTTAGATTATCTGCAGTAGGAAGAGCAATGGTGGGAATTTTTTCGATCAACTTGTTAAATTTTCCCACAAAGTTTCTCATGGAATCTTGCGGCTCTTTATTCATCTGAGTGAGTTGGGAAAGGAGGGCATGAGTGTCTACGGAGGTCTTGAACCTTTATTCAAATTTATTTTTTAAACCATTCCAATCAACAATTGAGCTAGAAGGAAAATAGTAAAACCAATCCCCCACAGCATCTTGCAATGATTCCATGAACAACCACACTACAACATCTTAATGTTGCACTCCAAGGATGCAAAAGGATGTGATTGATCATCAAGGAATTTTTTTCCATCTCCATATAATTTCATAAAACCCTTTCTTGATCTTTGTGGAAGTTCATGGAGTGGTGGAGCCAAATCCAACGGACCAATGTTTTGTCCCCGTGGTATAGGTACTTATACTACCATATTGGGTTCGTCTCTTTCTCCTTCTCTTTCTCCTTCAGGGGGAATGAGTACACATGGTTTAACAATTGGCTCTTCAATATGACCTTCAAGAGGATTTTTAGGAATTTGTCTTCTTACTAGTATAATAGGAAGCTAGAAATAAGCTCTTCATTATTCCTCAAATGTGGGATCAAAAACACCACCTGCACTATCAGCCCAAGTGTACCTTCTTTCTTTCAATTTTTATAAAGTGCTTAGAAAGGAAGGAAACTTGAAAAGTGCAAAATTCTCCAAAGGATTTTAAAGAGGATTTCGGTTGTTTGAATGGTATTTTTTGGTATTTTTTAATTGTAGAGATATTTATAGGTGCATGAGGGAATATCTCTCCCCAACGGAGTCACTAGAAACTATTGGGGAAATAATTTGTCGTGTGACAAATTAGGTGTTTTCACCAATGCTCACGGGTCTATGCCCCTCCTTCTTATGTATGGGGAGGATCCCATTATTGAATGTAACTATCCTGATTCTATCTAAATGTTGTGGGGTGGTTGAATAGGACAGAGATCACATAGGAACACTTTATTAAACCTTTGGCAAAGTTCTTGTACGGGGTATAAGGGAGGAAAATTCATAAATGAGGGATAAAAGAGAAATTTTAGGAAAGGGAAGGTTATTGTTGTGAGTAGGCAATTGCAGATTTCACACCTAATAATTGGAGTAGTTCGACATTCAATTTGGAGGAAAGAAATAATGAAGCATCTAGTGAGGCTAACAAATTGAAAGACACAATTTTTTAGATTCATTCATCAAGGACACCAAGTTCCTTCTTGATCATCATACTTGTAAATTTACAGAAAAGAGAGAATTGAAGAAAACATGAGCAAAGAAATGGAAGAATGTAGCTTTTATTCCTTTTGTTAGTGATACAAATTTTAGCATCCAAACCACAATTCACAATTGCTACAAAGTAGAAATTATCAAAATCCAAGATCCTTTGGAATGGAGAAGCCATCCCAATTTATAGCATTGTGCCTTGGCCTTTCATCTCCCCCCACATAACACTTCATGTTCTTATTCCACTTATGACCTTTTAATTTCCCCTAAAAGAGACAAATTTAGTAGCTCTCTTATAATTTTATGAGAATAATTTTACAAATTACAAATATTTTCACCTACATGAATAGGATAAAATACAATGATTTTGTATAATGAAAAATTAAAAGAAAGGGAGAGAGGAGGAGATGGGAAAGGGATTAACTGATCTGTTGAAGAAGTTCCTCTTGCTAATCTGAATCATGATGATCACCATTTTATCCTTTTACAAGATGTAAAGACACCTCAGACCATTGAATGAGTGTTCAGAGACATTGTTGAAATATTTCCTGAGGTGAGATCCTAAAGGAAGAAGGATGAGATCGTTCCTAGCTCACTTGACTTAACCAACTCACCTAAATCTCCTAGCTCACTGAGCTCAACTCAACTCACTCATCGAGATCAACCCAACCAGCTCACTTCAACCCACTCATCTCACCAGCTCACCGAGCTCAACTCACTCGGATCACTAAGATTATTTCAACCAGCTCACTAAGATAGGATGATGGATCTAATCTTTACCAATGAGTTATGATGACCTATCTTGATGAATCAATGGAGTCCTTGACACCCTCTAAATATTTTCTAGTTGCTCAGTGATCCATATTAGTCTATTGTGTTTTAGGTGTTATCAAAGATGTAAAATCCCATTAATTACAAATATTATGATGGAGTAGAGTCATAGGATGTTCACTATGATGGTTTTACATATATTCAGAGGTTGATATGATGGTATGAGGTGGTTCAGTGAGAATGGTTTGTTCTAGCAAGCCTAGTCAATTGACCTAACTGACCTAGGTGATGGTGCATGATGTTTGGATCTTCTTGGTGGCTTGAGGAGAATGGGAGAAGAATGGAGAACATGTTTGGGGAGTGTTTAGGTAGTCACATGATTTTAAGGGTGTAAATATAGGTTAAAGATCAAGTTTTAGGTACTCATCTAAACCAAGTCTAGGTGTTAGGTGGCATGAGGATGAGATGCAGAGATATGTGAGCTCATGTATGCATGTGGGTAGGTTTTTTATGATGTACTAAGGATATTAGGACCATTTGGATAGTTTTCATGTTGAGTTTCAGTGTTGGTTTAGTTGACCCTAGCCTAAACCATGCAAAACCCCAAGGGTTAGTCATGAAAGTATTAATTTGAGCAATAATGATGATTGGAGATGATGCACATGGGTGTACTTGAGGTGTGAGAAACATTCTGAGTCATTGTGAAGATTATTTTTCAAGATAAGTTAGTTTTAGTGAAACATGGTCAAAAAGAAAGTCATTTCCAGCTCGTATTGCACCTTCTGATGCCCACCCTGAATTGTGTTATTTTCATGGGACCTTGTGTCTTTCAAGGATGTTTCTACATTTATTATATAAGGTTTCACAAAAATAATTAGGTCATTTCATTGTCATGTTTTTATGAACAAATGCTAAGAAGGTAAACAGTTTTTTGTGTGCTTGAAACCCTAACTAGAAAGTGGTATGAGAGATTTGATTCCTAAGTCCCTAGAATGGGTTGCTAGTGCAAGTATTATGAATTTATGATGTAGAGGACTCCTCCAGGTTTCTAGAAGGGTATGGTATTGTATGTGGTGATGAGTGGACTCCACTAAAAAATACATGTTTCTAAAGAAGTTCAGTTTGGGAAAAGGTTGTCAAAAGGAGTTGCAAAATAAATGGACATTTTTTTTAGTATGTGAGTTTTTATTGATTTACATGGTGGTTTTAGGTCATGGTGATTGTACGCACCCAAAATTGCATGTGCTATATTGTTGGAAAACAGTTACCAGAATCCCTAATGATGATTCAAGTCCTTTCAAGAAGGTGTTCGAGCTCCAAAATCCATTCGCAGTGTATATTTGTTGCCTGGACATCCTCACTTAGCCTTCCCACACTTTTTTCTAGCTTTCTACTTCTTTTTGCGCATGTTTTGGCCTTTAGTGCCAGGACCACTACCCTGCTTGCGCAGTGGTTCTGAAACCGCCACCCAGGCAAGGCGGCAGTCTTGAATGATTTTTTCAGATTCCGTCGTGCGTGTTTTTAACATTGTGATGATTCACTCAACTTCACCTTTAGCATGCATCAATGGGCCAAATTGTCTAAAAATAATTTTGATTGCTTGGTTCTCCTTCCTTCTTCTATTTTTTCATGTGATTTAGTTAGTTGGAACTACCTCTTCTTGCCTTGTGCATGAAGGCACGTCCCAACCTTAATTCTTATATATTCCATGATTGTATTCAAGAAAAAAGGCCTAAGAATTTTTGTGTGTATTGCATTGTATTGCTGCCACAATCTTTCTAGGAATTGCATAGCCAAGCTCAAATCTCTTGTGTTATCTCTCTTCTACTTGCATTGCATCTAGATTGCCTTCAAGTTGTCATTGCTCAAGCATCATCCTCCTGCCATTTTTCTTGCATTCCCAATCCCTTGGACTCATATGAACACTCGGAGAAAGAAAGGAACAAAATGAGGGGATAGATACATATAACAGCCAGATTTTCCAAAGCTCTTGGTTATCCTAGCTAGAATTGTATGTTTATTTTCTTTATTTGTTAAATTGTCAATTTCAAATCACTAGTTTTCAATTGCATATCAAATAAAGTAGAAAAATTGTTCATTTCAATTGATTGAGCAATTACAAGTAGATCAAATCGTTAGAAAGTTTTCTCTCTGACATTGCCGAGGAAGTTGTGCAGAACAATAGCTCTTTCAAGGTCATGATTTTTTCTTCACCTCAGAGGTAGGGTTTTTGAAGGGTTTTGATTAGATTAGGTTATTTGTTTTAGATTAGATTCACATATTTGCACAAGTAACCAGCTACATTCGGTTTGCTTACTTGTCTTTAGTTTGTTTATTAGATTAGAACGCATTTCTTAAAAATTGGAAAGGATCAAAAACATTTACATTGATAGATTAGTTTGCTTTTTATTGTTTTTCTCGGATATATTGTGAAAATGCCAAAAAACATAGATTAGATTTCCTTTTATAGTTAGTTTTATTTTAAAATCATTTCATTTCATTGTGTATGACCATCAATGGTCCACAACAAGAAAATACGTACAGTTGTGATCCCTTGGTTCCACAACCCAACAGGCCAAAATTGATAACTGACATTGATACAAGTTTACGTTTGACAGTCTTACGCACACCTGTAACTTTTGCTAAGAAAATAGAACAACTAAATACATTAAACATCATTCTTGATCAAGCCTATAATTATTGGAATACTCTTGCCAACAAAGTTTGATTAAGCGCATGACCATATAAGGGCCACAACATCCACGAGTCTTTGGTTTTGATCCTCAAATCCCACAACCCAAACGGGCCTACTAATTAGTTAGATATTGACACTAGTTTGCGTACATTAGTATTTAGATCTTCACTACTTCCACTAGACATTATCACACAACTTTCCTTATTGAACATAGCAGTGGATCAGGCTAAGACTTTCTGACTATACCAGAAAATCCTCTGTAGTCCTTGTGGCTCCACTATGTCTCTCATTCTCACTTCCATGACCTTGTCTGGAAATCCATACGAGGCGCCCGCAGGTCATTTTTTGCATGTTCAACAACCAATAAACAGAATCTCAGCAGAGCTTGATATCGATTAGAGTCTCTAAGTAGCTATTATATCATACTGATCCATCACACCACTTTAGGTTAGGAGATCATTCTTCTCCTTAAACTCATAGATCCCGATATTGTGTGTTGAAGACATAAGATTGCCTAACTAGCTTGCTCACTATCACCACACTCACATTCACTTACATTCTACACTGGAATTCTCAGCACGACCTCGAGAGGTCAAGTGCAAAGAAGGTAACATTTTGATTTTCTGTCGTACATTGATACATATAAATGGAAAAGTGTACCCTATTTGTGAAGACTAGTCAAAGGGCAGTTTTAGGATAATTTCAGGCAGTTTGTAGAGATGGTCTTGGTTTAAGGCCTTCAACTTAGAGTTGGAATGAGTTAGAATATATTATGGAAAGAGGAATCAGATATATTTCCAATGGTATAGGTTGTTTCTCATGATTATGAGATTTAATTGGTCATCCTGGTCATTTGGTGAGAAATAAGGTTGTTTGGTTTGCAGGATAGGATTTCTCAGGCTGAAAGATTTATTTAGTTGAAGTGTGATATGGATTAGTTGAAGCTTGATATCACATAGAGATTGTAGAGGGATTACTTTTTTTCCCACTTAAGTCCTTTGTAGGTATTGGAAGTGGCAGAAGAAAGGGTTCAAACTACTTGAGTTTGCAAAACTGGTTTCTGGGGTAGCATTATTTGGTGAAGAGGAAAGTTGTTGTTGTTTGAACACATGGATGTTTAATGAGCTCTAACATGTATGGATGTGATTTAAAGGTAATATTGTTTCCATATATTGGCTACATGTCATATTTTAGTTGATCATAGGTGATCTTGAAGCCCCAAAGGTGAAGACAGGGTATTGAAGACAGATGTTTTGTGAAGGAAATGAGTCTTTTGGTTTATGTTATGAATTATTTGATTGTTCCAAGAAAATGTGTAACCATGGATGATTCTTATATTTCATATTACACATGTTTTATGAATTTGGGGAGCTTTAATGATCATGGTTTTGTGCTTTGTGATATTAACCCATCCTAGTGATGGGGTTTTTGGCTTGTTTGGTGCAAGATGAGCGGTTTTGGGCATGGCCGACCTATATGGGTAATATGTGAATGTTTTAATGATTCATTTGGTATGTTTTTTAAGTTTCCTTGGTTTATCCAAATTATGGAAACTTACTTGGTGATTGTTTGAAATTTGAGAAGGGTAATAAAGTGCATGTTTGAATTCAAATTTACACTAGTTGAGAAAGAGGGAAAAAAGTTTGACCTATGTGAGAGTGTTTTGCAGGTACCAAGGAATGTTTTGAGATAGGAGAGAGTGAATGATAGGTTTTAATAGTGTTTTCAAGAGTGTGTATAAGGGTTTTAAAGAAAAGAGAAGTGAAGAAAGTGAAAGATAGAGCAAGTTTGAGAAACTAGGGTTTCAATAGGGGTTTCAAGGTGAACGAGTTGAATAGGTGATCTCAATCAGTTGTGGAAGAAACAAATACATCAGAGATATTCTTCAAATGTGGTTGAGTTGGTTATTTATCATTTTAGAGGGTTTTATCCTCCTTTTGGAATTGGTGTTTCACTAAACTAGGGGTTGACACTCCTTATATGGATTGTGCTCTACTAAATTAGAATTTGGTGCTCCTTGTGAAGTTGGTACTTCACTAAACACTTTTTATTTGAGTAATATAATTATAAGTTTTAGTGGATTTTCTTCCCCTTGAGTTTTTCCCACTTATATCTTGTATCATGGTGTTGTTTCTCTTATTCTTAATTGATTGAAATGCGTGTTGTATGATGTTTTTCACGCATTAATGGATGATTAATTATTTTATGGTTCAAGTGAGTAATCTGAAATTGTAATTAAGTTTTTAAGGATTGATTCACCCCCTCCCTTCATTCCATTGTGATTCTAACAATTGGTATCAGAAAAGGTCCTTTTGGATAAGTTTGATCACTTGAAAGGTGATCCTTTGAAGCACAAAAATGGTGAGTTAGGAGAGTGGCTCTTCTACCATCAAGGCACCATCATTTGATGGTATGAATTATGATTTTTAGAGGTTTGGGATGAAGACTCGTATCATGTCCCTAGGGTTTGATATTCATAGTTTTTCAACCTGTGGCGAAACGGTTATACTATTCATGATAATCCACCAACTAGTGATGCAGACAAGAAGGCATGTAGTGATAATTTCAAATGCTTTTAATGTTGTCTTGTGTGGTCTAGGAGAATCTGAGATAGGAAATGTAATGCATTTAAAGTCACAAAAGAAGCATGGGAGAAACTTCAAGTTTTGTATGAAGGAGACTCCAAGGTAAGAATTGTTAAACTTCAAATTTTTAAAATCAATTTGAAATTCTTAAGATGTATGATGATGAGTTCATTGCTTTATATTTTATTAGAGTTGACAATATTTTCAACAACATTAAATATTTTAGGAGAAGATGTGAAAAGAATAAGTTGTATTTCAAAAGGTTTTGAGATCCCTAACTCCTAGGTTTGATTCCAAAGTATCTACTATTGAAGAGACCAAAGACTTGACTACTTTGAAGTTAGATAAGTTGCATGGGACTTTGACTGCATATGAAATGATGATTGTTGATTCTAAACCAGATAAGAAATAGATATATTTCAAGATTGAGAAGTTTCCAAAGGATGAGAAGACTAAGGTTGATGATGTTACTCATGAGTTAGACGATGAAGAGTTATTTGTTATGGTTGCTAGAAATTTTAATATTGGAACTGGTTAGTACAAGGGAAAATTTCCCTTTTAAATGCTTTAAGTGTGGTAAATTAGGTCACCTTGCTACTAAGTGTCCTCATAGGCATGAAAAGAGAGATAATGATGGTCATGAAGGTGGTCATGAAAATAAAAATCAAAGGTATAGTAAAGAGAAGGAGTTCAAGAAGTTTGATCATAAGAAGAAGGGTAAGAAGTTTTTTTACACTAAGGAAGAGGCCTATTCTTATGAAGCAACTAGTGAGTATGGTGGTTCAGATTCTGAGTCTAAATCTAATCATAAATATATAGGTGATGAAGTGTTGTTTATGGCAAAAGATGTTATGAGGTCTACTAGTGGTAGTTCTATATTGTTGGGTGATTTTATATCAGGATCTTGCAAATATTCTAGAGAATAATAAGATGACATTGAAATTGAATTGGTATGTGTCCAATCTGAATTGAAGCATACTGAAAGAAAACAATGAGAAATTGAAATCACAAGTCAAAGAATATGAAGCAAAGACTTGGGAACTAGAAGAGAAGCATTGGGATATTACAGAAAAGCTTAATGAAATAGTGAGAAGATTATAAATGCATATGAGTATCATGACTTTGAACTTGCAGTCTGAGAAACAAGTGATTATTCTAAAGGAGTTATATGATGCATCTAGCAAAGAGAAATCATTTCAGAATTTTGAGAAAAGTTCCAAGGCTCTTGATGATATCTTGAGCAATCAGAAGTTATCAAGTGATAGATCTGGTTTGGGTTTCAAAGAGGACTCCAAAGGAAAGGAAATAAAGCAATAATACCTTGTTTCAAGAAATGAATTAGGTGAACCAAGCATCAAGGAAGGAAAGAAGGAGGGTCTCATCAAAGAAAATGTGAAGACAAATTCAATTAGGCAACATAATGCCTCGAGGTATGAAATATATTTCAATGGTTATTGTTTTAATTTTAATGGATTTGGTCATAGGGAAAAGGAGTGTAGAATTTCTGCTACAAATGACTATCCATGGAGAGATAGTAGGAGTGAGAAAGCTAAGAATGTTGTGTGCTATAATTTCCATGAAAGAGTTCATGTTGTTAGTTTTTGTTTGAAATGATCCACCTAGGAAAGTTGAGAGTTACAAATCAAAGAGATCATTGGTGTGTTTCAGTTGCAACGAAGTTAGTCATGTTGCTAGAGAATGTTACTATGGTAACTCAAGGCAAAATCAAAGTATTCAAGGTCCTAGTATGTAAGAAAAAAAAAATTCATGGGTCTAAGATGCATGCTAGTAGTAAAAACAAGACAATGGATCCTGGAAGGGACAATGGTGTCTCATCAAGAGCATGTGTTGATAAAAATCAAGGTATGACTCAAAGATCAAATCAAAATCAAGGAGTATAAGGAGTTTATCAGGTGTCTAAGAGGGATTAGGACCTCTTCAAGACATTATTTTAGGTGTTCATGGTGTTTTATGCCTCTACTAAGATTCTTAAAGTTATATTGGTTCATATGAAGTATTAGAATGAGGGGGAGTTGTCTAGGTTCATAAGTGTCTCCTCCATTAGGTAAAGGTGTGTTTTGTCTTGTGCTTCTAAGAATGTTTTGTGGCCTTAATTGGTTGTTCAAAGAGTGAAATTGTTTATGTCTTAGTCTTTTGGTCTTTGTGTGTGCATGATTGTGTTCTCAAGTCTATGTTTTCCTTATCATGGTTTGTTGTCAAATTATAATGACTTATTGAGTATAAGGGTCATGTTATCATAACAAGGGATGTTTGTAAATCCATTACATATATGTGTAGATTCATCTCTTGGTCAGAGTCAGTAGTTAAATGTGATGGCAATATAAAAGTATGTTTTACCTTGTGTAGTCAATTCTGATTCGAAATTAATGATTCTTGGTTTTTTCATAAGATATATTACATATATCAAGAATTTTCCAAGTGTGTATAAAGTGTGTGAAGCTATGTAATTTCTTCAAAATGTTGATGAAAGTGGTCAAGTATCATAGAGCATGCATTTTCATTAGGAGTTTGTTTGGTCATCAAGAGTAGTCTAGGTCTGTATATTGGTATAAGTGTCACTATGTCATATGTCAAATGTATCAAAGGATGTGTATGATTCATAGAGGAGGATTGAAGATGAAATGACTCATCAAATATGATGACTTGATAATACCATCATCTCAAGTAGTTCTATGACAGTGTTCTTGAAGGATGATGAGTGTAATCTAAGGATAATTCAAGTAAGTAAGTGGTGTTTATGGTGTTGAGTTGTAGATCATAATTACTTCACATTAGCATGTTTTACTAAATTTCTATAATACACAATAACCGGCGTCACTCACCTGGAGACCGGTATCGGTCAAGGTAAGGAGGAACCAACATCAGTTAGGGTAACCGACATCGGTTACCTGTGCGTGATTGTTTTATTTAACTCATGGGAATTAGATCTAAACTTTGATGTAAAGTTGGTCTAATGGTTTTAATAGCATATATAAGTTTCCCTAAGTTTGTCTATGGTTCTATAAGCTAGAGAACTAGGGTTAGATAAAATAATAAGAGAGAATTGTAAGAAGGAATTCTTGGAGAGATAAAAAGAGAAGCTTATGAGGAATAAAGTATTGTACATCTAGAAGGTGTGGAAGATTGTAGATCTTTATGTATATTCTCTACAAATATTTGAATAATAAGATTGGTTGTTTCTTGGTGGGCGTAGCCCACACTGGGTGAACCATGTTATATCTTGTGTATTGTTCTTGTAGTTTATTTCCGTTTTTATTGTTTGTATGTTTAGATCTGAATAATATATTTGTATAATTGGTGTGATCAACCCCAATATATGGTTCTTAAACAATGTAAGAGTACTCAAGACTATAGAAGATGTTAATATAGTATTGATGGAAAATTAGAGACCTTGAAACAAAATTTTATGCATTTTTGAATTATTTCTACCTTGATTGGGTCTTACAAGATCATAAGAAGTGGTAGGAAGGAAAAACAATGTTTGATGGAGTAAATAAGTGAGTTGAAGGTCCAAGTTTGAAAAAAATCATCTTGATATGGAATACATTGATAATCAAGCGGTTTCATACCTAGAATTAGTCAGATATTCTTGGAATCCATGACAGTATTCATATTTGACAGGGTAGTGTGCTAAAAGACTTAATTGCCAAAAGTAATGTTAAAAGTTGGGTTAATCTCTCTCTGTTTCAAGCAATAAGGTTCATAGAGGAGATAATATGGCCAAATGGGTGATCAAAACTAGTAATATTTCTCCACAAAAGTGTATGCATAAAAATTTAAGTGATTTTCTCTCCTGATGAAGGGCTAGTAGATTTTGAAAATGCAAATTGGATGCTACAAGAATGTATGGACATTCTGGGTTAGGGGGAGCCATTCTTGGTCTCTTGTCAGTGATTTTAGAATCCAAAATGGGTTGGCATGATGGTAGATAAGATGTTTTACAAATAAATTATAGAGAGTAGTTGATAAGCTAAGTATGATGATCATCATGATTGATTCATAAAGAAAGAGAATGCTACAGGTATGAAAACGTTTACTAATTATTCTTCAATGTATTATGACATGCCTCAATTGATCTAGAAGGTGTGATTCTTCTCAAAATGGTTTCATAAGAGTGACAAAGTGATTAGGTCTTGTAAAAATTTGTTTAAGGATAGTGAGAATAAGGGCATTGTGAACTCATAGTTTTATATGAGCTTCTACAGGTGTGAAGTGGTATACTGAGATAAGGACAGCCTATTGGGTCACTGATCAAGTGTATTAGGTGTCTACCAGGGTTTCTAGATACTTTGAATACTATGTAGGTAAGTGTGAAAATGATATGTGCAAGAAATCATCCATTTTATGAGTTTATTAGTTGAAATTGTTGTTGCTATCAGAGTTTAGATTCTTTGTCTCAACAAGTAAATGAAGGACAGATGATTCTTCATTGTTACTTATGTTGAAAAGAAATCTGAGTGGCCTCCATATTACGAATATTGTCATACATGAGTAATGAAGCATTTTTTATGGGTGCTAAGGAGATAAGTTGGTCTGTGACTATATGTGGTCATTGTTGTTCCAAAGTATGCATGCTACAGATCTGAAGGTGATATCAAATATAAAATAAGCTAAAATATGAGCTTGATCCAAGTAAATAAGGTATAAAAATGTCAATATGGTTGATTAATACTTGCAAGAACTTGTATGAATGATCACATGCCTTGAGACAATTTATACTCCATGAAGGGTGCTATAAATTGTGTTAGGAATATTATAGTGCTTCACATATTTATGTGTGAGAATAATAATTACGTGTGTAATTATTACTGTTGAAAGATTATTGTTAGAGATGTCTTAATATATTGTTTCAACAATATATTATTATATTTATTGTTATGTGTGGGTTACGTGAGTTATTCTCACCCCACATAATTAGGCTTGGTTGAGATTTTGTAGTTGAGTTAGTTTCCTATATTCTAGGGAAACTCCAGCCTATATATTAGGCTATTGTATTGTGTGAAAGGAATAGAAGAAATATATGATTAGTGTGTTTATTCTATGAAGTTTATTGTGCAAATCTTGTCCAGCTCTTATATTTGGTATCAGAGCAGGATTTTCAAGAAGGCTATGGAGTCATATTGATTTGTCAAGGGGCAGCCACATCCTTATGTTCATTGCCCCACATATGTAATATTTTTCAGATTTGATTTGAGTGTATATTAGTGGCTTACAAGTGTTTTGTAGTTTTTTTAATAATTTGGTTCTATGTGTAACATTCTGATACGGATCAGATTTTGAAACAACATGGCATAAACGGGTCGTATCTCTATCATTTTCTGAAGTTGTCTGTATTAGAGAAGGATTCAATCCTTTATGTGCTAGAAGACTCTGTTTTCTAGATTATACATCTCATCTCACCACGGATGATACATAATATATGACTGTGTATTGTTGAAATTGAAGACTCAGGGAATTCCACAACCTCTATTTTGTTTCAAAGCATCATTCAGATTTTTTCCCCCAATCGACTTGCTTCAAGCGATGCTTTATATTTTTGCATGGATATCTGTCAGAATCTCAGTTTAGCTTGCTTTCAGGAATGTTCTTATTCAACGCATGCATGATGCATTGGTATTTGATTGCATAGCTTGGATTATCCGCAGTTTACAAGATCACCTCAAAAGCATTTTTTTTGAGTTCTGAACATTAAATTTAGCTTTCATTGCACTGAACATCTAGGCTATCCACTACAAGCCCGTGCCTGTCAACTGCCAGCATAGTCCATGGACTATTTTTTGCTTTAAAAGGCAAATAGATTGTATTGGATGTGATGTGTCATACCAACAACCAAGAATGGTTCTAATATCAATTGTTATTGGTTGCATCACTTGCGGAGCATCAATTGACGGATCTTCTACAATTATTATTATTAGATCTATGCCCAACTACATACGTCTTCATCATCTCTGATTTGATAGACCATTATGGATTTCCGTCTATTCTGTTTTGCAATTTTGAGCCTCCGTTGATGCGCTTGGGTCCATACAGTTGTAACAACATTGTGCAAATCTCTGGCCATTGCAAGTCTGCAACCTGCTTCTTTTCATTGTGTTTTGCATTAATCAAAGTGCAAGACTCCAAGGCAATCTAAATGGATTGGCACGACCCAATCCCATTTGAAGAAACTGATCTTGAACTACCAATGGCATCTAAAAAATTAATACAGACAAGTGACATCCATGCAAATAGATAAAGCGGCATAGGGAGCCTGTGCGTGCCAACAAAGACCTCCACATGACATTCTAAGTCATTAAACGATGAATTGGTTTCATCCGTCATCTAACTTCTAATGTAATGTTCCTATCGCTATGTTGTATTTGCTGTTAGAATTTTATGTTAATTTTCAGAAGAGTCAAGCATATAGTCTTTTGTGTTTTAAAAATCTAGTCCATGAAAAAGTCAATATGACATTTTTTCGAGCCTAAGTCACTATTGTAAAATTCAAAGTATTATCGTCATTAGTATTCATGTCTTTGTCTATTCAATTTATGTTGTGTTTTATTATTTCTGAAAATTGAGTCACAGTAAGATTCATTCCTCTAAAACGTATGTCTTTTCATGTGTTTCGGTCTAGCTTAATTTGTGAATCAAAGTTGTGTCTGTAAATTTGTTATCAAAGAGTCCAAAAAATAAAAAATAAAAAAAATTGAGTCATTGTAATGATTGTGATAGAGTCAAACAAAATTAATATTTTTTTGTGTTGTTAAGTGTCACTTGTGTCAAGTCAAGTATTGTTATTGTAAAAGTGTTGTTTTGTAAGATTCGAAAACTTGCTACAAAAAAATAAAAATAAAAAATAAAAATTTACCTGCATTTCAACTAGATGAACTATCGGTGGAATCCGACATCCTTTGATATGCATTTGAGCTCCATGATCAAATCCAACTGAGCTAGTAGCATGAAACCGGAGGCAGGAGGCATCGGAGGTTGGAGGTCATTTAGCGACCTCTCGTCAGTTGCCAACGATGGGGCCACATATCAGCTTTGGTGACATGTGTGTGTGCAGTTTGATTTTAGTTCTTCCAGTTACGAGTGGTGTGGTGTGTTCCTGTTTGCAGTTTTCAAGAAGTAGAAATTTCACATTGAGGGGGGGAACATGATTCCAATGTTCCATTTCCAGTATGTCAGCTTTTTCTATGTATGTACAAGCAACATATTTTAACAGAATTTCCTATGTTATTCCTTGCAATGAGATGTGATGAAGGCTGAGAATAGTACTTGGCATATCATGATGTGGTTGTAGGTAAACCACTTGAAAACCTTCATTTGTGGTTTGTGTTAAACCAATAGCAAAACCACCATTCTTGGTTGTTAGTAATCCATTTGCAAAACCATCACTTTGTGGTTTGTGGTAAACCAATTGCAAAACCACCATTCTCGGTTTGTGGTCAACCGTTTGCAAAACCATCCTTGAGGTTTGTGATCATCCTATGAAAATCACCAGATCATGAGCAGGTGCAAGTACAAAGGCAGGTTTTCCCATGTTCGCACTAAGGGGGGGAATGTTAGGAATATTATAGTGCTTCACATATTTATGTGTGTGAATAATAATTACGTGTGTAATTATTATTGTTGAAAGATTATTGTTAGAGATGTTATAATATATTGTTTCAACAATATATTATTATATTTATTGTTATGTGTGGGTTACGTGAGTTATTCTCACCCCACATAATTAGGCTTGGTTGAGATTTTGTAGTTGAGTTAGTTTCCTATATTCTAGGGAAACTCCAGCCTATATATTAGGCTATTGTATTGTGTGAAAGGAATAGAAGAAATATATGATTAGTGTGTTTATTCTGTGAAGTTTATTGTGCAAATCTTGTCCAGCTCTTATAAATTGTCATTTTAGCTTCGAAATATGTAGCTACAGGTCAATGCGAGGTCTAAGAAGACACGGGGAGCATGATCTTGTCTTTTATAACGTGCTTTAGATGTTCATAAGGTATGTGAAGCATGGTAATATAAGACATTCAACTTCATTTGACAAGAAAGTAATTTTTTGAGTTCATTTGCATAATATCATCCAAAAGAGACTATGAAAGATTGTGAGAGTGCTTAGAACTATGTCAACATGATTGAGTCTCTCCCCAGGAAAGATATCATGGTAAGGAGTCACATTTTTTTGTATTCCACTAGAATGAGATGGTATGAGGTCAAGGGGAGTGTTGATAAGGTATGTCATAGGATGTTTGTGCTTCTAGAACTTGTCAAAGATGGTCTAGAATGCACTAAATGTTTAGATTAGGGATTTTTGTCCTTGAAGGATATGTGTGATTATGCAAGAAAAATTGAAGCCCTATCAAGGTGAGATAGCCCGAGAATAAAGGTAAGCTTGGTATTTCTGGTTCTCAGTCATGATTATTGGCATGATTACATGGTGTATGCTTCATTTCTAGGTCTGCTACAGTATTCTCAGAGGTTAAAAGAGGTCAAAAACATGGTATAAGGTGTTGCAAACATAATTTGGAGCTAAAATGAGGATGTTTTGTGATGATTGCACTTAAATAGAAAGGAATTAAATATTATTTCATTTTATATCATCATTCTTAGCATGTTTAGGATTTGAATATGCTTTTTCCCAGGGGGCAGTGTTTCTATGCTATGAAAAGTGGCCAAATTCATATTTTTAAGATAAATGACTTGGTTGTGAGCTAGTATGAAGACTTTGGTTGATGTTTCTAACGAAAAGATGATACTATGAAGCTAAGAAAGGTGAATATCATGCAAGTTCATGTATGATTTTTCATTAATGTAAAAGGGGAAGAAGTTTAAGAGGTTTTTCATCAATGACAAAGGGGGAAATTGTTGTCATGTTGTGTTTTAGGTGGTTTCATTGATGTAAAAGTCCACTAATTATAAGGAAGATGATGGAGTAGAGTCATAGGATGCTCATTATGATGGTGTTATGGAGATTTAGAGGTTGATATGATGGTATGAGGTGGTTCGGTGAGAATGGCTTGTTCTAGCAAGCCTAGTCAGTTGACCTAGGTAGCCTAGGTAATGCTCATGATGGTTAGAGCTTCTTGGTGGCCTTAGGAGAATGGTGGAAGCATGGAGAGAATGTTTAGAGAGTGTTTAGGAACTCACATGAGTTTTAGGGTGCAGAAACAAGTTGAAGACCAAGTTTTATGTACTCATCTAAACCAGGTCTAGATGTTAGGTGGAATGAGGATGATATGTAGAGTTATGTGAGATCAAAGATACATGTACGCATGTGTTCCTTGATGTAATAAGGATGTTAGGACCTTTTTGAGAGGTTTCATGTTGAGTTTAAGTGTTGGTTTAGTTGACCCTAGCCTAAACCATACAAAACCCCAAGGGATAGACATGCAAGTCTTAGTTACTAGAGAGATGGAGAACTATTTGAGCCATTTTTATGATTGGATATGATGCACAAGGGTTTCCTTGAGGTGTGAGAAACATTTGGAGTCATTTTGAAGAGTATTTTGTAAGATAAGTCATTTTTAGTGAAATAAGGTCAAAAAGAAAGTCATTTCCATCTCAAATTACACATTTTGATGCTCACACTAAATTGTGTGATTTGCATGGGACCTTTTGAATTTCAAGTATGTTTTTGAATTATTTTTATAAGGTTTTAAAAAAATAATTTGGTCATTTCATCGTCAAGTTTTTATGAACAAATGTTAAGAAGGTACACAACTTCTTGTGTGCTTGAAACCCTAGCTAGAAAGCAGTATGATATATTTGATTCCTAAGTGCCCATAATGGATTTATAGTTAAAATGTGATTATTAGATGATGTATAAAAACCATCCAAGTTTCCAAAAAGGCATGGTAGTGTATGTGGTGATTAGTGGACCCCACTCAAATAGGCATGTTTCTGAAAAAGTTTAGTGTGGGACAAGGTTGTCTAAAGGAGTTGAAAAATAAATGAAAATGTATTTTATTATGTGAGTTTTTCTTTATGTACATGGTGGTTTTAGGTCATGGTGATGTATCTAAATGGAAAAGTGTACTCTATTTGTGAAGACTAGTCAAAGGGTGTTTTGGGATAGTTTAAGGAAATTTACAGAGATGGTCTTGGTTGAATGCCTTCCACTTAGAGTTGGAAGGAGTTACAATATGTTATGGAAAGAGATTTAATATGCCTTTCCAATGGTATAATTTTAGTCTCATGATGATGATATTTGATTTATCATACAGGTCAGTTTGTGAAGAAGAGGATTCCGTGGTTTTCAGGACAGGATTGTTCAGGATGAAAGATTGAGTTGGTTAAAGCATGAGATGGATTATTTGAATATTTATATTACCTGGAGAGTGAAGAGGTGTGACTTTTGTTCCTATTGAAGGAATTTTTATGTCTTATAAGTGGTATCAAGGGTGTAAATTGTTTGAGTTTTCAAAATTGGTTTCTGGGCAGCATGATTTGGTGAAGAGGAAAGTTTTTGTGTTTTCAAACGCGTGGATGTTTCATGATCTCTAACATGTATGGATGTGATATATAGGTCCCTATATTTCCATAGAGTGATTATATGAAATATTTAATTTTATCTTGGGTAGTATTAAGGCCCAAAGGTGAAGACTGTGTGTTGGAGACAAGTATTTTGTGAAGGAAATGAGTCGTTTGGATTATGTTATGAATTATTTGATTGGTCGACAGAAAAATGTGTGACTATAGATGATTTTTATATGTCATATTACACATGTGTGATGAATTTGGGAGCTTGAATGATCATGGTTTTTAGGTTTATGGTTTTAGCCCATCCTGGTGATGGGGTTTTGGCTTGTTTGGTGCAAGATGAGTGGTTTTGGGCATGGCTAACCTATATGGGTCATATGTGAATGTTTTTGATTCATTTGTGGTTTTTTTAAGTTTCCTTGGTCAAACCAAAGGAGATAAACTAGCTTGGTGAGTGTTTGAGAGTTTATAAGGGTATAAAGTGCATGTTTGAATTCAAATTTACACTAGTTAAGCAAGAGGGAAAAAGTGTGGACCTATGTGAGAGTGTTTTATAAGTACCAATGAATGTTTTTAGATATGATAAATTTCATGACAGGTTGAAGAATTTTTCAATAGTGTGTGAAATGGTTTGCAGAAAAGATAAGTGAAGAAATTGAAAGATAGAGAAAGTTTGAGAAGTTAGGCCTTGAACAAGGGTTTCAAGATGAGCGGGTTGAATAGGTGATCTCAATCAATTGTTGAAGAAATAAATACATCATATATATTATTAAAATTTTGTTGAGTGGGTGCTTGATCATCTTAGGAGGTTGTATCCTCCTTATGGAGTTGGTGCTCCTTGTAGGGTTGGTGCTCTACTAAATTAGGAGTTGGTGCTCCTTGTGAAGTTGGTAATTCACTAAAAACTTTTTATTTGAGTGATATAATCATAATTTTCAATAGTTTTTCTTCCCCTTGAGGGTTTCTCACTTATATCTTGTGTTATGGTGGTGTTTCTCTTGTTCTTAGTTGATTGAATGCATGTTATATGATGTTGTGCGTACATTGATGGATGGTTAATTAGTTAATGGTTTAAGTGAGTAATATTAAATTCTAATTAATTTTATAAGGACTGATTCAGCCCCCCTCTCAATCCATTTTTCTTCCAACAATCCAGAATTTTCTCTGTTATGCTTCACCATGCTTCCGGGAACAATTGTGATCAAAAAGATGCTTCCAAGACCCTTGTGGAGGTTTCATTTTTTGATTTTAGCTATGGTATCATCATAACATCATATTAAGATTTCAAAGAGTGGAAATATGAGTGAAAATAGAGATAGTTATAACTTCTGCATATAAATCGAAGACTTTCTATTTCTAGCAAGTAGGATTGGGACCTGCTATTTTGGGACATATCACATGTTTTTCTCAAACATGACCTTCTAAAATTTATAGAACATTCCAATTCTCCTTTGTTGATGATAATTTCCCATTTTTATCCACTTTCTATTTTTAGCAAGTGCTTTTTCCAGACTTGTCATTTTGGGAAAATTGAGAATTTTACCTTGTTTACCATTCTGCACTATTTTTGTGCGTCTTGGGGTGATCAGAGCTTGAAACTTGAGGGAATTAAATTTTTTAGAATATGGAAGGGCATGGAATATTCTATGTTTCAATAAGTGACAAAAATGACCTCATTTTACAATGGAAACATTATTTTTAGATTCGGCTCTTCATTGTGATCTCGTGCTCTAAATTTCACTATGTTTTGCCCACTGAATGCTTGGAAATCAAAAAAGAGAATTTCCACGGTTAGGGTTTCAAGCTCAAATATTCCATGGAAGCCATTAATGGATTCACTAAGCTTCCTTTTTCAAAAATATTCTATAGATAAGATAACTTAG
Organism: Taxus chinensis; assembly: GCA_019776745.2. Classification (NCBI taxonomy): domain Eukaryota; kingdom Viridiplantae; phylum Streptophyta; class Pinopsida; order Cupressales; family Taxaceae; genus Taxus; species Taxus chinensis. The sequence goes on from CM034152.1 coordinate 778,677,600, forward strand.
CGCAAATCCTTGGTACGATCAATTTCTTTGTTCACCGACAATGAAAAATATTCATTCTTGCAACCAAGGATGCTCTTAGAGAAATTGTACAGGGTTCCTGATGAATTTGCAGGTTCTTAGATGTTTTTACATATCAATAATGGAGGGATGATCAAAAAATGAGGTGGATAGGAGTTATTTTGAGTTATTACAACTTCTGGCAGCACTTTGGGTTCACGAAAGAGAAAGAAGCGAAAAGCAGGAAGGTAAAACAATTAGATTATTTTTTGGTTTGCAAAGCATGGGGGTGGGGTGAATTTTTTTATAACCATTTTCACCAATGTCCTAGGGAAATTTGGGATAATTGGGATAGAAAAATGTGCCCCTCACTATGATCCTGACAAGTGGCGGAACAAAATTTGAGGAGATAGGGAGATGAGAGAGAAGCACTTTAGCACCTAGAGGAAAACCATTTGGTCACGTGGTGAACCTGGGAAAGAGGATAAGAGTGAGGCACATGTTTTTTCACCACTTTCCTTGGGGAAATTGGGACATTTTGGATAGTAAAATGTGCCCAAGGGTTAGATGAGGAAACTTAGCAAATTCATGGGCAAAATCGTCTAGCACCCACCGAGAAAAGAGAGGGTAATATGGAGGTCTAAGAGAAATGACTAAGGGGTGGGGTGAATTTTCTTGGCCTGACTGTCCCCACTTACCTCACTATCTCTCAGACAGTTGGGACAGTTAGGAAAGTCATGACACCAAAATGCGCCACTCAACTAACTGAGACAATGACTAAGTCCGCAAATCTTGAAATCACTTTTCCCGGAGCTCCAGGAACTCTTTTTAGGAAAAAATTTATATCATTTTGACTCCCAAGATCAATGAGATGGATTAAGACCTGATTATTATTCCTTCTCCAAAAAATTTTGCTTTTTCATTCAGGGCCACAAGGTGAGTTTGCTGAAATTAAGCTTCCCTAAGGATCGTTTGGGTCTTGTGAAGAATTTGAAAATTCCATCATGTATATCATTGAACCATATTTTTTATGACATATTTTTTGACCTCTAACTCCTTACGGAACTCCCGAAATGCTCTGATGAAGTTCAGGTACCATGTTTAACTACTTAGTCCTTTACACATTAGAAACTCGCAGTTACACAACTTGTTCCTAAACCTTTAAAACATTCCCAAATTTTCTTAAACAAATTACAATATGTTCTTAGCTCCTTGACACCACTCCTGGATGGTTTTGATATTTCAACTCTGGTCTGTAGGATGCAAACCTATCTCGGGAAGGCTAAAAATAGCCTTTCTAGGCTTACTGAAGAATTCTCCTTTAGAAGCATTGCACTGAATGGAACGAGTCACCTTGTTTTTACAATTCAAAAATTGGGGAAAGCATATAAAACACATGTCATAGATTTCAATGCTTGGTATAGACATGGCATGGAAAGCAGACTAATCTGGAGATGGTTCACGTGGTTTTCAAGCAAAAATTTCAACACTAGGGTAAAGTTGTCATGTTTCAACATTGAATTTGAAAAAACACATGACAAAACATACATACTTGGATGACACCCTCTTACACCTCTTTTACTTCATCTTCCAAGAACTTCACCTTTTTACCTCTTCAACTCGTACATAAGATTCTAGAAGACGTCACTTAGAGTTGTTACAATGTCATCATTACATCTGCAGATGTGTCAGTTGCAACTATTGTCTTGTCTTGATCTATCATGACACTACTAACACCTATGAGGAACTAGAGAAAAATTCTGAACTCACTACATCTATGATGCCGCTGAATATATTACATTTCTAGACTGACATCTGTCATCTCCTTTTATAATGATTTATTCATTCTTGTTTTCTCCTTAGCGAAGAATTATTTGTATTCAATATATCATAGATCATGCAACATGTGTTGGAAAGGTTTGAATATGTTACTAATGTCCTCTCCTTGCCATCTATAGCCCTTTACAATCTTTACAACTCACCATTTTATCATCAAGCCTCCATTAGGACTAATATTCCCCATTAAATATATGACATTCAAAACACATTTTTCAACTTGGGTGCATGAAACCCGCTCTTAGCTCATGTTATGTAATGATATTAGGATGAAATACTCCTCAATATGTCCAAGACATCACCATGTGCTTAGAGTGATGCAGGTCAAGGCATAAGACCTCCATTTCATCTCTTCTTATCAACTGGATATGTAAAGTTATGGAAAATCAAGAACACAAGCATAAGCTTATTTAGCCAACACTGATGTATGAACTTACAGATCCTTTTGATGCTTAGAGTATGTTGTATGTGAACTCTGGTTCACCTGAAAAGACATGGTGTAGCCCTACCATGTTCATTCAAACCATGAAACATTTATTAGGACAAGGTCTTAATGGGTTTATATGCACAAAAAAATAATCTTCACAAAATGAGCAAGTTCATTCATTTAACCACATGTTCATGGCTCCAATGGCACATTTCTAGAAAGATATAATCCTTGGGCAACTCATCAATCCTGGTGGTGCAAATTAACTTGTAGAAATTAGTATGATGTTTATTAATCTACAATCATTTAATTATCAAACCAAGGGATGTAAGCTTTCAATAGTGTTAGGGTTGTATGCACAGTTACAGGTAATTAGGAGGTAAAGAAGTAAATTGTTGTCACTACAATTTGGGAAAATAACAATGTTTGGAAATAAACTAAATTATAATGGGAAGAAAATACTATGGCTTTAAATAAAACATGTAAAAGTAGAATACAGATAAAGGAATTAATTGTTTCTAATCTAATCATGCAATAAATTAAATCAACAAACAAAGGAGAGGGTTAGCAAACCGTAAGTGGGCCCTGCCTTGAGTATTAATCCCTCGTAAGGCCTGTGACTACAACTAATGAACAAAACTCAAACTTTTTATTATATTGGTATGAAGATTACAATTGGAAATACAAAAATTCCTCTATCTATTGATCGATCCCCCCTTAGCATTAATATTTCATTTTTATATATATCATTACAGTAGAAGCGTGAAGAAACAGAGTTCTACTAGGAGTTTGAATTAAATTGAGTAAAATATCTTAACAGAAAAATATGGAGACTAGATGCATGCAACATAATCAATCAGCAAGTGTTTACATATCAATAACATAACCTAAGTAGCCAATCATTTTGATCAACCACTTCCTAAATCATGAATTAAATTAGTTAGTTCTTTGTTAAGTTGCAGCACATAATCAGATGTTGGAGTTGATTCCTCTCCTAGATCTCATAATTGCTTGTTCCATCGACTCGTGAAAACTCAAGTCTGATGTCCACATTCCATGAGCTCCTCAAAATCATGGCTTCATTCACATGTGTGACCTCCTTTGGTTGCGGATGCCTTGTTGCGGATGACCCCTTAGTTATGGATGATTCCTTTAGCTATAAATGGGTTGATGCATATGGATCCTTTGGCTACATGTCATTTTTTGTATATAACAAGTTTCTTGCAAACAAGGTTGGCATTATACAAAGCATCATTTAAACACCTTATTGTAATCAAGAGAATAAATGCGTACTCACAATGCCACAAAATAAAGTAAACTAGTAATAACTGTATTAACTAATATTCATGGCATAAGTTCAAGTTATAATGAAATGTCTAACAATATCACACAAAAATATAATTGCAGGGCTACAAATGGCTCAACAGAATACAGAAGATAAGTTGTTTAGAAATGATATTAAACATCTCATTACACCCCCAAACTTAACATCTTGAATGTCTACATTCATGTTTCTTTGGATCCTCCTTAATGATGTTGCATAAACATCTGAAATCAACTAGGGTAGGTGTTCCTTCAGAATATTTTAAGTAGTGCCCTCCATTCATTTTTTACTTGTTCATAATTATGTCATGTATTTCTTCACTCAATGGCTTATCACTAGACCAGTGTGGTATATAAAAAATGGAATACTGATGGGTGAGAACCAATTCAAAACCAAGTTTTTCCCCATGCAAAAGAAAATTCAATGTATGTGTTTACCCTTCTCAAATTTGGAATGATATTATTATAAGAGTACATTTCTTTTCTTTACATCTCAGGGGACATCTCTTGCCAACGCATTATGTAGGCATGTATTATCTCTCTTACATTGTATTTAATGTAGTCCTTGGATTCTTCATGAGCTTATTTCCCTGTCTGATATACTCGTTGTCTAATTTCCTTGTGCTCCATGTATTTTCCATATTCTTCAATCATTTCCTTTGTGTTTGCAGCGTCAGCTCTGATCATTAATGGCTACACTTTTGTTAAGTGTATGTACTATTCCATCTATTTTTCCATGTCCAATTCATTGTTAAAATATGAACAAATTGCTCTAACTGGAACATCACCAATATAGAGTATTGAGATCCAATCCCTATCATATTCAAGGGCATAATTGTACATGTACAATTCACACAATAGCAGATGAATTTCATGAGACATTTTCATATATAATCTAGAGAAACTCATGGCTGCACTAATGTCAAATGGAATATTAGAGTTGACACATGTAAGCTTTAGCTGTAACATATTTTCTTTCAAGAAAAAAGCATAAATGTTAGATGGTGGGGCTGCATTTGAATATGTCATTAGCCACCTTAATTGTTTCTTCCTTCTTTTTCTTTAACCTTTCAATCTCTTTATCTTTGGCCTTAAGCTCCTTGTCTTTTTCCTTCATTTTTTGTTGGTGTTGGAAGATAAGTTCTTCCTTTTACCTCTCCCATTTTATTTTTATCCTATTAACATAGGTTTCAAATTGATGGACCCATTAATCCAGCAAAAAAATTTGTGTTTCCATGTTCCTGTAAACTGGTTTGACATGCTCTTTGAAAACTTCTCTAATGACAATGTGTGGTTGCAATTGGGCCATATAAGATTGTTGCATGCTATCATATGGCAACAATGGTGGAGTGGGCTCCAGTACTATCTCAACTATTTCATCAGCAACTACAAGAACGTTCTCATGTACTGTTTCAGTTTCCTCAAACATTTTCTCTTCAACAATTCCATGGACAATTTGTTCAATAACTTTTTCAACAACCTAGGGTATATCTTCCTCAATTTCTCCTTCATCATTTTATGTTTCTAGTATTATTTGAACAATATATTCTTCTATATTTTCCTCATCATCCTTGGCTACATGAAGTGTGTCCTCAATTCCCTTTTCAACTCCTCCTCCTCCATGCTCTTCATGGGTTACCCCATCATGAACTACCTCTTTTTTCTCTTCCATGTTCTCAGTAGGGCATTCTTGTATAGTTTTCTCACCACCCTCTTCTCCCTTTTTCTCCTCCAGATCCTACATGGTTTCCTCAAGGCTTTTTGTTCATGAAATGCAACATCAGTACCACCTTGTTCCATATCCATTGGTGTAGGCTCAATATTTTCCTCAACATCTTCCACATCATTGTCAAGTGATATGGTACGATTTTTTGTGGGTTTTGAGGTTTTTAGCTTTTCAGTATGCATCCTGTGTGAACACCTAGATGGCTTGGGAGTTATGGAATATTTCCTTTTGTCTTTGAAAGAAGATGACTCAGGGGTATAAATTTACAATAGTTTTTTACAATGAATATTCTCTTAGGTGATATTGGCTCAGGGTTTGGTTCAGAAGATGGTGGATTTTCAAAAACAAGGGTTTCTGTGGGCTAAGAAATGGAAGTTATGGGTTCAAATGCATGAATGGAAGAAGTGTCAGTACTTCTTCTTCTCTTCGCCCTATGCCCCAATAACTCATCAATATGTCTATCCTTTGCAAAATATTCCCATTTCAGTTTAGGATGTTTTCTCTCCAATGTGTGTTTGATAAACAAAGTAACAAGATAGTGGTGTGAAAGTGTTGACATCCCTCTATGTATTTCCTTACTCATATTTTTCAAGATTTCATTTTTAAAAATTAGGCACATTAACATGCCTATCATTCTTCAAATGATTGAGTAATTTGAATTGGACTAAATTTAGTCTATAATATCTACCCTTGCAAGTAAAATACTTGATAGTATAGTTGGAAATTTCAGCCCATAGTGGTTTGAGAGAGGTTTTATGTGTACCTTGGTGATCATTGATGAAGACAGGATCCTCATCATCGAAGTCTCATCTAATTTCCTTTGGATTGGATTTCTCGGGGAAGGGTTCACCCTCTATAGGAAGTCTAGTAATTGTAGCCAAGATATCATCATTTACCTTCATTGTTAAGCCCTTGACCTTAGCTTCTCAATCTTTAAATGTGGCAGAAAATTCCTCGACCATCGACTCATTAAAACCCTATAACTTTCTAATGTAGTCCATCCATCCAGTGTTCTAAAAATATTGCAAGATTTGTGGTTGGTTGCGGATTTGGGAATGTTCAGTCGGCTCATGGCAGATTAAATCTCCCCCCATTCTAAATTTTTAGGTTGCTTCACTCTGGTAATGAAATCACACATTTTTTGGAGGAATGATGCAAAAATTCAATTATGGGGGATTGTTTGAGTACCTTGCTTTTGAATTCTGTGTGATCCACTCACATGCAGCAAATTCTTTACAACATTAAAAGGAAATGCATTTAATTGGGAATTTGATTGGCAGTAATCGTGTGAGGTAAAGTGGTATGACATGGGGGAGTGGGATGACATGGAGTGATTAAGCTCACTGATTAAAGGTAGCGGTGTATAATTACAATTAAAAACATTATAGCGTGGCATGAATACTAATTAAAAATAATCATACTAATGATACTGTAATAAAGTGGTATGAGTCCACTTATATCAAGGTATACTTATGATGATGATTACACATGCATTGTGGTAATTGCACCCTTGTTGCATGTTGATTTGTTATGATGTTGTGGATATTGTTGTAATGTTGCAAGCATATGCAGCATTGTATTGGAGGCTCCTTACTTAAATCGGATAATTCCCGAAGAGGGAACATTGACATGTTCTGGTACCAGTTGTCTCTATCACCACTCACACATGTAAATTGTTCCTTATTTTACTTCATTTCATCATTAGTCACACCAAACATGAAAACAAAATAGATCTTTGTTGCATGTTGCTGCAAGTGAAACATTCGGCCTTTGCATTATCTCTCTGTGTCAAAGACTATGCACTCTTGCAACATATACATCAAATCCTGCAAAAAAGAAATTCTAAGAAAATAAAATGTGTTAGGTAAGTTTTGTTGATCACCAAGAGGGGTGATCACAACACTTTTATTCACCCTTGGAGTATTCGGAAAGCTGAATATACCAAGGCCACTGAAACATCTCAATCCTCAGCAATTTCAAAAGATGGACCAGCAGGCTCAACTTATGATCTTAACTCTGATGTCCTCATCTCCATCCTTCTTTTAACTTCCTCTGAACTATTGTATGAAGGTGCTTCTATCAGTTGACTTTTTGTACAACCTCAATCTATGACCATTCACCAATAACTTGAACCTCACAGGATCTATGGCGGTGAGTTTTACAGCTCCGTTGGGAAATATTTTCTCAAACTCATATGGACCTAGTCATGTTGTCCTGAGTTTTCCCATGTGGTCTTTGTACTTTGAGTCAAACAAGTGGGCCCAATCACCTTCTTGAAATTGTCTTGTCTTGATGAACCTGTCATGTCATTTGACTCTTTTCTTCTACACTACCTTTGTATTATGCACAACCTGTCTCCTCATTTCATCCAACTCATTTAGTTAGAGAATCATATGCCTTTGAGATTCAGACAAATCTATGCTTAGTTCAAGTGCAGTCCTTAGTGTCTTGTGCTCAAATTCAATAGGGAGAACAATAGTCCTACCATACAAAATTTTGAATGGTGTGAAGCTAGCTGTTGTCTTCCACGTTGTATTGAATTTCCACACTTCCTCTGGAATTTTTTCTGCCCAATTTCTTATGTGGAGTGCAATAGTTTTTGTCAAGATGGCTTCTATTTCCCTATTTGTTACCTCAACTTGGTCATTAGATTGGGGATGATATGGTGTATAGTTCCTATGTCTAGCTTCATACTCCTTAGATAGATCATAAATAACTTCAGCAGTAAAGTATGTACCTTGATCAATAACAATTTCTCTTGGCACTCCATACCTTGTGAAGATGTGGTCATATGAGAATTCAGACACTTTATCACTCTTCTAATTTGTCAATGATTTCACTTTTGTCCTTTTTAGTGAAGTAATTTTTGCACACTGTGATGTATTCCTTCTATTGGGAATTAGGATCTATAGGACCAATGAAGTCTAAGCCTCATTTGTTAAATGGTTGTAATACCAACCGAGGCTGCAATGGAATCTCATCTGATCTAGTAAGCTTACCCATTCTTTGACATTTGTCACACCTCTTGGTGTATAGTGTTGCATCCTTATGTAGTTTTGACCAATAATAACTTGTTTTCAACACCTTATGTGTTGTTATTTTTATAGAAAATTGTCCTACACACGGTATACTGCGGCAAGATTTTAGGACATCATATATTTCCTCATCATCTATACATCTTATCATGACATTATCCTGTCCTATATGAAATAGAAATCCAGCTATCCAAGAGAAATTCACACTTTTCTCAACAACGTATTTCTTTTTAGAATATAGGTAGTGTGGAGGTGTCTTACCTGAGACCAAATAATTGGCTATATCAGCATACCAAGGTATTTTGGTAGAAATGGAAAATAGTTGCTCATCTTGAAAATAACAATTGGTTTGTTGATAAAGTATTTAATTACATCATGTTCAGTGTGAATAAACATTGGGTAAGATGTAATGTAGTGCCTGAACTTATTAATAGCATACACAACTGCTACGAACTCTTTCTTTGTGACTGTATAGTTAAGTTTGACATGTTGCAATTTCTTGCTAACATAATAAATTGCATAGTTTATTACTCCATCCTTTTGTCCTAAAAAAGCTCTAATGGCATGGTCTGATGCATCAATATGGATGTGGAATGGCTAGTTCTAATTAGGTCCTCTTAAAATAGGTGTAGTAGTTAACATTTGTATCAAGGTTTGGAATGCAATCTCACATTTTTCAGTCCACTCAAAGGCAGCATCCTTTCCTAGTAGTACAAATAATGGCATTGCAATCTTATTGAAATCATGTATGAAACTTCTATAATAACTAGCATGGCCTAGGAAGCTCCTCACATCCTTCTATTTCTTTGGTGTTGGCAGATTTATAATGACAGGTACCTTTGTTGGATCAACCTGAATTCCATCAGAAGATAGATAGTGCCCCAAGACTAAGCTTCAGACATCATCATGTAGCATTTTCCATTGCTTAAGGATAGATTTTGCTCCTTGCATCTCTTCAAAAAAAATTCCAAATTCTTCATGACTTCTTCAAAAGTACTACCATGTACTATAAAATCATACATCTACACCTCCATGCAGTCATTTTTTATATCTAAAAAGATGCTCAAGACTACCCTCTGGAATGTAGCAGGTGCATTGCACAAGCCAAATGGAAGAAAAGAATATGCAAATGTTCCCCATGGGCATGTGAAAGTGGTTTTTTCTTGATCCTATGGCGCAAACTGAATTTGATTATAGCCACTATACCCATCAACAAAAGAAAAATATTTCTTGCCAGCAAAAGTGTCACGTACCTGATCAATGAAAGGTAGTAAAAAATGATCTTTCTTTATTGTTATATTTAGCTTTCTATAATAAACGCAGATCCTCAATTTTCCCTTCTTATTGGACACAATGACAAGGGGTGACACCCATTAACTGTTTGAAATTAGATATATGAATCCAACATCCAATAATTTCTTTAATTCTTATTTCACAATGTCTCTCACTATTGGGTTCATTCTTCTTTGTGGCTATCTTATTGGCTTACAATTGTCTTTGATATATATCTTGTGTGTACAGATCTTATGATGGATTCCATGCATGTCACCATAGTCTCATGCAAATTTTATTTTGTGTTTTTACATAAGAGAAATCCGCAACTACTCTTGTTGCATACTCAGCATCCTATTCACATTAAGTGGCCTTCCCGGAGTTATTTCCACTTGCTTAGAGAGATCAATTATGGAACATGCATTGCTACTAACAAAATTCAATATACAATCATGTGGAAGAAGTTATTGAAGAATGAAATTTTTACCTGGAACGTTCATAGTGCTTTGTTGTGGTAGAACTTGGTTCACAAGATAGCTTAGTCACTATAATCTATCATCTACTTCTTCACTCCTTCCATAGTTATTCTGCAAGACGTTGGAAAGAACATGCTTCTTCTTGTCCCTCAATTGTGAATGATTTTTCCAGCATCGTGAGTTTCTACATAGAGCTTTGGTCTTCTTATAGCTCCTAAACCCAAATGGTTTGATCTTCTTCATTGAACGATTATGCAGGAGGATAAAGCATAAGCTTTTTAATACCACTTCCATTAGAAATTATCCTATTACCAAACTTGCATCCTATGAATGCATCAATACTGGCCAACCATGGTCTTCCTAATATGATAGGATATCCTCCTAAGATTACTTTTAGTTGAAGAACAATAAATTCAGCAGGGTAATCCCAAGAGTCTACCACTACCATTACGTCCTCAAGGACTCCTTCATGTTTCGTTGTTGACCTATTTGCAAGTTGAAAGACTGTAGTTGTTGGCCTTAGTCCTTCCAACTTCAAATCATCCATTATTTTCTTATTCATGGTGTTAATGGCTACTCCCAAGTCAATCAAAGTGTTCTTTATTGTTGTGCCATTAATTGTAACATTTACCAAAGGACTGCCTGGATATATGTATTTGGGAAAAAACAAATTTCTAAGCATAATATCATCTAGTTGTTTAATAACTTGTATAGTAGATGGATCCTTTATCTTTCTTCCTATTTTTTATGCATAGGTCCTTAACCAATTTGTTTTAGATGAGTAATATCCTTGATGGCTTGAATCAATGGAATTTTGTGTTAGGAAATAAGAGATAAAATATGCGGAATAATTCCTCACAAAATCGCAACAGTAGAAAAATAATATGCAGAAATTATTACAGATCTCAAATAAAATTGCAGAATAAAATAACACAACACAAAGAGACAGTATTTAACGTGGTTCACCCAATTTGGGCTACGTCCACCAAGAATCACTTGCTGTAGATTTTATTACAAGCCATCGCTCTCTCAATACAATACCCAGATCCATTTGGAGCTATGCTCAACAAACTCTACAGAATTCACAGCCGAATTAAAAACACATCTGCAATACATTTACTTGTACATCTATCATATGCATAAGACCATATAAATAGACAACTGCTTAAGTAGTTTTACAAAACCATGGGTATCAAAACCATGGGAAAAACCCATCCCATAAACCTATGGGTCAAAAACCTCACCCATATGAGAAGAGCACGTTTCCCGATATGTCAGGTGCATTTTTCGAGGCCAAAAAAAAAATTACACCTGAAAAAAAAAATTCGGGGGCTGCGCCCCCGAACCCCAATGAGGATACATGAAAAGTGTACAGTACTCTTAGTGTACAGTATTCAACACTTTCACAAATGAAAATAGGCTCCACAACCTAAAATTTTGACATAAATATCTCTCAGTTGATTGACATAATCAAAATCAGATTCTGATTTGAGGTCAGTCTTCTTTTCTTGTAATCTTTCAGGAAATTGACATGGCTCATTAGACTACATTTTACCCTTGGTGGAATTTTGCTCAGGTTGCTGCAGATCAGCTTGCGGTGTCTTTTAGCTTTGTTGTTGATCGATCTATAGCAATTGTGGTTCATCCGCAATCTCAATAATGGTGGGTCCAATTGGTGGAGGAATTTTTATTCCTGGGTGTAGATGGATATTGTTGACATCGATAGAATATGTAGGGTATTGAGTTGGTTCAATGGAATAGGATGACTGAGCAACTTTATTGTTAGGGTTAGGCATTGGTTGAGCTAGTAGTTGTCGGTATCTTTTGGTTGAGATCCTGCTTAGGGGTTTGGCATCAGAGCTTGCTACTGTGGATAAGGAGGTTGTTGGAAAGATTGTTGGTAATTAGGAGGTGGGTTATTCCACTGCAACCCTCCTCTCCAAGGTTGTTTCCATGATTGAGGGGGTTGTTGACATTTTTGTTGGCCTTAAAACTGAGGTTTCCACTATTTTTGGTATTAGTTATGATATGGAGCCCAGCCTTAAGGATTATCCCAAGGTGGGGGATGCATATATGGATTATTAGACCAATTTTGAAATGAAGGCATAGGGTCTTATGACATACCTCCTTGTCTTGGTGGCCATTGTTTTCTTTGAGAAACATAGAAAACTTACCCATCCTCTGTCTCCAACATCTTGAATTCAGGTGAAGCCTCCATTTCTTGTACAATGTTGGTCAATCCTCTGCATCTACAGTCATATTTATTTATTCTACATGCATGTCAGAACTCTATGAGTGTTTCTTCTACATCTTCCTTTTTCTTTTTGGCATGCAGAGCATCTAATTAATTAGCCATGTCATTGACAATCTCTTGCTTCATGTTTTTTAACATGTTGACAATCTCTGACTTGGATATGTCCCCAATTTTTTTAGTAGATGATCCACCTTTTGATCTTACATTTATTATCCTCTTCACATTAGCTCTCAATTAATTCCTATAGGCTTCATATATTTATGCAAGGGTACCTTTTGAAATGTCTCCTGCTCCCATCAGATCTAGAGCATCCATGTCCTCCTCACTGATTCCCTTCAAAAAGAATAATTTGAGAGATTTTGGAGGTAGTCTTGTGTGCCTTGTCTTTTGAATGTAGAACATGAATCTTTCTAGATATTCTTCTAATGGTTCATCCTCCTTCTATGCCATTCTATAGATTTCATCACCTCCTTTGTTGCTCGGTCTGCAGTAGTTTTAATACTTAGTGAGAAACTTCTCCTTCATTTTTGCCCAAGTAGTTTATGGCATTTCTTCCTAAACCTATGAACCATCTCAAGGTTTCATCCTTGAGTGTAGTAGGAAATAGCTTCAATTTATGTGCATCAGTAGTATAGTCATAACTCCTACATAAAACTTCAAACTCAAATAGAAAGGTGTTTGGGTCTTCAGTCATGGATCCATGAAAATTAGGCAAGGCTGAGGGAGAAATATTCTTTATGGCAGTAGATTCATCATTGTTGATAATAGGAAACTCAAAGGTGGTTGCCCCATTTTAAGCATTCTAGTCTACTTCTTCTGCCATATTTGGCTGCTCATGAGAAGTTTCATACCTTTCACTTAGGAAGTCATCTTCTAACATCAATCCTTGTACAAAGGAAAGTATGTATTTTTCATAATCCTCGGAAGTATATAAAGATATTTGTGCTACTTGTGGATTGGGTAAAAATATACCATGGGCATCCCTTAGATGGTGCATGCATCAACTAACTCAAATCAATCAACAGAAATTAATGGAGGGTGGTTGGAGGTGAATTTCCTAAAACCTAAACTACTTTTAAGAAATGAAAAATCTCTCAAAAACCTTATAGCTTGGAAATATCCCCGGAAATGGCACCGAAAATGGTGGTGCAAATTAACTTGTAGCAATTAGTATGTTGTTTATTAATCTACAGTCATTTAATTATCAAACCAAGGGACGTAGACTTTCAATAGTGTCATTGGTGTATGCATAGTTACAGGTAATTAGGAGGTAAAGAAGTAAATTGTTGTCAATACAATTTGGGGAAATAACAATGCTTGGAAATAAACTAAATTTTGACACCAATCAAATATTATGGCTTAAGATAAAACATGTAAAAGTAGAATACATATAAAGGAATGAATTTTTGTTAATCTAATCATGCAATAAATCAAATCAACAAACAAAGAAGAGGGTTAGCAAACCATAAATGGGCCCTACCTTGGGTGTTAATCCCTCCTAAGGCTTGTGACTATAGCTAATGAACAGAACTCATAATTTTTATTGCATTGGCATGAAGATTAAAGTTAGAAATATGAAAATTCCTCTATTTATTGATCGATCCCCCTTAGCATTAATATTTCCTTTTTATATATCTCATTACAGTAGAAACATGAAGAAACAGGGTTATACTAGGAGTTTCAAATTAGATCAAGTAAAATATCTTAACCAAACAATCTGGAGAATAGATGCATGCAACAAAATTAATCAGCAAGTGTTTACATATCAATCACATAACTTAAGTAACCAATCATTTTGATCAACCATTTCCTAAATCATGAATTAAATCAGTTAGTTCCTTGTTAAGTTGCAACGCATAATTAGATGTTTAAGTTGATCATCCTCTCCTAGTTTTCACAATTGCTTCTTCCACCGACTCATGTAAACTTAAGTGTGATGTCCACGTTCCACGAGCTCCTCAAAATCATGGCTTCATTCATGTGTGTGACCTCCTTTAGCTGTGGACGCCTCATTGTAGACATGTTCTTTGGTTGTATGTGATTTGATGTACAGATGACCCCTTAGCTATGGATGATTCCTTTGGCTACGTATGGTTTTTTGTGTATGGATCCTTTGGTTGCATGTCAATTGTTGCATATAACAAGTTTCTTGCAAACAAGGTTGGCATCATACAAAGCATCATTTAAACACCTTATTGTAATAAATAGAATAAATGTTTACTCACAATACAACAAAATAAAGTAAACTAGTAATAACTATATTAATTAATATCCATGTCATAAGTTCAAATTATAATGAAATTTCTAGCAGTATCACAGGAAAATACAAGCACAAGGCTGCAAATGGGCTCAACATAATACATAATATGAGTTGTTTAGAAAGGAAATTAAACAACTCATCAAATCCCATAGCAGCTTCATTTTAGGGCATATAGCTAAAATATGCTTGCATCATTAAGATTGTTCACACTAGGTTTTAGGTCACAAAAACCAGTCTTGGCCTAGTTAGCTTCCATCACTCCAAAATTCACTTTCATGCCAAACCATTTCTCTAGACACTTCACCAGAGACCTTAACTCTGTATTCAAAAATTCACATGCATGGATTATGTGGAGAACTTCACACTTTCATTCTTGTTTCTCATACCTACTTGACAGACCTCATGGAGCAGTTTAGACCATTAAGGATTAGACCCAAAATCACTTCACTTGATCATGTGTTGGGCTCAAACATGTCATATTGGACTTTTATCAACTATCCATGCTCACATTGCACTTCCTTGGCATGCCTTCACATCAGAACTCTTTCAAACAAGCATGACTGGTTTTTGTCTTTTCATTCCATTAGTGGTAGGCCATTTTGGGTGACATGTTTCACCAAAAAAATTTCAAGAACCTACCTAAAACTTATCATGGACACTTAGGCCACATCCCAATATTTCTCCCGTAGTTGGCCTTTTACCATGAAACTTGCAACACATGTCTACACATACAAAACTTCACAAAACATAGGATTTTCTGTAGTTTCTCATGAAACCTAGATTATGCCACCAGCACCAAAATGAGCTATGGAGAGTTCTCTGCAAGATTGAATCATCACTTTAGCAATCCTTGAAATTTTGAGACCAAAACCATCACATTTTTCCTATTGCTCTGAAACTAGGGTTTTTGGAGGGTTTAAACCCACTTAACTTCTTAAGGATCATTCATAAAGTATAGGGAATCATTTTACCTCATTCTAATTACCAAATGTTCTTGACTCCATGCCCCAACATTGATGAATGGATCAGATTCTCATTCAGATATTTTTCATTTAAGTGAGCACTTCAAACTTGATGCTCAAGCTAGAAATTTGCATTTTGAGAGCTCGGTAGAGCCAAACCCCGTTTTTCTTTCTTCTCCTTTTGAATTTTGACCTTAAAATTTTTCCTCAACATTGTGTTGGCTTCCTTCACATGTCCCAAGGCTTATTTAAGTCCGCACCTATCTAAAACTCGTCATCCACCTTGACTTTCCCATGCTCACTTGGCTTGTCCTCAAGAATATGCCTTCAAAAGGCCTTGAAGTTGTCTCTACCAACTGAATTTTGACTTGTAGTGCCTTCCACGTCCTCTCTATAAGGTCAAAACACACTGCTCATCTTTGTACTAACCTAACTTTGTTTTTTTTTTCATCATTCCCCAGGCCATGTTTCTACTAGATCTTATAAATAGGCCTAATTGAGCTTGTTTCAACCCATGTTCCATGTGACATGTCTTATTCTTCATCATGAATACACTTACACATCTTTGAGACACCTCTTAGGACATGTGGGACACCTTTAGAGTTCACCCATTGCACCTAGATGTTTTCTTATGCACCAAGAACTTGTTTATTCACCATGACACCTCAAAGCATCACATCATGCCACTTCTTACACACCATATGAGGTCAAATCAGGGAATTACCAATCAACCTTCATGCCCTTGGATAATTTACACCTCACAAACACTCTTTTCCATCAATGTTACATGACATCAATGAGACTAGGTTCAACATCATGATTTGTCTTATCATTATACCTAGTTGATGCCTCTTTTCTAAGAACAACTCGTGTCCCATCATCTTCTTTGATAAAAGTTATATATGCAAGGGGTTGATTATTGTTTATCTTCTCAGGAAGATATTTCTAAAACTTAACCTCTTTTATCTCAAAATAATTCTCCACGAGAAGTTTTTTCATTTGTAGCTCAAGTTCATGGATGAATTGTCTCTGACTTCCTCTGACTAAAAAATTTCACTAAAGTAAAATTCATTTTCATTCATTAAATCATTAGCCATAAACAAAAAACAACAAAATGCTCATCCTATTTTATAGTAACCCCTTTAGAACTTGAAATTTTTCAGAATTCAGCAAGGGATTCTCTTATAGAGTAATTATCAAGGTAAAATGATTCTTCATCTTCTACAAATGTAGTAGAGTTCACAACATTAGCAAAAACATTGTAAGCACTTACAACCATAATAGGAGAAATTGGAGCATCACTATCAAGTTAATCAAAAGGCTTCCATTCTAAAATTCAACACAGGAATCAAGTGTAAGATATTTTCCATGTGAAGATCCATATTCATCATAAAGATAGTTGTAAACTTTATTAGAAAACTCATACTACAAATTAATAGTATAATCATGTGATTCTAGAATAATATCAATTCCAGGGTCTTTGTAATCAAACTGGTCATCATCATCTATCATCTCTTCACAAAAATCAGACTAATTTTCAAAAATGGAAGTCTCAACACCTAGATCAGAAAAATATTAAATATCCGCAAATTTTAGAGCCAGGGTGAAAGCATGAACAAGTGTCAATGGATTTGTATCCCTCAAGTAGCAATTTAAATCTCCATTGAATGTTTCACAATACACCATAACGGCATAAGATTGGCTTGAATTTATATTCTAAGGTAATTTATTCCATGTTTCTAAAAATAGGACATTAAACTTCTGAATAATTTTATTCTTCTCTTTTACCATTTTATAAAAATAATTCCTAAGAGACAAGTAATCAATCTTATCACAATACTACTCAATGAAGGGACATTGATATATATCACAAGAATCAATGATTCTATCAGGAAGCTCATGAAACCAATATCGGGTATCATCAACCAAACTTTTAATGAAAATCCTAACCATAGGACCTTCATTATTACTATCAAAATCCTCAATCAAGTTGATTAAAAGATTTAAAAAGTCTCACTATGATTCGTAAACTAATCAAATTTATTTCTCAACCAACGGATCCTTATAGGAAACTTATTTTAATTTCAATTTTTACCCCAAAATAAATCAAATTAAACAAATGTAATGCAAGAAACATAACTGGCACTACACAGGAATTGATAACGGAATTTTACAATTACCTGCATCTCCAAGTTCATTAAATGCTAAACCAATTCATTATAACGTTCCAATTATAAGTACAAATAAACTTACAATTCTATAATGAATGTGTTGGATCAACCCAAACTCTGGTTCTAATCGGTCCTGCAAAACCTAGACTGGTCTTGGAAAGATGCCTAGTGATTTGGCACTGCTTTCCATTTTTGCACCTCCTATTGACTTCTCCTCTCTTAAACGGTCTCTAACCTCTACACAGAGCTAAGTCAGAATGTTCCTTGTGTCGACGAGTGTCACTGTCTAATTGAATTCTCCTCTGCTACACATTCTCCAGCCTCTACACAGAGATAATTTGGAATGTCCCTGGTGTCGACGAGTGGCACCCTCCTGTTAAATTTTCCTCCAATGTATGACCTCCAACCTCTATGCAAATCTAAGTCAGATCTGATGTCATCAACAATCTCAGCAATAAAAATCTTCTCCACTCCATCTAATAAATGAACTTGGTGATAAGTCGGTTGTATGAAGAATCAGAGCTCCATCATGTGCTTCTCCAGTGCTATATCATGTCCCTTTGGCTCCATGATTAGACTATGACCTTGTACGATAAGACTAAGGTGTCAAATGGTCTTTACATCTGTCGGTGAGTTAAAAATTAATTAACTCCTAATTTTAAAATAATTCTTGTAATAATAAGTCTTAATTCTTCATCACTGTGCCTATTGAAAAATAGGTCTTTCAATTCTTCAATTATTGCGTTAATATTTCCCAATGGCTTCTCCTATTCTCCCCTACTCTTCTTCACTCTTTCTTTGGTGATGAGAGCTTGTGTCGAATGGAGGGGATAGAGGTTTATATACCTCTACTCAACCCTAAAATCTTTCTTATATCCTTTATCCACCGAGTTGTTCCCACCGCAGTGAGTTAGGCGGGCCGGTTTGGTCATTCGCATTGTAAGTGGGAGGTCGGCGGGTCAATCCCCGCCCCCATCTCCTTTGGCCTTTTGTTTCCCATGAGTCTATATTGACTCACCTTGATATTTCCCACTCTGCCACGCATTCATTACATCTATCACCACATCGTCTCACTGTCGTGTGTCCCAAACTATTCACCCACAACTCACTCGCTCGAGCCAAGTTGTTTGCCAACCCCACTGGGTTGTTTTACAGGTTAGTGGGGTTTATCCCACATGTAATGAGATGTGGTTTAGAGAGGGATTTATTAATCCCACAACCACCCACTTTGCATGTGGGTGTGGCCACATCTACGCATCTATTTTTCCTTTGTTGGACTCTTAATTCAGCACAGTGGCTTACTTTGTGAATTCCATGTGGTGGTTGGTCGGTGTTGAGAGCTCGCCAAGAGCTCACTAAGCAAATCGATCATTGACTCATCATTACTCTTCATACGAGCTCGCCTATACAAATCAGTTATACCGCACTTAGGTAGCTCGATCTCAATCCGATCATTGGCTCACCAAGTAGCTCAATGAGCTACTTGGAGTATTACAGTGGCCGGGTCTCCCTCCGAAACAAGAGTGGACCTCATTGTTGCAAACCTTTTGCTACGCTTGTCAAAGACTAGAGGTTCACAAACAATTTATTTTTACTCCACATCGCTTCTAACGTCATGACAACATGTGTCTATTTTATATAATGTTCCCAGCCTTTGTGTCGTGATTTGTCCTACGATCAACTTGTTCCTACGTGGACTACATTTGGAGTGTATGGTATCTATTTTGTGTGTTCCAATAGGTTCTGAAAATATCTCGAAGACATCTACCATACTGTAATGATCCTGGGAT
The DNA here is from genome assembly GCA_019776745.2 of Taxus chinensis. Classification (NCBI taxonomy): domain Eukaryota; kingdom Viridiplantae; phylum Streptophyta; class Pinopsida; order Cupressales; family Taxaceae; genus Taxus; species Taxus chinensis. Next base: position 778,697,129 of record CM034152.1, read on the forward strand.
ATTTAAGGAAACTCTTCCCATTGTTTTGATATCCAAATCACACCTCCCCACTAAGAGGATTTTTCCCCAAAAAGCTTCATTTCTTCCGCTTATGGATCCAAAACTTTATGTTATCTCAAAGAGTTCTCTCTAGCTGACTCCATGGTCTTCGAACTGTTATTTCTCCAATCAGAAAATCACCCTTTGGTTCGATCCAGAAACCTGTGGAACTTGGTACCATTACCTTCTATTGCGCCACTTTGATGCCAAATCGGGATAGATAATATTTGTTTGGTCTTCATGAGGACTTTATAATAGAGATTTTCTTACCAATGTTTACAAGAAAACACTAGGCATGATAAATCTATCATGAAGTGTTTACTTACTTAGTGGCTTCAGTCTTGTGTCGTTTCCATAAGATGAGGTAGATTTTCCCTTGCATTCATCGATCATAACCCTCTTGGTGTGTTTCTTTTGTTTTCCACACCAATTCACACAATTGTTATTGGATCCACAGTAAGCACATGGATATGTCCACAATAGCTTTGGGGTTATTATAAGCTCCTTGTAATCAAAGAGGATGCGATAATACCTCTTAAGGATATCAACTTTTCCTTTGCTCCCATCATTATTCTGAGAATCTGATTTCTTCCATGTTGCAAGCTTCTTTAGGAGTGGCCTGGGATCTATGGTCGATGTTGTCTCATAGCTTTCTCCTACCTCATTTTTGCCACTGTTATAACCTAGACCTGCATATCGAGGTATTTCCTCCACCTGGATAGGGTTATTTTTACTTTATCTATTCACACCAAGGCCTTTTCCTTCATATCCCATTTTAAAAAGTAATTGTGATTCTATACCTCTAGTGTACTTTTGAATTCACCAAAAGTAGGTTTTATAGCTTCATGGGAAGGAAAATTCATTGAATCACTTACAGTGTTACTGGTGGGTATACCTTTATTTTCCACCTCTTCACCATCCTATGATGTTTCTAGGATCTCTTCCTTAGCTTATAGTTTACATTGTAATTATGTGATCACTCCTCCAAGGAATTCTACCTAATACTTAAACCTATCTTACAGCACTTGCTTTTTTGATTTCGCGAGTTGTATATGTTTCCTCAATTGAGAATCCTTCTCTAGACTATGGAGTGTTTTCTGAGCTATAGTTGAGTAGGTTGACTACTAATGGTCTTGGTTGGTGCCTTTCTACATTCCAACATTCAACGTTGGAACCCACCATGGTGCTTGGTCTAGGGACAAATACCAACATTTTTCTTTATCATGCCCAGACATAGAACAATGTACCCATACTTGAGGACCATCCCGTTCTTCTTGGGTCCCTTGGTGATGATTTTCCTCTTAGAACGCAGACTGTAGGAGTTTCATGCTTCGTCTCATTTCAACAATATGATGAGTGTGTTCTCATCGATGTAGATTCGCCATGTGTAGCATAGTACCCAGTATAGTGAGTACAACGGGCCATAAGATGAACTGTTACAAGTCCATTTGACTACAACCACAAGTGAAAAATCTGTTATGATATCAAAATTTCTCTAAGATAACAAGTTTGCATGAAAGATAACCTGCTCTGATACCTAACTTTCTTCAGAGATAGCAATTTTACAAGTGGAATACATGTTCTGATATCAAACTTGATTTGTAAATTGGTCAAAAAAAATTCTCAACCAACGGATCCTTATAGGAAACTTATTTTAATTCCAATTTTTATCCAAAAATAAATCAACTTAAACAAATGTAATGCAAGAAACATAATTGACACTACATAGGAGTTGATAATAGATTTTGGCAATTGCCTACATCTTCGGGCTCACTAAACATTGAAACAATTCATTATAACGTTTCGATTATAAGTACAAACAAACTTACAATTCTATAATGAATGTGTCATCTCAACCTGAACTCTGGTGCCAATTGGTTCTGCAGAACCTAAACTAGTCTTGGAAATTTTCCCAATGATTCAGCACTATTTTCTGGTTTTGTACCTCATGTTGACTTCTCCTCTGCTACATGGTCTCTAACCTCTACATAGAGATAAGTCGGAATGTTCCTGGGTGTTGACAAGTGTTACCCTCCTACTGACTTCTCCTCCACTGCATAGTCTCTAGAGTCTACACAGAGCTAAGTTGGAGAGTTAAAAATAATGAACTCCCAATTTTACAATAATGCCTATAATAATAGGTCTTAATTCTTCATCATTATGCCTATTAAAAAATAGGTCTTTTAATTCTTTAATTATTTCCTTAATATTTCCTTGAGGCTTCCCCTATTATCTCCTACTCTTCTTCGCTCTTTCTTTGGTGAGGAGAGCTTGTGTCGAATGGGGGGGGAGTTTATATACCTCTACTCGGCCCAAAATTATTGTTTATAGCCCTTATCCTTTGAGTTGTTCCCATTGCGGAGAGTTAAGCGGGGCTGGTTATGCCACTCATGTTGTAAATGGGAGGTCGGCGGGTCGATTCCCGCCTTTATATTTCCATGAGTCCTTGTTGACTTGCATTGATATTTCCTACTCTCCCATGCATTCACTTCATCGATCTCCATGTCATCTCATTGCAGCATGTGTCGAACTGGTCGCTATCTACTCACTCGCTTGACCTGAGCTGTTTGTTGAGCCCACCAAGTTGTTTCGCAGATTAGTGGGGTTTATCCCACATGTGACAAGTTGTGGGCTGGAGAGGGATTTATTAAGCCCGAAACCACCTATTATGCATGTGGTCGTCACCATATCTACGCATCCATTTTTCCTCTGTTGGACTCACTGTTGGGTGCGGTGGCTTAGTTTGTAATGCCACATGGTGGCTGGTATGTTTTGAGAGCTCACCAAGATCTTGTCGAGAAGTTTGGTCCTTGACTCACCATTAAATCACTATACGAGCTCACCTATACAACTTCGTTATAGCTCACCGAGGTGGCTCAATCATTCTCTCACCAAGTATCTTGATGAGCTACTTGGAGTATTATGGTAGTCGGGTGCCCCTCTGAAACAAGATTGGACCCCACTATTGCAAACCTTTTGCTACTTCTATCAAATACTTGAGGCTCGCAAACACTTTATTTTTTCTCCACGTCACTTCTAACATCATGATGACTCATTACCATTTTCCATAACATGCTCATACTTTGCATCATTGTGTCATATTTTGTCCTGCAATCACTTTTTTCCTCCGTGGACTGCATGTGGAGTATATTGTATTTGTTTTGTGCATTCCAATAGGTGTCGGAAAGCTCTCAAAACCATCTAATATGATGTAATGATCCTAGGAGATTTAGGGAAAATATTCCCACTATTTTTATCTTCATATTAATCTCCCTTAAGTGTATGGCTACCGTGGAGCTTGGGAAAACAATCTATAATATATTTAGGGGAAAATGCTAAGATATTATGGAAACAATATTTATTAAAAGGATAGTATCTCTAATTAATAAATGAGATTCTATGGATAAGGCTATTTAAAGCACAATGAGAAACCATGGATACCAAAATATTGCATTGAATAATCTAAACTCATAAATCAAAATACATCAATTAAATAAGTTTTAGTTTTACCTGAGCCATAAACAAACCAAGAACAAGAATCCAAACCAAAGATATACATTCCTCAAATACCCACATGTTGTAACCAACCTAGTTTGAATACCACTAATCTAATCTAACACAAATCTCTAGGAACAAACTAAAAGAAGGATTCGCTTGGAAAAATGATGAGAGCATAATTTTAAAACCCTTTTTCCAAAATTCAAAAGAAAAACAACCAACAATTAAATGTTTAAAAACCAAAATAAATATTAAAGCATACCATTCCAAAAACAACAACGAGTTACCACTTCAAAAGGAATACCAAGATATGTATTATTTATCCAAAATCTATAATAATTTAAAATGAAAGAAAGTGCAAAACTAAAAAATAAAACTAAGGCATGCTAACTAAAACCATAATTGGTGCATCCCCAAAAATGACATCAATTTTTTGGATATCAAATTTATTCCTCCCTTGAAGTTGATAAAAGTAAAATTAAGGATGAGTCAGTCGTAGTAAAGGGGGGACTGGATTCAAGACCAACAAATGTGATACGTAAGGTCACTTCTCTACTTCTTTTAGTTCTACAAGGCCAAGGGGAGAGACCCTAACAATTCTTATCAAAAGATGGGGCCTAAACACACACTAGATCTAGCTATAAATGTAACTTCCATGACCATCCCCACAATTAAGTGTCAGTTGTGACATAGCCACACATTTATAGTGAAATAAATATACTTGAGTTACTCTATTATAAAGATACAACAATAACCATGACTTGTTGGTTCTATAACTGAGATTTAAAGCACATCCAAGCAAGCATGAATCCAAATTTATAACAAAGATACTTATAAAGATAATCAAGATGAAGTAAGAGTCTCAAAAGGGTAGGAAAAAAAAAAGAAAGGGGGGGTTTGATCATTCTAACTTCATATGTGCCTTGTCCATTAGGCTAGTCTATAAAGCCTAGATGAAGGTGTCAAAAATAATATAGGAATGTTGGTATGAGGGATAGTATTGTCCTCTTATTATTATTTCCCCTCACACATGGTAAGGTCATCTCACCTTAGGTGAGGTAATAGGTCTCTAGGTTGTCATTAGGAGTTTATGACACATGACAGATTTTGTTATAGAATATGTCATTTGCGCCAGTGTGTGTCATATAGGAGTTACATTTCATTTCCAGATTGTAAATCATTTCTCCCTTGTGAATGTATGATGGGTCTTGAATTGGGAGTTACACAGAACTCCTATTTGTAATTATTTTTTTATCTATGAGAATGAGCAGACCTTTTTCTTGCATGCACATTTTTCATAGTGGTTATTGTTTGCTTATTACTTGGAGCTACATCATGGTTCCATTCAAGTGTAACTTGGTTGATTTTCACATATTTCGGCTTGATCCCCATGCTCACATTCTCTATCGCATGGTATCAAAGCTATAGTATTGGGAATTGTGTCACTCTCTGGCATTTGTTGCCTATTGCTCTCTGTTTCATGATTTTTACTAGTTTCTTGTGCAAGTTTTTTAACCATGTTTTATTTTTTCTCTGCTTGCATTAATATGGTTTAATCTAGTTATTTGTGGATTTTTGTGTGTGTTTTTGGTGTTGTTTTGTGTAGGTTGCATTTAGAGTTTCAAGGGTTTCTTCGCTAAATTTGGTTATCTGCAACTAGATTTGGCAAGTTACAGCTTGATTTAGAGGTATTTATAGTTTGGTTGTGTTTGGTTTTCTCTATCAAATTCAATTTTTGAATTTCCTATATTTTTCCACAACCCTACTCTCCTAGCTCCTTCCTATCCTTCACTTTCCTCTCACCCACCTCTAAGATCCTATGTAGAAACCAAAATCTACCTCCTAGTTCTCTATTGAGCTCTTCCCTTTGACCAGCTGGATCCTGCAACCTGGACGAGATTCTGTAGAATTACAAAGTTGGGTGGAAGAGCCACCTTGGGCTCGAGCCCAACTCTCTCTTTCTCATCTCACCTAGCTGAGCCACCTTGGGATCAGCCCTCTCACCCCTGAGGCAGCCTAGAATCTACCACAAATAACCCAAGTGCATTAGCACATCACCCAGCCTGAGCTGAGCGCTCACTCGAAGCACGCAAAGGTACCAGGCCCCTCTTTAGGGTTGTTTGGGCAAGATGTTAGCATGTTAAAGATAGAGCATATTCATAACCATAATAAACACAAACATTCCACAGAGCATAACCATTCAATAGTGCATAACCAGATCTAGATCTTGAGGAATCATGAATTAAACAATAACTATGACAAGATTGATCATACAAGAACCAATTACAGTCATGTTAACACCTTATTCATCCAATATACTACATTATATTTAACATTGTAAAACATAGAAGCTTCTTACATCATATAATATTACCATAATTTTATACGTGCATCAGGTCTAGCAGCATAACTCTACAATAATTGTGTGTTTCTAAACTACACAAACTAATACATAGTTGAGAATCTCTCTAAATATAATAAGTGTGTTTTTTCCACTCCTTTTGGCATGTTGTTGGGACACATTATTTTCAAAGAAGGATTATTGATAGACCCTGTAAAAAAAATTATAGTAAGAATACGGAGGATCCTACCAGTCAAAGTGTGATGTGTGGGTTCCTTGGACATATAGGGTTCTACAGGAAATTCATCAAGGGACTATGCTGGGATTTTTGGTCCCTTAGAAGAGTTATTGAAACATAAAAGTAAGCTCTATTGGGGAGAGGAACAACAGGTGGAATTTGACACATTTAAGGATAATCTTAGCCTCTCAGGATAAGGTCGCATGCTAAAAATAACCATGCCCCTTTATAATAATATGCACGCATGTAAGTGTGTTGATAATAGATCTGAGTTTAACTGACAGGAGTAATCCTATTATCAAAAGTAATTTGGGACCAAATCACTTGTCAAGGATTACCTCAGGTGAGGATGTGCAAAGCATTGAGGATATGATGCCAGAGGTATAGTTATTCAGATTGTAGCACATGCCCTCTAACTTAGAATATATTATATTATTCCTGAACTCATACATGACGCTTAGTAGATGCTCATCCCCAAAATAGTATTTGTGTGGCCGCGCAAGTCCTCATTTGAGTAATTGGAAATTTCCCATTGTGTGTTCCACATGTTATCTCTAAAAATAGCACGTAACCATGAAAAAAATGGCTAAGTCCCGAATCAGCTTGTCCTGGCACGCGTTTCTATTGAATTCATGATACCATCCTATGTATTGCATGTGCGAGAGGTTTAGCTGATGAACATGTGCTTGAGGTTCCTTCTGTGCCTTCAAATGCGTCGTGTTTCCATGCGCAAATCTTACGTGTGTCTTTAGAACAATATTGTCTTCTCAACATTACCCCACACTAAACTACATTATCACCCTGGAAAAGGGGGTGTTTTTATGTGCAGAGGAACACACATCTATTTAGTGTGGGGTGGAAGATGTCAATCAAGATTTGTTGTAAAAAAATGTGGTAAGGTGAAGTGTCAGGAGTGATTTTCATAGGATTGGCCCAAGTGATAAAGAATAAGAATGGAAAGAATGTAAAGAATCATTGTACAAAGAATAGAATTCTATTATGCAACACCCTCCTCTTCAATTGGGAGGATCAACTCTGGATATTTTTGTTTAATCTCAACCTCCAATGTTTTTTGATCATCCAGTGCGGTTCTTGTCTTCTCTGGAATGTTTGTGGCTATGGCTTCCACTCATCCTGGGTAATCTCTCCTTTCCCATTCTATAGTACTAGGACAACATTGGCCATAACAGACATCCTTCCCTCCAGAAGATCCATCTTTTGCATTATGAGCTTTCCAATCTCATCTAGTCTCTCCTTATTTGGGTTTTTTGTTGCTGCAAGGGCTTCGCGCTTTTGTTTCACTGATGCCAATAATTTTTGCGCACCCTAAAGTCTTATCCTTCATTGTCTTCAAAACTTCATTATCTTCTATCGTAGTCCTAATCCTGATCACTACTTTTGGTGCTGCACATATGTTCAGAGCTTGATCTGATTTTTTCAGCTCATCCTGTAAAGTATGGAGTAATGTCTCGTAAGATGAAATCTTCCTAACCACGGAGGCCCTTGTTCTCTTTACTTCCTTTTTAGGGTCCTTTGATGTTGGCATTCAAATCGGTCCATCTTCAAGCACCAAATCAACTAATGTGTGCACATAATGCATAGTTGAACAAAACTCCTTAGGTACCATAGACTCTATTAGGAAATAAGAGATAAAATATGCGGAATAATCCCTCACATAATCGCAACAATAGAAACTAATATGCAGAAATTATTATAGATCTGAAATAAAAGTGCAGAAAAATAACACAACATAGAGAGACAAGATTTAACGTGGTTCACCTAATTTGGGCTATGTCCACCAAGAATCACTTGCTCATATTTTATTACAAGCCTCCACTCTCTCAATACAATACCTAGATCCGTTTGGAGTTATGCTCAACAAACTCTAAAGAATTCACACCCGAATTCAAAACACATCTACAATACATTTGTTTGTACATCTATCATATGCATAAGACCGTATAAATAGACAACTGCTTAAGCAGTTTGATACAAAACCATGGGTATCAAAACCAAGGGTAAAAACCATGGGTATCAAAACAATGGGCAAAAGACTGAAAAAAACCATGGGCCCAAAAACAGCGCATAACGGTTACCGATTACCCATGGGTTAATAAACCACCAATGAAAATTTTGTTTCGGGGGCTTCACCCCCGAACCCCCCTGACCCGCTCACCAGTGAGCGGGACCCGCCGTAAAAATACCCGAATGTAACACATAGAAGGTGTACCACATTCTAACATGCAAATAGGCTCCAAAAACATAACAATCTCCCACTTGGAGACTGATTTCCACTGAGCAAGCTTCTCAACCCTTCACTGTCATCTGCGAAGGCCAACCAAAGCTAAACATAGCTTTAGTTTATCCCTTGTGACCACCTTGGTCATCATGTCTGGAGGATTCTGACTGGTATGAATCTTCTCCAACTTCAACTTATCTTCCTCCAAAGTTGTCCTGATGAAGTGATATCTCAACTGTATATGCTTCGTCCTGGAGTGGAAAGCAGATTTCTTAGCTAGGTGTATAGCACTCTGACTATCACTATATAGCTTACATTCCTCCTTCTTATGCCCCAACTCCTCAAGAAATTGTTGTAGCCAAATCATCTCTTTGCTTGCCTCTGTGGCAGCAACATACTCAGCCTCCGTGGTTAACAAAGCCACCAGCTTCTGTAGTCGTGAAATCTAGCTCACTGTTATCCCACCTACAGTGTAAATATAACATGTTGTGCTCCTCCTGCTGTCTACATCTCCAGCCATGTCTGAATCTACATAACCATGTAAAGTGGTGTCTGATCCACTGTAGCACAAAACTGTCCCCATGGTCCCTCTCAAATACCGAAGGATCCACTTTACTGCTTGCCAATGCTCTTTACCTGGATCACTCATAAATCTACTCACAACTCCCACAGCATGGGCAATATAATACCTAGTGCACACCATAACATACATCAAACTGCCAACTGCTGATGAGTAAGGTACCTTTGACATCTGGTTTCTTTCATGCTCTGTCTTGGGACACTGCTCCTTTAATAACTTGAAGTGGCATGCCAAAGGAGTCCCAACCAGTTTAGCATCCTGCATATTAAACATCTCCAAGACCTTCTTAATGTACTCTTCCTAAGACAAAGTCAACTTCCATTCCTTCCTATCCCAAGATATCCTCATACCAAGGATTTGTTTAGCTGCACCCAAATCCTTCATAGCAAAGGATTCACTTAGCTACTTCTTGAGTACTTTTATTTCCTACATGTTTTTACCTGCAACCAGCATGTCATCAACATACAAACACAGGATAATATAACTTCCATCCTCAAATTTCTTTGTATACACACAATGGTCAGAATGGCATCTAATATAACCTTGCTCCATCATGAAGCTATCAAACTTCTTATACCATTGACGTGGAGCTTGTTTCAGGCCATACAAGCTTTTCTTCCGTTTGCAAACCATCTCCTCTTTACCTTTGACCTCATAGCCCTCTAGTTGCTGCATATATAGTTCCTCCTCCAAATCACCATGGAGAAATGTAGTCTTTACATCAAGTTGTTCTAAGTGCAAGTCTTCTACTGCAACTATTCCTAGAATAGTTCTAATAGAAGTCATTTTTACTACAGGAGAAAAAATCTCATCAAAAACTATACCTTGTTTCTGTGCAAACCCCTTAACCACCAACCGGGCCTTATATCTTTTCTTTCCTCCTTCTTCGTCTTTGACTCTGAACACCCACTTATTCTGTAATGCTCTTTTGCCTTCAGGTAGCTTCACCAAATCCCATGTCTGGTTCTCCATGAGAGCCTGATGCTCCTCATCCATGGCTTGCTCCCACTTCTTCCTGGCATCTACCTGCATTGCTTCATCAAAGCTCTCTGGCTCTTCACTATCAATGAGTAATAAATAATAAAGAGAAGGAGAAAAATGTTCAGGTTCTCTTCTTACCCTAGATGACCTCCTCAATATAGGAGTTTGGGGTTCCTGTTGAGGGGGTTCCTGAATTGATTCATGTGTCACTTTCCCATCCGAAAGATCCTTTACCGCAACATATTCTTTCTTGGATTCTTCCCTATTTTCCTGCAACTGCTACTTATACATGACTTTCTCATTAAAGACCAAATCACTAGATCGAATGATTTTCTTGTCCTTAATACTCCAACATTTATATCCAAAGTCATCACCACCATAACCAATGAAAGTACATTTTTCTGATTTAGCCTCTAGCTTGGTCCTATCATCCTTGTCTATATGAACAAACACCTCACATCCAAAGACTCTAAGAAATGAATAATCAACTTTCTTACCATACCAAGCCTCCTCAGGTATGCCTCCATCCAAGGCACTTGAGGGTCATCTGTTTATCAAGTACACCACTGTGTTCACCGCTTCTGCCCAAAAAGAAAGAGGCAGTCCTGCATGTAATCTCATGCTCCTAGCACATTCCATTATTGTTCTATTCATCCTTTCTGATACCCCATTTTGCTGCGGAGTTCCTAGAACCGTCTTTTGCTTGCGGATTCCATTCTTAGAACAGTAATCATTAAATTCATTGCTGCAATACTCCCCTCCATTATCTGACTTGAGACATTTTAGCTTAAGACCTGTTTCATTCTCTACCAAGGCTTTCCATTTAACAAAAGTGTCAAATACATCATATTTGTTTCTAATACAATAAACTCAAACTTTCCTTGTTGCATCATCAATAAAAGTAACATAATAACTTTAACCCCCAAGAGATGATACCTGAGCTGGCCCCCCCACATCAGAATGCACCAGCTCTAACTTACTCTCTTTCTTTGTAGGTCCAACCTTGAGAAACCTTACTCACTTTTGTTTCCCATATATGCAGTCCTCACAGAATTCTAAACCTGTTTCTGTATATCTAGGAAAATTCTTCTTTATGATGTCCATGCCCTTATGGCTCATATGACCGAGCCTGTAGTGCCATAATGTTGTATCTGCATCTGAAGCCACAAGATTACAATCATTAGTACTATCAGTGGTTAAATACAAGGTTCCAACCTTCTTACCTCTTGCCACCACAAGAGCACCCTTAGTAACCTTCCAAGAGTTAGTTATAAATATCACAGTACAACTATTACTTCCCAATTTTCCCCGCTAATATCAAATTTCTCCTTAATGTAGGCACATGTCTGACATCCTTCAATAGCCATGTATTCCCATTATGCATCTTAACATGAACATAACCTTTTCCAACTATACTGCAAGGCTCATCATCACCAAGAAAAACATGCCCAAAATCCCCTTGAACATAATCAACAAAATAATGCCTATGTGGAGTAGCATGAAAAGAAGCCCCTGAATCTAAAACCCAAGATTCAGTAATATTATGCAAAGAAAGAATCAAAGCACCCTGACATACATTACCCGATGCCACATTTGCCTCCTTGTTTTCTTCATGTTGTTTCTTCTTATCCTGAAGCTCCCAACAATCCTTCTTTGCATGCCCAAACTTTCCACAATTCCAGCATACAATCTTGTTCTTGGATTTTGACCTTGCCCGATCTTTTGATTTTCCATGGTTTCCTCTATTCTTCTGTCTCCCTCTAGTTTCCACTGTCAAAGCATTCCCTGAAGTAGAAGATTCCCCGGAGCTTTTTCTTCACATTTCCTCGCTTAGAATCACCCCTACAACATCCTCAAAATTCAACTTCGAGTTAGCTGGAACCGAATTACTTACCGTCATTACCAGGCTATTCCAACTCTCAGGTAAAGAGTACAGAATTAATAAAGCCCTAACTTCTTCATCAAATTCTATTGTAACCGAACCTAGCATATTCACAACCGTATTGAAATCATTTAAATGATCTGCTACTAAACTATTCTCAGACATCTTCATATTAAACAACTTTTTCATTAAAAATATCTTGTTAGAGGCAGAGGGTTTTTCATACAACTTCCCTAATGCATCTATTAGATCTTTTGTAGTCTTTTCCTTGGAAACATTAAATAATACCGAAGATGCAAGACACAGCCGGATTGTCCCACGTGTCTTCCTATCCAGAAAATCACATTCCGCATATGTCATACTCAAGGGTTTGTTCACCTTCTCAGACAACGGAGTATAAAGATCCTTCTGATAAAGGTAATCTTCCATCTGCATCTTCCAAAGATTGAAATTTTGCCCGTTGAATTTATCAACCCTAGATCTTCCTTCATCTGCCATAGCTCCCACTCAAGCTAAAAAATTTCCCTGCGATTCAACACTTTAGCAAACCAAACCAGGCTTTGATACCAATTGTTAGGAAATAAGAGATAAAATATGCGGAATAATCCCTCACAGAATCGCAACAATAGAAACTAATATGCAGAAATTATTACAGATCTCAAATAAAAGTGTAGAATAAATAACACAACACAGAGAGATGAGATTTAACGTGGTTCACCCAATTTGGGCTACGTCCACCAAGAATCACTTGCTGCTAGATTTTATTACAAGCCTCCACTCTCTCAATACAATACCCAGATCCGTTTAGAGTTATGCTCAACAAACTCTACAGAATTCACAACCTAATTCAAAACACATCTGCAATACATTTGCTTGTACATCTATCATATGCATAAGACCATATAATAGACAACTGTTTAAGCAGTTTGGATACAAAACCGTGGGTATCAAAACCAAGGGCAAAAACCATGGTATCAAAACAATGGGCAAAAGACCGAAAAAAACCATGGGCCCAAAAACAGCCATAACGGTTACCCATTACCCATGGGTTAATAAACCACCCATGAAAAATTTGTTTCGGGGGCTCCGCCCCCGAACCCCCTGACCCACTCACCGGTGAGCAGGACCGCCGTAAAAATACCCAAGTGTAACACATATAAGGTGTACCACATTCTAACATGCAAATAGGCTCCACAAACATAACAGACTCCAGATGCAGACTTGCTTTCAGGACATAGTCACCAATTTCTTCTTCCATGATGAAGGCCTCATTCTTTTTCTGCTCTAGATCCTTCTCTCCTTTTAGATGCGTTATTTCTGTAATTTTTTCCTTGTTATCTTCAAGTAGCGCTCTAATAGTGGCAGCCTTATTGATATTCCTCTATGCCACCTCTATATATACGTTAACCAAGGCATTTCTCACTTGCTCATCAGACATGAGAATGGGATTTATAGTCATGTTCCTGCTCTGAGGTGCCTTCTTCACTCTTCTTGATACACGACTCCTCGCATACATCAAAATCTGGCTCGTCCATGTGATTCTGCATGGACTAGGGCAGTTGTTTCCTTGCACATGTAGATGTCATGTCTGGGTCCATCAGCTCCTACCCATATAACTCCTTCAGGTCCATTGTGCTTTGAAATCAGGCATGGATGATTTTGTTTGTGTCCTCAGCATAGCCCATACGTGGCACAATGTATTCTCCACTTGTTCTTTTTCTCCTTGGCCCCTTAGGAACTTGAGCACCAAGGTTTCGAGTTGGCCCTTCGACATCCCGAGTAGTATCATGAGTGTGAGGTTGCTCATGCTCGGTTTCTTCTACCTCCTTCATGCCTTCCTCTTCATCTTTCATATCCTCATCTCTAGGTTCCTCCACATCTTCTAGTTGCACTAGGGTCCCAGGTGCACTCTCTACAAACTCCTTCACCTCCTCATTCATCTTTATATTTCTCCTCTTCTTCTCAATTGCCTCTTTCTAAGGGGAGAGTCATGGTGATCTTCTTATAGGTTGTGGAGTTCCCACGCCTTGGGTCCTTATTCTTCATAATACCCTCTTAAAGAGGCATTCTTCATGGACTCCTTCCACGTCCAAGTCCTCGTCTCCTTCTTGCACCTGAGGTGGAGTATCTGTGCGCTCAATCTCTACTTTATCTATGCGCTGCCTCCGGCCTCTATGATCTAAGCCTCCACTATCTTCGTGTTCTTCTTCCTCCTTGTCTACCTCTATAGTCGTTGCAGGCTTTAGAGCTAGCACATTCTCCACTTTATGTTTTCCCTTAGGCGGCCCTGGGAGCATGAACGCATTCTCCACATACTTTTAATTCTCCATCCTAGGCTTAAGCTAAAGATATACGAGCGCAACTCCACTGTCCCCAATAGCCAAGCTTACTAGATACATACTTATGACGTCTGAAATGAGCCTCTCAATGTAGATAGTTCTTCCTAGATACACATATGTCTTCCTGAGGGTGTGATAATCACAGTCTATCTTTTCTACGTTGAAGTTCAGATGGCACGCATCAGTAAATAATTGAACTGAGGCCTAGAAGTAACGCACAGCGAAAGCATAGGGAAATTTTCACCATGGGCTCATTGTGCCATCACTCATGGAAAACTGCACAATGCAGAAGTGTTGGTACACCATGAACTATATTACCTTTCCTACTACCGAAGGTATCTCCTTGGGAATGCGCCACTCCTCCCGAAACATCACGCGAAGCCGATCATACCACGTATCTACCCTCTGCTTAAATGGCCCACTCATTAATCCTTCACTTAAATATTTTTCAAACCTCTCTGTGAGGGACTTATTTTCTAAGGGGTATTCCCAGATCTTGTTCTTTGTCCCATTGGGCACTCCAATTTCTAAAAATACAAGAGAAAGAAGGATAGTGCCAAAACTTATCTTTCCTCTTGTGCGCGCTTTCTCAACAATGGTGTCTGCAATATAGCCTGATAAGTTGTATACTACTCCCTGAAACCTTTTCTTTGTAATATGAAGCCACATGGGTGTTTACCTATGACCATCCCTCTTGGTCATTCACCTTGGTGAGAAGATGTGCGGTTGTCTACACCACAAGAAACTTATTCAGTTTATCTATTTTCATTCCACGCGGACCCTTGGTATACCCCAACTCCTTTTTATTTCTATAACTGTTACTTTATCAGTCATATCACTAACAAGGTCTATCCCTGTGCCCTTCAGTCTTGTTAGTGTCAAAACCAGGGCCGTTGTGATCCTAACCCTTCGTCCGGTGAAATAAAATAAGTCCTCATGGAATCATCTCATAAGCCATTGGTATAAGGGTTCATATTTTCCCAAATATGGGAGCTCATACAACTGATAAACTCCTACCTGCTTAAGCAATTTTTCCCCAGTGTCAGCATACACTGGCATAACCTCCATCGTGTGCTTGTTGGTCTTCTTATTCAGCAAAGTGTCCAACTCTCCCTTGTTTTCAATGGTACGGTGGTTGTAGTCACTTATTTTGCATCTACGGATGTGGGAATCCCACTCTTGTCTAACTATTACTCCTTCCGGGTACTGCATCTCTGAAAAATTGCTCTTGGGAGTAATTTCAACTTCAACTTTTACCTTCTTCTTTCCTTTCATGTCTGCTACAAGTGCTTTCTTTGATGCCATCGTAAATATCTTGCCTTTTCTCATCTATAACGAGTAAACTAAAAACCCTAGCTCGAATCTGTGTGCCCTAGCTTGAAACCGCGTGCCCTAGCTCCTTCTCAATGGTTCTGATTCGCTCAAACCCTTCACCAATGGGGACACAAGCCTCTTTCATGAAATAGTCTACTCTCCATGTCTAGTTTCACAACGCTCCGCACTTCAACATGATTCTCTCAGCTCGGTCACACTTAGCTCACTCAAACACTTGTGATCGCAAAGGTAAAAATGAACCCGCATCACGTCCTTATATGGATTTTCAAAAAGTTAGTGCATTTATTGCTCCTTCACCTACTAATAATCCTCTCATTAATTAACCATTTTCACAATCTCTACGTGGTACATCTTCATTCCACAACTATAACCTTCTAACACGCCTTCCTACCTTCTGGCTATAGACTTCTCTCCAACACTCTTCCATGCACCTGAGTACCTCGCCACTGTGCCTTCCCCTAGTAGTTTCCACGGTCGTTTCTTACCTTGTGTTATACTATTCCCTCATTTATCTCCATCTATGGTCATCTTTTAGAAGCAATCTCCTCTCTAACATCTCCTTTCCATAGTTAACTAGCACCTATAACAGTTTTGTTCTCATGTGTACTTGGTTGTGAATAACTGCCCCACACGAATGGTATGTGCAGTCCTCCGAGCATGAAAATACTTCAGATGATAATTAACTTCCAATGTGTAAACGCGCTTATTATAAAAAAACACCAAACTAAATTGACAAAGCATGGTGAAGGAGAAGGAAATACATTAATGGAAATAAAGAAAGGAAAACATGTTCTAAATGGCAATACTGCCTTATTACAAACACCAAGAATACTTATTTATAGTAGGGCTTCAACCTACTCCCATTGAAGTAACCAGGTAACCATATTCCATCAAGCATCTCTAACTGGCAAATGCCTGATTCAAGTAAATGAGTGATACCATACGGTCCCAACCAATGCACTTTAAGCTTTCCTAAAGGCCCCTCTTTTGAAGTCAAGTTTCAAAATTTTGAGTTTGTTCCTTGGAGTATTGGATCACGTCGAGCCTGGCATTGTTTGTAGTTTTCCCATTCATGAAGAACAATTTGAAATTCAGGCATAATGGTGAAGTTTATTTCCTTCTTTTTATTTTCTTCCCACAATCGGGAATGATAGGCGTATCTTCCCTATTAATTTTTTCCCCAGAATCCATGGGTAGTACGTGGGCATCTCTTGATTGGATGCAGTTATGGCCATGTTTCAAGCGTCAGTGGAAGCCTCACACATCCAAAATGTGCAACTCCTAGGGGCAGGGTCCAAGGGACAGTCCTCAAATAAAGCACGGGCTTTCCGCGTGTCCCAAGTTCAAAATGAAGGTAAAACAAGCTCAAATCGGCTAAGTATGGAAGGTTCAGCGGACGGTGCCACGTGCCTCATCGGTGTAGCTTCAAGAGTCAAAGTCAGGGAGTAGTTCTCAAACTTGCGCCAGTCCTCCACATGTCCTAGGTCCAAAAGAGAAAGAGTCGATCATTAAAATTGACTAAGTATGGGCGGGTTGACGGAAGTCTCCATGTGCCTTAATGAACACGCAATTTCAGAAGTGAAATCAAAGGGTCAGTCTCCAAGTAGTGCCAGCTTGCCACATGGTTAAAGTCAATGGGGAGATAGATTTGGCCGTTGAAAAGTCCAAGACTGGCGGAAGGAGACATGCGTCAGCTTGGCACAATTTCAGGAGGCATTTCCAAAATGGAAACTCAAATGAGCGCCAACCCTCCACGTGTCTAGGGGTCAACATAAGTCAAGCAAGAAATAGACCCGAATCAACTAAGTATAAAGGAACCGGCGGAGCTCTCCACGTGTCAATCCTGACACAACTTCAAAGGAAAAAAATGCAAAAGGTGTCCGCAGGCCCACTCCAATCAATTCCTTCCATGTGGGAGGCCCAAATTTAAAGTTGTAGAAGCAAATCGAATGGCCCATGTTTTAACTGGTGAAATAATGTAATGGTCGTATATTTTAAAAACCTGGTTTTTCTGCCATTAACGTTTCTTTGCAAATCAAGAATTCGAGAGGGCATGAATGATTGGAATAAGTTGTAATTGTTTCTTTCTTGCTCGAGGAAGTTGTAACCGTCTCTTGCGAGCTATATCATGGGCTTTCAAATCCATTGTATGGGTTGGAATTTTGATATTCTGGAACTATAATTTCTAATTGGAAGAAATCAATACAAAGGTTTTCCCCTTTTTCCTCTATTTTCTCTTTCCTTCTTTCTCTGATATGCGAATCATTTAATCCTTGCATGCTTAAAAACTTTGTGTTCTAGTTTATACAATCTCAAGAACTTTGAGTCTGCGGATTGTGCCCGTTATAAACGTGAATGGTTCTACTCTATATCTCATTTGCTCAATACATATAAGGGTTTTCTCTGCCATCTCTTTTCCCTAAAAGTATTGTCTTCTTCTACCTCCCTCCTCTCTTCAATGTCTTCTATCCTCATGTATTGATAACTTTCCAGGCATAAAACACATTTCAAGATATTGGGAAACCACCATTGAATGAAATATTGTATATTTGTACATAGGTTTTTCCCCTACTTTCAATAAGGGAACCTCTCCCATTAAAGAGGAGGGACTTGCTTGTCCCCTGACTGTGGTTTCATTCCAAGTGCAAATCTGAAACCCAACAGTTTTTGGCGACTCTGCTGGGGATTTGTTCAACAAATTTCCTTTCCTAAAAGAACAACTAATTTGATCATTTCTTTGATCTGGCGACTCTAAGATATACTCGTGGTAGAAGGGATCTTGGAATTGAAGATCCCCAATTTCAACTCTTGGATCAACAAGGTTTTCAACTTCCTCCAACAAGAAGAAATAGAAGAGCTTGTTCCACAAGCACACCTCTTGTTGAAGACAGAGCTTCTGGTAGTAGCATTCCTCAAGCACAACTTAGCCCTAATCTTCGTGCCCTAATTCTTGTTGGTGTCTCAGTTCCATTTCAAGAAATCTTTCCAAGGATGGTAGCACCTCAGCCTTAGGGACAAAGAGTTGGGCCTCTGGCTCTTCCTCAACCATTGCATGAGTTACCTAGGGGTAACAGGAAGAATTTTCCCAAATTTAGAGGTGATGGAAAAGTACACCCTGATGAACACATTGCAGCCTTCATTGTTGCATGTGGGGTCCTTGGAGTTGAACATGAGGATGTCTCTGTTAGGTTGTTTATGGAAACCTTGCAAGAAAATGCTGCAGATTGGTTTTACCATCTTCCTGCTGGGACCATCATTGATTGGACTACTATGAGGACTGAATTTGAGCAATGTTTCAAACCTGCCGAGGATGTGCATGCTTTTCTAGCTTAGATTTCTCAAATCAAGAAGGAGCCACATGAGCCTATGAGAGAATTTTTGGCCAAGTTCAACAAGTTGGTTAACAAGATTCCACTAGATACTAGGCCTGTTGATCAGATTCAGAAGTGTTTCTTCTTGAATGCTCAATTTCCGGAAGTAAGCTATGCCCTGAGGAGAGAAAATCTTGTAACTTTGGATGTTGATAAGAGATTGGCTATTAGTGTGGAAGATGACTTGATCATGTCTGGCAAGCTGAAAAGGGAGTCTTTCAAATCCAAAGCATCTTCTTTTTCTCCTTCTCCTGGAGGTAATGCAGATCAGTTGGTGCAAAAGTTGGCTAATGACCTCATTTCCATAAAAAAGCAATTGGCTCAGCATGCTCCATATCAAGATGTTCCAAGGAAGAACTTTCAACCTAAGAACCGCTTTCCCTCTTCTCAAACTAGGTTGGCTATTGAAGGTCCACCCCTCAAGGTGCCTGTTAATGCTACTTATGAGGTTCTTGAGCCTAATGATGAGGAAGAAAATGGGCTCTATGATGAACAAGAAGAGGAAATTGATGAAGAACTGGAGGAGCCTGGTGGTTCTCGAGTTCATTTCCTCACCACTGAGGGTGTGGATGATCAAGATGACTATGATGATGTAGTGGCTGAGATGAACAGTGAATCATATGTTGTTATGACCCGGGAGTAGACCAACAAAAAGGAAAAAGTGGTGCAACCTGAAAAAATATCCAAGGAGTACCCCATCACCATCCCGGTGATTGCAAGAAGAGGAGCTCCTATTCCTACTACTTCCACCCAAAAGGTAAGCTCTTCTAGTCCTTCTTCCTCTACTTCTGCTTCTGAGAATTCTTGTCCAACAAATGATAAAGCTGATAGATCAAAAGCTCCTCCTACTCCTAATAGTGATTCCCCATCCACATCTGGATCTTTTGATATTATAGACCATCTTAAAAAGACCAAGATTCAGATTTCTGAGGCAGAGTTCTATCAAACCCATCCTAAAGCCTTTACCAAAATGGTTAACTTTGTAAATTCTAAATCTAAAACCCCAACCCATTCTTCTAAAGGCCTTTTTCCCACTCTTTCTTCTCTACCTCAACCCAACCTTGTGGTTGTAGTCACTTCACCCAATGAGAAGATCAAACACTTCTATGTGACTCTCCTCATAGCTGGCTACAAGCTTAGCAATTGTTTCATTGATTCTGGTGCATCTGATAATGTAATGCCTACAAAAGTGGCTCATGCTTTGGGTCTAACCCTAACCCACACTTATGGCTCTTGCTATTCCATGGAAAGTAGAGAAGTGCCTTTGGTTGGGATAATCAAGGATGCACAAGTAGCTTTTGTTGCTTTACCAGAGAAGAAGGTCTTGGCTACCATCTTGGTTGTTGATATCCCTCCTTCCTATGGCATGTTGCTAAGTAGGAACTTTTGTAAAGATGTTGGAGGTGAAATCCAAATGGATTGGTCATATGCCTTGATCCTGTCAATGGGAAGATGAAGAAGCTACTTCCTGAGAAACAAGCAGAGTATATTGTGCAAAAGATAGATGATCCTAAAGCACAAATAGTGTATGAAGACATTGGGCATGGGAACTACATGATCATGTCACAAGAGGAGACAAGTCTGCCAAAGGAAGTGTTGCTTGATCCTAATGGTGTGTGGACTTTGGAAGTTTGATGGAAGTTGTTCTTCAGCTAGTTCTAGAGCTGGTGTAGTGCTTATTTCTCCTGGGGGTAAGGTTCATCCTTTCTCTTTCAAATTTCAGTTTGAAAATACCAACAATACTGCCAAGTATGAGGCCCTTATTCTTGGGTTGAGCATGGCGAAGGAAATGGGAGTGAAGAACCTTCTTGCTCGTGGAGATGTCGAGCTAATTGTAAAACAAGTTAGAGACCTTTATCAGGTAAAGAGCAGAATGTTGAAACACTATAGGAATCTAGTATGGGATTCCATTGAATTCCTTGATGCTTTTTCCATTGAAGTTGTGCCAAGGGAAAGGAACACTAGGGTTGACTCTCTACCTGTTTCAGGGTCCTTGTTGATTCCTCGCCCTGATTTCCCTCAGGAGAAATTCACCATTGAGCTGATCCATAGACCCAATGTGCCTGACAATGTAAATAATTGGAAAGTTTTCAATGATGACCAGCATTTGCTTTCTTTCTTGGAGCTCAAAGACAACTTTGATCAGTTGTACTTTGAAGGAAGTGACAATCTGCCTAGAGAGTGTGTGTCATCAAATGAAGAGGGTGTCAAAGAAGAGATGGATCAAGATGGATGCATCAAATTGAAAGGCAACAAAATTCCTAAAGGGCTGGTGATTTTGGAGGATCTTTTTGATAAACATGATAGATATATGAAGTCTAAAGTTTCCCAAGGATCTCAGCAATCTGCTGAGACTGAGAAAGTGAATATTGGGAGTCTTGATGATCCCAAAATGGTCAACATTGGAAAATATTGCACTTAGGAAGAGAAAACGAAGGTGGTGAATTTGTTGAAGAGGTATGTTGATGTTCTATCTTACTCTTATGATGATCTTAAGGATTTTTAGCCTAAAGAAATGCAACATTTCATTCCTCTTAAGCATGGGATCAAACCCTTCAAACAGAAGCAAAGTCAATATAATCCAAAGATAGCTGATACAATTTTCCAAGAAATACAAAAGCTTCTGAAGGCTAGGATCATCTTCCCCATCCACCATTCAACGTGGATTGCTAATATAGTGTCTGTCAGGAAGAAGAATGGTGAGATCCGGATCTGTGTGGACTTCAGAAATCTAAATCAGGGTTCTTTGAAGGACAATTATCCTCTCCCCATGATGGACCAAGTATTGCAAGTTGTTACAAGGCTCAGAGATGCTATCTATGTTAGATGGATTCTTGGGGTACAATCAAGTAGAGGTGAATACTACAGATCAACATAAGACTGTCTTTACTACTCCTTGGGGCACCTTTGCATACAAGAGGATGCCATTTGGTCTCATCAATGTTGGTGCTACTTTCCAAAGGGCCATGGACTTGGCTTTTGGAAGTTTGAAAGGGAAATGCATTGTTGTGTATTTGGATGACTTGACAGTGTTTTCTAAAGCCAGAACAGATCACTTTCAACACCTTGAAACAGTATTGCAGAAGTGTAGAGAGCATGGAATTTCTTTAAACCCTAAGAAGTCTATGTTTTGTGTCACAGAAGGAAAGTTGTTGGGACACATTGTTTCAAAGGAAGGGATCAAGATTGATGCGGAGATATTTCAGGCCATCCAGCAAATTCCTCTTCCATCAAGTAAGAAAGGTATCCATTCTTTCTTTGGTAAGATCAATTTCCTAAGGAGATTCATCACTGATTTTACAGAACTTACTATGAGCATTGCTTGCATGATGCAAGGGAAGAAAACTTTTGGTTGGTCCTCTGAAGGGAAGAAATCATTTGAGGACATTAAATAGGCTATTGCAAAGACTCCAATCTTGGCGTGCCCTGACTTTAGCAAATATATCATTATCTATTGTTATGCCACTGAAAATACCCTAGTTGTGTTAGCCCAGAAGAATGTTAAAGATCATGAGCTCCAAATTACATTCATGAGTTATGTCTTGAAAACTCATGAGATGAAGTACACCATGATGGAGAAACAATTTTTTGCAGTTGTCAAAGATGTCAAGAAGTTTAGGTTTTACATCCTTAATTCTCATTCTGTGGTGCTGGTGTCTGAGACAACAATCAAATCCATGCTTACTCAACAAGAATTTGGAACCAAAAGAGGTAATTGGGTAGCAAAGGTGCAAGAGTATGATCTTGACATCAGGACAACAAAGTTGGTTTGGGGTAATGGCCTGTGTGAACTCATTGTTGAAGGAGCTGCCAAGGAATTGTCCAAAGATGGAGTTGATGTCCCTATTGTTTTGTTCCTCAGCTCATTAGATGTATGGTATTCTAACATTGCTCACTTTCTGACCTATGGAGAGTGTCCATCTCACTTGAGTGCCAAAGATAAGAGAGCCATCAAACTGAGGTTTGCACAATATGTACTATGGGAGAATGCTTTGTTCAAATGAGGCATATATGGAAGGTTTTTGAAGTGTGTAGACAAGGAGCAACAAAAGAATTTGTTCTCTGCTTTTCATGACCAAGCTTGTGGAGGTCATTTCTCCTCCGCTGTAACAGCTCATAAAATACTTCGTGTTGGTTATTATTGGCCCACTCTATTAAGAGATGCATCAAAATGGGTTGGTAAATGTGAAGCATGCCAAACATTTGTTGGAATACCTAAGTTGGTTGTTTTTCCACTAAAAAGCTGAATTTTCTAGTGCGAGTCAGTGACCTGTTCACCTAAAATTTATAGTTTAATTTTTTTAGGGGTCAACTTCACCTACCCTTGAAACTATCCCTTATATAATCCTATATTATTCGCTAGGTAGAACACTACTAGCTCACTCATACCACCTGGGGGCATATGTATTATCAAGTACAGTAAATGTGCGATAGGAGGGCAGAGGCTGCAGATGCGCGACAGAGAGTTTTGACGCACGACAAGAGTGTGGAGGAAGTAGATGCGTGACAGAGAGTTTTTTGACGCACGACATGCAGATTTTGTTGTCATGCGACCAGACGGCGGAGGCTGCAGACGCACGACAAAATATTTATTGTCGCGCATCAACAAGGTGGTTGTCACACATCAACAAACCTCGCTAACACACGTCAATCACCTTGTTGACGTGCATCAACAAGGTGGTTGATGCACATCAGCAAGGTTCATTGATGCGCGATAACCACCTTGTTGACGCGTGACAGCAAATCTCTATCACACGTCTGCAAACTTCTGTCACACCACTTAAAAATTAGGCAAAAAATTTGTTGTCAAACCCCCAAAAATTTTACCTTCCCGCGAAACCAGTTCCGAGGTATTCACCAGGTATTTTCCACCTCCGATTTTTAAGAGGTCTCTTAAAATGAACCCTGGATGATCCCTTTCAACAGTGGGGATTGGATTTCATTGGAACACTTAACCCACCTTCCAGTGTTGGACATACCCATGTGTTGACTGCCACAGATTACTTCACCAAGTGGGTGGAAGCCATCCCAGTCAATAGCACTACTTCCGAGGTAGTTTGCAACTTCATTAAGAAGAACATATTGATCAGGTTTAGGACCCCAAACAAAATTTTGACTGATAAAGCTTCCAACTTTTCTTCTACTGAGATGATGGACTTCTACTATGGGTATGGGATCTCACTTGCTCATTCTTCATATTACCTCCCCCAAGGGAATGGATAGGCAGAATCAACAAACAAGAACTTGGTGAACATAGTTAGAAACCTTGTAAATGATTCTCAGAGGAATTAGCATAAAAAGCTCTATGATGCACTTTGGGCTGATAGAATTACACCCAAGAGAGCAATTGGAATGTCTCCTTTCCAAGAGTGTATGGTGTGGAAGCTCAACTGTCAGTCACGGTGGAATTTCCAGCCTTGCATCTGATGAAAACCATTGAAGATTCAAGTTTCAATAGCTCTTTGGACAAGAGAATTTTGTACCTTCAGAAGCTTGATGAGGACATATTGCAAGTGGTTGGCAAAATAGTAGCTCATCAGTTGAAAGTGAAGGCTTTGTTTGACAAGAAAGCCAAACCCAGATTTTTCCAAGTGGGTTACATTGTGCTACTTTCGGACAAAAGACGTGAGCCACGAGGAAGTCATGGTAAGTTTTATTCTCTTTAGCTTGGTCCTTTTAGAATCAAATATTTTGCTGGAGAGAACTCTTTTTATCTAGATTACATGGATGATTCTCCTCTCCCACTTCCTTATAGTGGGCAGTATCTGAAGTTGTTCAAGTCCTAAGTGACTAGGCAGTCCTGTATATTTTGTACAGTGTTTTGGTTTTGGGTCATTCCTTTGTGTTTCGTTTATGTTCTTCCCTTTTGGTTTGTTTTCTTTCTTTTCCCGTCTTGTGTGTGTTGCCTTGTATTGGTTTTGTTTTTGACTCCTTTGCCCAATGGATAAGGCACTAGTCCTCTTTCCCAAAGTTATTTGCAGTTCCTGATCTTGCCTTGTGTCTTTATTCCAAGCCAAGTCATCCCCAAAAAGAGCCAGTTGTTGTCGTCCTCAAAATTCCCCTCTTTTGAAGTCAAGTTTCAAAATTTTGAGTTTGTTCCTTACAGTATTGGACCACGTCGAGCCTGGCATTGTTTGCAGTTTTCCCATTCAGGGAGAACAATTTGAAAGTCGAGCGTAATCGTGAAGTTTCTTTCCTTCTTTTTATTTTTCTTCCCGTAGTCGAGAATGACAGGCATATCTTCCCCTTTATTTTTTTCCCCAGAATCCACGAGTAGTATGCGGGCATCTCTGATTGGATGTAGTTTGATCGTGTTTCAAGCATCAGCGAAAGTCTCCATGTGTCCAAATGGCACAACTCCAGGGGTAGGGTCCAAGGGACAGTCCTCAAATAAGCACAGGCTTTCCGCTTGTCCCAAGTTCAAAATGAAGGAAAAATAAGCTCGAATCGGATAAGTATGGAAGGTTCAGTGGACGGCGCCATGTGCCTCATCGACGCAACTTCAAGAGTCAAAATCAGGGGTAGTTCTCAAACTTGCACCAGTCCTCCACGTGTCCCAAGTCCAAAGAGAGAGAGCCGATCATTAAAATTGTTTAAGTATGGGTGGGTTGGTGGAATTCTCCACGTGCCCTAACGATGCAATTTTGCAAGTGAAATCAAAGGGTCAGTCTCCAAGTAGCGCCAGCTCGCCACGTGGTTAAAGTCAATGGGGATACAGAGTTGGCCGTTGAAAAGTCGAAGACCGGTGGAAGGAGACACGTGTCATCTCGGCGTAATTTCAGGAGGCGTTTCCAAAATGGAAACTCAAATGAGCGTCAGCCCTCCACGTGTCTAAGGGTCAACAGAAGTCAAGCAGGAAATAGACCCAAATCAGCAAAGTATAAAGGAACCGGAGGAGCTCTCCACGTGTCATCCTGGCGCAGCTTTAAAGGCAAAACATGCAAAAGGCCTCCGCAGGCCCACTCCAATCAATTCCTTCCACGTGGGCGGCCCAAATTTAAAGTTGTAGAAGCAAATCAAATGGCCCATGTTTTAACTGGTGAAATAATGTAATGGCCATATATTTAAAAAAATTGGTTTTTCCACCATTATTGTTTCTTTGCAAATCAAGAATTCGAGAGGGAGCAAATGATAAGAATAAGTTGTAATTGTTTCTTGCTTGCTCGAAGAAGTTGTAACTATCTCTTGCAAGCTATATCATGGGCTTTCAAAACCATTGTATGGGTTGGAATTTTGATATTCTGAAACTATAATTTCTAATTGGAAGAAATCAATACAAAGGTTTTCCCCTTTTTCCTCTGTTGTCTCTTTCCTTTTTGCTCTGATTTGCGAATCATTTAATCCTTGTATGCTTAGAAACTTTGTGTTCTAGTTTATAAAATCTCAAGAACTTTGAGTCTGCAGATTGTGCCTATTATAAACGTGAATGGTTCTACTCTATATCTCATTTGCTCAATACATATAAGGATTTTCTCTGCCATCTCTTTTCCCTGAAAGTATTGTCTTCTTCTGCCTCCCTCCTCTCTTCAATGTCTTCTATCCTCATGTATTGATAACTTTCCAAGCATAAAACACATTTCAAGATATCGGGAAACCACCATTGAATGAAATATTGTATATTTGTACATAGGTTTTGCCCCTGCTTTCAATAAGGGAACCTCTCCCATTAAAGAGGAGGGACTTGCTTGTCCCCTGACTATGGTTTCATTCCAAGTGCAAATCTGAAATCTAACAGCCTATCATGTCATGCCTTCTACTTGGCCTTTTCCTGCTTCTGACTCCAACGTGTTATGGCGCGCCTCTCATCCAACTGTATCAATTCATCAATTCTTTATTCTAATGCTCACTCATCGGCTAGACCTCCATCACGCGTAATACACAAATAAGGTAACATGAAGTCCATAGGAAGAACTTCTTTTACGCCAAACACCAACTGAAAGGGTGTGGCCTTGTTCAACCTCTTATATGTTGTTCTCTATGCCCAAAGCACGGCAAAAAATTTATCATCTCAATCTTTCCTTCCAACATCACAATTTTTTGTCAATGTCTAGCTCAAAATCTTGTTGAACGCCTCAGCAGTCCCATTTTCCTGAGGATGATAGGGTGTAGTCTTGTGATGCACAATCATAAATTCATCTAATAGTATCCTGATTGTCTCATTCAAAAAATGTGTACCCCTATCACTTGTTAAGCTCAGTGGGAATCCATACCTTATAAGAACATTTTCCCATAAGAACATGGCTATTGTAGTTGTTGTACAATCCTTGGTAAGTGTTTCTTCTTCCCACCTTGTAAGATAATCTATGTAAGTGATGATGTAACGTGATCCAGTTCTAAGCGCGGCTGATGAAATAGGACCCACAAAGTCTATAGCCCATTTCTCAAACGGATTTGCACTAGGAATAGGTCTTAAAGGCATTTCATCTCTTTTCCCAAGTTTACCAAGGAGCTAACAGTGATCACATGCCATACAATATGCTTTATAATCTTTATAGAGGTTCTCCCACCATAATCCAGCAAGTAGAATCTTGTGCGTAGTGGCGTCACATATATAGTGCCCACCTGCAATACCACCATGAGCCTCTTCTATGATATTTGTGTACTCGTGCTCTAGTACACATCGGGCAATACTTCATCTCAGCCTAACTTGTATAGGTCACCATTGATCAACATAAAAGATGTCGCGTGAATTGCAAGTTGTTTCTTCTCTAAGGATTTCATTCCTTCTAGCGTCATATCTATACGTAAAAAGACAGCAATATCCTCCAATTCTGAAGGTGCGCATTGTAACCTGTACAACTCTGCATCTAGCATTGTATCTTCATTTTTTTGTGCGTCCTCCCCTGACTGAATTCTTGATAAATGATCCGGGCCATAATTACTTTTACCTGATTTTACCACAACTGTGAAATCAAATTCTTGGAATAAGAGAATCCATCGACATAGGCACCCCTGTAAAAATGGTTTGTTTACCAAGTATTTCAAGGCCATGTGATCGGTATAAAATACAAATGGTGTTGCTAGCAGGTATTGTCTAAATTTATGTAGTGCGTTGATCATTGAAAGGCTTCGCACTCAGAGTTGCATAATTCTACTCTGCATGAGTCAACTTTCTACTAGCAAAACAGATAGGATGATCTATAAGTCATTCTTCAGGCTGAGTTAACACCGCGCCAATGGTCGTGCTAGAGGCATCCACATGTACATGAACCAATTGGTTCCATGAGGGAAAACACATAATAGGCACTGTAGTAAGTCTCTCCTTAAATGCCTCAAATGTGCATTGTTGCGGTTCTCCCCAATAGAATTTCCCTTTTCCCTTTAGTAACTCTTTCGAGGGTGCGGAAATCCTAGCATATCCTTTGATAAATTTTCTATAATACACAGTCTGACCCAAGAATCCATGCACCTCACTCTGACTAGTAGGCTCTTCCTAGCCTATAATAACTGCAACCTTAGCTGGATCCACTAACAAACCTTCCTTGCAGATGATGTGCCCTAACAAAGTGCCAAAATGTGTAGCAAACATACACTTCTTAATGTTTAAAGAGATGCATAATTGTCTACATCTTTGAAACATCAAGCACAAATCATCACAATGATTCTTAACAAGTCCATACACCATCCAATCATCCAAGTAAACATGTAAGAAATTGTGAATAAAATCCTGGAATGCTTGAACAATTATGCGCGAAAATACATAAAACACATTTTTCAGACCAAAGGGCATCACAGTATATGCAAAACTTCCCATTCAGTGGTGAAAGTCATTTTCTCTTGATCCTCCTATGAAATCCTAACCTGATGATACCTAGAGAATCCATCTGTAAAAGAATAGATTTCTTTCCCTGCAACGCCTTCTAATATCTCATCTGTGAAAGGTGCAACAAAGGGACCAATCATACATGCAGAATTTAGTTCCCTGTAATCCACACAAATCATAATCTGACCATCTTTCTTTATATTGATGACCATAGGGCTAACCCACTCTGATTCTTCTAGGGGCTTAATGATGCCAGATTTCAACATCTTGTCAATTTGTTCCTTAACTTTTACACGCAGGTTAGGGTTCATTCTATAGGGTCTTTTCCTGACTAAGCATGCACCTTCCTTAAGCTTAATCTTCATCTCTCCTAATGATCCATGCACTCCTTTTAATTCATGGTAGCCCCTAGGAAATAAGTCCTAAAAATCACATACTAACTCAATGATTTTTGCCACTTTAGAATTAGTCCAGTAATCCACAATTGTTTCCTCCTTAGGCTCAACATCCATGCCAATGTTTACTTTCTTGGTCTTCATAGGTTCATGATAGGCGCACACGTTTTTATCCGCACTGTCTAATACCTCACGCGTACCCGCTGAATGATCTATATCTAGATCTTCTACTTCCTCATCATCCACTATGTAGACCATCTTTCATTTTTCCCTCTCAACGCAAGCGCGCTTAAGTAGCATGGTATTTATCTCTTCTTCTTCATCAAAGTGCGCTCTTGAGTCTGTCTCACCAAATAAATACTAAATGAGTTCTTCTGCTTTTTCACTGTCTCCCATAGTTAAGCGCTTTATAACCCTTAATGCCTCTTCCACTGGAGGTTTAGTAGAAGAAGTAGTCAAATGTCTGGATGATTCCTGCAATCGAATCCTACCAATTTCAGTCGCTCTATGTAGCTCCACATATACATACCAAGCGTGTGCACAGCCTTCTAAAGTGGAATAAAATTTGTGCACCCATAGCGAAGGTGGTAAAGCTTCCTACCCCTCTGTCTAGAGCCTCTCAAACTTATGAACGTGGTGTTGAATAGGTTGATTACCATGATATGTGGACATTTGAGTAGGTGCATTTCTCTTGAAAAATTGAGTTGTTAGAGCAATCTTGGCTTCATTCCATTCTACAATATTATCCTTGTGAGCCACCCACCAGTGTGATGTTGTCCGGCGCAAGGTATATGCTAACATATTTCTTCTTTCAACTTGGTTTGTCCACCATTCCTCCATGGAGTGTAGAAATACCGTATGGTCTCCTTCTCCAGTGTACTGAGGTACAGAGTTGTTACCTATCCTCCTAATACAACGAGGTTTTCTTCTCCGCGCAAATGTGCTTCTTACTTTGCGTCCAACGATCTCATAAGTGTCATGAGCCCAATTATCACAAGCAATACTTGTTGTATCACTAATAGACTATGCATCTTCCCACTGGAGGATTCCTTTCTTAGATGGCTTGAGTACTTCTGGGTCCCGAATGGCGCGTACATAAATCCTGTTCAGATATTCCTCACTCAATGGCTCAATATAAGGTGCAGATTTCCCATCTGTTAAAGGGATAATAACTCTTTCTTCCTTGTTCTCAAAACTTATATATCCCTTGTTGAAGAGTAAATTAGCATTATTTACGTAACACCAAGGGTGCCCAAGCAGAGCTGGGAAACTATCTACTTCTGCAAGTGCTAAAACCTCAAAATCCCCAGCAAACTTGGCCCCTTGTATAGTAATGGATGCATCTTTTAAAACTCCGATGGGAGTGGCCTCAGTTCGATTGGCCATGAACAGTACATTAGAAGATGGCTACAATGGAGGTCTCCCCATCTGGACCCATGCATCTAAAGTAAGCACATTCACATCCACGCATGTGTCAATCAATATATTACTCAATAGCCATACATCCACAATAACATTCACAGTGATCTCCTTGTCATAATCTAAGCAACGAGGGGGAAGATTTGCATACAAGGTCTGACGTCCATTCTCAATACTTGCACGCAGAGTGTTTCCCTTTAGCCAATTCCCTAGTAATGGAATGATATTCTCATGGTGCAGCATTTTGCATACCTCCTTCAAGTCATCAATATCCGATTGGACCGTCTCGGTTGCCTTCTTCTATTCCATCTTCCGTGATTGCTCCTTTAAACATTGTATGTCACCCTGAAGATTTCAGAGTACCTCCATGGTCTCCTGATAAACCTCCTTCTAGTGCACAAGATTCAGATACCTTACATGTAAAACATCCTCCTTGGTGATGGTAGGCTTCTACTGTAACACTTCACTGGCGCGCGTAGCTTCAGCACGTGTAGTAATCTTCATAGTTAATACCTTAGGTTCCGATGCCAACTTTGGCATTCACTAATTTTCCATGGCAACGTTATATTCTAACCATCCATGTACACCCTTGTTTTCCTATTTATGTTTCTTGCTAAGATGCTCATATAGGCCCGAGCATTCCTCATAGCTATGACTCTTCCCACAAAAAGAACAAGTAATATTTTGAGGACATTTGTGCATGTAGTGGTCAGGATATCCACATGTAAAGCAGGTTCTACGAGGAAACTCGCCTCACCCACCACCACGGCCTCGACCCCCGAATCCACCACAGTATCCTCAACATATGCCATGTCCTCCTTCAATGACACCCCTTGTTCTGATCACAGTGCGCTTGATAGTGATCCCAATCCTGGTGCTCACCTTTACCCTTAGAGTTATCTGATACTCTTGTCTATCGCACACCAATATCTATAGCATCATGGATCTGACCAATCAACCTGTAGTCTTTTGTATCATGAATCGTGGACTAGAAAATCTTACAATAGCAAGATACATTATTCCTTTTAACACATGTAATAATGGGAAGTGGCTAACGTCATGGTTCAGATGACATATCTCACAGTCTAGCAATAATGAATGCACTGACCTACAAGGTAAACTATCCTTGGTGTGCCCTTCCACTTCATAGTCTGTACACCAAATCCCAGTGTGTGTCTCATGTGTTGAATTTGCCGATAGTTTCTCCAACTATTTTGCCATAACTGCAATCTGTGCTTCCATGAATGGGTTGACTCTAGTGTCTATACTTCCAACTACCTCAGTGTGCAAAGTTACTTCAAGTGCTTCACATGGATCAGTGTGTGTCTTATGTGACAGCACCCTTCTAAAAGGTGTGATCAGACCTCCAACAAACCATTGTGCATGTTGGCTTGCATGTATATCATAAGAAAGCTTAGACAAAAGTGTTTTGAAATAGGCATCATACTCTCAGACACTCTCAGTAGTGTCCTTGCTTAATATCCTTGAGCGCGCTTATACTCTTCTGCTCAAATTCAAGGATATAGAACTCTTTAAGGAAAGCATCTTTTAATGTTGCATAATCTATGCAAGTTTGATCAGGGTCAAACTTATGTACCAACTGTGTGCACGTCCCTGTAATGTAGTTACAAATTGACTTGCCTTGTGCTCAGAAATTGTGATCCCTTTTGCACGCCACAGTATCTCACGCATGTGCACATGTTCAGCAACATCTTTATGCCCCTACTCTGGAAGACGGAGAGACATCTCCATGTAAATATTCTAGGGTTGGTGCGGACCCTTTCCACCTGATACAGAACCTCTTGTGTTACCTTTGCCTCTAGAACCACCAAATCCACCAGAACTAGAGCCACCTATACCCCCTGATCCTCCAACTATAGCCGGAAATGAACCAGAAGATGTACTTCCCTATGTCCCAACAATAGTATTAAATTGAACTCCTATAGTCTGTGTGGTGGTACTACTCCCATAAGTGAGTCCAAAATTCAGCGACGCTCAATTTTTGTGCTGATGATGCACCTGAAAGGGTACCTCCAAACAAAAATGAAGACGTTTGCCATGCCATGGATGTACTTGCTATGTGACTTACTCCTATTTCCCTACTACCCAAATTAGCTTGCTGACTATTAGATGTACTAGATACTGGAAAACCAAGCACAAGGGCTAGGTTTCCAGGTAGATTCAGATGCTCATTTGCGGCTCAGGTTGTCTTTGTTGGCATGCTCCCTTGTGAGGCCGAGGAGGGTTCCCTGTCATGCTTTTCCAAATGGGAGAGTTCCAGATGCTCTAGCTCCATGCCTTCTGTGTGAGCTCCAAATCCTTCACGAGCCATCTCTCTCCTCAATGCCATCCGCTCTGTAATATCTCGATGCTTCTCCATCTCCCTTTCGCATGCCTCATTATACTTAAGTCACCTTTCTTCTCTCTACCTTTCTGTCATTAGGTCCACCATCTTTCACCAAACCTGCCCCCGCACATGGTGGGGTTTAGCTAGCCATCGGTTTTTCTTCCAAGTTCAGGGTCACCATCAAGACCTTGATCGCCAGTGGAATGCCTTGCAAGTAAGTTCCCCTAGGATAATGTAAAAATTGGAATTCAGCTACCTCCAGGAAAGAATAAGTGGAAATTGAGTACTCTAGGATATAGTTGTTCAAAACACCACGAAACCAAGTATCTACAGCACGTGTCCAAATCAGATCAACATCATAAAGGGCCTAAAATTCTCCCCGCATCTAGAAAAGTGTGCAATACCTCCAATTCTGTTTAGACTCATAAGCAACCAATCACTCGTACAGTTCTACCGGGAAGATAGTAAAGAATCTCTCATACAAACAATCATATAGATTTTGTTCCACCCACGCGCATGCGTCAAACTCAAATCCAATGTTGAACCTTCATGTGTACTCTTCTTCTAGATATTTTATCCACTCCTCAACACTTGCTAGGGTCAACTGGTACGTCTTAATCGCGAACCATCCTGAAAAAAACTGAAAAAAG
Source organism: Taxus chinensis (assembly GCA_019776745.2). Taxonomy (NCBI): domain Eukaryota; kingdom Viridiplantae; phylum Streptophyta; class Pinopsida; order Cupressales; family Taxaceae; genus Taxus; species Taxus chinensis. The sequence goes on from CM034152.1 coordinate 778,730,546, forward strand.
AGGTCCCAGCAATGGAACCAATTATGCAACTTAGAATCTACCACGAATAACCCAGGTACGCTCGCACATCACCTAGCCTGAGCTAAGCGCTCACCCAAAGCACGTAAAGGTACTAGGCCCCTCTTTAGGGTTGTTTGTGCAGGATGTTAGTGTGTTGAAGATAGAGCATATTCAAAACCATAATAAGTACAAACATTCCACAGAGCATAACCATTCAATAGTGTATAACCAAATCTAAATCTTGAGGAATCATGAATTAAACAATAATTATGACAAGATTGATCATACGATAACCAATTACATTCATGTTAACAACTTATTCATCCAATATACTCCATTATATTTAACACTGAAAAACATATAAGTTTCTTACATCATATAACATTACCATAAGTTTATGCACGCATCAGGTCCAGTAGCATAACTCTACAATAATTTGAGTGTGTCTAAACTACACAAACTAATACATACTTATAGGGGTGGGGACTTTCCCTTCACAGCCTATGCACTTCCGAAAATAGGTCGCATGCTGAAAATAGCCATGCATCTTTACAAAAATATGCGCACATCCAAGTGTGCTAATAATAGATCTCCTATAATTAACTAGCAGTAGTAATCCTATTATCATCCCAAACTTATGCATGGCGCTTAGTAGATGCTCATCCCCAAAATAGCATTTGCATGTTGCGTAAGTCATCATCCCATTGTGTGCTCCGCATGCTATCTCCAAAAATATCCCGTAACCATTAAAAATGGCTAAGTCCCGAATCAGCTTGTCTTGGCGCGCGTTTCCTTCCCTATCTTTTCGCGCCTTCAAATGCGCCTTGTTCCCCGCGTGTGAATCTTCTGTGTGTCTTTAGAAAAATATTGTCTGCTCAACAACCCCTTTCCCTTTATTGGCCCCTTGACCTTGTTTGAACCCATCTTCCTCATGATCTCTGCTTCATTCTCTTCCTCTTTTTTCCATTTGGCTTGACACCCATCTCGGATAAGTTTTGTGGATCAAAACCATTCTCGTGTTGACCCCTGCGACCTAGCTCGAGCTCATGTTGTTGTCTCTCTTGCGTAGATCTTCTTTGTGGCTCAATCTCTACCTGTGTGTTATCGTCTTATATTTTGTGAGCTCGGCCCACTCGAGTCTCTATCTTTTGGGTTGGCCTTTCCGGCCATATCTCAAATCTTTTAAAATTGACCCACTTCTACTCACCCTACTCCTTGCGACCATTAACCACGTTCCTCCCCTATCTCGTCGGCTATAACCGACCTAACTCACCCATCGAATCGTGAGCTCTTCCTCAAGCCCCACCCTCACCTCACCATGTGGCGCCCTTAAACTCTCTCATTGACCTGCTTGAACCTTTTTTCCCTCCCTTTAATTTTAAATCCCACTTTTTTATAAGCTTTACTTTTTATTTTTTAAACTTAGGTTCTATTTTAATTTTTAGCCTACATTAAAATAAACTTAGGTTATATCTTTATAAGCATAGCATATGCTTAGTTATTTTAAGGAAGGAAATTTTAAAATTATGTCTTTAATTGGCTTAGAGCTAGCTAATTTTTTAATCTAACGCCTTTAGTTTTTTTATTTCCCTTTTTGTTAATTAAAATTAATTGGGCAAATATATTGAAAAACTAGCATTACTGGGCATTTTTTTGGCTAATGTGATCTAGAGGTGTTTTTTGGTGTTTTCCATTTTTCTAGAGGCCCCTTCTTGGCATTTTTTCACTAACGTGCCTTTGGAGAACCTTGTGGAGGTTTGTAGTGCATTTTGGAAGGTTTTGTTCGCATTTTGGGAGGTCTTTTTACTCTTTCAGAGTCATTCTTCCTTGTAGAGTTCTTGTTATTGCTTATGGGATAGTGATCATGTTTGTCACGTCTTTGTGGCAAGGGATCCCCCTTTTGCAATGTGAGACACATTTTTCTCACATGGAACTTTGTGTTTTTCCCCTTTATTTTGTTTTCTCCTTTTTTGTGCTTGTTATAGAGTTGTTTCATTGCTTTCAACTAAAAATCATTGTGACCTCCACTCTTGCACAAATTTTCACCTATTGCAAATTGAGTGGCCAACTATTTCATGTCGAACGAACACACCTTATTGCAATCAATGCATTGTTTATAAAGTGTCTCAAATATGGGGTTAAGCATTTTTATGGGGTGTTATAATCACATGCAAACACATTCTTGGTTGAGTCTAACATCTTGCAACCTTATGTGTGTTCTCGCACCATTATTTTTACATTCTAGATGCATTTTTGGTTAATTTTGATGTCCACTTGAGCGTGTTTGTCCTTATGACTCTTTTGTACTTTTCTTTTTTTTGCGAATGCACCATGAAGGATGTTCTGTCTATACTTATGCTTCATAGGACCAGTACTACATCACATCCTCCACCACTTCTTCTTGGTAGGGATAATTATCCACTTTGGAGTTTGAGCATGTAATGTTTTCTCATTCACGATGGCCTCTATCTATTCTTGTATGGACAAGTACTTGCCCCCAGTGATCCTAGTCAGTTTGAAGAATGGTTTAACACTTGTAGCATGGTTGTTGGTCATTTATTTACATACATTTCCAAGCCTCTCCACCATCATTTGGCACACATGGAGTGTCATTTCATTTTTTAGAGAATTCTTCAATCATTATTTGGAGACCCTTCAGAGATTTCCATTGTTGCTCCTTCTTTTGATATTGTTATTTCCATACCTACTTCATGTGATGATAGCTCTACCGACACATATTTCCTTGTTCATATTCTTGATGATGAGGTTTTTTCTTCTAATTATTATGATGAGAGTGCTAATGAGGATACCTCTCCTCCATCTCTTAGTCACCCTTCAGAGAATACCCCCTCTTTACCCATCAGACATCAAGAAGACATGTTCCCAACTTCATACCTTCATTAGATTTATCTCCATTCCACATCCATTGTAGGAGGCTTCTTCCACTCCTACTTGTGTTGATGATTCACACTTGACAGACATTTCTCTTTTATTTTTCGAGCAACCCTTTTGGGACGAGTATCTATCAGACCTTAGATTTCTCTTCATAGAGCCTAATTGTATTACAGTATAGGGAGTTGCTCTTCCATTTTCTGACCTTCACACATTTGTACTTTGGAGGAGTCCTTCATCACCTTTGTTGGGAGTGCCCCTTCTAGGATTTCTACCACTTCCACTATGTCGCAGACCATCACTAATCCACCTCTGCTTTTGGATCCTCTTTCTATAGTTGTGGGAGTTTTTGAGCCTTCACGTCATATGGACATTCTTTTGGTGAGTGATCCATTCCCCCACTCTGATTGTATTCAAGTGAATAAACTAACCTAAGTTACTTAATGAAAACTAACACCAAGTAGCCTCCATAACTAAGCTAATCTATCAAAAACACCATGATAAAGCTATGTAAGGAAAAAACCAACTGTTGCATCCAATTAAACATGAAACACTAAGTCATCCCTTGTTATTTTTTATCGGCTTTCTAAATTGTAGTTGCTCCTTTTGTTGAACCGATCATGATTACGATGTGATCAAAGGAAGGCTATCTCCATGAAGAGGAAAGGATCTCACCAATATGCTTGATTGTCATGTATGGTTCTTTCTTTACTACTCTTTGCAAGTAGAGGATAGAATGGACGCTAGATCAATAAGCTTTTCAAAGTATAAAATGCTCTTATCATGTGCATATAGTGTAAAAGTGAAACACTAGTGTAAGATTGGAATGGAGGTAATAGGTTCTTTATATGGATTTCCAATTTGGGAGAAGTTAGAAACCTAGAGAATGTGGGATGAAGATAAAGTAGAATTAGAAAAGGATAACCATGATTAGAAGGAATTAATTAGTGATTAGCAATTCATGGGAGTTGGAAAGGATTTTATTAATCAACTAGGACTAATTAATAGGCCAAAATAAGCTTTAAGAAGCCATTTGGAGGTGATTTAGAAAGAAATTGATATAATTTGAAGGGTTTGCAAGAGGGATTTAACCAATAAGAAGGTTTACTGATTAAATAGGAGATTAAAAGGCTTGATTAATAAATAGTAGTTAATTAATTAAAAGAGGATTATAAGTAACGAAGTGTCGCTAATTTTCATCTAGGATGGGAGAAGGCTAGTTAATTAACGAAGTGTCGTTAATTGACCGAAATAAAGGGGGATGCTAGTTAATTAGTGGGAAATCACTAATTATAATTAAATGACGAGAAAGAGGATAAACAGTGCAATTTTAGTAGTAAAACTACGTAGTCAGATTTAAATGTCTACACTGACAGTTCTACTTCATTGGCATTACCTTCATTTCTTGAGCACCTATTTTCTAGACCTATTTCATGCTTCAACGGTGGACCATCTACAAAATTCTACATATTGTTGCCTTTGGTTTCTTTCACGGAGTGGGTGAATTTTCAGTACACCATTTCTATTCTTCCAAAGGGTAGAAACATTGTTCAATGTGGATGAACCTTATTCAGTCTACAGACAGAAGAATACATCATTAACACTCTTCTTGGAGAACTCGTAGATTTGCAAACTTATTTACCAAACCCTTTGTTGAAGCCAAGTATCCTTACTTGCGCTCTCGTCTTGGGTGAGCTATACTATAGATTCACATCTTCTTCAATCTTTCTAGTCTCCTCTTCTTCTTCTTCTAGAAATATTACAGTTTGTACATGGGTACCTCGTTAGGCCTTTAGTTTTCAGGACCCATATGACGTATCTTTCTTAGGTTGTTTAGGGGATTTTTCTATCTCTTGTAAGTGGACATTTCTCCCATTAGGTTTTCTTCCATTACTCGAGATCCTTATTGTCCATGAGTTCCTCATGAGGCGTAGCTATCAGGACCCATTTCTCTTTCTGACTTTCCATGCCTCATCCTAAGCTATGATGAAAGGGGGGAGTTGGTGTGACGGATTTCATTTGCCTCTTATTAAGTTTTTCCCTCGCCCATGGTAAGTCATCTCACCTTATGTGAGGTTATATGTCTCTAGGTTTTCATTAGGAGTTTATGAAACATGATAAAGCCCGTCATAGAATATTTCATTCCCATCAGTGTGTGTGTGTGTGTGTGTGTGTGTGTGTGTGTGTGTGTGTGTGTCAGTGCATCATACAGGAGTTACATTCCTTTTTTGAATAGTAACTCATTTCTCCCTTATGGAGGTATGATGGGTCTTGCATTGGGAATTACACAACACTCCTATTAGTAATTCTTTTTTGATCTATGAGAATGAGTAAATATTTTTTTATTGCATGCACATTTTTCATGGTGATTATTTCTTCTTTACTACTTAGAGTTACGTGATGGTTCTTTTCGAGTGTAACTTGGTTGATGTGTGTGTATTTTGGCTTGATCCTCATGCTCACATTCCTCACATGAACAACATAAATTTACACAATTAGTGCAACACCCTATAATCCAAATAATTCATAAACCATGTACATTAATATTAAAATCAATTATCATACCACTGCAATTCATGATCTAAAATATAGCATATTACAAGTTAAAGAGTGCAAATGACACTGAAATTCCAAAAAGATTTTATAATCAAGTGTTTTCACAACTAGACATCAAACCTATATATTTAATTTAATCAGATAGATGTCCTAATAATCAGAGTGAATGCACTTTAGACTATGATAACAACTTCCTTTAAAATCCAATGTTATCATGTATGACTAAGAAACATGTACAACTACTCTCCTTAAACTGAATTGCAACATCCTTGAATTGCTCACAATCATTCATAACTCCAAATGTAAAATAAAGATGAATTAAACACCTATAGAATAAACTACCAATGGATCAAATATGTAGGACCAATAATGGCCAATCTAGAAGATCTTTAATGAAGTGACCACTTCATCAATTTATACAATGATAGAACATTCTTGAATTCAAAATGGAGGGAACTAAGAAATGTGGAGAAACAATGAGAGAAAATGAATAACCATGCTCATATCACTTCAATGGATCCACCATGGATTAATTAACAATTAGAACTAATTATATGAAGTATCTAATGTTACTAAATCATTTCTTAAGGAGCACATAATCTTTTGAAAATAAAAAGAGAAGCCCCACAAGTGCTAGAGTAAGCACAAAGGATGAATCAACTGACATATGGCGAAAAAGGTTAGGGAATGCTATTAGAACTTTCTTCACAAACTACATTACAAATATATCATCAATTTGCCTAAATTTATTCCCAACATGTAGCCTTTTTCATAAGCTTTCTAACCATATCAATTTTATCTCATTTGGAGCTCTAGATCAAAAGTTATGAACATTTGAAGATTCCTATGTTGTTTTATATATTTCATGGGCATGAGACCATTAAATTTAACTTGGGATGAGATTCTACCATGTGTCCCATCCTCATTAGTGACCTTATTGAATCATTTTCACCTAAGTTATAGAAACACATGTCCATTTCATATTGGATCAGGTTTCTAGGGATCACTAGTTCACAGGTCATGGGTCTCACCTTTGCCTCATGTGCTATGAATTTTCGCAAGATCTCGAGTGATATGTGAATGGTCCATGTGTGTCAACCACATGTCATCCAAGCTCCCAAGTCTAGGTAGGGTTACTTTGGTCACTTTTGGGCCTTCTACAGTGTCTGCGGGATCTCTGGGTTGCTCCTGGGATCTCATAATGACTTAATTGCTGATGCCTTCAATCTCTAAGACCATAGTGCCATCATTGGTCCATGTGGACCATGTTGGCATGTTGTCTTCTAGGTGTTGTCATTGATGTCAAATCCCATTACTGACAAAGAGGATTATGGAGTAGAGTCATAGGATGTTCAGTGTGATGATAATATAGTGTTTTAGGTATGTTCGTGGTTGCATGAGTTGATTCGGTGAGATTGGCTTGTCCTAGCAAACCTTGACGGGTGACTTAACTAGCCTAGGTGATGGTGCATGGTGGTATGAGCTTCTTGGTAGCTTGAGTAGCATGTTTGCAACATGGAAGTCATTTTTAGGTAGTGTTTAGGCATTCACATGAGTTTCAAGGTGTTGATTCAAGTTGAAGACCAAGTTTCATGTGTTCATTTAGACCAGGTATAGGTGCATGGAGGTATGAGGATGAGATGTAAAGCTATGTGAGCTCATGGATGCATGTAGGCAGGTATTTCACGATGTAGTCATGATGTTGGGGCCTTTCAGAGAGTTTCTAAGATGAGTTACAATGTCATTTCAGTTGATAATAGCCTAAACCATGCAAAACCCTAAGGGCTAGTCACGCAAGTCCTAGTTGCTAGAGAGATGGAGAACTATTTGAGCTATGGTGATGATTGGAGATGATGCACGAGGGTGTCCTAGAGGTGTGAGAAAAAATTGGAATCATTCTGAAGAGGATTTTGCAAGATAAGTGGTTTTTAGTGAAACATGGTCAAAAAGAAGGTCATTTCTGACTCGAATTGCACCTTATGATGCTCACCCTGAATTGTGTGCTTTTCATGGGACCTTTTGGCTTTCAGGGATGTTTCTAAATTGATTCTATAAAGTTTCACAAAATAATGAGGTCATTTCATCCTCACATTTTTATGAACGAATGTTAAGAAGGTAAACAGCTTTTTGTGTGCTTGAAACCCTAGCTCAAAAGCGATAGGAGCGATTTATCTCATAAGTGCCCAGAATTAATTGCTAGTAATAGTATGATGATTGGATAATGTAAAGGACTCCTCCAAGTTTCTCGAAAGGTATGGTAGAGTTTGTGATGATGTAGGTGTGTTTTTGAAAAAGTTTAGTTTGGGACAAAGTTGTCCAAAGGATTTGCAAAATAAATCGACATTATTTTTAGTATGTGAGTTTTTTTTTGTCTATGGTGGTTTTAGGTCATGATGATGCTTCTAAATGGAAAAGTGTACCCCATTTGTGAAGACTAGTCAAAGGGCAATTTCAGGCAGTTTACAAAGATGGTCTTGGTTGAAGGCCTTCCACTTGGATTTGGAAGGATTTTAAATACGTTCTGGAAAGAGGATTCAGAAAGCTTTCTAATAGTATAGGTTGTCTCATGATGATAAGATTTGATGAATAATCTAGTTCAGTTTGTGAGGAAGAAAGTTTCTTGTTTTTCATGACAAGATTGCTTAGGCTGAAAGAATGAAATGAATGAAGCATGAGATGGATTAGTTAAAGCTTGATATCACCTAGAGAGTGAAGAGGGACGAATTATGTTCCTACTGAAGGCCTTTGTATGTCTTGAATGTGGCAGCAAGGTGAAAATTAGTTACTTTTGCTAAACTGGTTCCTAGGCAGCGTGATCTAGAAAAGAAGAAAGTAGGTGTGGATTGAACATATTGATGTTTTATGAGCTCTAACATGCATGGATGTGATTTACATCTTGAGGATTCCATAGAGTGGTCACATGCCATAGTTGAATTGTTTTGGTGTGGTCTTGATGCCCAAAGGTGAAATCAGGGTGTTGGAAACAGTTGTTAGGTGAAGGATATGAGTCTTTTGACTTATGTTATGATTTATTTGATTGGTCCAAAAAAATGTGCGACCATGAATGATGGTTATATGTTATATTACACTTGTGGTGAATTTGAGAGCTTGACTAAGCATGGTTTTGTGCTTTGTAGTTTTAGCTCATCCTAATGATAGGGTTTTGAGCTTGTTTGGTGCACGATTAGTGGTTTTGGGCATGGCCAACCTATAAGGATCTTATGTGAAAAATTCAATGATTCAATTGGAATTTTTTTAAGTTTTCTTGGTCGAACCAAAGGAAGTAAACTGACTTGGTGTGTGTTTGAATCAAGAGGAAGGTATGAAAGTGAGTCCTAATCCCATGTAGGTTGAGGTCCAAAAACCCTTGTCCCTAACAAGTGAGGTATAAGAGTAATCCCTAGTCTCTTGTAGGTTGAGGTCCAAAAACCCCACTTGTTAGTTGATAACTCTAAGATGCAATAAAATTTAACTAAGCACTTCAATAAAAAGGACCAAAATGGGCAAGAGCTTTAAAACAAGACATGTTGCATGGAATATGCATATGTTAACTCAGCAAACAAATTTTGAATGAAGCCTCGTTAGGGCATAGTATTTATATTGTGATCTTGGTCACAACACGACTATTAAACTTTGGTAATATGGTTAAACGGTTTCACATCAACGTGAAAACCTATCTTCTCTAAGCTATTGTTGAAACCCAAAAGAAGAAAAGATATAAGTTATTTGTTATTATAAGAACTTAGGTATAAAAAGTTATTTATTATTATAAGTATAAGAAGTTATTTATTATTACAAGTACAATAAGTACTTTAAGGAACTTTACATAGTAGTTATTGAAGGTTAGCCTTATTAGCCCACAAGCTATTTAGTGTGAAAAGGAGCCCATTTTTAAAATGGCCGAAATTGTCTCCTCTCGAAATTTTATTGCTTATGTTGGAATTATATTTTGAACCTATTGCCCTGAATCAATGGATTGTAATCACTCTTTATAGAGGGACGACCACAAAAAAAATTGTAGTCGTTAATGGGATTTGGACACTTGGTGGTTCAACAATTTGCAATTTCCAAACCCTCTATTTTGTAGCATTGAATGCTCGTGTTTTACCTTTCATCTACCATCATTTAGTGCTTTATGGAAGACCATCAACTACAAGTTGCATGTGCATGCACAATAGATTCTACTATTCTTTTGGGTTCGAAATTGTCACTATCACATCATTGCAAGTGATTTGGTGTTTTACAAGAAAATAAATTGTGTTTTTCTTTCACCCCAAGGTTATAACCGCCCATGCTCGAAATCCAGTTTACATCAACAAATTTGTAAACTACATCACAGAATCAAGCTTTCAACCTTTGTACATTGACTCCCAATTTATTTTTGTTTATGGAATGCTTGATCACGTTTGATATTATGGTTATGGTGACCTTTGTGATGGGTTGTGTCATCATGGATGGTGAGGGAGTTGCAAAGGGGTTCATGAATCACCAATCTTACTGCCCACCTACTCACTCCTTTGAATGGCTCAACCCTAGGATCTCCTTCAACAAGGATTGCATCCAAAAGAGATCAACAAAAATCAATCAAAGTGAAAGGACAATCAAGAAGTTTCAACACCATAACTAGGGATGCAATATAGCTGAAATAATTTTCAAGTTTACTAGATGACCCATTCCAATTATGCCGAAAAATGAGCTTTTCTACCAGGGAAAATTCATGCACTTTCATTTCTTCCCTTTAAAATCTAGATTTGGGCTTCCACAGATCGATCATTTTTTACCAAAAAATGGAAAGATATTGATGGTGTTGGTGCCATGACGAGGCTTTTTCTTCGTACATTAGCTTAGAGCCGCAATCACGTGAGGTCGAGGTTTTGGCTCAGACTAGTAATGGAGACAACAAATGGCCTAAGTATAATATAGAGGCAATGGCAAGGGAAGCAACATTATTGGTTGCATATGGAGGCAGGGGAGGCAGGGCATTTGCTATTGGAGGTGGTTTGCAAAATCAAAACCTAAGTGCAACCCCATTGGAGATGTGTTTGCGAAATCTACAAATTGACTTGTTTGAGTTAAGCACTATATGTTAACAAGAGATGAGGGGATCCATCCAATCAAAAATTATTACAAATATCAAGGCAAAAAGTGAAAACTAAAAATCTTTAATAATTATTACATATACAATGTTTTATAGTCATTGTGGAAGATACACGTTTTGAGGCTTCAATAATAATTATACAATACCAATGTCATCCATTTCCCATCTCAATTTCACAATGGAGAAGGCACTACACATTATGCCTACTCCTCATAATCCCCATGCTCACTCTTACCACGTAACTTGAATTATTGTGGACTTGCGTTGCCAAGATTTCAAACCAATACCTTGAAAATATAATCACTGACTCGAAATCTTTGAGAGAATTTCAACTTTTTCTATCTACCCAAAAACAAAACATATTTGAATGAAAATGTGCAAAAAATAATAATGTGCTTTATATAGAGAGCCAATTGGTTAAATGGATGGTTGGCTATAATGTTGAACTCGTGAGCAAACAACTTGCCCCACACCTATTAATGTTCCATCTGCCATTGTTTCAAGCTTTCTAGAATCGTGTCAAAAATTACAAGCAAGAGCTATGGGCAAGGTGGGGAAATATATTTCCACTAGCAAGTAACACAATCACTAAGCATTTGTTCAAAGAGTCTATCAATAAATTTCCAAAATTCAAGAAAATCATGCCTATGTGTAAGAGATAAGTCATGTCTATGTCCAGTACTGGTGGTGTTTTGTTTTAACAAATAAGTCGTGATCGCCTTATCTATGAGAAAGTATATGTACCTTTTTTGGATTTTATGATAAAAATATACAACTTCAAAGGTGTTCTATCTTTACAACCTTAAACCATGGAGGCCTCGTTTTGATTTGGCTGGGGCTAAGCTTTGTATAGTCATTAGCTATTGCAAACTCAAATTGATTATACAACAAAATAGTTTATTCGATTATATTATCTTGTGATTATTTCATTTGTAATAGATCACTTCTATGCTATATGGTAAGAAGCTATGTAGCAAAACAAAGATCTATATGAACGAACTTCTTCAAAGCGGAGTACTTATTTAAGTTTAACACTAGTCTACGTGTGTGTTTTTAACAATAAATGATTAATGATTTCATAGTTTTTTTTTCATATTTCTTATTGTTGGGTGACATATGTGTTGCAAAGATTTAGACATGGTTAAATTTTATCATGATCCTTACGCCAATAGGGGTGAGGGTACAATGGAAGTGGCTCGCTCACTAATATAGTATGCCAATAATAATGACACCCCAACTGATGCCACTAAAGGCAACAGCAACAACGAACATGTTTGGTACCACATGCTTGACACACTTTAGAATTCGTTTCTACAACTCTAAAAATCTGCATTTAGTTAAAAAATCAATCTCACATAAGTTTGTTGTCTAGTCTGTAATAATATATTATGATCCTTACACAATAGGGACAAAGTCACACTAGATGTGGCCCTTTCAATAACAGAATGGTTGATTGGTTGTGTGATACATATATTTGTTACCTTGCTACCAAGGTTAAATATATCTCTTCAATACATCTTAAAATTGTTTCACCAACTCCACAAACCTTATAGTTTACTATCCAAATCCAACATACATCTTCAATACATCTATTTGTTGCCTTGCTACCAAGGTGAAATATGTCTCTTTAATACATCTTGAAATTGCTTCACCAACTCCACAAACTTTAAATAGCTTACTACCAAGTCTAACATACATCTTCAATACATATATTTGTTGCCTTGCTACCAAGGTTAAATGTCTCTACAAAACATCATAAAATTGTTTCACACTCCACAAACCTTACATAGTTTACTATCCAAATCCAACATACATCTCCAATACATCTATTTGTTGCCTTGCTACCAAAGTGAAATATGTCTCTTCAATACATCTTAAAATTGCTTCACCAACTCCACAAACTTTAAATAGCTTACTACCCAAGTCCAACATACCTCTTCAATGTATGTATCTTGAAATTGCCTCAACTCTAAAAACCCTCAACACTCATATTTAACTATCAACGTAACATTGCACCTCCTTTTGGTGAAAATGCTAGTATATAATGTTTGCAAGAGGTGTTGGTATCATTATGTTGCTTCTGCAGTAGCCTCAAGAGATTTGCCATGTAAACTTCAAACACTTCTGAGTTGATTTTAATAACTTGACAACCAAGAATTTATTGAAGGTTAGCTCTTATATTTCATTTTCAATGTCCTAATTTTAACCATGTTCTTGGGGGAGACGGGGGAGGGATACATTCCTAATTTACTTTCCAACTGAGCCTCGAAGGCTATTAGCAGATGCAAAGAGAAGAAAGAATTAGAGAGAGAGCAAACTGCACTATTCAAAAGACACAAGCAGAGGTTTATTTATCGAGAGGAGCAGTTACATTTAGTTACAACTATCTGTTGGTTATCAACAACTGTTTGGAACCATACATCTTTATTCTATATAAAGTGCTATATTTTAACACCCCCTCTTAATGACTAAACCGAAAAGTTTGTCCCAAAATTTTACAAATTTCCTAAAGCCCATATGTTTAGTCATTACATCTACAGAGTGTATCATAAGTTGTACTTTAAAATCAACAGTCCATGACTGTGTTGCGGTTGTCGAATGAAGAACCGCAAAACAAAAATTTAGTCCCATGAACAAAAGATATGGCAAGTGGTCGACTGGTTCTCTGTTACATGATTCATTGACCAGTGATGAATCACCAATAGCTGAGAGTGTCAGCCCCATCTCTGGAGTGCTAAAATTAGAACCTTGAAGATGTGGATTGAAAAATCTATACCAGGCTTGTGTAGCCTGTTAAACACTGTACAAAAACTCAATTATCCTGCAATCGAAGTCACCTCGATTACGTCCTTGCAACATTGTGTAGTGTTCATCCAACTTTCTCAATAAGAGAAAAGTGACTATCTATGCAGGAGTTAGAACCAACTCCAAAATAGTAAGAAAAACAACCATCTTCGTCTCAACAGTGGTCTACGTCTCAATAGGAGAAATAACCATCTCCATCATGGCAGTGGTACGAGTGAGAACTAACTCCTTCGTCTTATCTATTTGTTCATCTATCCCCCTCTATTGGAAAATATCGTTCACAACACAATGAGCAAATTGGTCATGCTCTATTGTCATTCGAGCAAGGACCTTTTAGTGAGTGGTTGGGCATGCCATCTCACCATGCATAGTCAGTGTATTTGGAATAGTGGAGTCTCCATCCACAACAAATTGTTCTTCAGAATGAGAAAATCCATCCTTCCAAGGCATGTCCGCCTCTCGTACACCTAGTATAGTGGATACTCCCTCCACAGTATGTGCGTGTAGGTTGACTGTATCCAAGTCAATAGATTTGTGAGGAGTGACTTCCTCCCAAGGCATTGCAGCGTCTTGCACATCCTGAATGGTGAAGTTGTCCTCCACACGTGCATTCATGTTGATCACAACCGGATCAGCAAGTTGATACTAACCACCTTTCCCAATACCAAGGGCAATTATCCGTCTCTATTTGACATCGAAGACAACACACTTCTTTCCACAAAAAATCCACATAAATATTGAGATTTTCAGTCAATTGACGAATAGATAGAAGATTCTTTTTCAAAGAAGGTAATATTTAACATTCTGTACCAACAATTTATGAGCATTATTCAATACAATGCATATATCTCCTATCCTTTCTATTATAAGTGATTCTCCATCAGCTAGTACTACTGATTCAAAATAGATATTTGCAGTAAATAAAACATACCAATCCCTACGACATGAAAAGTGTGCAGAAGCACCAGAGTAAATGATCCAGCAACTGGTACCACTACCATTCGAACATGATGTTGTAAGACAGTAAAGAGCATGCTCGTCATATGAATCTCATTCTTCTGCAACTGTTGCCGCATGTTCCTCATTACATGGCTTTTTGTTCTGTTGTGAAAGATCATACTTCCGCTTTCGGCAATCCTTCTTGAAGTGCCCAACTTTGTGACAGTAATAACATATGCCCTGCTACCGAGTGGAAGACTCACCAGATTGACGTTTCCACTTTCTCTTTGACTGAGTGACAAGAGCACTCTCTGAATGGTCACAATTAGATTATGCCTGAAGTTGTCTCCGCTCTTTTTGCAACAGGTATGAACTCACCTTGTCAAACGTGAGTGTTTGACTTTCAACCATTAAATGGAGTGCCTCCACAAATGACTCATACGAAGAAAATAAGTTGTTCAAAACCAAAGCCCCCATATCATCATCGTCCCCTTGTTTGTTGATGGATGATAACTGGTCTCAGAGGTCTTTCATCCAAAGTAGGTGCTCAAACAACGATTCACCTTGTAACTTAACAGAAAAGTGCATATTTTTCAAGTATAAAACCCAACTCTTTTTTGATGTCTGATATTTATCCTTCAGACTGGCCCACAACGTGCTTGCCACTATGGCATTCCACATTTCCAGTAATCCGACACCGATAATTTGAGAAGCAATAATGCTTTTTTATGACGTTTGTCATAATCCTTGAAGTTCATCATTGGTCGACTTTCATCACCCTTGATTATTTTATCACAATCACGAAACTCTGTGACCGTTAAAATCTTAGGACTCCAAACATTGAAATTAGTGCCCGTTAATTTTTGTCTCCGACAAAGTCAAGAGTGATGTATTTGTCATTTTATTATTCTTAAGCAACGGAAATAATAAAATAAAATTTTGCCTCAATAAAAATACCTTTTTCCAGCAAATATATTTAATTAATTTAACTTCTCCAGCATTTAGTATGAGATTAATTACTCACATGCAAAGTACCCTTCCAACTGCCTTCAATCTATATTTGCATATATTAAAAAGAATATTATTACTTACTCCTTTGAATTTGATTATTCAAAAAGCAATGTGAATACCTTTGTTGATGAAAGAAAACAAATAATGGCCTCAAACACTTCGAGAATTCAACTCGTTTCTTCACCCTTCACAACTTTGCCTCTGCCATGCCCTAGCTTTCCACGATTTCTCTAAATGGAGCTTTCAGGGCCTTAAATGGTGACTGTGTTTGCCATGTTTTTCTTTGTTGGATTTGTTGTGCTTTCTAGCCTTCACGTTTTCCTTGCCTGCGACCACGACTTTTGGCTTTTTGATTGGGTATTTGCAACTTTAGTGGTGCTGCTTCGTTCACCAACCACGTCTTCTAGGCCTCCAACCACAATTTTGCAAAAAACCGTCTCTATTTACCTCGAAAAAAACAGCCTCTAATCATTGTCTCAGCTTCGAAAGGTCTTCCTTCTCTACCCTCACGACCTTGAAAGGCTCTTTACTCTATCGATAGAACAACCCATGAGCGACTATGGCTCTGATAAACGACTTGAGCTATATTCAACGAACAGGGAAGAAATCGTGACTGCAAACGAACAGTCTTCTACAATAAGCGGTGAAATAACTTCTTCCGTTTGTGCCCTACTAGGGCTTCCCCAAAGTTCTAGTTCGTGCATGTTGACAAGGCTTCCTCGAGCTGCAAACCGACCACTTTGATACCAAAGTTAGCAGATGCAAAGAGAAGCAAGAATTAGAGAGAGCAAACTGCACTATTCAAAAGACACAGGGAGAGGTTTATTTATTGAGAGGAGGAGCAGTTACATTTACTTACAACTATCTGTTGATTATCAACAACTGGTAGGAACCGTACATCTTTATTCTATATAAAGTGCTATATTTTAACAAAGGCAGGGAAGATATATCTCAATACATTCCTAATTTGCTTTCCAGCTGAGCCTCGAAGACTGGGGAAAGTACATCTCAATACATTCCTAATATGTTTTCCAGCAGAGCCTCAAACGCGATTAGGATAAAATCTTGTACATGCAACTTGTGTTTACAAACCCGTGATAGCCAAAATAAATTATTATAGTGCAATATGTTTAAATATAAAAACACTTATTTCTTGTTGCGGTCTACATTTAGAAATATGATAATCCTCGGTCTCCCCCAAACAAAATCATATTCGCATACTGTTTGGGTGAACAAGAAGTACAGAGCTTACGTTAAAAATGTATTGTGAGTGCAGCTTGTTTTGCATGTGTAGTATATCTATATGTAACTTGTGTATTATTGTCCGAAGCATTATAGGCTTTTCTCCTAAACAGGAATTAACTTACCGGTATAAAACTGACCTAAGATTAGTATAGATTGCCTACCAATAGATGAAAAAAGGAATAACAAGCTGATTCTTATTTGAGAATTCTTAGTTCATCTTAAGAGAACAATTCTTCTGTGAAGATTAACCATGCTGTGATAGACAAACGTACATCCCTGTAATTCATTGCATGGAGAAACAGGTGGGTAAAAAAATGAACTTATTATCTCCAAACACAACATCAAAGGAACCTGAAACAAAAACAATGAATCATGATGCCAATCAGTCTCAAACGTGTCTAAGAAAATCCAAATTATTTGAAATAAAAAGAAATGAAAACAATGTTGGCCAGAAGCTCTTTACTACAATCATGAACTTCTACAATAGTGCCGAACAATCAGAAACCAGTAGGTTTCAAACTAATGTAGCATTATAATCCTTGCCAAATGAACAAAATCCTGAGACTAGCATTGAAGTTCCAAAGTCAACCCCTACTTACAACTAGCACTGGCCACAGCAACTGCTGCTAAAAATTAATCATTGCAATAATTTTTAAATATTCAAATCTCGGTAACAAAACAGCCCAGTTGAATCTGGTAAAATGAAAAGAAAAAAAATTCGAGTGCCTCAATTATGTAAAAAAAATCACTGGATATAATAAGTTTCGCTCTAGCAGAAAAATAAGTCCTGCACATTTATATTGAAAACCATGCCGCACAGTTGACACCTAAAACTACACCCATTGTGCTTTCCCTAAAAGTTTAAAAAAGATAAAATTTACATTTTCACCATACCAAAAGAAATATTTTCTCAAAAAAATCTTTTAGTCAAACAAGCTGAAACCCATGTCATCATCACTCTCCTCCTTGGGCTCCTCCTGTTTGTCACAAAATACATAAAAAAAGAGTTCCAATTCCAGCAACACTACACAGAAGAATGAGACAAAGCCAAAGCAATTCATACCAAACTTCCCGTATGAAAAGGAAGCATACAAATTATTGGAAAATGACTGACCTTTTTCTCTTCAGGTGGAGGTGCAGCCGGAGCAGCACCAGCACCACCACTAGAGGGAGCTGCAGCCACAGCAGCTACAGCACCGCCACCTCCTACCCAATAAAAGTTGGAATTAGAATGAAACCAAATAGGGAAAGTTCTATGAGTAAATGTTATAATCAGAGTGAAACCAGGCAGGGAAAAATTTTATGAGATTCATTTTGAAGTATACAATAGCAGGCAGATTCTCCAAAATATTAAAGAAGAAAGATAAGTATTATAGGCTATATTTGAGGAGGAAAAACACTAACTATTATCTATTCTAACTTTTTCCAAATCTAAGATCTGTATGCTCGTTTTATATATTAAAAAACTTGGCTAATAATATTCTGATTGGGAAAAGCAGTCTAATGAACCTGTTGATCTGCTTGAAAACACAGTGGTCAATCAGGACAACCTAGAGCTACTTGCTTGTCATCTAATGGAAAATTGGAAGGGTCATTTAGAAATAAAGGTCTTCTCTATCAAACTAACCCCTTGTACAACACAACTTTCAAACTTCAAGTTTAAGTGGGACAGAATGAAGGTAGGCAATCCTCTCCCCATCTTTAAATATTACTTCATGATCTAGGACTTTGTGAATATCATATTATGCCTGTTTTGTCTTGTCGTGTTCCCCGCAGCCATTAACATAGATCAAGCATTCATGACTGTAGATCCTTTTAATATTACAAAGGTGCATTACCTCCTTACATGGAACATTTCTACCCTTTGCTATTTCCTGTGTAGTGTATCCCCTTCTCGCTTTCTGTGTAAGTACCATGCAGTATTTCTGGTGGCTACCTGTCTATTCAAAGCACGGCTGACACTGCAATTTAAGGACAAGAAATTAATGACAGAAATATCGGTGGCAGTTCTGTTCATAAAAGATATATTTAGGAGGTAAAATCAAGGACAGAAACATCTTGCCCACATGCCATATTTGAAGGGAACTGCAGACTGCCTACTGATGGAATTTGAAGCTACTGCTGCAGCATCTCACATATCACGTTGTCAGTGTTTCATTTGCATTTGGATCATCGTCAATTGTTCAGACCATTGTTTAAGATATCAGAAATGAGGACCAAGAATTTGAGACAGTGAAAGGAGCAAAGGAGAGACTGAAATTGTTCTATCAATGGTGCTATTAGTCGATGGGATTGGCTAGCATTTTCCATCCGGCACTTCCTGTTATTGCAGATGAATTAAAGAACCCACAAGCTCAGCTACTGGATCCCATTAGGTGTGTATCGCTAGCAGGCCACAAAGCATCAACCTCTGCAACCACTCCCTGTCCCGCTAACTTGTGCCAATAAAAAGGCTGTTGTACTTATCTTCATTACTTTCAAAATATGGGTTTTTATATTCTGATGTATCTGTCTAAGAATCAACTTGATATTCCTTTCTTCAGTATTCTTACATGTCTTTCTAGCGCTGGATAGTGTAGTTAACTTCCATGTCTATTCAGTCAAAGCAATTTTCTTCTGCACACGTGAGGGGAATAGATATCGCTGTACTAATTTCCACCACAACAGCCTGTGTAAGCGGGACCCAGAGGACCATGCCTATTATTGATTTTTACATTTCTCAATGTGCATCTCTCAAGTAAAGGAAAGTACTCAATTCAATTGGCACTAATGATGGTGTTGAGTAAGACTTGATTAAAGACTGTTTCAAATAAGGAAGAGGATTAGACTAAGGGCACAATGCAGAAAATCCATAAATATGAAACAGAAGCTCATAAGAATAACTGTACAGGTACAAAACGGTCAGCTAGCAGTTTTACTCTGGAGAAAAGATTCTGGCAGAAAATAAGTGTGAAAACCTTTTAATGAGAAGAACTATTTATTGAGGACCATATGAGATTATAAAGATTCAGGTAAGAATGATCCAGAGGAAGAGCCACTGATGGAATCCTTTTGTAGACACACTTATTCACAACTTTCAATGTATCTTACCTTAACAGTTGCTGGTCTGAGCACCAGGAAGACATTATGCATTAATTAGGTGACAAGTGCAAATGGATTCGGATGGAACACACATAAAAAACAAACAATGTATGCAGGTCCATAGTGTTGGGATGATCTAATACTGAACAAATCCAATGGAATTGACGAATGCTAATGAATGATCTTCTATGATGTAACACTAAACAGATCCATCAAAAAAAGGAATGGACAGCACAATTCAGCAATGGCATCTGAAGTTTCAATTCCATTGTCTATCGTAATGATTGGAGGTCTACTGGCAGAGGATGCTGTGGATATTTATCTCCCACGTGTTGACTTTAAGAAGAACTATTGGCAATATGTATGCAATTAAAAACATTCAAACTAAGAAAATGAAGAGAGAACAGCTTGCTGTACTTTCACCATTCATATTTAAAAGTGAATTTGGAGGATACATTTAAGCTAGAGAGAGGAACGCCTGAATTTCAACTGACAATTAATTGAAAAGCTAATTAATGAATCCTTATTGCTATTTTTTGTAGAGAACAATGTTATGTTATAATATTGTGCATTTATTTCTTATGTCAATTTACTTTTATAGTATAAGTACATGAAAACTTCCATTCTATAATATAAGTAGATGTAACTTATATTTATGACATGAAAAGTTTATCGTTCAATTTAATGATATTTTTAGTACAAGGAGATTTTGTAAATGTATGTGCTGCATGCTCTTGAGTTGAACAATATATCAGTTTGATAATACCTTTCCTGACCAGCAAATGAATAAAATGTAAATGAATCTTGATGTGCTTGGCACACACATGGAAAACAGGAGTTTTGCCCAGTTTGAGCACACCTTGATCATCATAAATTATACGTGTAGGACTAGGATACAGGTACGGCAGGGCAGAGGGGCAGGGTACTGGTACGAAACATATCCAGTACGGTTACGGCTCGGAAACATGCCCGGGAGCGTGCAGACGTACACGCAGGGTCCCGGCCGCTCCCAGGCACATTTCCGTGCCAAAACTGCATTGATATAAGGTTTGTGGAGTTAAGAACATCGAAGGCTTAATCTGCATGAATTACATACAGGCCCTTATCCCATAGGCAATTCGTTTCCTTGGGCCAAGCAAAGACCAGTACTACAGTCTCCAAAGGAGTTACCACTTTTTACACACAATGACTAATTTGAGTACTTTTTTGTGTAGCTGATTGTTGAATATCAGCTGCAATCCCTAGTTTCTGTATATAAGAATGATAGTTCTTACAGTTTAGTCGATATCATGATATTCTTACGGGAATTTAATATATCATGACATTCACATTATGTTTAATTTAAGTATTTAACTTATAAGCTTTTAAGTTTCTAAGTTTTAACAAATTATGACTCTGTTGTGGTTATTTACTTATTTAGCTTATAACTTATAAGTTATCTACTTATCTTGTCTTTTATCTTGTCTTTCATATCCATAATATGTGGTTAATAACTTAATTCCTATTTAGTAGGCTGAAATTTATATATTTTTAAATTTTTGCCAGTATCTGCGTCGCAGATACTCCGTACCCACACCCGTATCCAAAACGTATCGGCTACTTAGTATGCAAAGGACATAGAGCAGCAAAGCAATTATCTTTTAAGAGCACCAGCTGCTCTTTACTAAACAATACAAATGCTCCAGCATCCTTGAAGACATTGTGGACCACTGCTGCTCATTTAATTGTTCAGTAGGCATGGGATGCAAATACATAAGGTATATAAATTTGGTGTATATACACTTGAAATTGTTAGTGTATTGGCACACATACACTTTAGACTTGGGATATTTATTATTTCCCTAGTTAGCATTTTACATTCATGCTAGTTTGGGAATATAAATTTGGTTTAGCTTTAAATACATTTGAAATTGTTAGTGTATGGGCATGCATGCACATTAGACTTGGGATATTTAATATTTCCCTAGTTAGCAGTTTTACATTTAAGTAAATAATTTACTGCAAACATGGATAATTCAAACAATACCCACATCTTTAGTTGACATAGAGTTAGTCTTCTTCAGTCTTAGATTATATTAAAGTCGGCCCTAATTCACTAAGCAATGATCTTTGAATGGCATATTCGTTAGTCTAGTTCACTAGAGATTAACTTGGCCAATCTTTCTATGTTGAGAGATGACTAATTTATTATAGTGCGATGGACTCCCCAAAATCGTTATAATAATATAAACAAACATAAAACAAACACCCACAAACATGCATATATAATAAATCAATAAAAGCTTAAAGTAAATATATAAACACAAATTTACCAAGGGTAACGTGACTACCACAATTTTATCAAAAAGCTTTGGCTTGAATTCACCAAAGTAAAGATATGTCTCTTCCACAATATAATCGACTAACACTAGCTTTTCATGCTTTTATAAAAAACAAGAAGCAGTTATCAGGGTTGGGGAGTAGTTGTTTGCAAAGCAAGTTTGTTTTCCAATTAATAAAGGAAATCAATCAAGTCAATAACTAAATTGATACTTTTCACTAATAATATAAGTGAATAAATGTGCACCAATGGGTGAATTATCCACATATTTGTTGTCTTGTGGTTTTACAAGGGGCAAAATTCACCTTGAAAATAGGACAACTATACCCTAGTGTCAAAATTTTGCATTGTAGATAAGGATAAATATATTAATGTCCAACGAATGACCACAAAAGTAGGTCAATGGGACTGCAGCCCAAACAATATACAAAAGCATGAGCAAGGAGAACTCAAGACAAGTTCCCAGAAACAGAAGAAGAAAGGGAAAGAACTAAAACAAACAAAAGCCTTGAAGCAAAACCCCCACAGGTAGGGGCAATGGAACAAAACGAAGGAGAAAGAAGGGAGAAGCAAAGAAGGGAATGAAGGAGGGGGGCAAACGAGAATCAGTAGTCTACCCAGAAATGGTAACCACATCCCTCCTAACATTTGAGGCCAACGAAAAGAAGCTATTGATGGACTGACAATCCGAACAGGGGGGCAAGGGCCCCCTCCCCTGCTCAAAAAACACAGACTAAAACGATGTCCAAGGAGACAGGTGGAGCTAGGCTGCCTTGTAGTACAAGTGTGTGGCCGAGTCTACTGGTGGTGACCGAGGGAGATGTGAAGGTCCAACCGAGGACGAATTGATCTATGCACTGTAACTGGGTCAGAATGGCTCTGCCGTTTAGTTCCTCCAACTGTGGGTAGAACTAGAAAGAAGGTTGTAATCCGCCTCATGGGAATGACTCTCAAAGGGGGATGAAGAATCTGGTCCCGGGAGCAACAAAGACTCATGGATGTAAAGGGCAAGACATCGTTGGTCAATATATCTAAAGAAAAACTGAGAGGGTCTAAACCCCTCTAAAGAGGCAAATGAAAACATCCTCTAATCTCATAGTATATGGGGCAGCGGAAGATGAAATGAGTCTCAATATCCACCTCCTGAAGGCTACAAAGCCTACAAAGTTTGTCATCCCCGGTCAATGTGGTGATCAATCTCGCACCGAAGCCTGTGGGAGCCAACCTGAAATTGACCCAGAGATATGGGAGCATGCATCCAATGACAAAATGTGTACTAAAGGTGGATGATGAGTCCATCTTTGATCTCAAGAAAATGTTCTACATAAAAGGACATCTTAGGGCGCAAACCCCCATGAGGATTCACCCAAGTAGTCTAAATAAACTTAAAGCCCCTGTAGATATCCTCCTAGATAGACATGTTCAGCGCTTGCTTGGTGGGCAAGAGATGACTGGGAGCAATCAAGAATACTGAAATGGGGGGAGACGATCAATCTGGATCCCAACGGAGTCCCAATAAAACAGAAGTCTCGAAAAACCAACTGTGGCCCATAGCCTAGGCAATACTCACAGAGGAACAATAAGCAAGATACCGGTAACTGTCACACCACATAAGAGAAATCACCAAACCTCTTGATACAATGAAGACAATCTAAAATGTCAAATATGGTCTCCAGACGGAAAGGTTGGGCCCCGAACTCTGCCAAAATAATATGTTAGGGAACTGTCTGCTTGCATCTAATGAAGCAACAAAGGAGAAGAGTTTGAATCCTCTCGACCAAGGACCAATCTGTATCTAAGAGGGAGGATCCCCAAACCACAAACCCATATAGAGAACAGGAGGAGATGTCCTGAAAGTGGTGTTAAAAGCATTGTCTCTCGAGAATGGCTAGAGACCCATACCCTTTGTTCACCCTCAACTGAAGAGGGTACCTCATATTGAATCTAGGCCCTGAGAACTGGACTCCCAGATAGGTGTATGTATTAGTGATTTCAACCTCCTACCCCCTGAAAAAGAAATGGAGGTGTGATGTCTTCAACCAGTTGAGACCATGACCTTTGTCTTACCCAAATTAACAGTGAAATGCCAAAGATCACAAAATAAAGCAAGTGCATCAAGTTGTCTCTGAAGCCCCTCAGGAGAAGAGGCGAGTAATACAATATCATTAGCAAATAGGAGGATAAAAATCAAGACATGGTGAAGAAGGCACCCATCCCCTTCCTAAATGTGATCCCGAAGAAAAGATTCCAATTCATCAATTCCAACACTCCTCCAAATCAGTCTATCCCCCTGTATCAGGTCTATCCTGCCCTTCCAAGTGGTCCTACATGTTGTGTTAACAGTCTATAAGTGATTTAGGGAAATCATGCTAGTGCTTCCAAGTTGGTGCCTGATGCAGGAGCATAAGAAAAACTACATTGTAAATATACTTTACCTATGAGTAAAGTGTAAAAACCGTCTAAGGCCTATCTAGAAGATACTTATCTACATTGGAGAAAGGATAAGAGGCTTAAGAAAGCAAATTAGTAAAAATGTAAGAAATACTTGGGTTCATAGTCCAAATATAGTCTTTGTTGTTCCAAGAGATTAAGCTTGAACCTATGATGGAGGAATTAAAAAAAGTAAGAAATTATTTATTTATGCCCTATAGACTTTGTAAGAAGAAAAGTGTGGATTTGGAAGGAAGTCTCCCAAATTGATAAAGAAGGAAAAAAAATCAGAGGAGATAGGAAAACAACTCCGTCACAAGAGTAATTAAGAAAAATAAGACTTTAGGCCTTTGTATTGGACATAATGATTGTGTAAATACAGGTGTCGTTATTTGAAGCGGGTATATTTTTATTGTCAGACCATTCTTCTGAACAGTTCTTTCTTTTGTATTCCAGAGGAATTTTGATTTATTTCCTTGTTTTATATATATTTTAGTATGTATTGTTGTATCCCATTTTGGAATCAAGATCAGAATTCTGTATTGACTACAAAGAGCAATTACTAAGGGGCATAAGATAATTTAAATCCAGAATCTGGGTTATAGGAGATATGAAGAGTCTTCAGACTGACATAAATGCTGATGCTTCAAGTTATACGTCCCAAACATGAGATTTTAAATTTTATATGCTAGTTTTGTTTGATACAATACTGTGCCATTCATAGTAGATTTGTATTATTAAAGTTATCATTCAAATATAGTTGTGCCACAGTATGATGGTTAGATAGTTGTGGAGATGGAATAGACTAGGTATTTTGCACTGGCAAAATAATCTGTTAAATATTGGTAAACAATTCATGCATTATACTGATTGGTGGGTAGATAATATGTTTACCGCCTCCATCAAGCATGGAATATAAACTGAAGTGTTTGCATTATATTTAATTCCTCACAGCCACGCACTTGGTTTGGGTGCATAGATGAATAATGTATAATTAAATGGATAATTTAGGCGCAAATGACATATGGTGTATAATCCATTTTAGTTTGTTATGCAATGCAGCCATGCAATGTCAAGTCGGATTGAAACTAGGCGATAGATGAATATAAACAATCAGTTAATTTTCAGATGAATCGATATCCATATAACAAAGGCCAAAAATATACTGTGGGTGGATACGCATTAAAGATTGTCTGTTTTGGATGATTACAAGAAATAAAGAATGATCCCATCTCCACAGTCAATACAGACTCTGCAATTGGAAGTTGTGGTTGGTGGTAATTAGATGATCATATGTTAAACTTATAGTTTGAGAAATCCATGCATTCTTACTAGTTGTTGTTGTATTATAGTTGGCGCAGCAGTATCGAGAAAGTATATTAGAGCTTTGGATATAAACATTTGATATTTGTTTTAAAGGGTAGATAATTCAAGATTTGTTTATCATCAATATTTTGAAAGTAAATTCCTATGTCAGTGTCGAGAGATAAAAGATTTTGATTTTTGGCAAATAAACAGTTTATGGGGAATTGTGAAAATCCAGTTAAAACCCCTGTGAAGAACTAATCGTATCTTTACATTTACGATCTGGGTCGCTATGAGATTTAAATGGGTTTTTAGCCTTAATATGTTATCAACAAGCTGTCCAAGTTCCATGAAAACCCAGATGACATTTTAAGAGAAATAAATTTTCCAATATCGTGATTCAGCATTTTTCAATGCGTAGCAAATGAGTCTTTATGAAAAGAGTTGAATGATGCCAGTGCATCAGTGCCCCTCAAAGGAGATCCTTCAACGGGCTCAGAATGGCTATTTTTAGCCTTTTTGAGAAAAAGTGCATATTCTTTGGAGCTGAGTTCAAGCCCTAGATCCATCAATTAGGGCGTATTCATGAGACAAAATCATCATGCAAGTTATTTTGGAATATTTAGAAAAGATCTTGTTTTATTTAGGAGCCAAGTTCATCAAAAGTGGGTTTTTGAGGTTGAAGGAGCTTGCACTGTGAAAAAGGTACCTAAGCTTCAAGAGATGATTTCGGGAGCTCTCAAAATGTCTTTTCCAATCAATTTCAATTAGTTCCAAGGAGACAAACAAAAATATCAATAGAAATTTTCTTGGGTAATTTTCAATCCCTATACATGGTAGTAATATCATATTCTTCTCAAGCCCCATGAATTTTTCTAGGCAACTCATTCTTTTCAGGCGCACAGCTGGCGATCCCGAGAAAAAAGGGCAATTTTGAGAGGGTTTCAAGAATAATAAAGGCATGATACCCATACCATCCTTTCTAAAAATGTACTTTTCCAGTCAATTTCATATAAATAAGTGTGGAATATGTCATCCATGGGAGGTTGAGACATGTCCAATTCAAGTTGTCACCCAAGGTACATGTTCTGATATTTGGCTAATTTTCTTGGGTACCACGTGGTAACATGAGGCTGAGGCGCACTTTTGTGTCCCCATCGTAACCTTTTTATAGAGACAAGGGGGATAAAAAATTGCACCCCTCCCCCTTAGGATTCATGGTCTCTCCATATGACCCTGGTAACTCCGTATAGCCCCTTTAACCTATTTGACTAGCCCCCTCACCTACTCTCGCATGTGTGACAAGTGTCACCCTAGGGCTAAGGAACATTTTTGTTCCCCCATTGTCCCTTTCCAAGGGGACAAGGGGGACAAAAACATTTCACCCCCCTCCCTCAAAGTTGTCAACAGACTATATAAAGCCACACTTTGCCATTTTTCATCTCTTTCTCCACACATTCTCTCCATTTGCACCCGGAACGCTGGCAAACATTTTTCTAGGTTCCTACACTCCATTTTTTTCTCTTGCATTCACTCCACCATCTATCCTTGATCTCAGTGCCAAGATTTTCCAAAGAAAAAACTCAAAAATCCATGCCCCAGCTCCATTTTCGTTCCAGAATGAAGGTGCACATGAAAAGTAAAAAATCACATATCTAAAAAACAAGGGCATGACTTGATCTAATTTAGTTTCATTCTTATACATTTTCAAAGGCTGTCTAGGTGAAGGATTTTATATGCACTAGGAGAAATTTTTGCAGCGAACAAAACCCTAGTTTCCCAACACCAAATTTTAAAAATTTAGTATCTTTCATTCCAGACATCAGGTTGAGCCGAAACTTCAAAGGTGTAACAAAGACAAAAAACCCATATCAGAAAAATTGATTTCTCTGAAATTCCAAGGTTTAGGAAGCCAGGTTTACTAAAAATAGTAAGCCTCCTACACAAGGCACTTACTATTTTTAGTAAGTCTTCACAAAGAGCAGTTTCAGCAAAGGCAGTGTGCACAAAGAGCATCTAGAAAGGAGAATCAGACTGATCGAAGTCAGAAAAGGGGGAGAAATATCACTGCCTAAAAATAGTAAAACCCCCCTTTTGAAGTACAGAGAAGTACCTTGGCCAGCAATGAAATTCAAGTTTCAAGGTATCTTTCTTCTGAGTATTCAGATGTGGGGGATAGCGATGTCACTCACGTTGGCATATGTCACTCACGTGGGCCGATGATCTCAGAGAATGCATGCTTGGTGATTACTAATTGTGATAGCCATTGTTCTCAGGATGGCACAATCATCATGGTTTCATGGTCTAAGTGATTGTTCCAATTTCCCATTTCACATGCATAATCAGTTACGAAGGAGTGGTGTTATTTCATGGCTTAGAATGGTTGTTTCGTATTGTGGAATGAGCATCCTTCATTGTTTCAATAATGTAATCACCTGTGCTCATCACTTGTACAGGCAAGTGCATCATTCCAGGGGCAATCTTTGTCAATGGAACATGGCAGTTTCGTAGAGGATCATCACGAGCATTGCCCACAGGTCATCTGGAATCAACATCGAGAAATCTCAATAGGGTTTTTAAACACTGATCCTACGGTCCAAGTTATATGTGAATAATGTACCAGGAAGGGATTGTGGTCATCACCGGCACAGACAAAGTGTTCAAAATGCACTTCATCAAAGATTTCCAATGAGTACAACAGTGTGGCTATGTAGCAAAAGTCATCAGAGATTGGTTCCCATCCTCGACTTCTTTGAAGTGGACCTCAGTGAGCAACGCCCGCAATCATCAAGGTGATCATTCAATAGTGTTTCTAAAAACTCAATTCAAGATGTCCATGCATCATCCAAAGGAGCAAGCTTTCATCATCGGCAAAGTGTTTAGGGTGAACTTCATCAGAGTTTTCCCTCCAAGGTAGCATTGTTACGAAAGGTCATTAGTGATCTAGTGATTAAGTGCGCCTCACTTCTTCACTCAACATACCTGAGAAGCTACAATTGTTGATCATTCAAAAGAAGTTTTCTCATGGAGGTTGATCTTCAGCAAAGGGAACATCTTCATCGGCTTTCTTCTTCCCTCGCTTCTCTCCTTCTTTCTCCTTTTCTCTACCCCCTTTTGTGATTCTTCGTTGTGGGCAATCGTGACATTCGTCCTATTCATTTAAATGTGACTTTAGCAAACATTGTAATAAGTCACCCTTAATTAATAAAAGGGGACTTAATTTCATTCCTAAGTATTCGAAAAGTCACATGTTAAAAGGGTACTTAATTTCATTCCTTAGTATTCGAAAAGTCACATGTTTCAAAGGACAAGTGAAAGGTCACGTGGGTGGTAAATGAAGAGTTTTCTCGAATCTATAAATTGTAATGGCATCCTCATTCCAAAGGGTTGTCAATTTTGTATGCTCATGAGAGAATATCACTTGTGAAGAAACAAAAGAGAGTTATTTCTTCTTTTCCCTTTCTCTATGTTCTTGTTCTCACTGTGTACAATTTTGCTAAAGCATCAATGAAGAAAGGAGTTTGTTGCCTTTTTTGATAAGGAGATTTTTGAGACTGTGTTCTGAATCTATCTTGTCTTGTTGCAAATTGCAAAGTTATTTTTCTTCTATATCTATGTGTGTTGAAGTACTCTGATTAATGGTTGTAAGCATCTGATTTTCTACCTACAATATTAATCCTCCCTCTTTTCTTTCCCACTCCCTTTCCTACTCCCTCAGCAAATTCCTCTCTTGCAAGCAATTGCAAGTTTTTGCCGCAGGGCCAATGGAGTGTCCCTCTTGAATCCCTGATCGTCAGGCCACCAAAAATTTCAATTTCACACACGCATAATAAGTGGAGTTGCACCACCCAAGCAAAGGGACCTTGAGTCCCAGAGACATTAGCGGATATCCATCAATTTGACCACTTAACAAAATTTCTTGCCAACAGTATTAAATTATAATTAATATAATAAATACATCTTAATCACATACAAAAGCGTATGGTTAATTAAACACACACTAACACCCCTTCGTAAGATGTACTTCGATGAAAGTAAGAACTGAGGAAAATTGAACTATCCCCCTCGACAACACCTTCCTCCATTGGCAAAAATTGCTTCAGCTAAACAAAACTAGGCCTCAAACAATGGCTTTGTAAAGATATTGGCAACTTAATTTTCTATTTGGCAAAACTTAAGGTCAACAACCTTTTCTTCGATCAAATGTTGAATATAATGCAAGTATATCTCAATGTGCTTTGTGCGTTGGTGCTCCACTAGGTTGTGAGAGATGTGGATATCGCACCAAAGCATTATGGGTTGGGACTATGGAAACCCAAATTTGGAAGACATGTGTTGTATCCATACTAACTCACATCCTACAGCAACAATTCCACTATACTCCGCCTCCATAGTAGTAGCCAAAGCAATGGTGATCTACTTTTTACAAGACAACGCATGGTACTACTAAAAGCTTGGTATGAAAAGATCGACAAGTTTCTTATCTACTTTGGTTTCATGGTGTTTCTCCAACCCTACAATCTACACTAAGAAAATAGACAAATCTCCTCATTCTAGTCCTTTATGTTAATGATTCCATCATCACACGAACTTCCACACAGCAAAATCATGATTTGAAGGCACATTTGAAGAATTTTTTTGAGATGCCTAATTTGGATTTTCTACATTTCTTTCTAGGTCTTCAGATTTCATAGTCTAACAAAGGTACTTGCATCCATCAGTCCAAATATGCTCAAGACATTCTTCGCTATTACTTTTGATCCACTAGTTACAACAGGAGTAATACATGTCTTGTAAGGAAGAAGTTGCATTTTTCAATCTTTGCTTTAAACACTTGTGTTCGACATAGCTTGGTTTAAGACAAAAATTACAACTTTCTTTGTCAGCTTTGTCTTTCTGTTTTCCTTTGCCTTTGTCTTGACTCGACGTGAAATTTTGCTTAAATGATTGATTGCCCTTGGGCTTAGGCTATGTTATACCTTTCTCAGTGTTAAGTTGTGGACCCGCATTAGTGTCATTAACTACCAATGCATGTTGCCTAGTACCTTCAAGTCGGATATCACCAAGAAAATTAATTTTTCATATTCTCTTTGAAGTTGCTCTCAAAACTTATCAAAAGTCAATGCCACATATGCAGTGCCCAAAGAATCTTGTTGTATAGTAGTTGGGGGCAAGAACCGAGTATGGACAACACAATTTAGATATAATGGTCATAACGATCTTCTCATCATATTGTTTTCAGCATCTTTAAAAATTAAAGGCCTAAAAGCCTCCAGCACTTAAGTGATGAAATCCTTAATCCGAGGATAATTATTTGGACTATGGGCAAAAAGTTTGTTTTCTAATTGAACTGCTCGCATCAACTCAATCTATTTCATCCAAAAAACGAAGCTTCAACTCAAGGGATACCGACTGCCCAAAAACTCCTTTTAACTTCATCACAAAGATTTTGCCATTTTGATAGGCTTGCAGAGTGAAGCAGGTTTTGCTTCTTGATTCATTGCAATGCAAAAGACCATGGCTAAGGAGGACATTAGTAATGTAGCCTTTCCAACTGAAGTAATTAGATCCTATGAGAATACCCTTTTAACATCCATAAGGTGTACTAGAATTTCCCAACGATCAAGAAATAGTGCAATTTTTTTCCCAAAAAAAGTGTTTCCAAAACTAACATTTGAAATGATTGTATCAATGAGAAAATCACAAAGGTGCAATTTGCTTATGGACCAAAAAAATCCAACAATTTTTTCAAATAAGTAGGGTGAAAAAAGCAGATTTGTATGGGAAAATTTTCATAAAAATTTAAGTAACAATTAAAATAATTGTCTTGAAGAGAGAATCCCAATGGTACAAGTCCCCGGATTTTTTTGTTAATTTCTCGTGGAACCATTGAACTAAGCCCTTACAAGTCTAAAATCCAGTCAACCCAAAAATTCCACCCGATTCAAAAATAACCTCCTTACTTTGCCAAACACTTCTTACACGTTATCTGCACACTACTCTATGACTGTTAAAAACCATGTTTTTTAACTACACCTAGAACAACGGTTCTGCCAAAAAAAAAAGTTGGCCCATCCCTAAACAAAACTCAGGTAAAACTAATAACCGTTTTGCCAAAAATGACTTCCCGAAATTTTAAACTACCAGAACACCATTCTACCTAAGGGAGATCTTAAAACCCCAAATCTAACCCCTAAATAACACACACCACTTCCACCAATTTCATATCCCCAAATGCCACAAAAGGCAAGGTGGAAGCATAAGCTTGGCTAATTGTAATAAACAGAATTGCAAAAATGCACTAAAATTTTGCCAAAATCTGGAAAAGTTGCATGCAGCACAAAGTGAAGCTTATATTGCTCTAATATCAATACAATGTACTCTCCAAAATCATTGTAAAAACCCATAAAACGAACATCCACAAGCATGCATACATAATAAATCAATGAAAACTTAAGATTGGCTAATTTCTCATCAACCCAAGCCCCACGAAGGGAAAAAGATAAAAAGCTTAAGATTGGCTAATTTCTAATCAACCCAAATCCCACAAATGGCAAGATGAAAACATAAGATTGGCTAAATGCAATAAACCATTAAATCTGGATAGACTTTTCAAAAAACACAAAAAAAACTGCAATAATCTGAAAAATTGCATGCAACACAAGGTGAAGCTTATAGTGCTTTGATGCCATATTAATGTACAATGTACTCTCCAAAATCGTTTCAAATAACCGTAAGACATGCTCACAAGCATGCATACATAATAAATCAATGAAAGCTTAAAGTAAAGAAATAACACAAATTCACCAAGGATAGCATGACTACCACACTTTTATTAAGAAGATTTAGATTGAATTTGTCAGAGTAAGAGTAACTCTCTTCCACTATATGATCTACTAACACTAACTCTTCATGTTTTTATAAAAATGAATAGATGTTATTATTAAGGTTGGAGAGTAGTTGCTTGCAAGCAAGTTTGTTTTTCTATTAACAATATAAGTCAATCAAGTTCAATAACTTGGTTGATACTTTTCTTCATTAATAGATGTGGATAAGTGTGCACCAATGGTGAATTATCCACATGTTAAATTACAATTGATATTACAAGTGCATCTTAATCATAGACAATAGTGTATGGTTAATTAAAAACACTAACATAATTGTTAGCTCTAAGTTACACCTCGGTTCAACCTTTATCTCTTCGTGTTGTAAATAGAGGGCGAACATATACAATATTAATCAAATCAATAACAAGTTGATAGAAAATTAGTGGATTCTTTTGCAGTTGTTATTAAAGTTCGAGAATAGTTGTTTGCAAGCAAGTTTGTTTTTCTATTAATAGTGTAAGTCAATTGAATCAATAACTTCATGGAAACTTTTCTCTATTAATAGATGTGGGGTGAGTGTGCACCAATGTTGAATTATCCACATTAAATTACAATTAATATTACAAGTGCATCTTAATCACATAAAATAGGTGTATGGTTAATCAAATACACTAACATAATAGTCAGCTCCAAGTTACACCTCAATTCGACCTCTATCTCTTCATGTTAGAAATAGAGAGCGAACCTATACATTATTAATCAAATCAATAAGTAGATGGAAAATTAGTGGATTTTTTTGCAGCCATTTTTTAGTCGTGTGTTGCTCCACTTCTACCATGAGCATGTATGAGGTTTCTTGAGGAGCACAAATTCGTGGAGGAATTTGATTTAAGAATTCTAGATAGTATGAGGTGTTGAAGAAAACAAAACAAGGTTGGAAAAGGAAACCACCCAATTCATAAAAACCATCAAGAAAGAGAGGAAAACTCCTCAAAAAGGGTCTCGACATCTAATGTGCTTGATGAGGTTCTCACTCATGATGGAGGAATCAAGGGGCAGAGTGAATTAAAACAATAGAATTCAGATCAAACATAACCAGATTAGGCAATGAATTAAAGTATTTAACAATTTATGTAAATGATTTTAAATCAAAAAACTAACTGCAGTGTTGTGTTCATCTCAAAAAAACTAGCAGTTTCAAAAAAAAAAAAGTACTCAAAACCAAGGCCATATGAGGAAGATATGTGCCCCTGAATTACTACAGAAAATATTGGTTTTTTTTTCTGTTTCGGGGTTGAATATTTAAAACATAACAGCTGAAATAAAAAAAGGGAAAAAAATGCCCTAGTTTCCAACCCAACAGGAATTTTCAATATCCATTAAGAAATGTGTGAATAATGTCAAAAACATTGACTGCAAGCATGAACTACTTTATACCCCCAAATATCCATTAACAAATATCCTGGAAAAACCCGTTTAGTAAAAAAAGGAGAAATTAAAAAACAATCATGGGTCAACCACAAAATCTATAAAATTTCAAGAGCAGCACTACAACACAATGGTGGAGCAAAGTCTGGGTAAAAGAATTCTGGTTAGATAGAATGTTGTCCATAAGGACATTCACTTTTTTCAGCAATTCTAAATATTGCGAATGGATTACTAACATGGCTTTGTTGTCAAAAGCCATACCAGAAGTTTAGCCCCACTTAAGTTGTACTTAAAAGCGTTGTTGTTGCATTTAAGTTTACTTAGGTTGGTTTAGTTTTTTCATTTCTTACCCTAGTTTATCTTAACAGAGGATGTTATATAGGCATGCATACACAATAGACATAGGATATTTAATATTTTGCTAATTGAGCATTTTTACACTTACATAAATAATTTATTGTAAATGTGGATAATTCAATGAATATCAACATCTTTGGTTGCCATAGAGTGAGTCTTAGATAATTTAAGATAGATCAGAGTCGATCCTAGTTCACTAATCAATCATCTTTCCATGCCATAACCATCCCAACTAGTCTAGTTCATTGCAATTAATTCAGTGAATCTTTCTATCTGGGGAGATAACTAATTGTGACTCTCAGTTACATGATTACACCTCAGTTCCACCTCTATCTCTTCATGTTATAAATAAAGAGTAGACCTATACATTATTAATCAAATCAATAACAAGCAAATGAAGAATTGGTGGAAAACTTTTGCAGTTGTGCTTTTACTTTTGTGCTACTACATTTCGACCATGTGTCTATGAGGTTTCTTGAGGAGCACAAGGTCCTGGCATAATACCTTCAAGGAACTCTACATAACTTCCCATTGACTATCAATCAATGCGAAGACTGTGTAATTTTTCCAGACATACTTCTTGTTGCTGGAGAGCAACAAGAATATTATTTCGCGAAGGACCAAAGCATTGAGGAAGTGCAGTAGCTTTGGAGGGAATAATCCATGCTTCAAGTGCCATTCTTTGGGAAATTCCACAATTACATGTAAACTTGGGAACTAAATTAGAGATGATAACAGATATCTGGCTTTGACATTGACAGATTTAGCAGATGTGTAGCTTCCCATCTTTAATCACAGGTACTACAAATGATACAAGTGGCAGTTCTAAATCTGTGGTCAACACCAACACCAAAACTAATCTCCTTGGTAGTCAAGGCACATACAGTCCTCCATCTTTTTCCATGCTAACATTTCCATTGGCACTTGATCATGAAGATGCTGGATCTCCTCACATTTGGCTTTGTCCCCTTACCTTGTGGGGCAGGACACTCTCCCCCTGTATGACTCAAAAATGCCCCTTGCAGGGTCAAGGGGCAGCATCCCATCAGTCAAGACCAGCTTTTACTTCATAATTCAGCCCTTCCATAACAGACAGAAGGACAGAAGGCCACATGTCGAAGAGCAGTTATTCATCTTCCATAATGATTCCCTTGCATTCTGTATCACCAATTAGATATGTACAGACAATCACTCATTTCCTTCAAGGTAATGTCATGTACAGAACATTCAGAATAATAAAATTCTGTTCCAATTCTATGTACATCCTTTGGATTTATGGATGCATGTTACTTCTGCTTCTAAATTTCTAGATTTTTTTGTTCTTTCTACATATATCACATCTTAATCGTAGCAGAGTGTCATTCACCTGCCATTTCCTAGGATCTAGATCAAAGATGAACATGCAAACATTTTAGCTCTCATAAGAGCTTCATCCCAGATTGTTGGTATTGCAGGCTGAATATGTCCTGTGCATCCATGGTTTCCATGAATCAATATGCCATTAGGACTCTCACTACTCATAGTGAGGAACCTGTGAGAGTTCATTGCTCCTCATGCAAAGTTAGTGTTGTAGCAAGAAATGCCATAAGATTCTAAAATGATTATTGTTGTCAATGCAGGACCCTGTTGAGTTTTGGATAAAACCTGTGGAAGTGTTCCTCCAAGCCATTTGTTTGCTCCACAAACTATATCGTTTTTTGGGCCTCTATAGACACTCAAATTTGGTAATTCTACTTTTTAACACAGCTAGTCTTGACATTGCTCTCTTGCTCCAAAAAGTACACTTTACCCGTTATCATCTGATACATCTCTAGGTCTCTTGTCTAGCTTATTTGGTCATACACAATCATCAGTTGACAGTTTCTGAGATTTGAATGCATAAAACCCAATAAGAAACTCCATTTGTCAGCTTTCAAACTTCACACTTTAGATTGTCTCTCTAGGGTCAAAAACATGCAATAGAGAGCGGAACATCCATTAGTTCCTGACCCAAGTGTACGGTTTTGCCCTTACTCTCTTTGGGTCTTGAACTTTCAGTTGCACATTATTCTTTGGGTAACTTACTCCTCCTAAGTTGGCCTTTGTAACTTAAATCACCTTCAGAAGCATATATAAGCAAGTGAAACTTGCCTCATTTAGTACCTGGCATTCATATGGACGCTAATTGCAAAAACTAGCACAAAAGGTACCCAAAGCTCCCTACACTCCAAAAATACCTCCGCACATTCACAAGGGCAGCACTATCTACAGGTCTGAAGCTTCCCACTAGGTCTAGGGGACTACTTCCCACATTTGCAAGCACACAATGTCACCCACTCAAGCAGATTTGCAAGAGACAAACTCAAGTCAAAGCATTGTCAAATTAAGGATGTCAAATTTGATTGCACTATAGCTAGATATCACATGCTAGGTGGAGAATGTGTGGTTTGAGGGCCTCTTCAAAGTAGTGCCGACGTCGCGATGAACAAAGTGCCTACAACCCAATTAATATTTGTTTTGCAAGACTTCTCATCCATGGTTAGGGTTTGAAAGATTGAGCAAAGCATTCATAGACCCTCGCAATGTGACCGACAGTGACCAACAGAGAGATTCAGACAAGCGATTAACCCAGAGAGGTCAAAGACCATAGTTTTGAAGAAGTGCAAAACCGTAGAAAGAGGTCAAGACCGTACAAACATTCATGTCTGATATTTTCAAGTCACAGTTCTAGTTCCGAAGCATTCTCAGGTCCAGGTACCCCCTATTTCATCATCCAAATCACTCAAATAAGTCCAAAATCATCAATAATCAACTAAGTGCACTCAATCCCATGTATTTGTGAGTTTATATTGCATCTTGTACATTTGTTTGCAAGTATTAATGTGGGTATTCTGATATTGAATTACCCTATGTAGCTCATATTTGATTCTTTGTTTGATTATAGTGTAAAAAACCCTAATCAAATTTTTAAAAGGGGTGAAACACAGTCTCTAGTGTTTTTTGAGCAACTTGTATATTGCTTTATGTGTCTTTGTCTTTGTTTGGTTCTGCAAGAGGACTAGAATAGTTAATTTTTGTTTGTAGACCAAATTTCTTAGAGCCTTCTATAACCTTAACTTTGTCATGATGGCTTTTTATCATAAGAGCTATTAGTAAGACTTGAACTCCAATGTAAATATTGTGTTTGACGTAGAGTGAGGAACCCCAAAATATAACCTCATTAATCTATCCAAAACATAATGAATGGACAAATCTAACTTTTACAATTTTGTAATGAAATAGCAAAATCACAAAAAAAAGCCCATAAATAACTACCATGAAACCAATATAATGAATTGACAAATCTAACATTTACAATTTTGCAATGAAATAGCAAAATTGCAAAAAAAAAAACCATAAATAAATACGATGAACCAATGTATACTCCCCAACCAAATATACATCAAGGAGCAACTTGCCACCCTCATACGACTTGTCATTCAATTCATTTAGATAAATTGGATTCTTTTTGTTATCCATGTATTCCTGTGTCCTAAAGGGTAACTCAAGCTTTTTAGTTAATGAATAAAAAATATATTACATATAAATTTTTATTTTTTTACCATGCCAAAAGATTCCTTCCAAGGTTAATTATTCTTCTTTCTCAAACTGAGAAAACTAATGTTTCATTTCTTAAAGTCCATATAGCCTTAACAGGAATCCTATAGGCTATAACCATAAAAGAAGCTTCTGTACACCCACCCAACAAAACCTAAACTGAGTGAAATGATTTAAATCACACAACTACTTTTTTTGGCTGGGCAACATGATGCTGTAAAACAAGAAATTGGATTGCCAGTAAATATATGCAGGTTTTTCAGAAACTCTAAAGTGCAAGTTGTATAGACTTACCTGATCCAACACTGAGAATGAGATCTTCAATGTTTCTCTTCTCCAACAACTTGGCAAATAAACCAGGCCAATAGGACTCAACTTGCACATTTGCAGCCTTTATCAAAGTGGTAATCTTCTCAGCCTATCTATAGAGTTAAGATTTACATGTATTCTGCAAAGTTACATATTCTAGATTTATGAAACAAGGCTACACACTTCAAACTTTGGAAAACAAGAAAAACTATGAGCAGGTGCCAAAAGGAATCTACTACTTTTAATCATTTTCTCAGCAATATCTACTAAAAACTAATATTTACATTATATAGTAAAGTTATAGAAGCATCCAGCTGCTTAGTTTTTCTACTTTGGCCCCATGGATTAAATAAATTTGCAACTATTCTAGACCATGTAAAATCCTTAAACTTTGTGAATCTCCAATTAAAAAATGAAAAAGATACTCTTAGATTGAGGCTAACCATTCTAGCATTGCAATAAAAAAAAAGATCATTAAAAAGTTCAGATTTTCAAGGATACGGTGATGGGAATGCCATCATCATGCAAAAGCAAAGCAGCATAAGTACAGGCAAGCTCGTCAGTTGACATATTGGTCAACAAAGTCTCAAATTACCTCTCAAAAGAAGCCTTCTGTAAAATGTTTCACAACTTGGACAATGTTTGACCCTAAAATGCAAAAATTAGCTTATCCAGTGCTCAAGTAACATGAAAAAAATGAAAATCCCCATTGTGTTCCTAGTAGCAACACTTTACAGCTGATAATACAAGCGAGAAAAGATAAATAACAGGAGATAGCTGTGAGAAATAAAGCATACAAATAATCCATAAATCTTGCAGTCTGTTTACACCTGAAATAAAGCAAATATGTAACATCCGTTGATCAAATATTGGGAAAATTTTGAAATACGGTCAAATGAAAATCCACAGCAAATGATGTTAAAATATTGGGAAAATAACTGAAATAAGGTCGTAATGTATTTGTATTCAATATGAAAATACATGGAAAATCCTTGGCAAAGGGAGAAGCAGTCAACTTTGACAAAGTCATTTTTCCTCTAGCATCTGAAGAATCAAATTAAACTTTGTATGTTGCTGCAAACGTATTAGCATTATTTGGCAAAAGAACGTGTGTGATCTTGAGTACCCGCTAACAGTATTTCCAGAAACACTTTTATGTGCCATGCAGCCCATCAATCAAATCCGGATACTACCCGGTCAAACCAGTGGGGCTTTCAAGAGAATGTTGTGCAACTCTAAGATCACAAATGTGCAGCTATTTTTTCTGTTACAAGAGGCTACCAACAAAATTGATATTCGCATAACTCGATGGAATTGAAAATTGAAATTTCTTTAAGTATAGTTTTATTGGCCTGTTTACCAACATATTCATTAAATGCCCTTATTTCAGTCGAGAGCATAAATGCCACAAAACTGCTTTGGTGAAGGTCTCTTCTCTCCTTTCATCATAGTTGTTATCATTCTCATATTTTCTGTATATACATTTATTCGGAAATTTATTTTTCTTTTTTTAAATTTTATCTTTTTTTGAATTTACTGTATTTTTTATTTTCCATTGTAAGCTGTGTAATTGAAGAACACTTAAACTTTTGCCATGTTGTATCATTTCCATAGATATGGAAAGCAACCCTATGTCCAAAGTAAACCACAACTCAACATCTGATGGGGCTAAAGGAGCATAAATATATTCAAGGATTTAAGTCTTCCACTCAGCTCCTTGTACTCCAAACTTATATCTCATATTAGGCAGTCAGGCAATAGCAGTAGATATGTTTATAGATGTTCAATTCTATAATTGGGAAGATGTTAAGACTAAAGTGGCATAACACTTTCTTTGATAACAATGTGGCACTAAGGTTTGATTCATATACTTGAAGCCATCCTTGGGTCTCCAGTTTCACCATCTCCTGTTGAATTGGTCCCACGTACTTGGCTTTTTCTTCCACTTTTTTTTCGCTATTCCCAGTTGGTTTGGGGAGGTAACAGTTTTTTGGATTTTCTTAGTAGCTCCACTTTCAGTAACCCAGTTCAGAACTGCAATACTTTTATCAGTAAGTTATAGAATGAGTTTTGCTAAGAATTAAAGAAACAGATTTAAATGAAGGTAAGGAAGAGGAGCCAATGGTTGAGAATGGACCAATACTTGTGAGGGTAGATGAAAACTAAAGAGCTAGTACATGTCACTTTCCCACTTACATTTTGAAAAAAAAAGTGCCCCATAAAATAAGTCGCATCGAGTCATTACAAACCCAATTAGCCAATCAAATGGTGACAAATAGGTGGGAAAAAATATATAACTTAATTTTCAAGTAATGGTCCACCTTGAAATTCTTTGTATTTTAAAACAACCAAATTTAAATATTATAAAAAAACTCTTCCACATAATTTTAACTTGTAAAAAGAAATATATATAATGGGAAGAGCATAACCTATTACACGGTATTTTTTGTTTTGAATTATATTATATTATGGTGCCTATATCAATATGCACCCTTAAACTTAGGGTGCACGAAGACTAGCTCCTCTCCCTTATTAGAAGCAGAGCTCCTCCTGCAGATGCTAATTTTTATATGTTTTTAGGACAAGTATGTTTGAAGCTAGACAATAGGCAACCTACTCTCTCGCATTTTTTGTCTTCCCTTACATTTTGCATAACTTCAGTGAGTTCAGGTTTTAAAAGACATGGGCAGTCTTTATATTTTGCCTGTGTTTTAGTAGTGTCAATACATCCTTATGCCAGTTGCAGTCTATATTTAGATATAACTGCCCTGTTTCTATAAATGTTGAGATTAGCATATTTTTTCGGAAGACCTATTGGTTCCAGCCTGCAATTGATTTTTTCATTACATATGTCTGATCTCTAGGTCTCTAAGATGTTGTATGGAGAGTATGTTTGGGGCAAGACAATATGTAGCCTGCTCTCCCATGTATTTTGACTCTGGATGACCCCTGCAAATTCAGGGGTTTAAAAGACAGCCTCCATATTTTTTACAGTATCTTAGTTATGTTGGTACTTCTTTATGGCAGTTGCATTCCACATTATTACATATTACTATCCTATTTCTGTGAATGTTGAAATGTGTATGGTATATTTGCTAAGAAGAGAAGTTGGTTCCATGATCCAGATTTGATTGGCAATCCAGTTGACAACACACTAAATCGCAGATATTTAATGTGTTATAAAAGCAATGCACACAACAGAGCAAAATGAATCCAATCAGCATAAAATACAATATACTGCAATATAAATGAAAGCTTTGTTGAAAAAACGATATATTTACAAAAATGTAAAAATCTCTGCTAAGAGGTGTTGTAATATGAAAACTACTCTACTCTCTTTCAAGTGAAGCACCTCACTATATATGACATGTACATCAAGAAATGAAAAGGCTCAGAGCCCAA
Organism: Taxus chinensis; assembly: GCA_019776745.2. NCBI lineage: Eukaryota > Viridiplantae > Streptophyta > Pinopsida > Cupressales > Taxaceae > Taxus > Taxus chinensis. The sequence continues at coordinate 778,772,127 of CM034152.1, forward strand.
AGGGGGAACATGAAGCATTCCGCCTTGAGAATCCAATAAATCATCTATTATGCATGGATCAGGACAAACTGGGTTGGTGAATATGGACAAACGAAATTGGCAAATAAGTCCGGACGAGTCCCAAAAAAAAATGACATTTTCAGAATTTCCAAGTGGATTTGGATGGTCCAAACTCTGCCCTGTGGAGTTCCATACCTGTTCATCGTGTAATACACATTTTAAGTTTTTCAACACTTTTTTGAACGGATTTTGAGCTATAATCAAAAAGTTATGCCCCCGGCAGGTTGATGAGTGTCTCAGAATTTGTTCTGAACTGCCACTTAGATCATTTGCAACATGCAGGTGATTATGTATATTACATATTGCATTGTTATCTTTCAGTAGTACCTGTACTACAAAAAGTTGCAGCATTCTGAGGTCTCTCGTCAACTTTCGACTAGAGAATACAAGATAGAATCATGGAAATTCCATTGCTGACTCTTGTTTTCCTATGCCACCACCTTCAACACTATATTGGAGCTCTAAGCTGCAAGAAACACTCACTGCAGGGACATTTCCTGCTAGTAATGTTACTGAAACGAAATGCTGAAGTGAACCATCCCCAAAATAACTGGAAATCTGGGTACCTGCCAGAAAAGGCTCAGAAACGGATTTGTGACAATTTTTAAAGGCAAAACTATAGTTCATAGTTACCATGGCGAAATCCCCTTGTGAAATCATAAAAAACAGGCATACATTGCTTCAGGGCACAAGTGCAAATTAGAAATAAGACTAAAATCCAAAAGTTATATTATTCAATCATTAGAGATTTTCATTTAGACTATGTCACAAGGTTCTCCAAATTTAATCGAAAAAGTTCGAATTTCACTGAACTTTAATCTTGTCGAACATGAACTCAAACTTTATCCATTATTTTTTGCATGGGAAGTTTTTGACACGATTTTGTATTATCTTGCAAATGTGTGTATATATACATATACCAGGTGAAAGTAGCGGACAGAAAGCTGTCCCTCTGACATATTTATGCATTTTTTCAAAAAAAAAAAGGTTCGAACTTGACGTTTTTTTTCCTTGAATTTTTCCCTTGGGAAACTTGAACCGAACTTTATCCTCATCAAACCCAAACCTTATGACTTAGCATATAGGCATGATCTCCTACAATTACAAAGTCTGTTTTATCTGTTAAAATATAGCACTTTATATAGCATGTAAGACAGTTATGTAGTTGTTCAGTTGTTAACTGTTCAACCAATCTGTAACCACCTCTTCACATATAAATAAACCTCTGCCTGTGTCATTTGAACAGTGCAGTTTGCTCTCTCTCTCTAATTCTTTCTTCTCTTTGCATATGCTAACATTGGTATCAGAGCGATTTACCCAAGGAAGCCCTTGAAGGGTATGGGAAATTGATTTAGAATTCGAGGAAGCCCTAACAGGGCACGAATTGGAGGAGAGGTCAGGACATTTGCGGGCAGAGAAGGCAATCCTCATTCATTCGCTGCAGGACAAGAAGCAAATACCAGTCATTTTGCACAAAATCGTGGAGGAGCGCCATTAAAGTCATGGAAGAAGGAAAACCGTGGCCCAGTTCGTGGCAGATCCAGTCGTAGGAGGGGAAATCCAGGGCAAACATCCAAGTGAAAAGACAAAAAAGTGGCTGCTCAGGAGAAACAAATACCAGTCGTTTGAAAGTAAAACGTGAACCAGTTCGAAGGTAGCGTTTGTGGGCTTTGTCTTTGTCAAACCATTCAAGACTGTTTTTCAAGGGTGATAACAATAGCAAAGTCGTGGGGGTAAAAGCAGAAGTCGTGTGAAGAACCAGGAATAACCAGTCACAAATCTAGTTCAAATCGTCGGCCTCTGCTCAGAACGAAACTGACCAGTCGTGGCATGTGGAAAAGGTGAAGTTGTGTGGGGGCAGCACCAGCAAAATTGTGGGCAGTCGTGAAGACGTGCTGTGTCGCTAGGGCAGAAAAAACAGTCGATTAACAAGAAAAATTTGGTGAGTTAAATATAAAGGGTTCAAAGGCATAGTAAATCTGATTTAGGTAAATATTATTTCTTCAGCCAACAAAGGTATTCATATTGCTTTTGAATAGTCAATTTTGAAGGAATAAGTAATACTTGGTGGAATAAGTATTGTTTTATTCAGTATGGGCAAAATTTTATTTTTATTCTCCGTTATTTTGGAATAATAAAATGGCAAATATTTCACACTTGACTTTGTCAGAGACACAAAAGTTAACGAGCACTAATTTCAATGTTTGGGAGTCATAGGATTTTAACGGTAGCGGAGTTTCGTGATTGTGATAAAATAATCAAGGGTGATGAAAGTCAACCAGCAACGAACTTCGAGGATTATGACAAACGTCATAAGGAAGCGTAATTGCTTCTCAAGTTGTCGATGTCAGATTGACATGATACTGGAAGTGCGGAATGCCACTGTGGCAAGCACATTGTGGGCCAGTTTGAAGGGTAAATATCAAACATCAGAAAAGAGTCGGATATGCTCTTTTCCGTAAAGTTACAAGAAGGGTGGATCGCTGTCTAAGCACCTACTTCGGATGAAAGACCTCCAAGACTTGTTATCTTCCATCAATAAACAGGTGGACGACGATGATATGGTGGCCCTGGTTTTGAACAACTTACCTTCTTCGTATAGTCATTTGTGGAGACACTCCATTTAATGGCTGAAAGTCAAACATTCACATTTGACAAGGTGAGTTCCTACCTATTGCAAAAGGAGCGGAGACAACTTCAGGCATAATCTAATTGTCACCATTGAGAGAGTGCTCTTGTCACTCAGTCAAAGGGAAAGTGGAAACGTCAATCTGGTGAATCTTCCACTCGGTATCAAGTCACATGCTATTATTGTCACAAGGTTGGGCACCTCAAGAAGGATTGCAGGAAGCGAAAGTATGATCTTTCACAGCAGAACATAAAGCCATGTAATGAGGAACATGTGGCAACAGTTGCAGAAGAACGGGATTCGGATGACAGGCATGCTCTCTACTATCTTACAACATCATGCTCAAATGACAATGGTACCAGTTGCTGGATCATATTGACTCTAGTGCGTCTGCACACTTTTCATGTCATAGGGACTGGTATGTTTCATTTACTGCAAATATCTATTTTGAATCAGTAGTACTAGCTGATGGAGAATCACTTACAGTAGAAGGGATAGGAGATATATGCATTGTATTGAATAATGCTCATAAATTGTTGGTACGGAATGTTAGATATTACCTTCTTTGCAAAAGAATCTTCTATCTATTCGTTAATTGACTGAAAATCTCAATATTTCTGTGGATTTTTTGTGGAAAGAAGTGTGTTGTCTCTGATGTCAAATAGAGACAGATAATTGCCCTTGGTATTGGGGAGGGTGGTTAGTATCAACTTGTTGATCCGGCCACGATCAACATGAATGCACGTGTGGTGGACAACTCCACCATTCAGGATGTGCAGGAGGTTGCAATGCCTTAGGAGGAAGTCATTCCTCACATATCTGCTGACTTGGATACAATCAACCTACATGCACCTATTATGGAGGGAGTATCAACTATACCAGATGTACGGGAGGATGGATTTCCTCATTCTAAGGAACAATTTGTTGTGGTACGGAGACTCCACTATTCCAAATGCACTAACGGTGCATGCTGAGGTGGCATGCCCAGCCACTCACTCAGAGGTCCTTACTCGAATGACAATAGAGCATGAACAGTTTGCTCATTGTGTTGTGAAGGATCTTTCCCAACAGAGGGGGATAGATGAGCAAATAGATGAGGAGTTGATTCTCACTCCTACCACTGCTGAGACGGAGATGGTTATTTCTCCTACTATTGCGGAGTTGTTTCTAACTCCTACTGCATAGATGGTCACATTTCTCTTCTTGAAAAAGTTGGATGAGCACTACATGCTGGTGCAAGGACATGATCAAGGTGACTTCGATTGCAAGATATTTGAGTCTTTGTACAAACTCCAGCAGGCTACACAAGCCTGAAATAGACCTTCTAATCCACATCTTCGAGGTTCTAATTTCAGCACTCTGGAGATGTGGCTCGCACTCTCAGCCATTGGTGATTCATCACCGGTCAATGAATCACGTAACAAAGAACCTATGGACCACTTGCCATATCCTTTGTTCATGGGACCAAATTTTTATTTTGCGGTTCTTCATTCGACGACCGCAACAAAATCATGCACTGATGATTTTGAAGTACAACCTATGGCACAGCCTGTAGATGTAATGACTAAACATATGGGCTATAGGAAATTTGTAAAATTTTGAGACAAACTTTGTCTTGTTTCCGGTTTAGTCATTAAAAGGGGTTGTTAAAATATAGCACTTTATATAGAATGTAAGACAGTTATGTAGTTGTTCAGTTGTTAACTGTTCAACCAATCTATAACCACCTCTTCACACATAAATAAACATCTGTCTATGTCATTTGAACAATGCAGTTTGCTCTTCTCTCTCTCTAATTCTTTCTTCTCATTGCATATGCTAACATTATCACAATCCCTATTCCATGGTGGTGAGTTGTTAATACAACTCACATACACATTCACTCTAATAGAAAGAAAGAAGAAAGAACAAGAAGAATAAATAGAAGAAGAAGAAGAAGAAGGAAGATGAGGAGTTATTCCAACTACAACACTTCAATTTCAGTTTTGTCTTCCTCCTCAGCCTCAACCTTGTTGTTCTCTCGATACTTGGCATATTGATCCAGCATATATTTTATCACTTTCTCATCACCCTTTGCAATGGCATGCATCTCTGTTTCAAATCTGATTATCTCCCTTGCCAAGATGGTGCAACAACCTCTCACTTTCCCTACACTAGACGCAAGGTAATTAACATCTTTTTGAAGCTTTAACAATTTCTTCATTGAATCACAGGTGAAGGGTGTAACGCCCACAAAAATTGCCCGCACGAAACCCAAGAACAACCTAGGGCAAGCTAGAAAAATTATGGAACAATTTTTTTTAAAAAACGTGTTTGCAAAAAAGTTTCAAATTAACAGTTGTCACATTCTTGTTTCTAAATTACTTTAAATTGAAGTAGCACTATTCATTTCTTGTTGAAAGAGTTGAAGAAACTCTTCCATGTCCTTTGGGGGCTTAGTAGCATTGTACTTTGTGACATCATAAATGCCATCATCAAGCTCATCCATGGCTTGTTCTACCTCTCCTTCCAGCTGCTTCATTTCTTCCATCATTTGATTAAGAATTTTCTTTCGGAACGAGAGAGTTAGTTCTTCCTATTTACCCTTTTTAACAAACCCTCTTAACACATTTTCCAAAGTGAGCCAATTGCTTTAAGGCTTTCTAATTGGAGCTCTGCAATCCCACATTCATTATCAGCCTCCAATCTTAAACTTTTCAATCTATCCCACTTATCTTGAGATTCTTTCATTTTGATAAGAACTTTTGTGCACTCTTGAGGGGCCATTTTGGTAATCCTTGCTATCCACTCGTCCACAGCTCTGGCCTTATCACCTATTTCTTCCATTATGGTAATGACTTGAGGATTGACTTGCTCCCCTAATAGCACGGGTTGTGTATGCAATGGAAAGTTGCACAAGCTATAGAATGAGGCTAAAGAACCTCAAAGCTTTGCTAACTCATCCATGCATCATGAGATGAGTGCTAAACAAGATAACTTCTACAATAATGAATTAAACTAAAACACTATCATTTTATCTCTAAATACTTTATGATTACTTAAAACATAAATTGAACCTAGTTAAACCTATGAGAAATCAAATTAGATTTGTTGTTTCTTCAATGGAGGTGAAAAGGTCTCTCTAAAATGGCTACAAGACCAAGTTAGATACCCTCCTACTAACCTACTATGAAATTATGGATGCAAGATGGAGGAACTTCAACAATGGAGGATAGCCAAGATCAAATGCCTATTAGCTTAGCTAATGCAAATGAGGTCTAATGCCAATATCTCCAAATGTGAGAGAGATTTGTTATGAAAACAAGGTGTAAGGTTGAGAGGGAGGGGTGACCCTTCTATTTATAGTTTTCCAAATGGAAGAGTTTGAACTTTGGGTGCATGTGGGACTAAAGCTCAAAAAGCACTTTTAGATTAGATTAGGATAAACATGCTTTAGGCTTAGTTAAGCTTGGTTTAGGCTAGTTAAACTTGATTAACAAGTGATTAGAGACTCGTTGAGAGTTGGGAGGGGTCCGGATAACCAATTGTGACTGATAGATAGCCTACGAAGCCAATAGAAGTGGTCTAGAGAGAACTAGGGAGGTTCTGAATGGTCAAAAGGAAGAATGTTTAGCTAGTAAGAGAGATATTAGCCAAATAAGTTGAATATGGGAAGAATACGACTGAGAAGGTGTCGTAAATGGGCATCTGAGAATGGAGCGAAGAAGGGTTGATCAACTAAGTGTCGTTAATTGGATTGGATTGGATGAAATGTTAAGTGTAAGCATATTTCAGGCGTCTACAGACCATAGAAGACCTAGCAATTTGTGACCAAATATTGCACATAGCTTGGATCTTTGTTCCTAAGAACTTATCATTTTGGCTCTTTCTTCATCAAGCTTGATATATGAAATATACTATTAATCATTGCCTGTGTATCTTGTTTGAGCCCTTCAGTACTAACTTCCCCCAAATGCTCTTCACCACCAACTCTTCTTCAGTCACTATTCAGGTCCTTTTGCGCACACATTAACAGAATTTGAAATGAAGTTGGTTTTTTAATTGTGCCATACGTTTCAAGTTTATGCAGCAGTTTCTGCTAGGCATTTCAACAGTTTGAGAAAAGCTTCTGTGAAGATTCAGCCAGCACTTCACCATTCAAATCCACTTGACTGATACACAACAATTTAATTCGAATTATAGAATTAATTATTATTTTAAGGTCATGCCTTATGTAAGGTAAAGAAAGACAATATGATTTAGGTCACTTAACTACACGTCTGATAGAAGCGTAATCCCCTCGTTTATCATAGGGCACTGAATTTGTGTAATATTTAGGTTCCAACCCTTTGACCAATTTTCGCGGATAATCAAACCAAGCCTTTTAATCCATCATTAAAGGATTTTCTTATAAAGGCTAAATATAACATCAGTGTATTATTTTAATATTCCGTAGCTGTTAATATCTTTGATTTAAGAAGACTTTTCCGTGCCATATAATGTACAACAACAACAAAGTTATTTCATGATAACAAAAATATTTTCGCCCGAAATATTCCGGAGCTTTTGATTCAAGAACTGTAAGGATTGTTCATATGCAGAAGACAATTTTACGAAAAAATAGTTTATCGGTACCAATAACTAATTAGGGTGTGGGCATTGTTATTTTTCTAAAGGTTCCGGATAAAACCCCATTTTCTTTAACCAATACAAAATAAATGGAGGAAAAAACCCTTATACTACGGAAAACCAACAAAATAGACGATCCAGATAAATTCAAACAACTACAAATTTATCGAATGTAACCCTACATGTCATTAAAAATGGTCGATTATAAGGTTACGTTCAAGGCAATAAACTAATTTCGCATAAATCACATTCAGAACTAGAGCTTGCGAGACGCCAGGAATTCTTTTATGTCAATTGGATATAGTAAAAAACTGACCTAGGTATTCGACCTTTCCAAGCTAGTATATGACAGTCTGCAAAATTAGGGTTTGCTTTCAAGCATATCAAAGAAATAGCATGAAGCAAATAGAAGTTAGGGTTTTTATCTTTGTCGGCTATAAATACAATTTGGTTGTATCCCTTGCAAAGGCAGGGTAGTTTGATATTAGTTGAAACATTATATATCAATTAATCAAGTTTATTGAAATAGTAAAGTTTAGTTTTTGTTTTTATATCTTGATTTTAATTTTATACTCAAATCTTGTTATATTTCAGTCAATATATACAACTCATTCGTACAGAAATGGGTAAAAGTCACACCCCATAATGTCAACCAAGTCACATCGAGCTACAAAGAAGCCTCATTAGGAGAGGCAAGTCATAGCACCAAAACAACTACATAAACAGTGTGAAATTTAACCAAAAAAAAAGGGAGCACATACTAAACAGCTGTTACGAACATGGAAGCAGGGGGCGAGGGGGGAGGGAGACTATTAGGCTTTTCGCCTCAACCCGAACCAGAGGGGTGAGTCTCGTCAGAAATAGGATCCCAACCATCCCATTCATTATCTTGCTTATCACATGGATTGTCATCAGGCCGAGTGGGAGAACATGCCCAGCGATAGCCGAGGAAACTTACTTCTGACCAGGATGTAAAACCAACCAATAGCCACCCGTCGGAGGAAGCACATGTATACGATTAGGTGGTCGAGAGTGAGGAGATCTCCGCCGAGAAGAAAGACTCTGCGGGCAGTGATGAGCTCGCCCCCACCCGCAATCAGGAGGTAGTAGAGCGGCAAGGCGGAGGCAGCGAACGACGGCATGGTGGCGCTTCCAAGGGAACCTCGAATAACATACACAATTAGGACCAAACAAACCCTCCCTTTATCACGTTGTTGGCTCCTAAAATGAAAATCTTACGTGAAATTAGAAATTGATTTTACGTGGATTTATCTTAGAGTTCTTACATAGACTAATATTCAGCTTTATTTTTTTGTGAATTTTCAAAATGAATACTCATTTGTCGATTTAAGGATGGCTCAATTAAATACTCATTTCATGAAAAAATTGTGTTGACAATGAATAGAGATTTAAACAATAAATCACTATAAACAATAAATTTAGAGTTAACATACTAAAATATGCATGACATAATAATACAATTGATAGTACTTTTACGTTCCAAGTTCCATTATTTAAAATATCATTACTCTAGGTTGTATTGATCACAATCAAGAAAGATGAAAGGGACATAGAATTTAAGTTATTATCATTGAGTTGTGTGTCATCTAAAATTTCATGATGTAAGTTGGCATTTCATTCTACACCATAAATTCATAAGTCATTTTCCTAGGTACACATTGAGTTCCCAAGTTTAGCTTATCTAAAATGAATATGGAGAAATGTTGTAGTCATAAAGGCAAGGCGGGAAATTTTTAATTTACAGCTTGTCAATGGTTACACCACATTATCAATGTTGAATGGCACCTAAGTCGAAGATCTCATAGTGGTATATACATGAATTTGTGGAAATTCAAGGCTTTCTACCTTGTAGACCTGCTCGACTAATAGTCACATAACGAGAAATCATAATGGGGAAACATATAACCTCAATGTTGTCTATATTTTAGCATATTTTTGCTATACAAATTACACCTCAATCAATCTTATTTAGAAATCCATATATCCATATCACTTATAATAACAGTATCTCTTGTTTATAGACAACTGAGTGTGAGAAAAGGTGGACATGCATTGTTATGAGTTGGCTTTTGGCGAAGGAAAACTTTTTTATTCATTGAATGATTTTTATCCATGCAAATGCATAAATAACTGAAAGATGGAAAACTAAGCTAAGAATCAATACTTCTAGACATGGGTAAGTGGACATAAAAATACAAAATTCACGTCACGATCGCAGTTTTTGCGATCGCGGCTATTTTCTACAGGTTCGGGGATTTTTGAACCTAAAACGCACGATCGCGGTCCTCTGAGACTAAAAAACAAACCCGCGACCCCTCATTTTCCCCCCCCTGCAAACCGTGATTTCTCCTCGATTGTTGGCACTTGATTTTTTAATACCCCCTGTTAATTGCTCTCCAGACTTCTGGATTGCAAAATTTTCAATGATGCCGCCAAGACGGAGAGGTAAGCCCTCAATTTTGATCAAATTTCTTGCATTTTAGGTTTTTTTTGTGATTTTCATGGCTTTTTCAATTTTTTGTTTATGTATATAATTTTTTTTTTGTTTTGTCAATTGTTCGGCAAGCTCGTAATCTCACAAACCATCCAAATATTCCTCAAAACCCTCCAAACATTCCTCAAAACCCTCCTCCAAACGTAGATTTGCCTCATATGGCTCCTTCTGTCCCCACAGAAACCAGCAGGAACACAAGTTGATATCGTTGGAAGAATCCAGAAAAATAAAATTGTCATTGAGAACCTTATTTAGACAATAAGACAAAATCATGCCACAAATCCATCCTGCATGACTTTAGCCAACACATTGCAAACATTGATTGGTGAAGTCGACTCTGCAACCAACCAAATAGATAGATGGAATACCTTTAGAGGTGATTGTAGGTGGTGGTATGCAGATAAATTATCCCATGCGGCTGTAAAAGACAAAAAAAAAATTGTAAAAAGACCACATTTGTGCATTATTTACTGACCCGAGAACCAATGCCCCCTTGCAACTACTTGTAAATGGTTCCCAATCCATTGGTGTCACGATGACCGAATCAAAAACAATTTTTGGGACCGATGGTGGATGGTTTTTTATTATCCACCATACAACAACAATGAGGTTCCTCTCTATTTTTTGAAGAAATTATATTGCGAGTTCAGTGCTTAATGAGGTCCCAAATTATTTTGAACTTTTCTGAGTTTTATGGGCGAGAAGGTGGCTCTGCACAGAGTAGACCTGGTGCACGCATTGGTCAACCAAGGATCCCCCATGCCCCAAAACCCCCACATTGCCTTCAGTTATCCCTCCTACAGTGAAGGAGGTTGTGGAGATTGACACACTTCATGCATTAAGGGAGCTCACTGACACTTTGACCCAGCATAGTGACTAGATTGCATTTGGTGATGTTGGTGGAGGCGCCAATTCTAGTGCACCACACCACTTTGGATCATGTGGTGCCGTATGCACTGCGGGCGAGACATCATTTGCTGGATCACATGATTTCTTTTCTTTAGATGAGATGATGGCGGATGTTTTTGGAACTGGTGCAAATGATCTTGGTCTTTCACAGGTAAATGTCAAATAAATATATATATATATAATATATATACAATAGTTTAATTCATTTGAGATTTTAATATATATGTATTTGATTACGTCATGTACATACATGTAAAAAATAATATTTTTAATGTAAAATTTTTAATAGCAAGAGCCAGATGAAGGACACATCTAGAGTCGAAATGCTAGTTAATGCATCTTGGCATGTTACAGACTTAAGTTTCAAGTTACTTACATGTTTCAAATTTCATTTGATTGCACTTTTATGATTAAATACACATTTTTAATGTTCATGTATAATGTTTCATGTGTACATGTACATATTAATATGTTTGTCTTTTATATGCAGGAGCTTGGCAGGTCAACATCTACTCTGGGTATTGAGGCTACTGGCATGCCTCAAGTGAATTTTACACAGGTTATTTTCTCTTTACACTTTGTTTCTAATTGTCGAAGTTCAATTATGTATCTACTCTTGTAGGAATTTTAGAGACTCGAATAACATCAAAGCTTCCCTAGGATCATTAAACCTAGATTCCTACTCTTCCAGGAGGACATATGACAATAAGTAGTATTATTAACCTAAAATGGAGGATTATTGGGAAGATTGTGTTAACAAGATTAATGTTTATTACTGATACTTCTATAGAATGACATTACAACAAATAACAAACTTTTCGTCTCTAATAGGTCATAGAGGACATAAAATATGAAGCTAATGAGTTGTTCAAAATGGGATGCCTGGAGTCAATTCACTTTACACCTATCCCTCCTATAGACATGTCATTTGTGAAGCCTATTAATACACTAACTCGTACTGTAAAATGTCCTCCAAAGATAAAAAAAAAGTGGTTCATTTAGAATATGCATGAACTCAACTATACTACTTTTCCTACTTATATACAATCCCCCCCCCCCCCCAAAAAAATAGCTTCCTAAACAATATATTTCAAGTACCCAACTTGTTAGTGATACAAGTTCAATCGTTTCCATTATTGAAATAAAATGTTGTTTTAGTATCATGGCTTTGAGCCATGTTCCACATTGTAAAGTAACTTCTTGTAGATTAAATAATTATAAAATAGACATGTTGAAATTGATATCTTTCAAGACAAGTTGACCATAATAGACACATTCAAAAATTTCAAATACTTGGCCAAAAATAGTCTCAATAAGGTGATTGAATTCCATATCTCACTAAATGTGTAGACTTATTATTTTCATGCATAAATAATTATGAACCAAATTATTTGAAAGTGAGAAAGGATTCATGTACTCCATTAGCATAGCTAAGCAAAGAATCTATAGATACTTACTTCAAAATCCATGTTTGTGAGGTTTACAATGACTTGAGCATTAATGGTGTGTTAACTTACTAAGAAAATCATTAAGAATAGTCTTTAAAGGAAATTAATTTGTCATGGATCCAATTTTACAAATAGGGTAGATCCTAAGTATATGAGATACTCTAAAAGTATGATTTCAATGAAGTTATTTTTAATGTCATCACATTTGTAATTTAAGTAAAAGGAAGATAAGGTGATATGGTGTTTTAAGCCTTAAATATCTAGGTCATTTCCACCATCAGTAATGAGACAAAATTCATAGATTGGGGAAAGATAAGATCAATGATAAAGCTCATAAGCAACTAGTGGACCTCCATCGAGCTCAAACATTATTTATGCCTTTTAACCTTATCTATTGCATTGCCAATCTTAGACATTGTTGGCATGTAAAATTTCTCCGCATTTTACTAGACAACCCAATCAAAGTTGTAAAATTGTCTCTTTTAAAAGATCAACTTGTATAAAAGGTTTTGCAAGCCTATGGTGATTTCAAAATACTATGTTATATTAATTGGGAAGGTATATAATTCTACTTCATGATAATATGTAATAAGAAAGGCATTAAGAGAACTGCACTAGTCTTGGGAACACATTCACTTCTGACACTTTTTTTAGACAAATTGTACTATTAATCGTAAAAGGAAAATAAACTTGGGAAGAAGATATTAAGAGCCTTGGTTGGTTTCTATTAGCAAATTAATACATTGGTATGTTATGTGTCGATTAATGTTTTGGGTCTGTTATGTGGCAGTCACGTAGATTAATATTGATTTGTACATGTTTTTTGTATAGCTTATGATTGTTAGAGAGACTCCTCCCTATATGCAAACTATGCAGTGTTGGGGATGGATCTATGTAGAAACATTTACAACTATAGAATATCAAATTCAAAACATGTAAATACGGATCTAACAATCCCCAAAAAATCTACAACAATGGATAGTATAAACAAGAATAATCCAAATAACACAAAAGTACACACACATGACACAACATGTACCGTGGTTTACCCAATGTGGGCTACGTCCACCAAAGATAGAGATCTCATATATATATATATATATATATATATATATATATATATATATATATATATATATATATATATAATATAACAAAAGATTACAAACCAACTCTTCTGCACAAGAGTACATGTATCTCTACAAGAGTATCTCTTCCTCTTAGATCTCCAACTGGATCTGCTTGAGTACACTAAACTGTGCCTCCATACCACCACTTGTGTCTCCTCTAGATCTCTAACCAGAGCTACCTGAGTGCACTACAACTGTACCTCTGAAACACCACCATAACTCACATACCTGAAGCTACCCTGCATCTACCACTATGTAACCAAGCTCTCACTATATTGTGAATCTGTAAACAAGACCTCTACAAGGGTCTACCAATGTGCAACCATAACCAAGCACCAAGAAACAAGTCTCTCCTCCATCACTACATCAACCTGTGCAACACATGAAGATAACTTCCTCTACAATACTACATTCCTATGGATCAACAATACATCGTGATCTCATGGATCTGTAATACAAGATCTCATGACATGTGGATCTACAAGAATGAGCAATAACAAGATCTCACAATAACCTGTGGATCTAACAAGAAGAAACACTGAGTGTTTTGCATACAATGCAAGCTGTTACATTAGACTAAACAAAACAAAAGGAAATACAGTAGAAGATAATACCATCTTCTCACCAACAGTGTACTTGCACTTTCCTTTTGTTCAACTTCTATCTATGAAAGCTCTTGTCTTTATGCAATCTACTTTTTTTTTTCTTCTTCTTCTTGTTCATCCCTTTCAACCAAAGATAACTCAATTCTTCTATTTTTTCATTGCTTATGTTCTAACCCTAGTTTTATAGCTTATATAAGCTTAGACAAACTTAGGGCACCTTAGTTATGTATTTACAACCTTTAAATCAGTTATAAAAGAAAAGATAAATTTAAATTCCCGTGAGTTAAATATAAACTTTCACGCACAGGTAACCGGCGATGGTTAACCTAACTAGAAATGGTTACCCTGATCGATAACAATTACCATATTGCTGACCGGCGCTGATTACCTTGACCAGCGATAGTTACCCTCTGACCGGTGTCGGTTATTATGTAAACCAGTAAGGTGTAAATCATGCTAACTGTGAAGCAATTCAACTCCACAATCCCAAGATGGAGGTTGTTGTAGATGTTGCCACAATGTCTGCAGATCCACTAACTCAAGTACAAATTTTCAAATTTGTTAAATTTTGGAGGATTTTTTTCTTATTACTTATCTACAATATCAAAATTTATACATGAAATATTTAATTTGAACTATTTATTTATATGTAACTTACCCCTCGTGAGTCTACCGTTGACCCTTGCAACACATCGACAACAAATTGATAGAGATCACGAGATTACGATAAGATATCACATGCATTATTTAAATTCTAAGTTTCTAAATTTTGAATGTATTTCAAAATTTTGGGTGTTAAAAACTTATTGTTTATGAATGTGCAGGCTAGGTTGCATGCCTACTTAGAGACGCCTAGGACCACACAGATGAAATCCGTAGTGGCATCTCCCTCCACTACATCCACAGGTTGTGGACATGATTCTTCTAGCAGGGTGAAGAGAGGGAAGATGTTTCATGATTAGATTCATAGGACTTAAATGTATATATAGATATGTCATATGGTCCTAGTTCATGATTCTTCATATAGTCCATGTATATAGCCTCATGCGACCACATGTGGTCCTATATGTATGACACACTTAGTTCGATACATTATGAACTTACATTTTCAAAGACATGTGGCACACTTAGTTTGATGCATTATATTCATGTTGGTTTTTATAACAATATTACTTCTATGTTTGATTTGATTTCATTGCACACGATATCCTTCTATGTATGTTTTTCATAACCATATTAGTTTTATGTTTGATTTGATTTGATGGCCTCGGTTATGTGACCATTATACATATGATATATATGATATATGATATTATGTTATTGTTAAATGATATATGATATATGATGTTATGTTATATAATGGTTTTGAAGGTTCTTTGGTGTAAGATCATTTTTTTTCAAAAGATTCAAGTGTGGACTTATATCATTTTTCTTATTTTAAGCACGTGGTTAACACATTCCAAATTGGGACAAAATGTACACAATTAAAAATGGTTTCAAGGTATTTATTAAAAGTTATTTTATATGTTTTTAGTGTACTTACAATTTATTTGTTAAGTATTAGTCCAAATCAAGTGTTATTGATGTGTGTAGCAATAATGTCCTAATTTGAATTCACTTGTTTAAAAAAATGTACAAAAACATTGTATTTTAGTTGGCACAAGATATGCAAAAAACATCGTTAACACTCTATTGTGTATTAACATGCTTTAAAAAGAGATCAAACAATCATTAGAGTAATTTGCATGGTAATGTGTTAACCTTGTTACAATCTCATTTATGTGAGCCAAGTAGTGAGAAGTTATGCCCCGGGACATCATGAGAGAAAATTTCCATAGCCAACATGTTCGATTGGGGGGGTATATGCCTTTGAGTGCTATGGCGGGCTCTAGGGAGGCCCAGTTTGGAGTCAGACCACCCGGTCTAGAGCTAAGAACCCATTCCCTATTAATCCCAATTCACGTTTTTAGTGAAAACTTATGACGATCACAAATTGGCACTTGGTCATCCAAACCAAGAATCATCTAAGCAAAAACTTGAGCGAAGGATTTCTCTAGTCACAACCAAGAATTCAAGGTCATGGCATTCCTTGAGCCTTCATGGCATAAATTTTTACAAATTGTCCTTTCTAAGCAGTCATAGGAAATGAATGGAGGTGAGTAGTGAGAAGTCATGCCTTGGGACGTTGCGACACCAAACCAACTGCGCCAACACATTAGGGTGGCCAAGTAAATGTTCAGAGGAGGTGTCGTTTTGGTGTGTGACAACGTTATTGCTTTTGTGCTACTTCGTTTCGGCATAGTCCCCTTAAGAGCCCTGAGACCAACAAATTGTTCAACTTTGATGGGTGATTACTCAGACTCTGTGGCACCTAGAGATGTCTCGTTAGATCCTACACCTTGGCGTAGGGACCCTTTATAATAGTTTATCTTGGTTTTTTTCCATCTCCAATCGGTGCTCTCGTAGCCCTATTGTTTGCTAACACGCCAAATAATGTAATTTGAGCCAGTGTAAGGTTGTCAAATGCTATATTTTGCAAACGATGGGGGGGGGGGGGGGGGGGGGTCATGGCACCGAACTGACTTTGCCAACACATCTAGGTGGCCATGTACATGCTAGAGGAGGCATTTTTTTGGTGCGGGACAACATTGTTGCTTCCGGGCTACTTTGTTTGGGCGTAGACCCTTAAAAGCCTTGAGACCAAAAATCCGTTCAACTTTGACAAGTGATTACTCAGACTTCGCGGCACCTAGAGACATCTCATCAGATCCTACACCTCTATGTAGGGGACCCTCTATAATATCCTATCTTAGTTTTTTTTCATCTCTTATTGGTGCTCTTGCTGCCCTACTGTTTGTAAACACTCAAAATAGTACAGTTTGAGCCAGTGAAATGGTGTAAAACGTTGTATTTTGCAAACCATGGGTATGACTACACCAACACGTTAGGGGTGGCTAGGTAAACTCTAAAGCAGACATTGTTTCAGTGCATGACAACGTCATTTGCTTTCGGGCTACTTCATTCAGGCGTAGTCCCTTAAGAGCCCTGAGACCAAAAAATCGTTCAACTTTGACAAGTGATTACTCGGACTCCGTGGCACCTAGAGACGTCTCGTTTGATCCTATACCTCGGTGTAGGGACCCTCTACAATATTATGTCTCAAGTTTTTTTCGTCTATAATAGGTGCTCTCACTACCTTATTTTTTGCAAATGCGCAACATAGTGCTGTTTGATCCAGTGTAAGGTCGTCAAACGCTATATTTTACAAACAATAGGTTATTATGGCACCAAACCGAACTGCACCAACACATCAGGGTGGCCAGGTAAACTCTAGAGGAGACATCATTTCAGTGCATGACAACGTCGTTTCTTCTGGGCTACTTCATTCAGGCGTAGTCCCTTAAGAGCCTCGAGACCAAAAAATCGTTCAACTTCAACGGGTGATTACTCAGACTTCGTGGCACCTAGAGACGTCTCGTTAGATCCTACACCTTCGTGTAGGGACCCTCTACAATAGGGTGTCTCTATTTTTTCCTTCTCTAATCGGTGCTCTCGCTGCCCTATTGTTTACAAACACGTGAAATAGTGCAGTTTAAGCCATTGTAAGACTGTTAAACACTGTATTTTACAAACAGTGGGTCGTGGCACCAAATCGACTATGCCAACATGTTAGGGTGGCCAAGTAAACACTATAGGAGGTATCATTTTGATGCGCGACAATGTCGTTGCTTCCGGGCTATTTCGTTTGGGCGTAGTCTCTTAAGAGCCCCAAGACCAAAAAATCATTCAACTTCGACGGGTGATTACTCGGACTCCATGGCACCTAGAGACGTCTCGTCGGATCCTACATCTCGGTGTAGTGACCCTATATAATAGAATGTCTCATTTTTTCCGTTTCCAATCGTTTCTCTTGTTACCCATTTGTTTGCAAACACGCGAAATAGTGTAGTTTTAGCCAATATAAGGTTGTCAAATGCTATATTTTGCAAATGGTGGGTCTTGACACCGAACCGAATATGCACACACATAGGGATGGCCTTGTAAAAACTTAGGGAAGAGTTATTTCGGTCCCCTACGCTCCCGATGCTTCCAAGTTATCTCCTTCGGAGCCAATAACCCCCTCCGTAGGTACATAAATTGTTGTTAGTTGCTTCTCTTTTCTTGTAAAACAATGAAAGCTTCTCCTAGCTTCGAGAATATAAAATTCTCTACTAACAGTGCCAACCATGTGAGGTGGAAGCTTTTCTGGTACCCCTAACCTATATAAAAGTGTTAGTCAAAGGAATTTAAGTTAAATCAAAACCATACTAGATATATACAAAATACACAAATTTAATAAAAATATATGAACTTGAATCTATAAATGTCAAATTTAAACAATTCAAAGAAATTATTTATACGAGACGAGCTCATGTAAATTCATTCCAGTGTTCACCATCAGGATGTGAAAGTAGAAGTTTTTCTAGCACCACTAACCTGCATAAAAGTGTTAGTCAAAGAAATTTAAGTTGAATCAAAACCATATACTAGATATATACAAAATACACAAATTTAATAAAATATATGAACTTGAATGATCTGGTTGACAAATTTAAACTCTTCAAAGAAATTATATATATCAGACATGAACATGTAAATTCATTCCAATGAACCATCAGGATTGGATCTACTCTAAATAGCGGACATAATTGCTTCATGATCTGACTCTCGAACCTTCCAAAGAATCTTGTTATTAAGCCTTCCTCGATATCTATATAGCTGAATATTTGTCGCGAGAACTAGATGCGAATATAAGAGTATTTTCATGTGTGTTTAAAAGTCTTCAAACACCCAAACAGAGGAATTTTTTAATGGATACCGTCAAAGCCAAGTTCCAGTAAATACCACTGACCCTGTAGGGTACTCAATATTTTCACCATCTATAACAGGAGAAGTCAAATTCTTTCTTTCCTCGATGCAATGACATAAGAAATAGTTTGTTCCTTCTTCATTGTCTTCTATCGCAATAACTGCAAACACACGTCCTACAAAAAAGAAAAAAGGTTTCAACTCAAATTTAAATTATATATTAATTTCAATGGACATAACTCAATACAAAAATTGTAAATAACCATTTACCTTGTCACACCAAAGTCGAAATTTTTGTCAAAGTCCTTGGATGTTGTAATTTCATATGGAGAAACAAGTCATAATGCCTGTGGAGGTTTATAACTAAGAAGCGGAGTTAAAGGTTTACAAATCCATCCATCCACCCATTCTTGTGAATCACACTTAGCCGTGACAAATTTGATACAAGATGTAAAAAAACAAGCCAACTTTCTTGTCCATGTGGCTCACGAAGTAGCGTCTGAGCTACAAAATGAGTGCATATCACTGGACCCTGTGAGTGTCATATAATCCTTGTAGTTAGCAATTTGTTGTTCCTCTATCAACCAAAAATATCTGCGAATTGTGAAATTTTCTTGAGAATATTGGGCTAGATTGTCAATACACCATTCCATTATGCTCTTTACATCTTTCAATTCAGCACCATCTTCGTACTTCAATTTTTCTCTTGCAATATCTATTTTCACACATACCCCTGCACAGTCATGCTCTCCTTTTCCATGTCCAGCCTTAGTGAAACTCCAAATATGTTGCACACCCATCTTGATGTGCATCCTACTCATCCAATAAAACATTCGTGCATTCTTAAACTGAGACGTGTAATTATTTGACCATATATAATGTTGATTGAAGCGGATGTCCTTATCAGACAAGTTTCCATAAAATAACTGGAAACACCCTTGCATAAATTTAGTAGAGTGAGTACGATCATCACTGATATAAAAGTGGTACTCTCTTAAAAAAAATTGATCATTCTCTGTATTGTCAGGAGAATGTATAAATGTTATATGCACAAAAATGACAACCTGTATTGAGTTGTAATACTTGCGATTGAACCTCCATTTTTGGTTGCGATGTGTAATTCTCTGCAAAATTGACCATTGAAACAATAGTACCAATAGGAAATGTGTCATTGCATATCTTTAACTATTCATCCAACCATCAAGCTCTATGTGTATGCCTAGCATACTCATAAACAATTTCATCCTTAAATTTTCTCATAAATTGAAAAACAAGCATATGTTCTGTAATGCTCAAAATTACAAGAGCTGGAAAATGAGGATTTTTTTAAAACATAAAAACAAATTACACAGTTGCAATCATAAATATTAATTTAATCAAATTCATAAAATCAGAGTTGTTCTTTTGATCTATCTGACAACATTCACGTCAGCCATGTGCGGCTGAGAAGGGTGTATCTAGATCTCCACAATCTCCCTTCATCACTACTTCGAGTGACAATGCTTACTAGCATTTTGGCTCAACCTTTATTAGGTCATGGGAACCATGTGAAAGTCCTTGGGTCTACCACGAAGCTAGTTTCCCGACTTCGTATTCCAATATCCGACCATTGCCTACCTCATGTTCAGTGTTCAACTTCCCATGATCAGGTTACAGACAATTTTTTTAATTGGAGGACTAGGTGATCAAACAATGCACAACCATCAATGCATTACTTTGGCCAAAGTTATCCATCGTGCAGGCTATGGCTAAACTCAAGACAACACACTAGTCTTACGATTTTTAAGTCTTCTGCCACCTCACAACTATCCCTTCCACTGTTATCTAGATCTTATAGTTTGTATTTATTTTATTTCCAATTAAACTTATCTTATAAGAGTTTATATCGAGATAGATGCCAAGGCCAATTAGGATCATTATGAGATGAGTACATTCGTTATGCTAAAATGTAACTATTTCAGCATTCTGCATGTACTTATCCCTTAATATGCATAATAGATCTTTTCATCTATTTATCTTCCTATCTAGTTTCTATTTTCCCGATGTTTGATTTTTAACCTTAAATTACCTTTTTACAACGATACTCTTTCATCCTATAAAAATTAGGCTTTACAATCTTAACAAATTAATGTCAAGTTTACCGGAAGGCCGAAATAAATATATATTAATATATATTTAATTATTCCTCCTATCAACTATGCCACTAAATAACTATTTAATTTAGAAATTAAAAGACAATTGAATGTTATAATAATTGTCCAATTTTTGACTTCATACATTGATAAATATCAAATAAATATATTTAACAATTTATGAAAAGTAAGACTCCATAATTCTAGTATTTATCATTTACTCATATGGAGATATTATTACAAAGTAATCATCTCTTTGTTAAAAACATAAATTACATATGTCGTCAAGGTAAAATATATAACTGATATTATAACTCTCGCATAGCGAGGTTTGAATATTAACAATGGGTCCAAGATCCCAATAAATTCAGTCAAAATTCTATGATATCATCCTTCTACAAATTGAAATCCAAGTAACTCATTTAGATCCATGCTACGATAAAATTTCTCAAGACATGAGTTTCTGCATATCCAAATGTGACGGCTAATTATCTTGCAAGACTGGAGTAGTGGTATGATGTCAGTTCAAAATGAACTTGCATGAATATTGCCTCCATTTTTTGATGTAATTATTTAATAAAATATGAAAGATATAAATGTTGTTTTATCAACAAGCGCATGGTAATACAACTGAGAATGTATTAATACATGTTTTCCATAAAGATACAACTATGAATGCACACAAATAGAACAACCAATTTCTATTTCAGCGATCTTGTTTCCCTCTAATCACAAGGATCAAGACATCCTTATTTCAGCTTCAAAAAATAAATATTTGACATTTAAAATTTTACATAAATCATAGGAACAATATGATTAAGAAGAGTACATATTTTCCCCTTATTTTTAATAAGTTACCATCACAAAAAAAAATCAAACCATAATCATTCAACATCCAATTTCAGATTATAATCACAAGCAAATCATGCTTTACATGGTACATATTTAAATAGTAACTTAACAAAACTATCTGAAATCAACATTTCCAAATACCAATTAAACATATTCTCTCTAGGTAATGAGTGGCTCATCATATCATCCAAGAACATCATTAACAAAGAAAATAAAACATTATTCACGGTCAATGAGTAGCTCTATAAATCGTACAAGAACATCATTAATACGGAAATTAAAACATATCATTTACAATCAATGAGCAGCTCTACAAAACGTCCAAGAACATCATTAATAAAGAAAATAAAACATATTATTTTCAGTCAATGAGCAACTCTATCAATCGTAGAAGAACATCATTAATAAGAGAAATAAAACATATTATTTCTAGTTAATGAGTAAAACTATAAAACATACAATATATTCTTTTCCAAACAATCAAAGCACATTTTTCTTATATATATGAACAACCCAACTAAACAGTGTAAAAACACCGTGATTGCATCATTTAAACATGTTCTTTCTGGTAAACGAATAACCCAACAAAACAATATAGCAGCACCATGATTACATCATTTAAACATACTCTTTCTAGTAAAAGAACAACTAATAATTTCTTTCATAAAATATTATTTTATTAAACCCAATCATGCCACCAATTACTCCTTGGTACAACTTGGTCAATTTGTTCTGAATTTCATGCCCTTACCAAGACAAGCAATTTCTTTTTCACAGTCATGCAAGAATCTAAGTCATATTACTAGGCTGTAAGTTACAGGCTAAATGCCATTTTTTTGTAGTTATTCACACATAACAACACACCCTCATTTATACATGAACCAATTTAGATGCCCATAATAATTTTTTTTGGAAAATGCAGCCCCATGCAAGATTTTTGACATCCAAAAAATTTCATTCAAAAGATCTCAATAAATTAAAAATCGGACCAGCATATAACAACTAAGAAGGAAAAAATAATAAAACCCCAACCAGTTGCATATCCATATCAATTTGGTTACCCAAATCAATTCATTTACGCAAATCGATTTATATACCTAAATCGATTTGGGTATCAAATCGATTTGTTTACAGAAAACACACAATCAAATTTCTGTTAACAAAAATGGAAACCCACAAGCACAAATCGATTTGAAACACACAAATTCACAAAAACATTTTCTTTCTTCCAGTACAGGAAAAACCCAACTCTTTTATTTTTGGGTACAATTTATTTTAATGTAGAGAAAGAATTTTAACTTTCATTTTATTTTTATTTTTGCAGATCAAAACCCAAAACCCCATCTGCGTTTTTTTTTTCTGGGTTTAGCTAAAACTACACAAAGAAGTCTTAAGATAATACATAATCCATCAATTTCCTTTTCAAATTTCATCTTCAAGCAATTAAATCAAAAGCTATCCACAAATTCCTCTGATTGCCATTAAAACAGAATGTGTATTTCCTCATTTTTTTTACAAATAATGTAGCAGAGAAGGGAGAAGATATTCATGCTTGAAGTAAACCCAGAATCAACAACCTCTTACTCTTTCAGCTCCAACAAGTTGAATCCTTCCTTCCTCCAAAACTCACGCAAGTATCCTAGAAGGAAAGAATGAAAATATACAAGGAGAAATAAAAGAAAAAATATATAATGAAAGAAACTATAGTTAGGCAACATATTCGAGAATTTTCAGGCTTCCCAATGTTGGCACATGCATTAATGCATGCCACATACTTGTGCCATGTGAAGGTGTTTCGCTTTATGAAACCCACAAATTTTAAATATTAATTTTATTTTATTTTTAATATAACTTTTGACTTACATGTCAAATCCTTCTAGAATATATATTACTAATTAAATTAATATTGCATTTTTTTAATTTTTTAATTTATATTTAAGTTGTTAACCAACTCAATGGTTAAGTTAAAATTAGTCATCATAATACAAGTCCATATATTACCAACAATATTTTATAATAATAATTATTTGAATTTCCACGTTCCATACGAAACATTCCAATAAACAAAAATAAATAATAATTCAAATATTCTCATAAAGTTGGCTTGACATAGCATCGTCAAATAACACAGAGGCAGTTATTATTACAGTCATTGCAAAAGTCGAACAAAACAAAAGACAACTAAACCGATTAAAATAAAGTAACCAAAAATATAAATAACTAAAATATTTGTTATCGTTTATGAACCATTTTACCTATGATCAAGGCCTAATCACATTTAGGAAGGATCATCAAGGTGGGTGCGGGGTTACCTGTTCAGTAGTGTCATGCCCCACAGTAGAAGCTGTGGGTCATGACACGACGAATCAAATGAATTCTCACACACAATGATGATCTCGTCTAATCCTGATTAGATGTAACCGTAGTTAATTTAACTTACTATAAATTTGGGATGTTACATGTTCTGTAACTAGCTCACACCGTTTAGACTCATTTCCATCTTTCAACTGGTATGATACTAATTTATATTTATCAAACTCAACTAAATTATGTCCTATCGCACCTCTAATTTTCTCATGGATGCAACTTTCTAATTTAGGCAATCCGTCGCATGTATCATAACTTCCATCTAAACAATCCTAACTATAAAAAAATTGTCCAACTTCTCTTTCACAAAATATTGTAGGAATGAAATCCCTGGAAGATATTGGTGGAACTTAAACACCACATTCTAATAACATATAATTTCAGAATGAAAATCAGAACAAATATGTAAAAAATTAGCATATTGCATCGCAGATTCAACATATTGCATACAACAACAAGTGGTGCAAGCATGGTTTATTTTCACATAGAATGGTTTCAATATTTCAAAAAAACATTGATTAATTTTAATTTGTAGATGCTCCTATTCAAACTTACGATAACATTGAGTTTGAGTCATATCTAATAAATGATTTGGATGTGGTTTGCAATTAGTAGAACCAACTCTCTATTTTACAACATCTCTTGTATTAGGTGAAACTCTAGTGTTATCATGCCAAAATTGAATAACAAATTCTCTTATAATATCAAATATATCTTTGTCCTTACACGGTGCTCTAGCAGAAAATACCTAAAAAATCAATGTTATTGAGTGATTGAAGGATATTATGTTTTTCAATTACTTTCACTAGAGTTTTTTCGATTAACTTTTAACCATTCAACTTGTGTGTGTAATCAAACGTTGTTTTTTTGTTGATTCACTTACAACACTAGTAACAAGTACAAGACACACAATATTACTATCCCTTGTGCGTCTCTTGATACCAACAATGTGATATGCATCATGAAGGTTTTCAACAATTGTAGAGGTTTGACCACGTATATTAGATGTTATCAATCCTAAGGTTTTTAATGTAGGTCTCATTTTAATCAATTTCATCAAACTAACCAACAACTGACATCTTTGGGAATTATTTAAAATTTCAAAATGATTATCCCAAATTTTAGTGGCTTTTCTTCTGATTTTTTGTTCAGAAAGTTTGTCATACATTGGTTTCAAAATATTCTCATCAATTTTAATAAAATAATTAGCATTTCTTACGTAAAATCCTAGAAGGTGTTTTTGTCAAATTTCGTTTGTCTACAGTTTCAACTTGAATTTCTTGATTCACATTTTCATTATCTCCTTCAATTTCAACATCAACTACATCATGAGTATTTAATTCTTCTTCAACATTAACAATAAAAAACATCTTCATCACGAGTATTTAATTCATCTTCAACATTGACAGTAGAAACATTACTTAGTTCCTCATTGCTTACAATAGTAGGGGTTGAAGATGAACCTCTTCTTGATTCACGAAGATTCTGCATTCGCTCAGCATTTTGAAATATTTTTATCTCTAATTTGTCTGGTGTTTTTTAGTTATTGACTTCCTTTTTTGACTTCGTTTCTTGTCTCTCATGATGTTTTACTTCCGGTGATAAGAAAAACGTGTAGAAAGTGATAAAATTTCGTAGTAATTTGTACAGTAAGGCCAAACAGTAAAAATCACATGGTAATTCAAACATTGGGATGCGTGTAAATATGATTTAATAACCACGATCACACTTTATAAATCGTGATCGTGGTTTATAAATCACGATTGCGGTTCTAATATTAAACACTGCGATCGTGGTTTATAAAGCGCGCTCGTAGTCTATTTGTATCATCAAAATCCAACCCTCAAGGCTTGGGAAATCTTTGTTTTTCCCCGACCAGAGCTATAGGAGGTCATTATGCCATGTAAAAGGTCAAAAACTTCAAATTTTCTCTTTCACCAGGGCTTAAACCATGCTGAAATTTTGAAAACATCTCACAAAAATGGTCCCATCATGCAGATGAGACTGTTAGCTTCGCACAAATAATTGATTTTAAAGTGAATAGAATAAGATAAATATCATTTTATAATTTTTTTACTAATAGTAGGTCTTTAAGACATTTTTTCCTGCGAATGTTCATGTCTACATTTAAGACTACAACTTTTGTTTCGCTTATCAAAATATGATAAAACATATATCATCCCAAGCATGGCAAAATTCTATACACGTTAAAAAATAAAATTGATTTCGATATTTTTTGATATAGTTATGGCGGGCAAACAAAAAATGCTCCATTTTCTAAAAAAATTCAAACCACTTTCACGAAAAAAATCATAAAAAAAAATATGGCTCGGAAAAAATACAAAATAAAATCCATCCTAAAATAGACAAGGACATATAACTTTTCACCAAAGGAAAAAAAAAACAAGATTTGGGCATCCAAATCGTGGGCAAACGAACTATAATATTATAGGTTTTTTCAAAAACAAAGAAACCAAGTCACATGATTTTGAGTGTTTAATACAGCTAAACTTTGTTTGTTTTTAAAAAAAAAAAATAGTTTAGAAACTAGATTCCGAGATGCTACGATTCATATTCATATAATTTTTTCTAATTTTGAGTGCGCATGTATTGCTAATAATCCCTACAAGTTGAGATTTCGCTATTGTTTTTAGCAATATGACATCCACTTATGATCCCTTTTTGGTCCACCAATTTGTTGCACTTACCCACATTTCTTTCTAGGTAAATTGGTATTTATATTATTAGGTTATTTACCATAGGGTAAATAATACTTAAATTGTTTGTAAGTTATCGTATGATTAATATGGCGACCCTTATTATCCTAGTTCCTCTTTCCATTCTTCTACACACTAGACTTAATCTCAATTTGTTGATGTCCCTACTTCTTCAAGTAAAAATATAACTATGTTCTTTTTCTTTAAATCATTGGGCATATTATTTAGATAAGTTACATGTTTCTTTGATTTTCTAAATTGAGTGTACAATATTTTGAAATGCAAATTTTTATGTTTGTCTTACAAAGGAAGTGTTGGAGTGAGGAGAGGAATGGATATTTTCCATATAGGATGGTCACTTCAACAGATTTCATTCATGCAAATTTGCACATGCACATTATAAGTCTTTATCAGTAGAAATAATGTTTTATGAATGATTTGAAACAAAGTCTAGTTCATAAGTTAAAAACTCAATGCATTGAGTTTTTTTAACTCTATATATTTGTGTGAAAAAATTCCTCCCATCAAATTTTGTGTGTTTTAAAGACATAATCAGATAAAAGTATCTCGATAGCTATTTGTGTTCTCGTGGCTCTCACTATGTTTTCCAAACCTAAATAGCAGTCGAAGAACCTATGCATTAACAACCAAAAATAGTTCCTTGGTTTTAACTTCCTTGTATTGATGTTTATTTCGATTAAAGGTATTCACCTACTATATAATTTGATTTAGAGAATCAATAACGTCTTTGTATCTATCTTATTAGATGAAAGAACATTCTCTATATGAACACTTATAATTACAAGTTTCAAAAATAAGTTTTTCAAAATTAATTTTGATTATTAAAGTAAAAGACTCATAAAAGATAGCTCCATGGGTTAACCTAAGCCCATTTTGAAAAAACGTATTGTTTTCCAAGTTACCATGGACATTAATAAGTGCCCTATTTCATACAAAATATGAATTGTTTCAAGTTTTTTATTTAATTTTTTGGCCTATGTTGACCACTCCATCATTGGAAGTTATTTCTAACCTTTCGTAGTCAAAAACCTTGATGTGTGGCAGAAGTAGTCGATGTTCATGTGTCCCTATACAATGTAAATTTCATAAGGATATATTTAGAGAATAAAATACTATCCTGATTCAACCCTAAACTAAATAAATAAATGCTAGGAGGTAATGTGTTCCTATTTATTCATGGGATTAAGGTTTAGCAACATGTAATATATTTTGGATTATTTAAATGATATTAATGCATGAACCAAAATATTATATCATTAGAAATTTCTAAGATAGAATATTAGAAATGATTTTTAAGAAGGCAAAAAACATAAGCAAGAGAGTGTGCTTATCTAATTACAAATTCAAGAAGTTGATGTAGTAACTGTGTACAAATGTATAAACTAGAAATGATCTACAAGTGCGTCATTCGTGGATCTGGAGTGCAAAACTAAGTAGGTATGGAACAAATCAAATATGTATGAAAACATCGGGCAATTTAATACCTGGTGGACAGTTCCATATAGTGATATGTTAGTGCTCTACAATTCTATGTTTCCTTTTATTGATTGTGAGGTGTTTCGCTTTGAAACCCTATGTGCATCACAAGTGTGAAACCCTCAATATGATGTGATGTAGTTTTAAAGCCTAAACATGGGTAAGAGAACCTACAAAAAGGTTAGTGGTTGGGTTGAAGTGTTATATGTACATCACATATGTTAGTAATACTCTGAAGAGGCCTCAAATCACACATAGTTATCTATCTAGCATGTGATATCTATATGGATGCAACTAACTTTGACAATTTGATCACTTGTTAATACAATAATGGGTTGTCATGCTTAGCTTGGATTGTTTGGCTTAAATGGTCTCTAACTTCGGAAGTGTGACTCTATAACTTGGTCGAGTGTGCTTCAAAGTTATTTAGGGGTTGTTCTCTATGAAATGTTATTGCTTTAAAAGGATTTAGGAGACCTTGGAATGATTTTGGATTTAATTTTCCAAGTATGCTCTTGAAAGTGCTAGGTGAGGTAAATAGGTGAGTTAAGCCTTGCTTATATAGGATTTCATAGGTAAAGTTTTACATTAAGGATGACCTATACAATATGAAATGACCCATAAAAAGACATCAAATTCAAAAGGTGATCATTGGGTGGTCGGGGACGAAAACGTCATTCTTGGATGAAACTATTAAAAGATTTAGTCCTAGATGAACAATCTCGTACAAGTAATTTATGGGGTTTTGTAAATTCATGGGAATGATGAGTGGGAAGATTATACTGCTATAGACATATGCAACTAGCTTTATGAGTGAATAAGTAGTGTGAATAGAGAATCAAGTCATGCAAGAGAGATAAGGATAAGTCACTTGGGCTTGGAATGTGCGCACAAGCCATGCTCTAAGGATAAAAGCTCAAGTTATATTGTTATCATAGGTCCTTAGATTACGTCTTTAGAACATGTAATATGTTGTAGTCTAGATTAATCCATAGAGAAATAAGAGCACACAAAGAATATATGATTTTGTAATGGAATAGATATGAACACGAGAAGAATAAGAAAGAGGAAACATAAATTTACTAATCCATAAAAAAAACTCGCAATATCAATCTGAACGGATATAATGGAAAGAACTATAAATAACTTACTATTGGAATCAAAGATCAAAATTTTGCGCAATGTGCTTACCATAATTTTATATAAAACAACCTAGCTATTGAGTTACATGTCCTTTCAACTTCTTCAGATGTTGGTCAAGAGTCTTTTCCTATTCTTATATCTATCTATATTATACATTATATATTTTGTATTATTTGAAAATATGTTTATACAAGAGGTTTGAGCAATCTATATTCATGTTGCGTAACTAAATCATTTTTCATTCCAACAATTTTCTAGACTTAAATAGTTGTCTCATCCTGAGACAAAAGTTTCTTTGATGCTTTAGGAAGTTGCCTTTGTGATCTCTTTTGGAATGTAAAATGTCTACGATTGTGTTATGCAGGGTGATATTTTATTTGCAATTAGCACAAAGGATGTCATTTACCAGTTTTCATCCTCCACGCACTACTTAACCGCCCTTTCAAGTTTTCGATCAAGTAGACTTTCCAATAGACCACACTTTTGGGTTTTCAATTTGTGGAAACTCCTTCATAGACTTCCCCTCTATGGGTTTTAAATCTATATGGGCATGCTTGCATATATCCAAAAAAATGCGCATTCTATACTTCAATCAAAATTTATATTACCTTTCACAAAATTTGGGTGTTTCAATTGCTCATGGTTATTTGGACTAGTCTATCTGCTTCAGTTGAATGCAACAAGTGAACGTTGGGGGTGAAATTTGAAAAATAATAATGCTTAGATCTTTATGAATAACAAAGTTAAAATTATATAGGAGAGGTAGCTCCTACATCTATGAAGAACCTCCTCCACAAATTTCTCACCTAACTCCTATATAAGTGAGTTGTCCATAACTCACAACTCACCGAATATAACAATTACATTACACAATGATATTTACCTCTAAGTAAATATCAAATCACCCAAATAGAGCACTAAATATTAATTTCCTAACATTCCCCCCTTAGTGTGAACATGGGGAAAACATGCCTTTGTACTTACAGCTGCTTTCATGATTTGGTGATTTTTACTGTAGGATGATCACAAACCCATTGTATGATTTTCAAACGGTTTACCACAGAACCGAAAATGGTGGTTTTACAACTGGAGTACCACAAACCAAAAAGGAAGGTTTTCAAGTGGTTTACCTACAAACCACATCATGATGTGTCAAATACTATTATCAGCACTCGATCACATCTCAATACAGGGAATAACATAGGAAATTCTATTGAATTATGCTGCTCATACACACAAACTAAAAACTAGAAATATAACATTGGATCATGTTCCCCCCTCAATATGAAATTTCCACTTATTCAATTAGGAATATTTCAAACAAGAACATTGAAACTCATGACACTTTAAAAAACACCACAGAAAGCACACTACACAAACTGAAAACAAATACATCACAAAAATGTCACCAAACCATTTGTGCGGCCCCATCGTTAGCAACTAACGTAGAGGTCATTGATTGTCCTCCAACCTCTGATGTCCTCCATCCTCTAGTGTCATGCTTGTTAAATCATCGGGGTGTGATCATGTTGCTCAATGTACAATTTATCCCCATAAGATGTGTTGGGTTTCAAATTTGCACTTGGAATGAAACCACAATTTTCAGGGGAACAAGTAAGTCCCTCCTCTTTAATGGGAGAGGTTCCCTCATTGAAAGCAGGGGCAAAACCTATGTACAAATACACAATCTTTCATTCAATGGTGGTTTCTCGATATCTTGAAAGGTGTTTTATGCCTGGAAATTTATCATTACATGAGGATAGAAGACTTGAAGAGAGAAGGGAGGCAAAAGAAGACAATACTTTCATAGAAAAGAGAAAACAAAGGAAAAAAGGGGAAAACCCTTGCATTATTTTCTTTAGATTCGAAATTACAGTTCTAGAATATAAAAATTCCAACCTCGTACAATGGCTTTGAAATCCCATGAAATATCTCGCAAGAGATTGTTACAACTTCCTCGAGCAAGCAAGAAACGGTTACAACTTCCTCGAGCAATCAAGAAACGGTTACAAATCATTCCAATCATTCATGCCCTTTCGAATTCTTGATTCACAAAGAAACATTAATGGTGGAAAAACCATATTTTCAAATATACGGTTGTTACATTATTTTTCCAGTTTAAATATGGGCCATTTGATTTGCTTTTACAACTTTAAATTTGAGTCGCCCATGTGGAAGAAATTGATTAGAGCGGGAGCAGGGCGGGGGGGGGGGGGGGGGAGGGGGGGGGACTTTATGCTTTATAACTTTTACAACGAAAAGGCATTTTGGAACATTTTGGCGCGCTCACTCGCTTTGACTTTTCAACAGTCAGACACGTGGCGTTATCTACTTGGCGATGGGGTCGTAGATCACTTTTTACTCTTTTTTATTTAAAAATCTTAAAACTTCAAAATTCTTTGTCGACCCACATCCCCGCTTTGACTTTTTAACATGGCTACATGGCACCATCTAATTGGTAGTGGACCTTAGGCATTCTTTTTTATCTCTCTGCACGGGCGCGCGGGCCTGTCATCGCCAACTGCGCCCTTTTCCAAAAGGTGTTAAGTGCTAAAAAACTCCCACAGCCCCGCCAACCAACCTTGGGCAAATAATACAATCTCAGGTCCGTCGGGCCATAACTTGAAAAATATGAAGAGCTAGGAGGACTTCTTTACGTTTTCAGAAATGGGAAGAAATTTCCCATCTGATGAAGAAGTTTCCAAGAGATCATAAGCCTTTGGAAAGAACCATATTTCACAATACTTTGTTTTCAATATTTTTAGAGGCACCAACTCAAAATTTTAAGTCTAGACTTGGAAAATGAGGGGAATTTTGAGGGTGACAACAAGATGGACGTCGTGTATAAGTGAAAATGCGTCAAATTATTCAAAAGTGAGGCAATTTTTTATTTTATTTTATGGACTTTTACAATGAACTCCTTTTGAATTTGTGAACAATATAAACATTTAATTCTTATTGATCTGTAACTAATTATCAAGTGACTACTTAACAAATTCCCAAACCGAACTACACAATAATAAGCTAAATCGACTCATCTTTGAATGTTAATACTAACCTCTAAAAAAAACTCTACATTACAAAATAACCAAATATTGCCACATTTCGATCGACGGAGGGCATATTTCTGTTAATAAATATGTTCCTCAAAAGGACAATGATTCGTGAGAAATTTTTTCCTCAACCGGTTTTTCAATTGATTGATCTCCAAATTATTGACAATGAAAATGTAGGTGAGACTAATCTTCACTCCAAACACAAATGAAATGAAAGATTTTAATGACGTCCACGTGACTGAAGAGTCAAAGGGACCAAGAAAAGCAGAAACATTAAGCTGAAACCAAGTTCTTTTCCAAATCCTCTCGCCTACTGTGAATCTTGAGCACAAAACTAGCAATCCTTTGAAGCTTTGCTTCCTCAAATAACTCATCTAGGTTGTCTACTTGTAAGTCATTTTCGTACTGGAAGCGGATGTCATCATATGCTGAGCATTCCATGATGAAGTGCCATTCTGTTTCAACAACCCCTGTACTGCAGAAAATACAAGTTCTCCTTTCCCACTCTACTTTGGGAATAGTCCATCTACCCGTTTCACAGTGAAGATGATGTGACCCGGTCCTCAACTGAGCCAAAATAATCCTAGCCTTACCTTTGATATCTGCCCTTAAATAAGCTTTGTTATCATGAGCCCAAGTGGGGTTGAAATATTTGATATAGTGCGCTTTCTTACGACCAATATTTTCTGTCCACATGCTGTTCCTAAACTTCTCCGCCACATAGTTTTTTATTTCCCTATTGTTGTTAGGGCACTCCTGGAAGTGGATGCCCCACTTCTCCATCCATTTGGTGTTCTGCTTCATCCAAGTTTTCTTTCTTCGCTCTAGGTTATCCTCTATAACCATTTTGGGCCAACGATGATTGTCCATGCTTTCCACTTTTTTCAAATAGCTTATTAGCCGAGTGATTGCCAAAGCTTCCATTGGTAACATACCTGCTTCAGCCAGTAAAATCTCATAAGGGACCGTTGATTTAACCTTGAGAGTGCTTGTGATTAAATGTTTTTGGATTCTTTCTACCTGTCTCCACCCATGCTTTGACATATTACTTCCCCAGACTTCACACCCATAAAGGGCCACCGGAGTGACCAACAGACCAAAGAGGGTTTTCTTAGTATTCTAGTCCCAAAGCTCAGTTTTCCTACATCTATTTTGGAGCGAGTATGATGCTTTCCAACCTCCTTGAATTCTTTTTGCTCTTCATGTTTCCCAGCTCAATTTGTGGTGAAAATCAATCCCCAGATATTTATATTCTGTAACAATTTCCAATGGCCTCCCTTCAAAAAGAAAGTTAGTATGCGTCCCTTTCCTTTTTAGAGAAAAAATCACGATTTTTGTTTTGTCAATGTTCACTTGCATCCCGACTTCCTGGCAAAAGAGTTCTACAGCTTTTAGATGCTCTCTCAAACCTTGAGTTGTTGTTGATATTAAGATAAGGTCATTAGCATATAAGAGCAGCTTCACCACATATTCTGCCAACTGAACACCCCCTCCCTCAGTATTGTGTAAGCATTCTTTAAGCTTGTCGATGTATAGACCAAACAAAGTGGGAGAAAGAGGGCAACCTTGCTTGACACCAATGTCACTACCAAAACATTCCGACATGCCTTCTCTAGTTCTGATTTTAGCTCTGACCTGCTCATAAAGCCTGTGCACTGCAGCTCTAAACTCATATGGAATCCCAAGTTCTTCCATCCTGTTCCAAAGTTTGTCACGAGGGACCGTGTCAAACGCTTTTTAAAAGTCAACAAAACAACAAAAAGCTTCCTCACCTTGAGAATCCCAAACCTTTTCAATCAAATGCCTGAGAGTTATGCAATGATCAATGGTTGAATGTTTAGGTCGGAAGCCTGCCTGTCCTTTTGCTCTTTTACCCTCTCTTTCTGCCCAATTGCTGATTCGGCGCTCTATCATGCCCCCAAAAAACTTACCAAACAGAGGATTGATCATAATGGTGCGGTAGTTAGAAGGGTTATTGGCATCCCCACTTTTAAATAGAGGAATAACCACACTGGTCGTCCATTCTATTGGGAACCCTACTTGATTTACATTATTGAAGATTGTTTTGATATGTGGAGCAAGCACCTCGACCCCCCATTTTAAAAATTCAGCTTGTAACCCATCAACATCTTGTGCTTTTCCATTTGCTAGCTTTTGAATGCCGTATTTGATGTCGTCTTCTGAGAATAGCTTGACTGAAGTTTGGAGGATGGGAGGGCTATCCTGTTGAAGAGACCGCTCATATAAAAGCTTCGCATATTCCAACCAATGTGCTTCTGTGATATTGTTTTCTATGTGTGTTTTCTTTTGTTGCAACTCTCTCCAAAATCCTTTGGGATTGTGTTTTCCGAGAGCAATTAATTCCGACCTCCTTCTATTCACATAGGTTTCCTTTTGTATTGAACCAGTCTCTTATAATTCTTTTTATTTATTTTATTCCCTCCACTTTCTCTTATGGTTCTCTTGGCAGACAATGAAAAATGTAGGTGAGACTAATATTCACTCCAAACACAAATGACACTAAAATAAAAGAAATATAAAACAAAGAATTTGTATTAGACTCAACACACCATTTCGTGAATCATTTGAATGGCCACGTGGAGAATGAGAATGTTTGAGACGTCTTGACTGCAGAGTTGTAAGATGGCTTTGTGAGGCTTCCAATGTTGCACGTCAGGACAGTCTATTCTTGTACTGAATGCCTCATCTTAAGCTGGTCTGAATCACCGAAATCATCACCGAATTTGCATATTATGTTGCACGTTAGCCATGTCTAACCACTAAAACAATGCTTGCCAAGTGATACATTTTTATGCAAATTCGCCCACACTTCCATATGCGTAGAACAATGGTGAAGAGCTCACTGTCAAACCATATGCGTTGTAGCTTGAGACACGGTCTAGACGAGTTTGAGATGACATTGAACTACACACTAGATCTACTGCATGTTTAGACTAGATTTATGTAGATGAGTGCTAGTCAAGGGGGGGTCTGCAGATATTTTTGACAACCCGTTAATATGGCCAATTTCATAGAGGTATGATGTGCCACAAGGCTGAGCAAGTAGCAGGAAGATCTTTACAGATAGAACATATTGGATTTAGTCTTTACGACCACAATGTTGAATGAATTTCCATGAACAAGTCTGATATAAGCTCCAATCACTGCATGTAGTGTTGGCCGTTGTGATGCTTAACAGAAATGTGAAATTAAATGCACATAGATATAGACCACAAAAATGGCCTCAAGAATAAAAATAAAAAACTACTTAGAACTCATCTACCATGAGAGGGGAGACCAAAATAGTACTAGCTTACCCCCCAAAATTAATATTTAACAAAACATTCTTTCTCACAGGCTCCGGTTCCTGATTGAATCATTTTAATAAATTCTCTGAATGAGAACGCATCAACAGGTCAGGATGCAGAACTAATCATGTTGCATTCCAACTGTCATATTCCACCCGTATATGACTGAGATTCTACGCCACAGATGAGATTACACAATTAATGCAAAACTGGCTTAACATTCGTCAATGCTTATGTCTGACCTGAGATGAATGTAGAAGACATTATTTTCCTACAACCAATATTTCAATTAACGTTATCACAATCTTGAAAAATAATACGGCAGGACATCCAAATCGTACATGGCTCTGATACCAATTGAAAAATAATAATGCTTCGATCTTTATGAATAACAAAGTTACAATTACATAGGAGAGGTAGCTCCTACATTTACGGAGAAACCCTCCTCCACAAATTTCTCACCCAACTCTTATATACATGAGTTGTTGTAACTCACAACTCACCGAATATAACAATTACATTACACAATGATATTTACCTCTAAGTAAATATCCAATCACCCAAATAGAGCACTGAATATTAATTTCCTAACAACATTAATTTTGTTTTCTTTGATTCAGCAAAGGAGTATGTGCGGGAGAATAAACTTTGGTATATTCTTCATTGACCGTGTAGTTGGTAGAATAGATTTTGTATACACCTAATTTTTCACGCTTTCTATTTTTATACCTATTACTAACAATTTCTCTTATAGGTTAGAGGTCGCTAATGCATCTATTTATGGGGAATGAGTGCCTTAAGGGGATCATTCTGGGATAGAGGTATGGTTATTCATGTAACCATTAGGTTGGGGATCATACGTGCAGAGAGAATAACTTTTGGTCATATTCATGTCATTCTTTTGCTTTTATCTTTTTGTTTTGCTTCACATCTTTCTGACACCTTATTTGTTCATGACCATATTACTTCTGCCTTTCATTCATTTTTGTCCATCACGACACATTGCACACACCCATTTCTCATTTCCCCTCCTTAGTCGATGCCATCACCCATGGGTAATTGTGTCATGGGCTATTTCAAAATCCTAGCCGACGCCTTTGCCTTGTGGGTGATGGCGTCAGTATAAATGCCAAAAAATACATCCTCGTTGATTTAATAAAATCTAAAATGCAAAGATTGTTACAATGATATACAATGAAATACAAATGTTATGCAATTTAATTTGATCTAATTATGAAAGTAAATAAAAGAGACATGGCACTTACCTTGATTTCGTTTATCCCGAAGTGTGTCTGGGCTAGGAGAACTGATGGAATAAAGAATCTGACTATTGCAATCCCGCACATAAAAATGTAGAGGTACTGGAAATGCTTAGACACGAGTGTCTGGGTAGGGGGCGAGAGCACTTGCGAGTGCCCTAAACCTATGGTGGACAATGGAATATGTAGAAAAGGTCATAATATGATTTTGATACTGTCGCTAGGATTTCACACTTGCTCACCAATGATCTCCTGTATGTCACACTTAGAATGTCGAAGTACCTATAAATTTGTAATACAAATAACCTCCTGCAAAAACCTCAAAACCACATCAAATCCTAAAAAAGAAAGATGCAAAATAATGGGTCAAACTGTCCTCAGTTGGAAAACGAGTGAACTTACGACTGAGCGTTGCACTACATCTCAAACCTAATGTAGTTATATGTGATTGTGTGTGAAATAGTTGCTCCTAGGTTACCCTCACGTTGATGACACCAAGATAATGGGGCAGTGGCTAGATAAAATGCAAATGTATGGGATGGAATTCAAAACTTCCCCTTTTTATGTAGTGTGTATGTAGAAAAATGCACCCAAATGCAATCCCTTTTGATATGTAGATATATAGCCCTTGATAAAAATTGCCCGCCCTTATAATGGTATATATGTTGTGTTTATATAGGGATCTCTTGCTTAAATTTTTACACTAATGACACGATATGCTGACTACTACCTCGAGATATGAATAAGAAAACCGAAAAGGCTGACTACTAATGTAAAAAATAAGATCAAGAATAAAGAGGACAAGAGCACCCAAGTTGGATAGGAGTGTCTCGGCACTAGTGTCCAGCCCTGGGCGCTAGTGTCCAAAGACAACTGATGACAAATGTGAAAATACTGACAGACAGGGATCCTTGTGACCTGACTAGAAATAGGTGTAGAAGAGAGAGAGGTGACAAACAATGACAACAAAGACATTCAAAAGGCAAAAAGACCAAGTAGTGTGTCATCAGTGAATACATTTTTATGCAAGATCCATATATAAAACAACATACTTGGCAGTATATTAAAATAGTAGTAAGTGCGTGATTCTATGTCTATAATCACCATAAATCAGATAACACAAATCTCATAGGAAACTCACCATTAGCTTTGCTCTTTTGTGCCAACTTGCATCTGCTCACTCAACTCTTAGATTTATTGCATCTTAACTCTTGGCTTGGAGATTCTTCTTGTTTGGCTTAGTTTGCTTGCACTTTTGGGTCACTTGTAGTGATCTAGGACTGAATTGTTTCCCTTTCTCCACCAAAAGTTATTCCCCTCTTGGTGTATGGTTCTTAAGGAAATAGATGCATAAGTGACCGCACCCCAGCAGGTAAGTACTATAACCCAACTTGTCATTTTATATAGAGTAGTCTCCTATCTTTGCTTGTTACTTTATGTTAGCTTAGTTTTTTTATTTACATGTTAGGTTAAAATATTGTATTTTGTTCTTTATTTCACGTTACATGATTTACTTTGGTTAGCATAGACTTTGCATGCTTATTTTGTTCATCATCGCCCCCTATGGTGTTGATACCTCAATAGGATTTCTTCCTCTTCTTCGACCTAAGGCCTTAGAAACCTTAGGTTTTTCTAGTGCAAGGGTTACTTCCCTTTGGGTATGAAATATTAGCTGTCATTGTACCCCCCTTTTTTAATTCTATCGATTGTGTGTCAGTCTTATTGTGTCTCTTACTCGTTGCCTTGATACCCCTAGTTGAACGAATGATGAGAGTACATATTGTATAGACACATTTTTTGCCTGTCATACATCCTTGGTGAACCCGATGTGAATATTTATTTTGTACCTATTGATCGAGAACATCTCGTTAAAGGCATCCATTTTTAGTTTTATCTTGTTTCATCCCTTAAAATTCCAAAAAACCCTAAAAATTAATTTTCCCAAAGATCATCAGCCCCTGTGTCAATTTTGTGTAGGGTAGATCCAACCTGTTCTATCCAAAGTTTTTGCCATATGCCTTTGGCCCTTACGTAATCCTTTTTACAAGGTCGATTATGTCAATAGCCTACTTTTTTGACATTCTTCTGGGTCAGATAAGCACTCCATCATAGAGTATCTGGGCGTAGGGCTCTCCAATTCTGATGTGCAAACCATTTCCAGAAAACCAATCATCTATAATTCAATTTCCCTTTTTACTCAGATTGTTGTGTGATAGGAACTACTAAAAAGAAGTATAACATCCACAAAAATAATGTCTTAGGTGATGAATAGGAAGAGATTTAGATTGAGGACATATTTGATCTTCCACCTGAGACCCAAAAATTCCTCGTCAAGTTTCCTCAATACAAGGGGGAACCCGAATTAGTAATCCACAAACATCTTGTTAACTTTGTATACGAACAACTTGATAGTAGACTAGATAGCAGGAAGGACATTATGACAGGCTCATCTGAGAATGCCTTTAGTTTTGATCCTACTAATCTCATCCTTCAGTTTATAGACAAAATGAGCCAACAACAAAACGCCACTACAACTAAATTTCTCCAGATGTAAGCTAATATGGCTTAAATGGTTAACTATTCCAACCCATGCCCAACCCAAGCTTCGGGGGTACAATTACCCCTCCCTTACCTAATGGACCTAATAGGAAACCTATTTCCCAACCTAGTATTCACGACAAAGTTTTGTGGGAAGTTCAACAAGAGCCTCTAACACCTTATATCACTAGCATGGATATTAGAGGCATTTCCCTTTCATTGCCTATGATGGGTCAACCGATCCCACTCTACACATCAAATATTCTAGTAATCTCTATAAATAATGGATAAAAATTAACTCCTACGCTGCCACTAAGCTTTTAGATAAGACTCTTACTGGGGGATGCCTTAGATTGGTATCATACTTTACCCTCTAATTCCATAGTGGATTTAGAATCTTTGGTAACAACCCTAGTTAATGAGTTCCAATATCATGATTTACCTAAAAATAATATCAATTCTTTTATTAATTGTCAACAACATGAAAATGAATCAACCCAAGCATTTATCAAATTTTGGAAGGCCTTGTCTACTAAAACATAATATAATACACCAAATGATAGCTTATTCCAACTTTTCCTTTGAGCCATAGAACCTCGCCTTCAGTATAAGGTTAGGTATTTCTCTCCTACTTCCTTAGATGAAGCATTTGAACAAGCTAAAATAAAAGAGTACCTCATGAGAGAATTTGAGAGGTCTCCTCCTAAAGCAATCAAGCAAATACACATCCTCTAAAATTCAAAGAACAGGAACGCCACAGATGACGAAGTCTCAAATACTCTTCCTCTCATGGCTTCTTCAAATAGGAATGTCTTTAATATTGATAAAAAATTATAGTAATAATAAAAACCAATTTGTTTATTATCATCCATTTACCAAGGATGAGTTGAGATGACGCATGCTTAAGCCATTTACTTAGATCCTTGATCCTTCTTGACCCATCCCTCAATGGCATGATGAGAACAAGTTCTGTTGGTGGCACGCTAACTGGGGCCATTTTCAAGAAAATTATCATTCCCTTCACATGGTTGCCATCACATTCTTCCTAGGCCCTCAATTTGACCATGATGTCATCACTAGAGAGCGTTTGACTGAAGCGGTCAAGGCTCATGATGCCCAAAGACAAAAGGATCATTATAATGTTATTAGTCAAGCCATGAAGAACTCGAAGTCTTCTTTGAACCTTTTCCCAACCATAGTATAGGTGAAATTTTTAAGAAATTAGGCAATGCCACGATAAACGTGGTTGATCCTGATTATCCTCCCTAAAAAATGATTGTCATAAATGATGCGAGGCATGTTATAACGTACACAGAACCTGAATAACCTCCATCATTTTAGTCTCAGACTCATAGAGACATCTACCCTTGTGTCATTTAGAATCAGACTTCCGAAGACAAAATCCCATCTTCTATAGATGCCATCAGCCCCTGTGAAAAAATAACTATAAGGACGAAAGTGTCTAAAACTCTTTCTCTAAGTACATATGCCTTTGGCTGGGCTGATGGCATCAAATATAAACAAAAATCAATTTTTGAAGTATATTTAATTACTCCTCCTTCTGAGCCTATTTCTGAAGATCCTCAACACTCTCAGCCTATTGCTCAGTCTAGCCATGACGAGTGCGATCCCCTGGAAGCATTGTCTCAAATTCCTGGTCTAATCCCCTTCTTAGAACTCATGTTCACATCACCTCACCATTGTGAGTGTCTCATGAATGCATTGTTTAACATGAACATCCCTTTCCCTCTTACCTTGGGGCAATCTCCTACATTGCACGGTTCGGAAGAAAGCATCCATCGTCAATGTGAGGAACTTTCCATTTGTACATATCATACCACGAACACTCACACTTGTATCCATTTCCATGTAGTTGTTATGATTCTAGATGAACTCTTTCTTTAGTAAGATGACCCTCCACTCTTTATCTTTGTAAAAATTGGTTAGAACACAGTTAAATGTGCCCTCATTGATGAAGGTTTCAACACATGTGTGGTCGCATTAGACTTCATCAAGGCCCTTAGTTACTCAGTAGACAACCTCAAAACCACATGTACTACCTACCAGAGGTATGATCGTCGGAAAATTCCTCCCATGGGTTGCATTTGGATGCCCATCACTATTCCCCCTAGGAGTGTTTATGTAAAAGTCATGGTTTTTAACTTCCCTTATCTTACAATATCCTCCTCAGTCAACCTTAGACTGACTGTATGTGTGTCGTCGCCTCTTCTGCATATTAATGTGTTAAGTTTGCACATCAGAGGGCTATCTATAAAATTCAAGGCAGCTGAAACCTTGGAATTACGACACTCTACAACAAAAGGGAAGGTATAAATTCCTGACCTTTTCAAGAATTATCTCATATCCCATTTCATGAATATCAACGCTTCAACTATCCTATTTAGTATATTTCCAGTAATGCAGGTCATCCAGAATTGGTCAAGTGCATGCCTCCCAATTTCTTGGATTCTAACGACGATGATCTCAATGATATTATGGTTAGGACTAATACCTATGATATGTCAGATCTCACCATATCCTAACTACCTCCTAACTTACAACCTCATGTACACCTCAACCTTCACCAGAGAAGACAACTCAACTAGAAACCACAATTGACTCATGTGCGATATGTACAATTTGTGATGATTTTATATAGATGATATAGATACTACCTTTAATTGATATATCCTAAGATTTGTACTATTTAGTTAATTTTGGTTTTGCAGAGCGGATGATAGAGGAGTGGCCCTTGATAGAGAGTGCACGCCACAAGATCCTAGATCCGGTATTGGATATTCAGGATACCTCAGTCATAGCGTACCCCACACTACCATCATTGTGACCTCCCAATACTGCTTCATCCTCATCAAATCGACGAGATCTCCATCTAACATGTTGTGCTCATCTATCTCGGGACACCAAAATCATGTCTCCTATGCGCTAGGTCCTAGGCATGTCTCATTGTTGTAAGGCCATCTCCATCCCCAGTGGCATCAGGTAACCACCTCCTGGCCACTGCGTCCTATGATCTCTTAACCATGGTGTTGGATGTCTCGCCTCTCTCCCTCTAGTGCTAGGACCAACTGCATATGTATCTCCCACCTCGTGGGTCCAAGCCAACGTGTCCTCCATCAGATCCCTCATCTGAGCTCTTCACTATAATAATATTTGGTGGGTCATGATCTACCCCACCTCTCTGTCTCTATCTTCGACCCTATCTTCATGTGGCATGTTCTCTCTGGGGCTGCAACATTGGTACTCTGTCTGTTGTACCTCTAGCCTCCCCCACATGTCGTTGGTGGTAGGCTGGTAGTGGTGGTACCACAGTAGGCTCTAACCATCCAAATTATCTCGGTACCTTGTCTATTGAACGAGCCTCTACCCAATGCAAATAATATCTTATCACCTCCATAAATGAATCTAAGTCCTATATCATGGGGCAACTGGGTCACTGATCAAAATTTCATATGTAGGGATCATATATGATGTCATCTAGATATACATGTCATAATGGTTGGTATGTCTAAAGTGATCTCATTATCAGCCCTTGCACCCATTGAAGTACTCTTAGGGCATCAAATGCTACATGGCTAATATCATCCTTGTGGGCATGTACATGGGAAACTATATGCACCCAAATTTGTATGTGTTACATTATCAGAAACGGTTACAAAAAGGTCCCTAACAATGATTCATATATTTTCAAAAGGTGTTTGAGCTCCTAAACCTATTTTTAGCTTATATTTGTAGCCTAGATCACCTTATTTAACATCTGCATGCTTTTTCTTAGCTTCTCGCTTCGTTTTAGGCTAGTTTTGATCTTTAGTGTCAAAACCATTGGCCTGTCTGGGTTGCAGTTTTGTAATCACCACCTAGGCAAGGCGGTGATTTTGTAACCATCACCCTGAGTAGGGCGGTGGTCTTGTAATCGCCACTCTTCACATGGCAACTGTTTTGTGCGCATAATCTATAATGTTCACTTGTACTTTGTATGCATGTAACTCAACTCTAGTTCAGTTTTTTGGACGCGTTTCTCAGTCAAATTTCCTAAATTTGGGATTTATTTGATCATGCTTAAATCCTTGTTCACTTGTGATTGTTGATTGCATAGTTAACT
Source organism: Taxus chinensis (assembly GCA_019776745.2). NCBI lineage: Eukaryota > Viridiplantae > Streptophyta > Pinopsida > Cupressales > Taxaceae > Taxus > Taxus chinensis. The sequence continues at coordinate 778,815,868 of CM034152.1, forward strand.
GCCTTTCATGTGATGATTTGACACCCCATTGCTGTCAAATGTGCTTGTGCACTCTACAGCTAACTTTCTATAAATTGATCGCTCGTTTTCAAGCAAATGGTCAGAGAATTATTTTGTGCATCCTTACAATCGCTAAGCTGCCTTCTTTCTTGCTAGAAACTACATAGCCAATCATAGTTCTATTGTGTTATCTTTCTTCCACTTGAATTATTCCAAACTAACAATTCAAGTTAACCATTGCTCCAGTGCTTTCCTTTTATTGTTGTCACTGCATTCCCAACCTCTGGACTCACGTGGACACGAGGAACTAAAAAGATAAACCGAGGGAACCAATTATCAAACAAATGGATTTACCTTTGTTCTATGAATTCCAAGTTGGATTTGTTATTTGATTTCCTTCATTTATGTAATTTATTACTATTACATCATATCAAACAAAGTAGAAATCAATTTCCTTTCATTTGCAAGTAGTTAATTAATTTCTAAGAAGGTTTGCATCTTTCATAGCAGCTCCTAGTGACAGATCTTATTTTTCTTATCCCTATGGATTTGGAGGGAATAATATCTATAGGAAGTTGTCTATATATCATAGATTAATTAGAAAAGTTCTTGTTTTAAATTAGTTTAGACTTAATACACAACTGCACAGGCGAATAGGCACATCCGGCTATTTTACTTGTTTAGGATTTATTTGTTTAGAGTAAAAGCAATTTGTTGTTTGTGATTGTAATGTCTTAGTTTTGTTGATTTGTTTATATTAGTTTCCCTTTTCAATATTAGAATAGGTTGTTAACTTCGTCTTAGTTAATTTGGACACTTTAAACTTGTTTAATATTTAGATTCAATCAAGTAGATCAAGCCATAGGGAATTTATGCTACCCGCTCATAACCATTAAATCTCCCCTTTATTGAATCAGTTACTAGGAATTCACACTACTAGGTCTTAGTCATTGATTCTCCTATAGTTAGTTGTCCACATTTCCACATTGGCTGCCTTGACATGACCTCGAGGGGTCGAGTGCAGGTTAAAGGTCACATGTCAATTTTCATCCGTATAGAAACCTCTCATAAATCCATGTCATTAATAATATAATGAGACCTATGGTCCTTTGTGCTCTCCGTCTAACCCTGTATAAGTCATGTACCAACTACTCCCATATATTGGTCCCCTAACTGAATAATGTATCTTATTCAACCACATCTATGCATATAGCTACCAAATACAACAAAATGGCCATGTATGCCTTGTGACACAATATGTTTGCCACAATAATGCCCATAGCCACCTTCTAGATAGTTAGAATCATTGCCACAAATACTGAGTTACGTTGGATGTTGAGCATCCCCTCATTATATGTCTCATTCCCTATGGCCCATGCGACCAAGACCCTCCTCTTTGAAGGGTTTGGGTAAGATCACAATACATGCAATCCCCCTCAATCGAAAAACCTAATATCACGTGCACATCCTGAAGTGTTGTGGTCATATCAACTATCTCACCTGCCCAACACCGAAAGGTGTTGGCCCCAGGCTCCTATGCGGTCAAGAAAATTTGTAGTAAATCCAAATCCAATGGTATCTTATGCATCTGTACAAAGATTGGCTTGGTTAAAGGCCTTACACTCAGATTTGGAAGGATTTATGATATGTTCTGGAAAGGTGATTCAGTTATATTTCTAGTGATGTATGGATTATGTCTTAGTGAGTTGACTTGATGGTTATTTCAAGTCAATTTGTGAAGAAGTAGGTATGCTTGATTTCAGGACAAGTTTGCTTATGCTGAAAGATTGAGTTATTTGAAACTTGAAATGGATGAGTTGATGATTTATATCACGTGCAGAGTTAAAAGGGATGGATTTTATTCCTAATTTAGGTATTTAAAGTGGTATCAAGGGTATTAATCAACTGTGTTTGCAAAAATAGTTTTTAGGAAACTTGTTTTGGTGAAGAGGAAAGTTGTTGTGGTTTTATAATATGGATGTTTCATGACATATAACATGTATGAGTGTTTTATAAAATTCCAAAGGTTTCCATAGAGTGGTCACATTCCATAGTTGAGTTGATCTTGGGTGGTTTTGAGGCCCAAAGGTGAAATCAGGGTGTTAGAAGCAACTGTTTTGTGAAGGATATGAGCCACTAGTCCCATCTTTTGATTTATTTGATTGTTTAAAGTAAATGTGCAGCCATTTATGATGCTTAAATATTATATTTCTTATGTATGGTGAATATAGGAGATTCAATAAGCATGGTTTTATGATTTGTGGTTTTAGCTAATCCTAGTGATGGGGTTTTGAACATTTTTAGTTCAAGTTGGATGGTTTTTGGCATGGCCGACCTAAATGGGTTATATGAAACCATTTTAAATGAATCTATTTGAATGTTATTATGATGTATTGGTCAAATTAGTCATGAAGTACTGACCTCCCTTGGGTTAGAAGGAAGAGAAGTCTATAAAGCCAGTGTTTTGAGTCCACTTGAAGTCTAGTCTTGCATGGGTGAAAAGTGTGACCTAGGAGAGAGTGAGTTACATGTATGAGGGAATTGTTTTTAAGTCTGATAATATGTGTTACAAGTTTAATAATTATTGAGGGAATGCAAGCAAATGTTTAAATCTAAGACAAGTTGAGAAGGAAGATAGAGTTGTGAGTTGAATTAGGGATCTCCATTAGTTGTGGCAACAAAAATATTTAGAGATAATCATCATCAAGTGAATAAGTTGGTGCTTATTCATCCTAGGGGGTTATAGCCTCCTTGTGGGGTGGGTGCTTCACTAAATTAGGGGTTGGCGCTCCTTGTAGGGTTTATGGTCTACTAAACTAGGGGTTGGTGCTCCTTGTGGGGTTAATGCCTCACTAATTTTGAAGCATTGAAATATAAGGTTTATGTTTTAGTGGGTTTTATTCCCCATAGATATTTCCCACTTAAATCTTGTTTCTATGAAATCTCTTTCATGTGTTATGGTTATTTGAATGTATTGTGCACACCTAATAAGCTTGTGATGAATACATGTGAATAGATGAATATTCATGTATGTTGCGATAAATGGTAAATGCAATAAGTAATTTGTAGGACTGATTCACCCCCTCCCTCTCAATCCATTATGATTCCAATAATTGGTATTAGATCAAGTCTTTGAGAGCCAAGTTTAATCACTTCAAGGAGATTCTCTTGAAGCACAAAGCCACGGGTAAACCATCAGATGTTGAAGTAGCCCTCAAAAATAGGAATGAAGTATCTCAGTTAGTGATTGATGTCTTGAAATATTAGATCAAGTGCATTTAATATGAGCATATTCAAGCTATTCAAGTTTTGGAGTCACAAATGGAGAAGTATTTTAAAACCCTAAAGGTCAACGAAGAAGATTGCAACATGCACGAAGATGAGTTGAAGTCATTAAAATCAGATTTGGAGTAGGCACAGAGTAAGTTAAAGACCTATGAAAAGTTAGAGAAAAGTTCAGAAGCCCTAAATTACATGTTAGAGAACCAAAGAGATACAAATGATAAATTTGGTCTTTGCTACAAAGAAGAACTTTGAGAGAATTTGAACCTAGTGATGCTACAAAAGATATGAATAATGCTAAAGATCTCAAGAAGGTTATCAGCCAACTTGATGAAATAAAGTCTACAATTAATTTCAATGGTGTGTGCTACTCTTGCAATACTTTTGGTCATATAGTTGGGGCCTGTAGGAGGTTTGTCAAGAATATATTTCCATGGAGCAATGATAGGCATGGTCATTCATATTAGTCAATAGAAATTACTTGCTATAATTGTCCTAAGAAGGGTCATATTGCTAAATTTTTTTTATCATGAGTCTCCTAATCAGATTTGGAAGAGTGATAAGAAGCATGGAGTTGTGTGCTTTAGTTGTAATCAAATTGGGCATGTACCTAGATATTGTCATCAAAATAACTCTAAATAGGAGAATGAAGCTTTTAGAGGTAAGAGTGCTCTTTCTTATTTCAAGTGTAACAAATTTGGTCACATTGCAAGATATTGTAGATCTAAAATGAATACCTACAAAAGAAAGGATGATGTCAAGTCTACAAAATCTGAGAAAGCGTAAGAAGATCTAAAAAAGATAAAAGGCGATCCTAAAGTTATTCGTACTACTCATGATGATTTTATTGCTCATGAAGGTTTATTTGCTCTTGTTGAACCTCAAGAATTATTGTTATCTGCTCAAGAAGATAACAAAGAGAATGAAAGAGAAGAAAAAGTTTGGAAGTTAAAATAATTGATGAAGGAGCTTGGGGTCATGTTGTATATGGACATGGATGTTCTTCCCTGCTAGGAGAATGCTAATGATTTTGGTGCCTCCATTAGGCTTCATGGAGTTATCATCCAGAGTATGAAGCATGTGAAAGTATGTAATTTGATATGTTCATAGGTATCCAATATGATTGGGTATGTGTAATGATTCCTTAAGTCCTTGGAGAGTGTTGTGTTTGTTAGGTATCTTTTAATTGACTATCAAAAGAAGTTGTATCTCAGTTTGAAGCTCTTTTGAGCATAAGTTATATTTTAAGGGTTAAGAAAAAGAAAGCATAGTAATGTCAAGGTCTAGTAGAAGATTTTTTTACCTTAGTCTTTGTCAAATGTGTTTTAAAGTATGTCATGTTGTGAGATGAGTTTGAAGACTGTCATCATCATGATAGGAGAGTGTGTATAGAGAATGTGTGAGTTTCCCTCACTTGGGTGTCATCAAGTTGTCATGTTCTCAAGTATGTATTGGTTCAATTGATGTTCATTTGGTCTTGATCTTGACTCTTCAAGGTGTGCCTTGGTGTATGTATGAGTTTTCAAAGTTGTATGAGGGATCTCAGTCTGATATCATTGAGTTTTAGGGATATCAAGTTATCAAAAGATGTTTGGTATTTTCACATATCTATGTATTGTCATCTGAAGTATGTGTCATGAAATGGGAAGAATTTGTGCTCTAGGTTAATGACATTGGTCTAATCCTATGTCTTAAACTGGGTCCTAAGATTCTAAGACATTTTAAAATCCAAAGAATAGTTGTGACGGTCAATCAAAGTCTCTCTATCAGTGCTTTGATTTTTTACTGTAATGTTATGGTATGTTTTTGCATCTCGCTCATGAAATTATTTGTTTGGGTTGTTGAAAGGTAAATTTTTGTTGGTTCACCTAAAGAATCCTATGATGCATTGCTCAAAATATATATTTGAAGGTTTCTAAGTGGTTAAGTATGTGCTCACTCCATGTTGGATCGAGTGTGGAGTTGTTTAAGGATTATGATGATCTAGTGTGTCATATCTATGCTTTATTGTAGTGTGTGTCAAGAGTTCCAGTGTCTTAGTTGACTCACAAGCATTAGGTATTATCATACAGTGGCAAGAAGAGTTTTAGGTGTTCTTAAAGGTCATATGTCAATGCATATCAAGTAAAATAGAAGTGAAATATGATTCAAGGTGTCTTAGAGAAGAAAGTGATATGGTTCTGACCTGTAGGTGATCATTTTGGCATATAGTGGAGTCCATGACAAAAATATGTGTCTTTGATGCTTTTCCAATTCTAATAAGGTTTGCAAATGAATCTAAATGCATTTAAGGTAGAGAAATGGTTGTATCAATCATCTTGAGGTAATGGAAGAAACTTCTTGTGGTGAAATGGATTCTTGTATCATGATCTTAGTATGTGATCTCTTAAAAGTATGTAACTGTGTCAAATGACATGGTATGATTACAAAGTTATGACTTGACAAGAATAATATCTATGGAAGAAACCTAAATGTTTTTTAGTATGACAAATAATGATGATCATCAAAGGTGTGACAAGGCTACACAGTCTAAAATGAAGAAGATGAAGCATTGTGTAGGATAAACAAGGTATATTTAACATGCTATTGGTATGAAGTTTATTTCAAGAAGAATCTCAAAGGCCAAGAGAGTGTACAATATGATGTCCCAGTGGTCTCAAGTTGACATGAGTCAGGTGAAAATTGGTTTCAATCTAAGAATGAAGAGATCAAATTTTGAAACTTCACGTTTTCATCAAATCTTACAAAGTGTAAGAGTTTCAGGGTCTATAGAGTAAGGGTTTCAAGCTAAAACAAAGCATATCTCTATCAATCTGCAAATATGTCTCAAGAAGGTCATGAAGGTTTATGAAAATGAAAAGTCTATTAGACATTCTTGTAGGTGAGAATTTTTGGATCAAGTAGATTGAATTAGTAAAAGGTGTTGAATGTTCCTATCTGTACCAAACATAAGACAAAGCATGGGTAAGGATGACCTCAGATTGTTAAGATGAGGGCCACAAACCTAGGCTAAGCATGAATAATTTGAATATGGAATCAGGACTCAAAATCAAGTATATGTGCTCTACAAGTAATAGTAACTGTGACAAGTCTACGAGTAATTTATCTTGCATCCATTTGTGGTCTTGTTGTCATGCAAATGAGCAACACGAATATTCCCAATTTTTAAGCATTACAACCATATCCTACTTGAAAATTTTATTCAAAGGCCATTATGAGCCCTCCTTCATGTCAGCTTAATCCCTAAGTCAGTCCTATAAACTCTCTCTAAAGTAGAATAAAGTGTCATACCAGTGTTTCCATAGGTGATTTAGGGTTACCCAGTCATTCTAAGTCTTTCCAAAGTAAGATCCATCAAGACAAGTCTTTTAGCAAGCTTGGGAAAGGCCATTTTCTGATTTTCTTGAAGCTAGTGCGCACCCCTGAAGATGAGAGAAAGGCATAAATTAATCAAGGAGATTTATAAAATATTTAATAACATTTTCCAATCAGTTTTGTAAGATTGTTGGAGGTTCTAGAAGTTTTAGAGCATCCTCGACAAAAGTGGGTCTTTAAGGCTTAAGCAATGCATAGTGCAAAAACAACCCCCTGAACTTTAGGAAGTGATTCCGGGAGCTCCAGAAGGATTTAGGAGTAAAAATAAATATCTTTGGAAATGTATTTTAAATCCCTAGAGGGTGGTAATATCATATTATTCGCAAAACCTAGGAACATTATGTCCATCATCTAGTTTTTTCATATATAACCTTGGATCCAGAAAAAAAAAATCCTATTTTTCAGGAAGAAAATGTCAGAATAAAGAGATGAGACCCACACCATTGGATTAAAAATGTAATTTTAAGGTAGAATCATATAAAATTTCATCAAAAAACTCCTCTTGACGCTCAAGATATGGCCCCGACAAGTGGCTCCCCAAGGTAAGGCTTCAGGAGATATTCAATTTCAGGCATGTAAATTCCATCCAATGGGAGAGTGGCACACTTTTTGGCACCAAGTGAGCCAATAAATTTGTGAATATGGTGCAATAAAATTTTCCCCCCTTCCATTTAGGCCTCTAGAACCCAAGGTGATCTCAATTTAGCTTGTTCTTGCAAGATAAGCCCCTGTGCACTCAAAACCCAACCCTTTGCTCAAATCCAACTGCGAATAACATCACGACACTTGGCCTAATAGGGATAGGGTGATTTGTTTTGCAAAAAATGCACCAATCCCTTAGTTTTCTTGTTACACAAAAGTGTGACTCATTCCTAAACTTTAAATTATTCAAGTTTTTTGTGTTGTCATGTTGTCATCAATTTCTTCCCTCACACATGCACATGAAGGTCTCCACCGCCAACAATTCCTTCAATCCTCCATTTCTACTACTACCACACCTTCCACAACACATATATCATCCTTAAGAATTTCTACAGTGAGCTAATAAGGCATTTTCAAGTAAAATCATGAATGTGAGCTGCCAGAAAGCCTAGGCTCCAAAACGAGAAATTGATCATATCTCCCAAACCATGCGCTCGATCTCCATGAAATTTTGGGAAGATCTCCCTCATCCAGGTGCCTTGGAGAATAAAAAATAGAAATCTTAGATACAATCTGATTTTTTAATGGCATCCCTTTAAAAAATTCTTCCCTAGAGCTTCTTTTCATCGTTTGCCATCAAACTGTGAAACAAATCGAGAATTTTTTAAAACATAAACTAAAGAGCAAAAACACAAAAAGAATCCACTGATTTTTCATCAATCTGTTGTCGCCCTCAAAATCCCCCTCACTTTCCAAGTCCAGTTTCAAAATTTTTGAGTTGGTGCCTTTGAGGAGTGTTTAAAACAGAGTAAGAAGTCTAAAGGGATGGAGAAATTCATGTTTTGAAGTGTTGGTATTTGGTTTTTAATCCCACCGGTTCCATTTAAAAATTCCCCAGTCTGTGCATTTTGAAACATCTTTTCTATTTTTTGTCATAGATGCATGGAATTCATCTATCTTTTTTATGGCTATGGACTAGGTTGAGCCTTGCATTCCTTGCATTTATCTTTTTGCAGGAAAAATCCTTGATTCGGGCATAAACGGTGGAGTTTTTCCCTTCGTTTCATATTTGGCGGGAGTATCTTCCCTGTTAATTTTGTGCCCCAACATCCACGGGCATGTGAGCATCTCTAATTGGATGCAGCAAGACAGGTTCTTTTTGCAAACTTGTCATTTTTGGCTCTTTTAACAAAAGTGCCAACTTGGCCCCGCGGCCCCGAAAGATCCTGATTACCTATTTGGTGAAAGGCGGACCCTTTTTGTGTTTTGAGGCATTTTGGAAAAGGGCGTAAAGTTATAAAGTGACCCGTGACCCCACTCATGCCAAGGGAAAAATTCAAATGTTGAGCTTGGATCAAAAGATTCAAAGTGGGGAGGCAGATCATCGGAGCCTTTTGAGATTTTGAGACTTGTTTCCAAGAGGGAAAACGTCAAATGTTGAGCCCGCATCAAAAGAGTCAAAGCGGGGAGGTAGATCATTGGAGCCTTTTGAGTTTTTGAGCCTTGTTTTCAAGAGGGAAAAATTCAAATGTTGAGCCCGCATCAAAAGTCAAAGCAGAGAGGTGCGTCGGCGAAGAACTTTGAGCTTTTGAGCCTTGTTTCTGAAAGAAGCAAAATTATAAAGTGAGCCGCGACTCCGTTACCACTCAGGTAACACCACATGTCAGACCCTAATGCAAAATGTGAAGTTTCGGGTCTGCGGGATATTTTTTATAATTTTACATTTTTCACAAAAAGGCGCCAAAGAGAATTTCGGGCCCACGGATCCATTTTGCAAAACTAGTTTTTCGCCATTTTGGTACGAATTCGATTCAAATGTTCAAATGGGCATAACTTTCGATCCAGTGTTCCAAATTCGATGAATTTGGTATCGTTGGAAAGATATCGACCACCTCTATGCCATGGAAGCATAAAATATTATTTTCAACAGGATTTGGTGGGTGAGAATCTAGAAAATGTCTTTTCATGCCATTAATATGTAATCTGATTGCTTCAACTATCGGGATATCTAGATTTTGGTCTGTCATCTTCTCTAACACGCCAAATAGTCATGGGGAACTAGATTTGGTAGATTGTAGGTGGATTGGTAGGGGCATTGATGACTGATGGTCGGGCTTCCAAATTAGATTTTCTGCCTTCCTTTTCTTCTCCTCTTTTCGCTTCATCTATAAATGTAAGAGCTTTGCTCATTGCAAAAGGGGTGGTATCTTGTCATTCTTGAAATTGTAATAGATTCGAAAATAATCAATACAGAAAAGTCTTTTTCCCCTTCTTCCTCTGCAATTCTTTCTTTCCTTGTTCAAATTTGTGAATCATCCATCTTTGCATACTAAGAAACTTGGTGTTCTGGTTAATATGATTTTGAGAACTTTGTGTCTATGAAATTATATCTGTTATAAATGCGAATTATTCCATTTTTCATCTCTTTTACTCCATACGCATAAGGTTATACTCTGCTACCTATATTACCTGAAAGTATTGTTATTTTCTTCCTCTCTCATCTCATTTCTTCTTCCATTCTTTCATATTGATGATCTTTGGGCATATGAATGTTTCAAAGTATCAAGAATCCACACTTTGAAAGTTGTACATTTTTATATAAGTTTTTCTACTTGCTTTCAATAAGGGAACCTCTCCCATTAAAGAGGAGGGACTTGTTGTCCCTTGACTGTAGTTTGTTAAAGTATCATTTTAAAACCCAACACAATCCAAGACCAAGAGGTGAGATTATAAAATAGTAAGTGTTGTTGGTTTACACTTACCATTTTTAGTAACTTTACAAAAATGGCAAACTCTCTCGAGAAAAAAGAACAATGAAAATCACACAAACGGAAAAAACTAGGGCAAATGGTCAAAAAGTGAAAAAACAAAAAACAAAAAAAACAACTTTCCAAAAATGGAAAGTATTTTGAATTGACCCCAAAACATCTACAACCATGCTTGGAATTTGAGAGAAACACCTCAGTGTAACGAAAAGGCCAAAAAAGCAACCTACTCGAAATAACAACTCCTAGAACTTGGTTTCTAAAAATAGCAGTTTTCAATTCCAAGTGCAGAAAATTGCAGATGACTTAATTTTCACTCATATTTCCACTTTTTGGGATCTTTGTGGGGTTTTATGATGGTTTCATGGTTCAAATAGATAAACGAGAACTCCTCAAGGATCTTGAAAGCATCATCTTGAGTCCAATTGTCAAGTACTCGTCAGCAAGGCTCTTCTTGGTGTGTTCGCAGTGGTTGTGGCGAAGGTTCATCATTTCAAGGATTTTCAAAAGAGGAAAGGTGATTCAAAATTAGTTGGTCTTCATTAGAGATCTTCATCAATGCAGTTATTATGGAGTGGTTCATCAATGGTCAAATTGATCATCTTCAATGCATCACGTAAAAGGGTGGAATTGTGATCATCATGGTTGCATTGTACAAGTAATTTGTTAAAAAATGCACTTCATTCATAGCTACATGATTGAGTCGACAAAAGGAGTGGCAAATTTTCATGAGCAATGTCATCAAAGATGTGTGAGGGACATCGTTCAACTTGTCTACAATGGTATACCTGATCGTGTAATCTTTGTCACTTCTTCACTCGAGTGATAACTTCAACAATGTTTCTAAACACTCAGCTTGAGGTGTTCATGCATCATCCAAAGGAGGTTTCTCATTGTGTAAAAGGTTTAAGAATCCATAATTCCCCGCATTAGGAAATTTCATTCTGATCACTTAGGCAACAAGGCGATGACGGTTATGCACCATCTTCATCAGCATTTCTTCTTCCTTCTCTTCTCTCATTCTTCCTCTTCTTCTCTACCCCCTTTATAATTCTTCATTGTGTGTAATCATGATATTTTTTCTTGATTCATTTAAATATAGACTTTAGAAAGTTGACATTGCAATAAGTTTCCCTTTGATTAATATAAAAGGTAACTTAATTTCCTAGATCCTAAGAATGTCAAGAGTCACGATTTTGAATGAGGACAAAATGAATGGTAATGTGGGAGGGTAGATGAAGAGTCATTTCTTGATCTAGATAATGTAATAGAAATACTCTTGCTTAGGGGTTGTCAATTCTTTGCACTCAAGAGAGTTATTTATTGAGCAATACGAGAGAGATAACATTCTTCCACTTTCCTTCACCATATTGTTACATTTCTTAGCATTGTACAACTTGATGGGAAATGTCAATAAAGAAAGGGATTGTTTTCTTTTCATGACTCATGAATGTGTGTACAACTTTGTGTGTATGGTTTCCTCTAGTTGTTGGCATTATACACTTGTTGTTTCTTTATAATTAACCATGAATTTGAAATTTATAATCAACCCTAGCGAGAATAGGATTTTATACTCATAGAGTTAGTTTTTTCTTGTCTAATTTCTCACTCTCCTTCCCCCATCTACCAACAAATTCCTCCCTTACACTCTATTGTAAGCATTTTCCGTGGGTGCAGTGAAGTGTGCTCACTGGATCCCTAACCACATGGGCAATAATGAATTATTATTTTTGTTCGTTCATAATAAAGTGGAGCTACACCACCCAAGTAGAGGGACAATATTCCTAGAGCATTGACTATAAACCCATACATTTGTCCACCCAAATTTTTTTCTTGCCAAAAGTTATTGACACCCACTGTGGGGTAGACTTGGCGACAATCTGCACCCAAAATACGATCACAAGACCCAATATATATATATAACATTCCAAAAATACACAAAATTGAAAAATTGAAAAAAAAAATCGATGGAAGTCCATTTCCAAAAGACACACTATTGATTCCTACACACGATCTTTCATATTCCAAAGTATCCTTTCATATTCCCATTGCAATATTTCCCGAAACTGGTTGAAAAAATATATACTAGGATGAGTAGGTTGAAAGGAATTATTGATCCCAATTTTGAGGCTTTGCAAAATCAACAAGAATAATTTAGAGATAATCCCTACTATTTTTTCTCAAGCCTCATCCCCATCTAGGTCTTCAAGTAGTTCACTTGGTAATCCCATTCAAACACCTGTTAACACCCCTTTTACAAATTCTCCCATTGCCTAACCTCCATTGAACATTGAATTCCCTGGTGAGGAAGAAGAAATACTAGAAGAACAATTTTAAGAAGAATTTTTAGAAGCAATAACCAAAGTAGAAACAAAAACAACAATGGCGGATGAAGCAGAAATACCTCAACCCCTTATTCCATGGGGAAGGAATATAAGCCCACTTGCTCTCACACCACCTCTTCACAATCTACTAACAAGATCACACAAGAAATTCCCAAAGTTTGAATTTGACAACACATAAATTCTTAAAGAACACATCACCTCCTTTACCACATCATGTGAGATTCTTGGAGTTGAACATGAAGATGTTGCCGTAAGATTTTTCATGGAATCTCTTCAAGAAAAACAAGTAGAATGGTTCTACCTCCTACCTTCCAGATCAATCACCTGTTGGAATTATATAACGTCTAAGTTTGAAGAAAGATTCAAATCTATCAAGGATTATCAAGATCTTCATGTTCAATTGGCACTAATGAAAAAGAAAGCAAATAAAACTATGAGAGAATTTGTGGCGTGTTCTGACCAATTGCTTTGTAGGACACTAGAAGATGATTCACCATCTGACAATAATGTGAGAAGATTCTTCATTAACATTCAATCATCAGAGGTAGGATTCTTCCTACGAAGGTTCCAACCAAGGAATCTAACAGAAGTGCAAAGGATGGACATTAAAGTTGATGATGATCTCTTCCTTTCTGGAACTATCAAGAAACCTTCGAAGGGTAAAGTTCAACATCTTAGAGATGAGATAACTGATCCATTTCTACATAAATTGGAAAATGAAATGACATCGTTGAAGAGGGAAATTTTCCAACAAGGATCCCATCAAAAAAAGTAAACAGAACATCATTTGATGGATGTTGTGAAGAACACGGTGGGAAGGATTGCATTACAAAAAGGCCCCAGAAATCAATTAAAGTGTTTAGGACTCAAGAAGATGACGAAGAGCTTGAGCAAGAAGGAGTAGATGATGATTAATATCTAGAAGTTGAGGGAGTAGAGAATGAGACAAAACATTAAAAGATTTTGTGACTACTCTGGAGGCAATGAAGATGAAGACTCAAATACACCTAGTTCTATCATATGTAGTGCTCACTAAATTCTCAGTCTAAGAAGGAAACATCTCCCTCCACTACTGCAACCTAAAAAGAAGACTAAATATCCTCCTGTGGTGACACCATAAAAATAAAATAATTAGCTGAGGATCTCCACTCCCAGCTTGAATCATGGATTCCATATTGGAGAAACGAATGATCCTATGATAAAAGATCATTCACTTGTTATCCCAAGTAATTCTTCTAATGCTTCTTCTATTTCTGGGGGGAAATCTAATTGATGGGACTCCATAAATCTAGTGCTTCAAAAGTCCCCTAGGGCATGTACCGTTCAAAATAGCCTTTGTTCCCACAAACATCTAATCTAAGATTTCCAAGCCTACCCCTAACTCCAAAATAAGTGCTTTACTTGAATTCTAAATTGTAATGCATCAGTGCTCCTTTTCGACTTCATATGAATTTTATGTGTAACGATGAACCAAAGTGTACAACCATTACCGAAACATTGAAATATCTGTACTTTACTCACCCCTAATAATTTGAGAGATTGTCTTGATATATCAGGAGTAATAGTTTAAAACATGCTCAATGATTTGCCATTACTCCATGTTCTAAAGGTAGTATACTTTACCAAACCTACCTATTGCCTCCATCACATAACATGTTTTCTTTGAGTGCATCAAATTACCAACAAGGTAGATCCTTTATACGTCTCTCTTCTCATTGGAGAATATGTATTGAATAATTACATAATAGATCCCGGTGCCTCTGACATCGTGATGCTTGTGAAGTTTTCCAAGGCCCTCAAACTCACCATTACCTCACCTAATGGCTCTTGTTACTCCTTAATGAATCCAAAAAGTCCCACTTGTAGGGAATGTTAAAGATGCACAAGTGGATCTCGCCAAATTTCTTGACAAGAAGGTTTCAATGATAATGATCTTGGTAGCATACATTCTGACTTCATTTGGAATGTTTCTCAGTAGAAATTTCTGTGAACAATTAGGAGGAAAAATCCAGATGAATTGGTCTTCTACAACCATCCCAATAAAAGGAGACATGGAAAAATTGCTTCCAGAAAAGAAGATGAGGTACACAGTGCAAAAGGCAAGAGATCTAGGACCAAACATTTTGTACCAAAATAACAGGAGGATGAATCTACTCATAACAATCAAGGAGGAAGATGAGATTCCCATCTTCATAGGGCCAAAAATTCCTTCCTAAGAGGGGTATAGACCTTGAAGAAATATTGAGGAACTTTGAGTTGCAAGAGGATAACCCCAAATCTCTAGATGATGCAAGCCATGGAGAATAAAATTTGTTCTTAGTGAATTTCAAAAAGTCAACTTGTACGCTTACCTAGGAGGAGGAGATATTCTCATTCCCATTTGGGGATGAATATTCTCTCGATCATGCCATCCACGGAGAAACAAAGCTAGCCTGTGTTAATCTCCCTTAAAGATTTGAAAGAACAATTTATGCAAAATCTCCTAAGAGCTTTTGAAGAGACAAAAGACCCTAAGCTCAGTTTTGAACTCCTAATGTAAGCCATGAATTTACAAGACAAGCAAAAATATAATTTGGAAGCTTCCAACCAATGTGAAAGTTAGCCATGTTGAAATAAATCAAGATGACAAATCCAATTTCCCTCCCAAGCCAATAGTTGATGGATGTAACGATGAAATGGAGGTATTTTCTAGTTCCCATTCAAAGAAGAAGACTCTTTCCATGACGAAGAAATTGAAGCAAGGAGTTTTGAGGTCCTTGAAGTTGAGGCTCCCCTTAACAAATGAGTTATAGAATGCAGTGAGTCCTAAGACGATGAAGCAATCCCTCCCAATGATTTATCTTGAACTTCAAGATGAGGATGCTCTGAATTAATGCAAAGGTGAACTATTGGAGAATTTAAAAAGATAATGCCATGTAATAAATTTTGGATGTGGTAGAAAATGCAGAAGATCCCAAGCTAAGCCTTGACTTCTAAGCTCATGTCATGGCCATACAGGATAGGTATGAGGTTACTTCTGATCCTCCAGTCAGTATTCAATACCTCATAGTGGAATGGAGCAAAAGGATGAATTTGTGATTTATTGTGAAGAGATGTCAATAAGCATGGACCTGGGAATTAAAAGAACTCAACATATCCAAACAATTTGAATGAAAACCATCCCTAATGGCAGTGATGAGATTCTGAATAAAATATTAGCAACGTGGGTAAACATGAGAAGGCAACTGGAACTATGAAACTAATTTCAATGTAGATGAAGGCAATGGACTTTCTAAGAGAAGGCCTGAGCATCAAGAAACTCGTGTAGGCTCACTCCTACAAAGCACACACATTATCATGATAGCACATGACTTTCATAAACAATTAAGGTGAGGAGGCTACTTTATCGAACCAGTCAATGGCTTTGAAGAGCTCCATCATTTAGTGTTACCCTTTCTGGGGTAACTTCTGAAAAGAAAAGAACTTTAGTGAAAGCGATTAGTCTGCCACATTGTATTAAAGCCAATTTAGGCTTGTTTTCCCATTTTCCTGTTGCATGTGGTGTGCTTCCCTTTAGTTGTGTGTCAATGTGTATTGTTATCCCTTTCTGTCTACCTCTTATAAGTAATGTGTGTTCTACAATGCCCAATGGATAAGGACATTGGTTAATGTTATGTACAGAGATTCTAGAGTTCTCATGTGATGTCCTCATTATGCACTCGATCCATGACATGTCCCCAAGCTAGATCCAACTTTTTTCATGTAAATGCGCAACAAGAAAATTCCCAATTTTCAAGCACAACAACCATACCCTACCTAGAAATTTTTATTCAAAGGTCATTTTGAGCCCTCCTTCATGTCACCCTAATCCAAGAGTCAGTCCTATACCCTCTCCCTGAAGCAGTCCTGAAGTGTCTTTGTTGAGAGTCATCATGGTGTGCCAATAAATCTCCCAAGGAATGAAACGTTGTATAGATATATAAAAGGAAAGGTCGATCAACTACATGAGAGATAAGAATAGGTGGATTTAACAAGTAATATTTTATATGATCAAATTCTTGTTGACATTGCTCATCCCAAACAAACTTAGTATATTTCTTCATGATTCCTGTGAATGGTTGAGTCTTATCAATAAGTTGTGCAATGAAATACAAGATAGCTGTAATTTCACCTTGCAAAGAGTGTAATTGATGGAGGTTCTTCAGTGGAGGCATATTGATAATGAATTTAATTTTGTTAGGATCAATCTCGATGCCACACTGGGAGATAATATATCCAAGAAGTTTACCTGTTAAGCCTAAAAACACATTTATTATGATTTAAGTGAACACAATATTGTCATAATCATTCAAATCGTCGACATAGATAATGACAACCACAATCTCCCCCCTTGCTTTTTGAGGTAAAGATTGGGATCGTATGGATTTATAACAAATCCATGTTATACGAGATGCTCATAAATCTTTATGTACCATGCTCGGGGTGCCTGTTTGAGGCCATACAGAGATTTCCTGAGTCTACATACATTTGCTTCTTGACCAGGTACTACATATAACCCTCAGGTTGAGTCATGTAGACTTGTTCTTGTAAATATCCATTTAGGAAGGCACTTTTTACGTCCATCTGATGGACTTTCCAACTAAACTGTGCAGCTAGAGAAAAGATCATCCTGATCATTTTGATCTTAGTTATGGGAGAAAATGTCTCCTCATAGTCAATGCCTTCTTTTTGTGCATACCCCTTTTCTACTAGTCTCACTTTATACTTGTCCACTGTCCCATCTGCTTTGTACTTCATTTTAAAATATCCATCTACATCCAATGGGTTTCTTCCCTGGTGGAAGATTGAAAAGCTTCCAAGTGTTATTTTTCATCACTGATTGATATTTAGAATCCATGGAATCTTTCCAAGCTTTTGACTATAGGGCTTCCTAGACTGTAGAGGGCTCATCAGATTCAATAACTCTACTCATCAAAGAAAAGTTAAGTTCTTCTCTTGCTTTATTGCGATTCCGTGGTCCAGGGGTGGATGTATCCAATGGAGCATCCATTCTTGCATCTCGTAATGTGCTAGTACACCACTTGAGCATATGCTGAACTATTCCTGTGGGTCGTGGTTCTATTAGATCAACACCATCATCCCCATCATCACTTTCATCATCATGAGGGAACATCAGCTTCAGTTTTTACAACTGGTGAAAAATCTACATCAGGTGAGTATGAAGGAGGATTCTCTGCTTCCTTCTTCTCAAAAAACTCAACATCTCTGCTGGTGTAGACTTTTGTGGTCTTACGATCCATCAATCTCTACCCAAGAGTCTCTTCACTGTACCTAATGAAGATGAGTTTTTGTGACTTCATGTCCAATTTATTTCTATTCTTCTTGGGTATGTGCATACCTATCTTTGCACCCAAATACTCTAAAATGTGCAATAGATGGTTTCCAATTTGACCATGCTTCATGTGGTGTTACTCCATCAAGAGAAACTGTGGCTAATCCATTCAACAAATACACTATTGTTTTTGCTACTTCTTCCCAGAATGTCTTTGCAAGTCTAGAATCATCGATCATGCATCACACCATTTCCATGATAGTACGATTTCTTCTCTCAAACAACACCATTCTGCTATAGTGTGTGTGGAGGAGGCATTTGTCGATGAATCCCATGAGCTTGTAGGTAGTCTTTGAACTCATTACTGGTGAATTCCCCCCTCAATATGAGCAGAGAGTTATGATGTGATGACCAATTTCATTCTCAACAGCTACTTTGAACTTCTTGAAGGTTTCAAAAGCTTCACTTTTCTTGCAAAGACAAAAAATCCTCATTTTTCTTGAATAATCATCAACAAAAATCATGAAATAATGAAATCCAGAATGACTTAGTTTCATTGGACCACAAATATTGGTATGAACCAGGTCAAGCTTTCCATGAGCTCGAAAGTTACTCTTCTAGAATGAAGCTCTGTGTTGTTTGCTTGCTAGGCAGTGAGATACACTTGTCTGTATCCTTCTGAAGAGATGGTAACCCATGTACCATATTGCACCGACGAAGTGTCTCGAGATACTTGAAACTAACATGACCAAGTCTCTGATACCACAACTATGCAGAGGTAAGAGTTCTTAGCCACAAGTGCCTGATCATCTCTGTGGACAAAATCAAGCTGGAACATGTGTCCCACATTGGAGGCTTTTGTAACTATTTTTGAGCCTCGTGATTTGTCTCGAATCAAACATGTTTTCTTACCGGAATGACTATCAAAGTCAATTTTTAAGTTGTGATCAAGGATTTGACTAACTGAAAACATATTTTTAGTCAACCCAGGGACATATAAGACATCTGATAGTCTACAGTTGCATGAACCAAGGGGTAGAGAAATGTTCCCAATCCCCTGAACTGTATATGAAGAATCATCACCCAACGAAACATGGTTTTTCGAAGGCGTGTCCCTCATTGAAGTAAACTAGTATCTATGGCCGGTCATGTGTTGAGTGGATCCTAAATCAACATACCAGACATCACAGATGACGTGGAGGGTTCACTTGATCGAGCAGTGTACAAGAAGTCTTCATTATCTGAATGTTCTTGTTGCTCAACAATATTTCCTTGGTGATGGGGTCTTCTTTTCCAGTTCCCCTTTTTCTACCCTTGATTTTAGTTTGTATGTCCCTTGTGAGATTATTGGTGTCGAGGTCTAGAATTGCTTGATGAACCTTTATTGTAAGTATTATACCAACAATATTTCAATGCATGTCCTCTTTTACAGATTGGACATTACTTCTTTTGTTGTTTATCCCCTTGATGTTGATATTGATTTTGATGTTGGGAATTTTGATAGGAATTAGGTTTTCCTTTCCCCTTTTCCTTTCCATTTTTGATGCAAAGAAAGTTCCTGCTCCTCTTCATCATCCTTATTATGCATGGCTTCCTCTTATTGCAGTAGGTTTACCAGTTTGTCAAAACTAACTGTTGTATCTGACAAGTTTAGTGTTGTTAAAAAAATGTGGTAAGAAGAAGGGAGAGCTCTCAGAACAATGGGAACGAGAGCTTCATCTTTGACCACTTCTCCTAGGGCTAGAAGTGAATCCCTCAACTCTATAACTCTTCTTAAGAAAGCTTCGATTTTCTCATTTTGCTCAAACTTCAATGTGTGTAACTGACTCTGCAAATTCAGTATAACATTCTTATTTTTGGCCTCGTATACCGTGCTCAACTTATCCCACACTTCTTTGGCTATTTTGGCATCTCGAATGTGGGGTTGCACATCATCGGACACTCCAAATAAGATGATGATTTTGGCCTTCTGATCTGATTTATCAAACTATCGTTGTTGTGTTGTATCAGTAGTTGATCTGGTCAGAGTACCATTCACAACAGCCAGATATCTTCAAACTTCAAGTTGTGTCTTGATTTTAGTCTTCCATGTAGCATAGTTGTTTCCTCTGAGTAGTTGTGAATTTGGAAGAAAAAATTTGGGGGCATTGGTGCCCATTTTACAAAAATCACTAATAGGGTTAGGCTCTTATCACTCTAGGTATAAGGTCTCCCAATCTATATACCGTCAGTCTGATATACCAAACCTTTCTATATATGTTCCCTTCTGATATACCCATCGGTACGTGGAAGAAGCTCACCCTTTCTATATACCCAGTGGTACGTGAAAGAGGTGTTAACATACGTGAAAGAATTTGATACGTGGTACCAAGACAATACTGAAAGGGGTCTACATGATTATTGACACCAGCTCAAAGAAATATCCTCATACATGCACGTAACTTCGCTATATACTTGGATAATTTCTCAGTCCAGATTTATGTCGTGCAATCATTCACAGACGGATGAGATGGCTCATGATGTGTGCACTGTGACCTTATTACTCCCCATCGATTTAAAGGGTCGATGCCCAGATGACGTTGTTGCAGCTATATTAGGTGTTAAGTGTAGTAGTAGTCACGATGACTTTACCCGTAAGCGCTTCCTAGAGGCACTGTATATATCGAACACTGCGAATGAGATCTAGGATCTCGTGAGTGTTTTTGAACCAAATTTTATTATTTTTTAGTACAATATTCTGCCAGTTTCTGAGTAGTTACAAAGTTTGTGGTTGACTATGGCAACCTGTAAATTAGTACAATATATTGAAGTATACAAATTACATTCAAAAATTTGGAAAAATTGAATGGCAGAAATTTTTTTTTGTTTTGCGGGCCCTGTTGGCCTCCGGAGCCCAAAATGACCCTTTATGCCAAAAAATTGCAAAAACAATAGTTGAAAATGCAATTTTTAGGTATACCTCCTTCATAAAAAGTTGCTCAGAATGAAAAAATAGGAGGTCTAGGAGAAAAAAAATTGCCCTAAAATAGGGTTTTTCTCACTAAAATTTTAGCAAAGGGTTTGGTTATAACTAAGGGCTTTAGTGATGTTTTTGCCTGCTAAATAAGCCTCCAAGTTTGGCGGTTTTTTTCAATTTTTGCCACTAAAGTCAAATTGGTTTTAAATTCAGTGAGCTGGGGGTGGGGAACCCCTTACCTTACCAACCCAATTTGTTCAAAAAAATTGCACAATAAAATATTATATTTATGTAGATGAAAATCAACTAACATTTGGAGAACAATGACCTGGCAGTCAACTTGGTTGAGTTGGAGTCGTCATGGATGTGAACTAGATGGATTAGGGTTTTTGGCCGATCAAAATGGATCTAAGCACCTTGTATTAATGCTGCTTCACTTTTGGTTTTCTTGTATTTGCTTTGATAAGGTTTGTTTTTATTCGTCGTTTTGTTTCTAACACGATATTTTCATTTTCTTGTTGGTGCAGGTATGACCACTACAGGTTTGTGTGCAGGCCATTCAGCCTGGTCGTAGGATTCCAAGTTACATTTTGGTTTCATGCAGATTTTATTGATGCCTTGGATGATTATGGATGTCTACAGGTGCAGGGTCGCTCAATGTTGGAGTCACTTATTTTGGATTGTAGGTGCTTATTTGGTGGGCCCGACGTTGTTTTGTTTTGTGAAATTGTGTTGCAGGTGTGACGTAACTCATTTCACATGTCAACTTAGCCCTGATTAACATAAGCAGGCCGCTAGTCAGAGAAAGAAAATCAGTCAGGAGGGTGAATAGATTGGTTTTCAAATTTGTGTGAGCATTGGATTGCCAATGCAGGGGTTATGGATCATGATGCCTCAGGAGGAGATGGATCTAATTTGTTCCTAGAACCCGTCATTCAATAATTCTCAAACATGGCTTGAAGTCAAACATGCCATTTGCAATGCCTCGCCCCAACTCGGTTAGGGTTTGTGGCTTCAACATCGTCAAAGCAGATCAACTCGTTCAAAATGAAGTATCTTGACTCACCTTGTGTAAGTAATCTACTCACCACTACAACCAGCTCAGTGAAGATCTCTTCAACTCAGTAGGGGGCTTAATGTGGAGAGCTCGATTCTACCAATTTTTAGCAGGATTTACTCCAAATATAATATACTGTTATTTTAGCAAAGATTATATTGCCCTTCTAAATTAGAGAAAAACAACCCCTAATGGGGATGAATGAATTTATTTTAAATTTTTAATCTGATTGCTATAAACTAGAAAATGCTCCAAAAATTTTTTTGCCTGGTGCAGAGAGCACCAAGGCAAAAAATTTTTTTGCTTTCCATTTACCTAGAGATCGCACAAGAGGTTGTGAGACTGTAGGGAGTTTTGGAACGCTACAGGAGGTAGACACTAGCTGTCCTGATGAAGCAATTTTCTTCTCCAAAGACTTTTCCTTCCTCTATAGCCTTTCTCTAACCTTGTTAGGAGCTTCAACCGGCTCTAGTACCAAATGTAATTTCACAAACATGGATGGAAGCCTATATAATTATATTAATGTGAAATCATTCCAAATACACAGGTGCAGGCTGCAAAGAAATATGTATTGCACAGCTGTAATACAAACTAATTCACAAGGATGTTGCAAACAGGTACACCTGTGAACATAATACAAACAATATTATTGTTAAAACAATTTAACAACACTCGTAATGTTTGAATAATAAAGAATAAGATGGTTATGATTAAATATAACCATATAAAATTTAATAAATGAAACTAAATATTATTCAATGCATAATTAATTAAGGTAATAATATATTTACCCTAACATGCTCAAGCAATTAAACATCCCTGAAAGTTTGGTCATTAAATTCTCTACCCTTGTTTGTGGCTATGATTCCACTACTCGCACATGCAGCGATACCATCACATTACCTCTATGAGTTGGACCTAAGACCCTTCCCAATGCATTCCATGTCCTTGATACATTATTTAAGCACAATTACTTACTTGATTTGGAGGGAATATTGGGACTTTTGGAGTTCCCTAAATCTCCATAAACCATGACAGTGTGGTAGAGCATTCAATGAGTTTTTTGACAGTATGTGGAACGCGGAAAACAAACTTTATATGCTCAAATTATTGCTACTCAAAGTTTAGTCATCGTTCAAACTCAACAGAGTGAGCTGGAGCCAATACAACAATAACACGTGGTATAATTGGAGTGTAAGCGAGAGTGCAAAAAATTTGGTTTTTCAACATTCGTCTTCGATGCTTATATTCAAATGGGTGGGCTCCGCTATTTATTGTTTAGGAGCCCTTTGCCGGGTTCGACACACTCTTTTCAAAGAGGGGTTTCTTTGCAACCACGTCATCATTTCACCATGTGGTGGGTCCTTAAACCACCACGTGGCCTACCATCACTATCACATCACATGGAAACTGAGCCAACTTGGTTGGGTATTTGGTTAGATCAGCCAACTCAAGACACAATTTGGTGAGTTCATTATTTGAATTATGTGAGTTACATTACTCTCCCACCGCTAATGTTCACATGGGCTTCTAACCCCACCACCCACCTTTATTACCAACTTGGTCATTCAATGCACCGACCGTTCAATGGTTAAGCACACCGCCTAAGCCACCCACATGGCTCAGCACATAGCTTGGCCACACTACATGGTAACAAAAAGAGGGATATGTGGCCTCAGCCACATATAACATGGGTGACACCACCCATATTAGAAAACAATCCTCTCACGTAACGCTCAAACCATGTGGGATTAATACCCACAAAGTAATGTAAAGTGGGTTTGCTGGGGTGATTCGAACCCCCAACCACCCTTATGACAAAATTAATACCTACTACTATGGTACACAAGCTCTCTATGTATTAAAAAGAGCTCAGTGGGTGTTGTTCGAACATGTCTGTACTTGGGGCCTCGGGCTTATTAGGGACTATGTTGTATGAGGCTATATTTGGAGCACTTGGGAGCATTTTTTGTGACTTAGGGTAAAATGGAAAAATGTCCACAACTCCGATATGCTCTTAATGCACCCATTGTTCTCTCATTTTCGAGATTTTGTAACATATTTTGGTGAGGTCTATGGTAATGGTATGTGTTATAAAGTTAGAGAACAAATATGCGGAAACAATTCCTCAAATCAAAACAATAGGAAACTATTTATCAAAATTATACTTGTAGAAATATAACATCATATATAAACAATGCAAAAAACAAGACAAGACAAGATGTAATGTGTTCACCCAATGTGGGCTACGTCCACCAAGAACTTGCTCAGATTTTATTATCAACAAGAGTAAAACCAATTCTCATAGTCTTCTCTCAGTTACAATTGCACATCTATCACTCATGAACTCACAACAAAATCCCCAAAGATGTTAAACCACATCTAAGACACAATTGACACCCAATTGCTTAACCTTGATCACTCTTGATCATCTCTTGATGTTCTAAGAATCAAGATCTCTTGATCACTCAAGATGCATTAGAATGCCCCTATCACCTCTATTTATAAGATAACAATCCTTCTAGGAAGTTCTATAGCCGACCCTAGAAGTTTCAAATTTGTGACCTTTCAACTTCCCACGGATGGAAAATCCATCACTATGACAACTGCCAAACTACTGCCAATTTGTAGCAAACACGCAACATGAAAACAACACATGACTGAAGAATGCTCCTGAAGTCTCCAAACTTAACCGTTCGAACTCCAACACTTCAATGTTGATTCCAAAAGACCAAAAAAATAGGCTCCATACCCCAACAATATCCCACTTGGAGATTGTTCCCACTAAGAAAAGTTCTCAACCCTTCATTATCATCCATGAAGGCCAACCAAAGTTGAACACAAATTCAAACTTCTCCCTTGTGACCACCTTGGTCATCATATCCACAGGATTCTGACTGGTATAAATCTTTTCTAGCTTCAACTTATCTTCTTCCAAAGCTGCCCTGATGAAATGATATCTCAGCTGAATGTGGCTTCATCCTAGAGTGGAAAGTGGAGTTCTTCACTAAATTAATAACACTCTAGCTATCATTGTGTAGTCTCCCAACTTCCTATTTATGCCCCAACTCATCAAGCAACTGTTGTAGCCAAATCATCTCCTTGTTTTCCTCTGTGGCAGCAACATACTTAGCCTCTGTGGTTAACAAAGCCACAACCTTTTGTAACCATGAAATCCAACTCACATCTATATCACCAATCGTAAATACATAACCTGTCATGCTCCTCCTACTGTCCAAATCTTCTGCCATGTCTGAATCTACATAGCCATGCAATGTAGTGTCTGATCCACCAAAACACAATGTTGCTCCCATGGTCCCTCTCAAATACCGAAGGATCCATTTCATTTCCTTTCAATGCTCTCTACTTGGATCACTCATAAACCTGCTCACTGCTCCCACTACATGGGTAATATCATGCTTAGTGCATATCATAACATACATCAAGCTGCTAACTGCCGATGATTACGGTACCCTGGACATTTGGATTCTATCCTCCTCAATCTTGGGAATTTGTTCCTTTGATAATTTAAAGTGAACTACCAAAGGAGTACCAATCGGCTTAGCATCCTACATACTAAACGTCTCCAAGACCTTCTTTATGTTACTCTTCTTGAGATAGTACCAGTTTCCTCTCCTTCCTGTTCCGAGTTATTCTCATACCAAGGATTTGTTTTGCTACCCCCAAATACTTCATAACAAAGGAGTCACCTAGTTGCTTCTTGAGTACCTTTATTTCCTGCATGTTCTTCCCTGCAACAAGCATATTATCCACATACATGCACATAATAATATAAATACCTGTAATAAACTTCTTGATGTACATGCAATGATCTGAGTGACACCTAGAGTAACCCTGCTCCTGCATAAAACTGTCAAACTTCTTGTACCACTGTCATGGAGCTTGTTTCAGGCCATACAATATCTTCTTCAATTTGTACACTAACCTCTCCTTCCCTTTGACCTCATAACCCTATGGTTGTTGCATATACAATTCCTACTCTAACTCACCATGAAGGAATGTAATCTTTGCATCCAACTGCTCTAAGTCCAAGTATTCTACTACTACTAAACAAAGAACAATCCTAATAGAAGTCATTTTAACAACAGGAGAAAAAAATTCATCAAAGTCTATACCTTTCTTTTGTACAAATCCCTTGACCACCAACTGAGCCTTGTACCTTTTTCTACCTCCATCTTCCTCTTTGATTTTATACACCCACTTGTTCTACAATGCTCTCTTTCCCTCAGGTAACTCCACCATATCCCAAGTTTGGTTCTCCATAAGAGATCTATGCTCTTCATCCATGGCCTACTCCCATTTCTTCCTAACATCTACGTGCACTGCTTCCTCAAAGCACTCTAGCTAACCACTATCAGTGAGCAATAATTAATTCAAAGACAGAGTAAAACATTCAGGTTCCCTTCTTACCCTAGAAGACCTTCTCACCTCAAGAGTTTGGGCTTCCTGATGAGTAGGTTCCTAAACTAGTTATGTCGAAGCATGCTGCACCTAAACCGGTCCCTTGGACACCTTGTCATCCACAATGTCCTCTAACGTTGTGTATTATTTCTTTGATTCCTCTTTTTGTTCCTACAACTGATCTTTATACATGAATTTTTCATTAAAGACACTATCTCTAGAACAAAATAGTTTCTTTTCCTTAAGACTCCAAACACGGAAACCAAAGTCATCCTCACCATATCCAACAAAGATACATTTCTCAGAGTTATCCTCTAACTTGGTCCTATCATCTTTATCAATGTGAACAAATACCTCACATTGAAATACTCTAAGAAATGAGTAATCAATTTTCTTACCAGACCAAGCCTACTCATGTATACCTCCATCCAAGGCCATAAAGAGTCCTCTGTTAATCAGATAAATAGTTGTGCTCACCGCTTCTACCCAAAACATGAGTGGCAGCCCCACATGTAACCTCATGCACCTAGCACACTCCATGATTTTCCTATTCATTCTATCTGATACTCCATTTTCCTGTGGAGTCTTTGAAACCGCCCTTTGCCTTTGGATCCCATTTACCAAATAGTAATCAAGAAATTCATTGTTGCAATACTCCCCTCCATTATCCAACCTGAGACATTTCATCTTGAGACGTGTTTCATTCTCAACCAAGACTTTCCATCTTTTGAAAGTTTCAAACACATCAAATTTCTTTCTAATGTCATATACCCAAAATTTTCTAGTTGCATCATCAATGAAAGTGACATAATAACATGAACCACTAATAGAGTCTTACCTTAGCTAGCCCCCCATACATCTGTATACACCAACTCCAACTTACTCTCCTTCCTGGTAGGTCCAACCTTGAGGAATCTCAGTTGCTTTTGTTTCCCATAAACACAGTCCTCATAGAAGTCCAAATCTAACTCCTTTAATCCGAGTAACCTATCCTCTAGAATCTACATGCCCTTTTGACTCATATGATTGAGTATTTGGTTTCACAAAGTTGTATCTCCATCTGCAGTAGCTAAATTAAAATAATCAACACCATTGGTTAAATACAAAGTACCAATTTTCTTACCTCTTGCAACCACAAGAGCTCCCCTTGGTAACCTTCCAAGAATCCACCGTAAAACTGACTGTACAACCATCACTACCCAGTTGACCCGTTGATATCAAGTTTCCACCTCAACTTAGGCACATGCCTGACATCCTTAAGTAACCATGTGTTCCCATTCTACATTTTCACCTGAACACAAGCCTTTCCTACTATGTTGCGTGGTTCATCATCACCAAGATATACATGTCCAAAATCACCTTAAACAAACTCAGTAAAGTAATGTCTATGTGGGGTGGCATGGAAAGAATCCCCTGAATTTAACACCCAAGACTTAACAATATTATCTAAAGAAATAATTAAGGCATCTTGAAAACATCACTTGCTGCCACATTTACCTCCTTAGTTTCCTCCTTGTTCTTCTTATCCCAAAGAGCCCAACAATATTTCTTAGCATGACCAACCTTCTCACAGTGCCAACATTCCAACTTTCTCTTGGACTTTGACCTTCTTTGATCATTTGAATTCCCACAGTTACCTTTCCCTCTGTTATTTTGTCTCCCTCTGCTCTCCATCGTCAAAGCATTTCTAGAAGTAGAAGAATCCCCAGGGCTCTTCCTTTACATTTCCTCGCTAAGGATCACACTTATCACATTTTCAAACTTCAACTTTGATTTATTAGAGACCTAATTACTTACAACCATAACCAATTTGTCCCAGCTATCTGACAAGGAGCACGAAATCAACAAATCACTAACCTCATCATCAAATTCAATTTTCACCAAGTTTAACATACTCAAAACCATATTAAATTCATTAAAATGATCAACAACAGAACCATTATCAGACATCTTCATATTAAATAAATTTTTCATCAAAAATATTTTATTAGAGGTAAAGGGTTTTTCATATAACTACCCCAACACATTCATGGTACCTTCCGTGGTATTCTCTTATGATATGTTAAAAGCAATCTGAAGATAGCAAGACATAACCAAATTTCTCCAAGCACATTTCTCTCCAGCAATTCCCAATCCTCATCCTTTGTGGTTATAGGTTTATTTACTTTTCCAGCCAAAAGAATATGGAGGTCCTTTTGATATAATTAATCATCCATATACATCTTCTACAAAGCTAAATTTCTATACCTATTGAGCTTCTCAAACCTTGATCTACCATCATCTACCATAGCTCTCACTCAAGATGAAACTTTCTCTACGTGCTTTACTAATTTAGAAAAATAACCACCAAAGCTCTAATACCAGTTTTTAGGAATTAGAGAAAAAATATGCCCAAACAATTCCTCAAATAAAAGTAGCAGGAAACTATTTAGTAAGAATTGTAGTTACAAAAATATAAAAACATATATAATTAATGAAGAAAATAATACAAGACAAGATTTAATGTGGTTCACCCAATGTGGGCTACTTTCCACCAAGAACTTGCTCTGGTTTTATTATCAACAAGAGTAAAACCAACTCTCAAAATGTTCCTCTCAGTTACAGTTTCATAAAAATCACTCATTAACTCACAATAAAATTCTCAAATATGTTAAACCACCTCTAAGACACAATTAACACCAAATTTTTCAACCTTGATCACTCTTGATCACTTCTTGATGTTCTAAGAATCAAGAACCTTTTGATCGCTCTAAATGGATTAGGACAAACCTAACACCTTTATTTATAAGATTACAATCCTTTTCGAAAGTTCTATAGCTGACCTTAGAATTTTTAAAGTCATAACCTCTCAACTTCCTATGGCTGGAAAAATACGTCAATACGACAACCGCCTAGTTAACCACCAATTTGCAACAACAAATTAACAGCAAATACGCAACACGAAAATATAGCACACGACTGCAGAATACTCTTGAAGTCTCCAAACTTAACCGTTAAAATTCCAACACTTTAATGTTGATTCTAAAAGACCAAAAAAACAAGTTCCACACCCCAACAATCTGTATATGTGTTTGTGCCTTATTGAGGCATTTTTGTACGAGTACATTTTTCAGGTACTTAGGAGCATTTATGGCTCTCAATGTAATATGGGAAGTTGTCCAGAATTCTAAGAAGCTCCTTGTGGACCTATTGGTTTCCTATTTTGGAGATTTTGTGATGTTATTTTGTGTTATAGAAGTCATTCAAGTGTTTGGATTTTGTATGGAGTTGTAGTCAAGCATGTATCTTGTTGGAGGGAAACTGCTGGAGATCTGATATTCTACCCCGGTCATTGTAAGTCGGGTTATTTCTACTCATTAGATGTGGATGAGATTATTGTTCTTCTATTTTATAGTTCAGATTCGTTGTGAATCAACCGGTAGTGTATCATTTTTTTTCCAGTTTGTATTCATTGGGAATCAACTAGGTATGTGATCACCTTTGTGTTCTGGTTCGGATTCATTGCGGATCAACTAGGGCATTTTTTATTTTACACATTGTTCATCTAGGATTTTAACTCTACGTAGAGGCTGATTAAGGTTGTGCAATATTGTGGTAGTTGTTCGTGAAGGAGAATTTGTACTTTGGAGGATTAGTTTGGATTCCTTGGGAATCAAATGGGTTTTATTCTTCCAGAGACCAATTCAGATCTGTTCAAATCAACTGGTAACATTTTGGTTCATTATTGTGAATTCATCACTTCATTTGTAATTTTATATTTGATTTGCAAATCAAAAGTTTTAATGAATCGATTCAACAATTAAACCCAGAGACATAAGCATTTGTTTTAACCGATCTCCGTTATCAACTCTCTTGCAGTGTGTGTGTGTTTACTTTTTTGCCTTGAAATGCTCTTAAGTTGATAACTATTGTGGAGTTAATTAACAAGTGGTTATAGGGGTTTGAGGCTATTTTAAAAAAATTGGCCCTATTTTCAGATCATTACTTGGCAAACCATGGATTCACGATATGCATGTTGTCCCTTCTATATTTCATCGGTGTGTTAAGTTCTCGCATGATGGCTATGAGCATACTATTTTTAATGATCCTGACCCATTCAAGTTTTGTCACATAGATCTTGTCATTTTCATGCCTATCCCTCTGCTGCATCTTATTCCATATCATAATGTAAGTACATATGATGTTGGTCAATCTAATGCTCCCACTACTTCTTCTACCTCCATACCCCTCCCTTACATCCCTATGCATACTTCTAATCTTATATCACCTACCTCGTCTACTTCTAGCACTAACACTACCCCATCCATTACCACTACTCCATGACCTACATCTAACTCTACTCCTCTTAATATCCTTGATAATGCTATCCAATACGATAATGTCAGCACTGATGATTTTGATGATGAGGTCGATGTCGTTGATCTTACCAATGAAAACCTATGCAATATCAACTTTACTCCTATATAAATAGATGAATATTACTTCCAAGACACCTTAATTGTTACTGGTCTAGGTGAATATCAATTCAAAAAACCCCCTCCTATTACATTTATGATCCATTTCTAGGCTTATATCCATTCACTAAACCTCACGCCTTCTCCTCCAGTTACATCTACTCCGCCAGTTGTTCCATGTACATGTACATTATTTATACATGACTCTTATTGGCCTCATATTCAATTTGAACCCACTTGACCTAACACTGTGTCCACACATGAAGGTTTTTCTTGCTTAGGATTCACATTCAATGACATCCTTCGTCCATCTCACTCACCTCACATATATCATAGATATTTTCTCATTATTGTTGCATACAACCTTCATGTCTTCTATTTGTCATTTTTTCTTATAGGTACACCTCATTTTTCTACACTCATCCTCAAAAGTCTTGGCTTGATTACATTGATGGCACGTTTGATCCCAATCACATTGATATCTCATTTCTAATGCCTTTTGACCATGTCTCTATATGCAATGATTCATTCCTTGGCTATACACACAACCTCACTCATTGGTATACACATGATTGTCCACAACCTCATTTTATTGATGAAGAATATGCTATAGGCATGTATAATTTATGTCGCACTGGCTATTTCTATGATCAACCTCATATTATTTCCTATTATGTCTCCAATCCAAATCCTATAAGTCACAACCCTCATATTGACGATCTTTTTAATGAGTTCACCTGATTCTTCACCCCTCACAAACTTGGGGGGCCATCACATTTCCTCCCCCCTTCTAGCACTTTTAGTTGTCTCTAGTGACTACTACTACACTCTACGCTTCACATCTACATCTTCTACACATACCTACTTTGTTAGTACACACATTGTACTGTCATTACCGGATGACACAATCTCGTGCTATAGTTCATAGTTTAATGTTGAGGGAACACTACATCAATAAACCTCACATTACACACTTTACGCTCTATGCTTTATGACATATATTTTCTAGCATCTACTCATATGTGACATACCCATTTCATAATGACACACTCTTGTTTGATGGTTCATTCTTGAATGTTGAAGGGGCATTTATAAATGAACTTCATTTCATATATATCTGATGGGGGAAACACAGTTCCTCCCATCTTCACATCTTGTATATCACACCATCACACTCATATAACATTTGCATATCTTGGTCACATTTATTATTGCTAGCGTATACTACTTACATGTTGTACTTTGCTTACTGTGCTAGACGAATTTTTAGTATGTCATTATCTTTATCATATACACATGCCTATTCACTTGTTCTCTATAAGTGAATGTACGTCTCTTATAACTCCTTACACGATGCAAGATGTTAGACACTTAATCCCTTGTCAGTTCCACTAAGGATCTTGGGAGCATCTACTTTTGTAAATATCATAATTTCCTACATCACAGGTTCTATTGTCACATTCTTTACTACTTTTTGTCACATTCACTCTAATTTTCGCTGCTATATACACACTTTGACATGTCATTTATCTATCTCACATGATAACGAGTGCTTCATGTGTAATATTTTCCTTGCAGGACTATATACAACCATGGTTATTTGATTCATTTTTCTTGATCTTATTTACTATTGTATGTTATTCATTGCAGGCTATGCCATATGTCATGTGTGATCATTGTATGATTTTGGCCACTTTGGCCCTAATAGTCTTGTGACATTGTGAGTGATGTCCCATGATTGAAACCCACTTTTCATTGTGTTATCCCGTAAAATTGACAAGGGCAATTTTACTGATAACCATACCGAAAATTTTGTTTCGATCCCTCGTTAGGGATCCCTTGCGTTCAGAACGTTGCAAAATCTCTTTCCAGGAAAATCTGGTTTTCGAACTTAGTCTTTTTGATCTTTTTTGGCTGGGCGCATGGAATGACTATGTAACACCAAATTTTGGTGTGCCCCCTTTAAAGCCTTCGGCGCATATTTTTCAGTGTCAACACGACTTTTGGTGCGCCTTATATGTTGAGTCTTCTCTGTGTGTGCCAAGGTGCATGTGCCTTCATGTTAGCACAACTTTTGTTGTGCCACTTTTCGGTGCGCTAAAGGGCACACATAATCTCATGAAAACATAACTTTTGGGTGCGCCAAAGGCGCGCTTAGTTTCATGCTGGAAAATGCTTTGGTGCGCCAAAGGGCGCATACTTTCCTATGTCAACAGTAATTTTCATGCGCCCTTTATAAAGTTGGTGGCGCATTTATGACTTGCTCACCTATATATATATATATATATATATATATATATATATATATATATATATATGTGCATTTGCATGCCCACAAATGTCATTTTCACAAGACTCAAAGCACGTGATTTCTTATTCTCTGAGCCTGTCAGCCCCTACCTCGTCGTTTTCAACGCGTTGTGGGACCCGTTGCACGTTTCTCACTATTTATACTGGGTAAGTGTTCTTGTCTCTTCCATGTGATTTACGTTCTTGTTCTTTGTGCTTGCTGGTTTGGTTTTTGAAATGCATGTGTTGAGCTAGCCCTCCCCCCGTGCTGTCCTTCCTTATTTTCCTCCCCCTCTTTCCAGATCTGCTGGTAGAGTATGTTATCCTGAAACAATGGTTTGTAACCCTTCTAGTTTAAACCATTTCATTACCCAAGTAACCTTTCAAAAGAGGAAAAGAGGAGAAAGAGAATTCTGAACCATGTAAAGACCCCTCTGAGGGTGATCAAGTTCACTGTTTTCCTTCGGCGCATCTGTCACCCCTGCAACATGACTAAAATCCGCGCCAATGGCGCACCCATCTTTCCTGCTACATCATAAACTTCTGCACCCTCTATGGCACACCAAGCTTCCTTGTTGCATCACATAAATCTGCGCCCCTTTGGTGTACCCAGCATCTATGCAACATCAGCTTTATTCGCACTAAGTACAAGGCTTTGAAGGCGCAGGCGCATCTCTCCTTACAGCAACATCATGTTGTGTAGACCCTTCGTGCGCCGCGCCATGCTCCCTTTGGCACACGAAAATTTCTTGTTACAAAAACCATACATGTGCCAAAGGGTGCACCAGATCCCAATGCAACATGACAAATCTATGCACCTTTGGTGCATCCTATCTCCGTGCAACACGATGTTTTTATGCGCCCTTTTGTAAAATTCACCCTACAGTATTCATGTGCCATGCGCCTTTGGTGCCAATTTAACCCTTGCAATACCCTTTCCCCATGCACCTTACCTATTTAGCCCTGTAAGTTGTAGTTTTCATGCGCCATGCACCTTGAGCCTCCAAATAACTAACTCTTTCTTTTGTTAGCACTTCAATGGAAAATCAAATGACTGATACAACCTTTTTGGATTGGGTCTCGCTTCTTCTTCATGTAAATCAGAAAATAAACTTAGAAGAACATATGTCAACATCCAGCAGGAGGCCTACCAAATCCAAGGGAAAGGCCAAACTTACAAAAGAAGATATGAAATATAAATATCAGAGGGTCAGAATGCCCGAGTCCCAGGCCGAGTGTAGCCTGGACGTCAGAGACTCAGAATTGGGGCATATTGATATGGAGGAATTCTGGGCCAGAACTCAGAAGGTCACAAAGAGGCCATGGATGGACAAACTGATAGGCAGTGCCCTGCACTTCACCGAAGGAATCCCGGTCCGACACCGTCTACAACGAATTCATGATGGTGATTTCCCAATGTTACAACAAAGACACAAGGTGTGTCATAAACAACAAGGGTGAGGTAGTCATTGACCTCACTGCCCGATCACTTTGAGATAATACTCAGACATACCTCACCACCAGCACTTTGTGGCTGTCAGTTAAGCAGATTGCATTAAGGCCTGGGATGACAATGCAGATCAGTGTATGCAACTAATGAATGAGGTTTACTTGAAATACAAAAAGGTAGTAACCCGGTGGCCCCAAATCATTCACCGCATCAATTTCTCAGAGGAGCTCAGCGACACCATTACATTCCTAAGCAGGGTCTTCGGGCTTTCTGATGCCCATTATTTCCATAAATGGATGCTGCGGTACTTAGAGACCATGAACAAGAATATGCCTGATCAGCGCTTTTGCTGGGGAGAAATTATAAGCAGCACAATCTCTGAGCAGCTACAACAATTTAGCACAATGGGAACATTCCATATGAACTCCTATGTGGTCTACACTACATCATCAGAGAGGGACTATCTAGGCCTGACGCGGAGTGGAGTTTGGCCTCAGGTCAAGATATACGAGTACTACTCAGAATTGAGGCTAGAGAATAGCATCTCCCAATTCACAAAAATTAACGATGTGCTTTTCTATCACATCATTTGCCTATTGAGGCCGAATATGACTTATGGTCATATGACCAAAAGCATAGTAGCAACCACTAAGAAATGGGGGGCCCTGTTCACACCAGTTTCCCACATTCACCTATCTAAGGGCTGCCAACTTTTTAGGAGAGCCAACCAGGCTACCGAGGTATGCCGGACCTAAACTGATTCTGCTGGAGCTATCAAGGCAGTCTGATCACATACCACGAGAAATGCCTGAAAAGAAAGAAGGGTGGAACTCCTTTCCCCCTCACAGTGGGCCGATATACATGCTCCACCCACCACAAGGCGAAGGAAATGTTCGCAGAGCTGGAGCTGCTCAATTTAAGACATGATTTCCCAGCCAGGCCTACCTTCGACCCAAGGAGCTATCTACCAAGGGTGAAACTTGATCCAATCCATGTCCCTCAGATCGAGGACATTTACATTGACGTCATCCATGAGGTGGAGCTCAGGAGAAAGGATCATTCTCGCCCTAGCCTTGCCAGAAATCATCCAATATGGGATAGCCATTGTCCCCAAAGGCTTCCAAACTACGGAAGATGAAGTAGACAAGGTATATACTGACACAGATGGGGACAATTGGCCCTTTTCTGGCATTGATAGAACTAAGGCCCCTCAGACAATTGAGGAGAGGGTCAAGGAGACTCTGCGTAGGACAGAGCATTGGTGCCGTATGAACGGACTAATCTACCTTGGGGTTGATTTCACAACCTCCCCATTGGGTAACGCACCTCCACGATCCAAACAGTAGCCTAAAGGCAAGGGGAAAGGCATAGAAGGTGAATCCAGCACCATTCAGGAAGAAGCCCTTGAGAGTCCTCCTTCCGTGGCACCCGAGCAGGTAATAACTCTGGTCACACCAGAGAAAGAAGTAGAAGAGGATATTCCCATTGGCCCATCCACTCAGGATGTCAGCATTGCTACAACAACTGAGGTCCCTTCTATCCTTCTTCTTCTCTTCCTTCCCCTCCTCGAGTGACTCAGGCGACCATCCCTTTGGTCGTGTCCTCTCCCCCTTCTTCTACTGTTTCCCCCGCTTCTTCGTCTATCTTCTCTTCCCTTGCTGATCTTTCCTCCTCCATTTCTTCCCTCATCTTCGAGCTCCCTTCCCTTCCTATGTCTTCCGCAACTGCAGTTTCCCTTCCTTCCGTGGGCACTTCTTCGGCTATTCTCTCAATGCCGCCCCCACGTGTCTCCACGTTTTTCCCCTCTACTACTGCAGCTACCCCCTCCTCTCCATTTCTGGTCCTTCTACCATAGGTCCAGCTTGGATCTCTCAGCAGCTAAGTCAGCAAAAGAGGAAAGTTCCCATCGCTCCGATGGACTTTTCTGTGATCCCATCTAAGGGGGCAAAGAAGCAGAAGCCTGTCACACGCTTCTCTCAAAGTGCTGCAGGAGAGAGAGTTATGGAAATCGCGTACCCCAATCCCCTCAAAGAGAAAAAGGATCTGTCTCCGAAAGATTTTACTGTGACCCAAGTCACAATGGGGACATCTTCCAAAAGTCTTCAGGGGGAGGCTCTTTCTACAGTTGACGCCCTCTGCAAGAAGCTTAAAGAGATAAAGGAAGAGAAAAGGCAACTGAAGGAGCAAAACAAATATCTGCTCCAAGCCTTACAGAAGATGGGTAGTGCACCTCCCACAACTGCCACCGAAGACTTCTGAGCTTCTCAGCCAGGAGAAAATTAATGAGTATGCCAAGATCGGCGAGCAGGGTATGGCCGTTTCCGCTTGGAGGAGCCAAATCCTCAAAGACAGCAAAAAAGTGATCGCCGAGTTCTCTGACTTGTACCTGAACATCAGTAAGGTGAATAAAGAGCTCCAAGCGTTAGCAGGGCCCATATCAGAAGAGCTGGAACATGCTAGACTGCAGCACGAGACCTTCTCAACAAATGTTCGACTGTTCAGTCGAAGATCTGGTCAAGTTTGGCGTCTTCGGCCATCCAAGGGCCCTCAACAAAATCATGTCCACTCTGGACTACCGGGTGGATCAGCTAGAATTTATTCTAGAAAAGATTGACAAAGTCAAGGAAGAAGCCCTGGATGTGATGCACCAAATGGAACGGATTGTTCTTAATATGTGCCAGGGTTACTTACTCCTTCCTTCACTTTAAGGAAAGCTGAAGAAACCACCCGGATCTTCAAGGAGATCACTTCTCAAGGAACGGGGCCAGAGGTCACATTTGACACAGAGTCTATCAACAACCTGCTGGCCTGTAGGGACTTCATCGGGGTTCCTCATTGAGGCAGAAAAAGACTATTCCAAACTCCCAGAGAAACTCATAGATGAGCGGGAGACTTGTGAGGTGATCAGTGAGCGGCACAAGGATCCTTCCTAGGATCAACTAGGGCCAATAATCAACAAGTTCATGGAATACCGCTCTCAGTTCCATATCTCGTCACCTGAGCAGCAACAAAAGCAGTCCACCCCCTTTCGGCTGCAGGATGACGATGACGAATAGCTGCTACTTCTTCTTCTTCTTCTTCTTCTTCTTCTTCTCTCTTTCTCTTCTTCATCTTTCTTTTTGGAAATATCTGGAGTATGTTGATACAAATGATGACATCATCCATGTTGCATCATGGGATGATGTCATCCATCAAGTTGTAAAAAGTCAACATGACTTTTAGATATTTTGTAAATATCTTTGTAAATAGTTGTTGGCTCCTTTTTGCCTTCTTTTCTCTTCTTCTTCTATAAATACCCCAATACTTGTTGTATTGTGGGATGGATGAATATCTTTCAGATGAAAAATAGAAGTGAAGAAAAAAGACTTTGAGCTTTTTGTAACAGAAGAAAAAGTATTAATACAATATTTAGACTTTGTGCTGAATACATGTGTTATGTGCATTAGATCTTTCTTAAGTTAGATCTGTGTGTTTATTCTGTTGGATCTGCTTCTATTTTATTGTCATTTATTTATCATCAGTATTGCTTTGGTCATTTATGCAAGTAGGTTTGGCTCTGTTTACTACCAATCCCAAAACATAAACCTTCTGACCTTTCTGCTTTGGAATTCATTTCTTTTCTTCCTTCGGACCTACTCTTTCTTCATCCCCTCTTCCTTTCCTTTCTTTTCAGTAGTCAGAAACACCCCTACTGGGATGAGATCCCAAACCCCCGAAGGCAGAATTTGTGAGACTTGCACAGATTCCTGTTGGTAGAATAGCAATAAACCAGTTTCACTTTGCTGACTCAAAGAGGGGCTATGCCCTGCACACTGTTGGCTTGTTTATCCATAGGTCTGTCCAAGCGATAGATTTTCAGACCAACAAGCTTATTACGAGACTTTCAATCATAATATAATGCACATGTTTTTGATAAACAAGATCATCTACTTAAGATTTAGACCTTAATTCATAATCAAGTCCCAAGATTAATTATCAGTAATAAATATCATGATGTAGATACCGTAGCCCTTTATTCAAGTCATTCACAATATGTCATGAGACTCATTGACTTAGTGCTTGCAAGCTTAAACTAGTAACAATAATATTGTTCTAAGGCAATAATTATCAATAACACCCTCAGATCAAATAATCATAAGATCAACCTTAGTTCATAATAACCATATTATTTACTTTGTCATGTTTTTTTAACCATTACTAAAAACACCTATTTCTCGTTTGTTTGATGTCATGATCATTTGAAGAATGAAAAAAACATGCACAGAATGCAACAAAAAAATGGAGAGTCAAGGGAAATACAGTAAAACATGAGAAAGGGTTAAAGAAAAACCATAAAGCACATATTTCATTACTTCAAAATATGTACAGTCCATTTACATTTGATGAATAGAGGCATTGGAACACTTTTTGTTAGGTTGTGGAGCCTGTTTTCATGTGAGAAAGTGTTGAAGACTATACACTAAGAGTATTGTACACTTTCCATAGTTGTCTTGCCAGGGTTCAAGGGCACAACCCCTGAAAAAAAAATTGGCCTTAAAATGTGCTCAATATATCGAGAAACGTGATTTTCTCATATGGGTGGGATTTTTGACCCATAGGTTTATGGGACGGTTTTGGCCCATGGTTTTGATGCCCACGGTTTTGTAAAATTTCTTAAGCAACTATCTATTTATATGGTTTTGTGCATATGGTGATATAATGTAACATTACAGATGTGTTTTGAATTCAGGTGTGAATTCTATAGAGTTTGTTGAGCATAGCTCCAAACAGATCTGGGTATTGTATTGAGAGAGTGGTGGCTTGTAATAAAATCTAAGCAAGTGATTCTTGGTGGACATAGCCCAAATTAGGTGAACCATGTTAAATAATGTCTCTTTGTGTTGTGTTATTTTATTCTGCACTTTTATTTGAGATTTGTAACATTTTTTGCATACTAGTTTCTACTATTGCGATTATGTGAGGGATTATTCCGTATATTTTATCCCTTATTTCGTAACACTTTCCAGGCCCAAGATAAGGTTTTTAACTCATTGGTGTTGGGAAACAAAATTTACATGGTTTCTCCACATCCTAGAATATCCCATTACTTCTAAAAACGAGAAGTTTACAATACATAGAAGTGATGAGAAAGAGAGAGAGAGAGAGATGGAATCCTTAAATTCCCCCTTCACCCACCAAAAAAAGTCATTAAATGCTTTGAAAATGCTATGGATGACCCTACAAACCCATCTCACAATGTCATTCTACTTATTAGAGAATAAATTTGCCCATACTGCACTAAATTCTAGTTGTTCAACTTCCTGGAACCGTGATCTTAAATGCTGGAGAGTATTTTCACTTTTTCACCCATCTACCCTTACTAAAATTAATAAATCCAATTTTTTGCGTAGAGGATGTTGAGACCTTTCTGAAAAGTCCAATTTTTAAAAAATAAGAGCTCTAGGTCAAAAATTATGGTCATTTTAAGATCAGAGAGTCTTGGTGTTCCACACGAGTTCCCATAGTTCACATTTAAATATTCTTTTCCTTTTGCCCTTTTATGTTTTCCTTTTCTAATAAGATATTGCGGGGATTTCAGGTACATGTGGTACATGAGGTATTAGGTTGCGTGGGCCATCGGGGTCTGCATCTCTCGCATCATCCGTGATATATTATCTCCTCATTCCCTTTTCCTTTGTTCTCAGTAACCTCATCTCTGCGGGGAACTTGAGTCCCTATGAAAATTGTTCAATTTGGGCCTCTGTTCTTGGTAGACAAGGATTCCTTTGAGAAACATATAAGACTTTCCCATCCTCCATTTCTATCATCTTGAATTCTGGTACAACCTCCTTTCCTTTTGTAATGCTGGCCAATATGCCACATCTGTAATCATCTTTCTTTCATCTACATGCACAAAAGAACTTTGTAAGTGCTACATCTACATCCTATCTCTTCTTATTGGCATATAAAGAATCAATATGGGTGGCCATGTCATTAAATATATCATGTTTCATGTTTTTAAACATTTTTCAGATATATCTCTAGCTCCTATCAGGTCCCAAAGCTTTTCCATATCCTCTTCGCCATTAGCCCTTTTAAGAAAAGTAGACTTGAGAGTACCTCTAAAGCCAAATTTCTCCATTTTACCATTTTTACTCAAATTGTGGCTAAGTTTTGAATTCTGAAGCCTAGAAAAATAGGAAATGCATCTCAAATGATTCAAAGTGCTTCCAAAACATGGATCATTGCTTAATTTTCCAGATCCATCACTGAAGAGTCCCATGAAAGTTGCTCTACTGCAATTTCCCATAGTAGTCCATTCGTTGTTGGTCAGGAAATGGATTTCAGTTTTATTTTCCTCCAGGTGAGTCACAATATCTACTTTCGAGACCCACTAACCATCTCAAGGACTAGCATCCTTGAGTGTAACAAGGAAGAAATTTAGATTGTTTGCTATCATTTTTATAGTCCCATAAATCCTACATATAATTTCAAAATCAAACAAGCATATTAGTGTCTTGGGTCTTCATTTATTAGATCCATGAAAGTTAGGAAGGGCTAAGGGAGAAATGTAAATCTTCATTACAGTAAGCTGATTCATGTATTGATAGATTGAGAATGATAAAATGTAGAATTGTACACTTTTTCAAGCTAATATTTGAAATATGAAACCTTATTTTGTCATGAGTTGGATGATTAGGTACAGACCTCAGTTGATTAACACTTAGATCTGGGATTGATCTCTACTGGGTAAAGTGTTGAATAGAGTTGAGCAGATGTGTCTTCTTTAGAATGCTCAGAAGCAATTTCTGCTCTTTGAGAATTAGGTACAGAATCAAAAAATGGGCACCCATCTATTGGACAGGGGTGCATAGGCTGGTGGTGCAAATCAACTTGCAACAATTAATATGTTGTTCATTGATTTACAATCATTTAATTATCAAACCAGGGGACGTAAACTTGAAACATTTCCAGTGTTGTATGCACAATTATAATAGATTTAAGAGGTTGGAAATAAATAACTGTCACAACAATGTTGAAAGTAAACAAAACTTAGAACTGGAAATGAATGGTTTCTAAATTTTATCACTAAGACAAAGTTGTAGATTCAGAATGCAGATATAGAAAGTAAATTGTTCCTAGGTAAACAGACATGCAATGAAACAAGACAATAAAACAATGGAGGGGTTTAGCAGACCACAAGTGGGCCCTGACTTGGGTGTTAATCCCTCCTAAATTCTGAAACTAGAGACTAATGAACAGAACTCAGATCTTTATTGACTTTGCATGAACATTACATCAAGGAACCAAGGATCAAAAATCCCCTTTCTGAATCATACTTAGACTATGAATGAAATGAATAATAATCTCTTCTAATGGATCTCAATTACCAACACTAACCCTTTCTTTTATACTTCTCATTTACAGCAAGATGTGAGAAGAAGAAGAGTTCAACAAGGAGTTTCAACAAACTAAGTGAAAATCTTATAGAACAAGTGAAAGATCTTTAACAGAACTGTGAGAGATTCAACACATGTTACAGAACTCATAACAGGTGTTCAACTAACAAACACATAACAAATGTTCAAGTAAGGTACCAGTTCCTTCAATCACGTGTTAACTCAATCAATCAGTTCTTCACTAGTTTACAATGAATGACCAAATCAAAGGTTGAGTTGTCTCCCAGTTCTACATGTTCCAGTTGTAACTGCTTCTTCAATGGCATGTACAGACTTGAGTTCCATTCTTCATGCCTTCCAAAATATCTTCATAACACGGCTCTTTGTTGTAGATGATCTCCTTTGGCTACGGACGGGTTGCTGTGGATATGTTCTTTGGCTGTGGATGAGTTGTTGTGGATGGTTCCTTCACTACATACAAGTTGCTGCATATGGAAAATTTCTTACAACCAAGAGTGGCATCACACATATCATCATTCAAACAACTTATTGGATAATAAGAATAAATGCACACAAAATACCACAAAATAAAGATAACTAGATATAACTATATTAATTAGTAATTATGCCACAAGTTCAAGGTTGTAATGATAATGTTCAATAGTGTACTTGGAAAATACATGGACATAACTACAATGGCTTGATCAAAATAAAGAAGATGAGTTGTTTATAAAGGCAATTAACACAACTCATCACACCCCCAGGCTTAATCTCTTGAATGTCCTCATTCAAGGGCTTCATATCTCTACTGCAAAAAATTGCATTCATGCCTGAAATCAATTGGGGTATATGTTCCTTCCTCTGAAATAAATAGCCACCATTCCTCATGAATCTACTCCAAACTCTATCCTTGATCCTCTAATCAACTGAGGTAAATCACCTGTCCATGGTGGTATTGGAAAATGAAATATTGGTGGATGATAGCCTATAGGAAACCATTCATCTTCACATTCATTAGCTATCTCAATGTATGTGTTCACTCTTTTCAAAGTTGGAATTATGTTGGGATAGGAGTGCATTTCTTTCCTTTGTAGTTCAGGAGATAACTCATTCCATCTCATTTTGCATGTCTGTAACCTGAATCCCATGTTCCCTTGATCATTTCTCTAACTTTTGTGTGGGTTGTTGTCCTCATTTGCAACACTCTATTTTTGATCACCTCATTTCTTTATATAATTTTTCATATTGCTTCTTACAATTTCATTCAAATTTTGTTGGCTCAACCTAATAAACAATGGTTGGACCTTCTCCAAATGTCTATACTCTTCCATCTTCCTGGCTCTATCCAATTCATTTGAAAAATAAGAGCATAGGGCCTTAACTTGTACATCCCCAATATACATAATTGGGATCCAATCCCTATGTCATATTGAAGGGCATAGTTGTGCAAATAAATCTCACATAACAAGTTTGGAGTTCATGTGTATTGTTCTGATATAAAGTAAAGAATCTCCTAGCTGATTTGATATCATATAGCATGTCAGAATTAATGCAGGTAAGTTTATGTTGCAACATCTTTTCTTTCAAGTAGATAGCATAAACACTTGATGGGGGCTACATTTCAATATTTCATGTGCTACCTGGACTGTTTCTTCTTGTTTTTACTTCAGCCTCTTAATCTCTTTATCCTTGTCCTCTAGTTCTTCCTTATGCTTAGAGATGAGGGATTCTTTATCCTTTTCCCATTTTCCTTTGAGTCTGTTAACATAGGTTTCCAATTGTAGCATCAAATTGTCAATATCTGGTCCCATAGTCTGTGTTTCCATCTCACTACAAGATGGTTTTACAGGTTCCCTGATAATTTCATGAATAAAATTTGGGGCTTTAATGGTGTTACATTTCCTTCTTGCACACTATCATGTTGTGCTTTCTCAACAACTCAACAAACTTGTTCAAAAATTGGATCTTGTTCTTTTTCTTGTTCTTATTGATCAATGACTTGCTCAAAAACTATAGGAATTTGTTGGTTTTCACTTTCTCTTCCAACTTCCTCTTCTTTCTCTCTTCATGACCTTCCACTTCATGAAATTGCCTCCTCATTTTGAGTTGGCTCTTCTTGCTCCTCCATGGGTTGTTCAGGGTATTCTTTCTCATGAACTGTGGCATCAGTATCTCCCTGCTTCTATCTCTAATTTTTTAGGCTCAAATTTTCCCTCTGTAGCTTCTAAATCATTGTCTAGTGAGATGGGTTGTGACTGTGTTGGTTGGATATTTTTGGCCTTTTTGTTCTAAGCCTATGGGAACACCTAGGTGGTGTAGGAGTAGAATGAGAAGATTTTTGTTTGGCCTTGGAAGTGGAGGTTTCAGGAGAGGAGAATTCTAAAAGGGTTTTAGCTATGAAAATTCTTTCTGGAGAGATAGGTACAGGGTGTTCTTCAGTAGGAGGCAGACCTTCAGAAGTTAGGGGTTCTTGAGGTTGGGAGGTGGATGGTGCAGTGTCATATGTGTAGAAGAGCTTTCAGTGTTTCTCCTTCTTTTCCCATGTTTCCCAACAAAGTCTCAAGACTATTTACCCTTACAAAGTCTTCCCATAGTATTTGTGGATGATCCCTTTGTAGGGTGTGTTTAACCACTAGGGTTATAAGACAATGATGTGATAATGTTTCCCTACCCCTCTATACTTCTTGACTCATTTTCTTCAACATTTCATGTAAGAATTTTGGGACATTTACTTGATGGTTATTTCTTCAGATGATTCAACAACTTGAAATGTAATGTGTTCAATCTATAATACCTCCCTTCACAAGTAAAGTACTTGAATAACAAATGTGGTAGCTTGTGCCCATAAGGGTTTAAGAGATGTTCTAAATGTACCTTTCCTATCTGAGATGAGCTAGTCATCATCATCTTGTGAACTCTCTCCTTGTTGCTTCTAGATTGGCCATTTTTTGGAAATGGTTCTCCTTGAGCTGGTAGACTAGTAACTTCATCCAAAATTTCATCACTTAGCCTTACTGCTAATCCTTTCACCCTTTCCTCTCCATTGCTGAGTGTGTTGGAAATTCTATCACAATTGCTTCATCAAAACCCTAAAACTTGTTGATATAATCCATCCAACCATGATCCTCAAAATACTGCACAATCTGAGGATGCCTCAAAAGTGAAAATGCACAGTGGGCTCTCATCTTATCAAGTCACCTCCCATGGTGGATACAC
This sequence comes from Taxus chinensis, assembly GCA_019776745.2. Classification (NCBI taxonomy): domain Eukaryota; kingdom Viridiplantae; phylum Streptophyta; class Pinopsida; order Cupressales; family Taxaceae; genus Taxus; species Taxus chinensis. Next base: position 778,860,811 of record CM034152.1, read on the forward strand.
AACTTCCTCTAGGTTTAATACACAACAATACAATTCTTCCTTGAAATAAATTTGCACAATTGAGTTGTATTGATGGCTTTTCATCTTTTTGAACTTTATGACCGAGAGGAACAAGTGACATGGTTAGGGTAATCAATCATTAATGGATGTGACAATATGGAGCATATGAAGCAAAGTGATGTGACAACATTGGCTTATGTGGAAGGGAGGTAAAGTGGACACATCATTGCTTGAAAGGTGTCGTGATCTTTAAATGTTGCACATGCATGATGACTCAACATAACTCCTAATTAAATATAATTAAAATAATTATACTTTATTGAAGTGATAGATGAATGCACTTATCTCATTGTTTAGTTTGTAATGATGGTTGTGCATACTTATTTAAACTTGAGTCTTGGTTGCATGCAAGTTGTTGCAACACTGCAGATGTGTGTTTAACTAGTGTTGGTTGCTCCTTACTGCAAATGGATAATTCCCTTGGAGAGGGAACTCCAATTGGTTGGGGGTGCCAATAATTTCTTGTTCCATCACCCACATGTGCATGCATCCCTGATCTTTGTCATGCAACCATGAGTTCTACCAAATGTAAAAGATAAAACAGGGGCTTGTTTCATGTAGCTGCAAGTGGAACTTTTAGTCATTACACTCTCTCCTTGTGATGGAGATCATTCCCTCCTACAATTCACTTGACATCAAACCCTACAAAACAAAAACTTCATAAAATAAATGTGTTAGCAGAGTGTTGTTGATCACCCAAAAAGGCTGATCACAACACTTTTATTTGACCTTAGAATATTCAACAAGATGAATGCACCAAGGCCACTGAAATCTCTTCAATCCTCTAAAATCTCAGAAGGTGAGCCAACAGGCTCAACCTCTGAGGTTAATTCTGATGTCCTTTCTTCCATTCTTCTTTGACCTCCTCTAAATAGTTCCATGAATGAACCTTTGTCAACTGGATTTTTGTACAATCTCAGCCTGTGGCCATTCACCAATAGCTTGAACCTCACAGGATCTATGGTAGTGAGCTTTACAGCTCCATTAGGGAAGATCTTTTCAAATTTCATAGGGGCCTAGCCACCTTGTTCTGAGATTTCCTATATGATCCTTATATTTTGAATCAAACAAGAGTGCCCAATCACCTTCCTGAAACTATCTTGTCTTGATGTACCGGTCATACCATTTGACTCTTTGCTTTCTGCACTACCTTTGTGTTATGTACTTGTTTGTCTTCTTAATTCATCCAACTCATTGAGTTGGAGAATTATTTGTCTTTGAGCTTCTGATAAATCTATGCCTAGCTCAAGTGCAGTCCTCAATGTTTTGTGCTCAAATTCAATTGGAAAAACAACAGTCTTTCCATATAAGAGTTCAAATGGTGTGAAGCCAGTTGTGGTCTTCCACTTTGTGTTGAATGCCAAGACTGCTTCTGGAAGCCTATCTTCCCAATATTTCCTATGGAGTGCAATGGTATTTTGTCAATATGGCCTCTATCTCTCTATTTGTAACCTCTACTTGGCCATTAGATTGGGGATGGTATGGTGTAGACTTCCTATGCCTGATTTCATATTCTTTAACCATATCATAAATTACATCAGCAGTAAAATGTGTACCTTGATCTGTTACAATTTCCCTTGGAACTCCATACTGGTGAAGATGTGCTCATATAGGAACTTGGCTACTTTCTCACTTTTTATGGTTTGGCAATTCCTTCACCTCTATCCACTTGGTTAGGTAATTTGTGCATACCATGATATAATCCTTTTTGCTGAGATGGAGGGTCTATAGGGCCAATAAAATCTAAGCCCCACTTGTCAAAAGGTTGCAAGACCAATTGAGGCTGCAATGGCATCTCATCAGATTTAGTGGGCTTACCCATTCTCTACATTTATCACATCTCTTGGTGTATAGTGTTGCATCCTTATGCAATGTTGGCCAATAATAACTAGTAGTCAACACCTTCTGCATTGTTCTCTTTGTAATAAAATTCCCTCCACAAGGTTCATTGTGGAAGGCTCTGAGGACATCAAATATCTCCTCATCATCTATACACCTTCTCATTATTTGATCTTGTCCTGTATGAAATAGAAATCTATCTATCCAAGAAAAATGTAAACTCTTTTCAACTATGTATTTTTTCTCAGAGTATAAGTAATGTGGAGGTGTTTTACCTGAGACCAAGTAGTTGGTTATGTCTACATACCAGGGTGTTTTTGTAGAAATAGAAAATAAGTGCTCATCTGGAAAGAAATCATCAACTACTTTGCTCCTCATGTTGGTCTCCATCCTGGAGAGGAAATATGCTACCACATTATCCTTTCCAGGTTTGTCCACTATGGTGACATCAAATTCTTACAAGAGGAGAAACCACCTTATGATTTTACTGCTTACTACTAGTTTGTTTATCAAATATTTGATTGCAGCATGATCAATGTGAATAAACATTGGATATCATGTGATGTAGTGTCTGAATTTGTTGATAGCATATACAACTTCCAAGAACTCCTTTTTGTTATTGTGTAGTTTAATTTTGCATGCTGCAAGTTCTTGCTAACATAGTATATTGCATAATTCAGAATTCCATATTTTTGTCCTAGGACAGCTCCAATAGCATGATCTGATGCATCTGTGTGGATGTGAAAAGGAAGGTTCCAATCAGGTCCTCTCAATACATGATCAATAGTTAACATTTATTTCAAAGTTTGAAAAGCACCTTCACAAGCGTTCAATCCATACAAAATCAACATCCTTTCCTAGCAATGCAAAAAGTGGCACTGCAATTTTGCTAAAGTCTTGTATAAACCTTCTGTAATATCCAACATGGCCTAGAAATATTCTAACATCTTTTTTGTTTCCTTGGTGTTGGCAGGTTGACTATAACAGACACCTTTGTTGGATCAACTTGAATTCCTTCTAATGAAAGGTAGTGCCCCAAACTATACCTTTAGACATCATCATGTAACACTTCTCATTACTCAAGGACAAATTGTGATCCTTGCATCTTTTCAAGACCTTATCCATATTTTGCATAGCTTCTTCAAAAGTGTTGCCATGTACAGTGAATTCATCCATATAGACTTCCATGCAGTCATTTGTCAAATCTAGAAAAGATACTCAAGACTACCCTCTGGAATGTAGCAGGTGCATTACACAAGCCAAATGGAAGAACTGAATAGGAAAATGTTCCCCATGGACATGTGAAGGTAGTTTTGTCTTGGTCCTCTGGTGCAATCTGGATCTGATTATAGCCACTATATCCATTAAGAAAAGAGAAGTATTTTTACTAACCATAGTATCAAGCACTTGATCAATGAAGGGCAATGGGAAGTGATCTTTCTTTGTGGCTGAATTCAGCTCCCTTGTAATCTACACAAATCCTTCATTTCCCATTCTTATTTGGCACAATTACAAGAGGTGATACCCATTGACTGTCTGATATGGGGTATATAAATCCAACATCTAGAAAACTTCTTCAATTCACCTTTTACAATCTCTCTTACTGTTGAGTTCATCCACCTTTGTGGCTTCCTTATTGGTTTACATTTTCCTTGATATAGATCTTATGAGTAATAAATCCTAGGATGAATCCCATGCATATCACCATAATCCCAAGAAAATTATTGTTATGTTTTTGAAGAAGATAAATCAACAATTTCTCTTATTTATATTCAACATCTTGCTTACATTGAGTGGTCTTCCTGGTGTTATTTCTACTTTCTTGGAGAGATCCATCATTGAACAAATGTTATTGCTATTAACAAAATTTAGTATGCAGTCATGGGGAAGAAGTTGTGAAAAATACAATTCTTACTTGGAATACTCATGGTGTCTTTGTTGCGGTAGGAATTGGTTCAAGGGACATCTCAAGCACCTCAATTTATCATCAACTTCTTCATTTCTTCCATAGTTATTCTGCAAGATATTGGAGAGAACAACATCTTCCTCATGATCTTCAATTGTACAAGAACTTCTCCAACATCATGAGTTGTTGTATAGAGCTTTGATCAACTTCTGGTTCTTCAACCCAAATTGTTTGATCTTCATTATTCAATGGTTGGGTAGGAGGATAGAGCATAAGCTTCTTGGTACCACTTCCATTTGAGATGATCATGTTATCAGACCTGCAACCTATGAATGCATCAACAGTGGCCAAGCCATGGTCTTCCTAATATAATAGGATAACCTCCTAAACTTGCTTTTGGTTGAAGGACAATGAAATCGGTAGGGTATTCCCAAGATTCTACCACCACAAAAATGTCCTCAAGGACTCCTTCAGGCCTCATTGTTGATCTATCTGCTAGCTGCAAGACTGTAGTTGTTGGCCTTAGTCCTTCCAACTTCAAGTCATCCATGATTTTCTTGGTCATGACGCATTAATTATTGCCCCTAAGTCAATCAGATTATTCTTGATTGTAGTTCCATTGATAGTAACGTTCACCAAGGGACTTACCTGGATCTATGTACTTGGGTAAAACCAATTTCCCAAGCATGATATCAGCCAACTGTCCAATGACTTGTACAGTGGATGGATATTTTCTTTTTCTTCCTAGTTTTTTGATACATAGATCCTTAACCAAACTTTTTATATAGGCACATCCTTGATGGACTTGAATAAGTGGAATCTTCAAAAATATCCTTTAATTGATTGACAAAATCAAGAATCAGAATCTGATTTAGGGTCAGATTTCTTCTCTTGCAATCTCTCTAGAAATGGGGTTCATTGACTTACATCTTAGCCTTTTTTGGAACTTTGTTCATGTTGTCTATGGATCAGCTTGCAGCGTTTTATGGATTTGTTGTGGATCAGTCTACAACAAATGTGGTTCATCTGCAATCTCATGTGATGGTGGGTTTACTTGGTGGGAGAAGTGATCTTCCTGAGTGGAGATGGATATCATTGACATCAACTGAATAAGTAGAGTATTGGGTTGATTTAGTGGTGTAGGATTGGATGAGCAAATTTATTGTTTGGGTTAGGTAATTGGTTGAGCTGGATCAGTTGAGTAGGCCTTAGTTGAGAGCCAGATTGGGGTTTGGAAATCAAGCTTATTGTTATGGGTAAGGGATGTTTTTTATGTTTTTTGGTAGTTAGGAGGTTGATTGCTCCATTATTGACCTCCTCTCCAAGACTGCTACCATGAATAAGGGGATTACTTCCATTGTTGGCCTAAAAACTAAGGTAGTTATGGTTGTTGGTATCGGCTAGGGTATAGAATCCTATCCTTGTTGAGTATTAGCCCAAGGTGGGGGTTGTATATATGAACTATTAGCCCAATTTTCAAAATATGGCATGGGATCTTGTGACATACCTCCTTATCTTGGTAGCCATGGCTTCCTTTGAGCAATGTAGAAGACTTTCCCATCCTCCATTTCTATCATATTGAATTATGGTGAAGCCTCATTTCCTTCTGCAATGTTATATAATCCCCTGCATCTGTAATTATATTTCATTCTTCTGCATGCATGGTAGAACTTTGTAAGTTTGGCTTCCTTTGTAGGCTCTCTCTTCTTCTTGGCATGTAGAGCATAAATCTGGGTGGCCATGTCATTAACTAAAAATTGTTTCATGTTCTTAAACATGTTTACAAATCTATGATTTAGATATTTCCCCAATACCTTTGGCATCTGATCCACCTTTTGATCTAGCACTTATTATTATTTTCATGGTTTCTCTAGAATAATTCCTGACAAGCTTCAACAAATCTCATCAAAAGTGGCCATAGAGATGTCTCCAGATCCTATCAAGTACAAAACATCCATATCTTCATTGCTGATTCCTTTTAAGAAGAGTAACTTAAGAGACTCAGGAGTAACCTTGTGTGTCTTGACTTATGAACGCAAATTAGAATCTCTTCCAGGTAATATTCTAGTGGCTCATCTTCCTTTCCATGATATGGTTTGAAGAGTTCATCACCTCCTCATGAAGTACATGGCTTGCAATATTCTTGGTACTTGTATACTTCAGTGTTGGGGTTAACACACCGGTTGTACAGAAAATATATCAGATCTAAGCATACATGTAAATAAAAGCAGATACTCTACCAGAATAAATATACAAAATAAGAGACATAAATCAACACCAGATTTAACTTGGTTCACCTAGTGTGGGCTACGTCCACCAAGAAACAAGCCAATCTATTATCCAAAGCTTTGACAAGATATACAATGAAGATTTACAATCTTCCACACCTCTCAGATGTTCAGTACTTTTCTTTCTTCAAGCTTTTTCTTCATCACCAAGAATTATCTCTCTCACCAAATTTTACAAGTTCTTTCTAATTCTTGTTAATCATTCTTACTTCTAAACCATAGCTTTTATGCTTATATAGTCGTTTATAGACTTAGGGACACTTATCCATGCAATTACAATCAATAGATATACTTTAATGCTAAAAATAGATATAATTCCCAAGAGTTAATTAAAACATTCCTCGCATAGGTAACCGATGCTAGTTAGATGTAACCGATTTCAGTTCCTCCCTTTCCTGACCGATGCCAGGTCCCCCTTAACCGATGATGGTTACTGTATTTTCCAGCAAGTTTCCATTGCATGCTAAACTGAATTAATTGATCTCCATTAACTCAACAATCTCCCACTTGGAGATTAATTACTGCACCATACCTATACAACGTCATTCTTGGATCCTTCCTTAGCTTTGTTTCTTCTTCTTCAAGTCTCAAACTCGAAGACCAATAAAAGTGGAGTGTAGCTCCAACTTCTCCTTTTCTAATGTCTTCGTTAGCATATCCGCAAGGTTCTTGCTTGTATGAATATTTTCCAGATTCAATTGTCCATCCTCCAATACTTGTCATATAAAGTGATACCTCAACTGAATGTGTTTCGTTCTTGAATGAAATGATGAGTTCTTTGCCAAATGAATTGCACTCTAAACTATCACTGAACATTTTACAATCACTTTGCTCCTTTCCCAACTCTTCCATGAACCTACTCATTCATATCATCTCCTTACTAGCCCCTGTAGCTTCAACATACTTTGACTCTATAGTAGACAAATCCACAACCTTCTGTAACATTGAAATCCAGCTAACTACCATTCCACCTAATGTGAAAATATATCCAGTAGTACTCCTCCTACCATCCATATCTCCAGCCATGTCTGAATCAACATAGCCACATAATGAAATATCTGAACCTCCATAGCATAACTATATGCTAGATGTCCCTTTCAAATACCTGAGTATCCATTGGAACTACTTTCCAATTCTCTTTACCTGGATTAGCCATATATTTACTCACAACTCCCACTGCCTATGCAATGTTTGGTCTGGTACAAACGATAGCATACATGAGACTCACAACTGCTGAAGCATATGACACTTGTGTCATGTATTTGACCTCCTCATGTGATGATGGACACTGATATTTTCTCAATTTGAAGTGTCCAACCATAGGTGTTCTAACAAGTTTTACATTCTGCATATTGAACCTTTCCAACACCTTGTAGATATAATCCTCCTGAGACAAATACAATTTCTTGTTTTTCCTGTCTCTTGTATATTTGCATGCCAAGGATTCTTTTTACAACGCCTAAATCCTTCATAGAAAATGTGTGAGCTAGGCTTTCCCTTAAGCTCACCAATGTCCTACATACTAGATCCTACAATAAGCATATCATCCACATACAATAACAAAATAATATAGTCCATTTACAAGCTTCTTGAAATAAACACAATGGTCAGATTCACATCTCAAGTAACCATGCTCATGCATAAAACTATCAAACCTCATGTATCATTTTCTTGCTTGAGCCCATATAGGCTCTTTTTCAACCTACACACTAGTTTCTCCTTACCCTTGACTTGCATACCCAAGCGACTGTTGCATATAAATCTCTTCATCCAAATCACCATGAAGGAAATCCATCTTCACATCTATTTTCTCTAAATGAAAATCTTCTACTGTAACTAAACTCAATACAGTACGAATAGAAGTCATCTTAATAACAGGAGAAAATATTTCACCAAAGTCAATACCTGCTTTCTGTGTAAATCCCTTTACTACAAGCCTTACCTTGTACCTTTTTTGTCCACCCTCTTCTTCCTTAATCCTGTAAACCCACTTGTTCTGCAATGTCCTCTTACCTGCTGGCAACTTAACCAAATCCCAAGTCTGGTTTTGTTCCAAGGATTCCATCTCCTCATCCATGTCATGCTCCCACTAGACATGGGTCTTATCCTGCATTGCTTCTTCAAAACTCTCTGGTTCACCATTATTAATCAATAATAAATAAAATAGAGAATGGGTAAATATTTCTAGAGGTTTACTTACCCTTTGTGACCTTCTCACAGGAGTTTGGGATACTGGAGGCTCAATCTGGACCTCCTGGGCATTCATATCCAAATCTAACAATGACCGATGCCAATCACCTCTAACCGACTGTCGGTTCTGCTAACCGATGTCCAGTTTGGATCTTCTATAACTGATACCAGTTCATTTGACCGATGTTGGTTAGGGGTCAACCAACACCGGTTACTGTGTAACCCTATCGGTAATTCTTTTAAATCCGAGAGTTCATTTTCATTTAAAAAATTCTCAACCAGTTCATCCTTGGGTACCAAAATTTGATCCCTGTACATTCTCTTTTCATTCCATTCAACATCACAACTCCTAATAATTTTAGAATTATCTAAATCCCAAAAACGGAAACCGAAATCACCAAATCCATAACCAATGAAAGTGCATCTCTTGGATTTTGCATCCAATTTTTTTCTATTTTCCTTATCAACATGCACAAAAATTATAAACCAAAAAAATTAAGAAAAGAAATATCTACCTCTTTTCCAGTCCAAGCTTCCTCTGGTATTCCTCCATCTAGAGAACTTAAAAGGCCCACGGTTAATCAAATAAACCGTTTGTATCAACTTTCTACCCAAAACTGCAAGGGAAATCTAGAATGTATCCTCATACTTCTAACATGTTCCATGATTGTCTTGTTCATTCTTTCTGCAACACCATTCTCCTGTGGTGTTCTTGGAACCGTTCTTTCTCTACGTATCTCATTCACTGAACAATAATCATTGAAAGCCTTACTACAGTATTCACCACCATTGTCAGATCTAAGGCACTTTAACTTAGAATTTGATTCATTCTCAACAAGGGATTTCTATCTTTTAAAAGTCTCAAAAACATCATATTTACATTTAATACAATAAACCCATACCTTTCTTGTAGCATCATTAATGAAAGTAACATAATATTGAGATCCTCCATGAGAAGCTACCTGAGCTAGTCCCCACACATCTGAGTGTACAAGCTCCAATTTTTGCTCCTTCTTATTTACCCCAACTTTGAGAAATCTCACTCTCTTTTTCTTTCCAAAGATACAATACTCACAGAAATCAAGATCTAAATCTTTCAAATTTGATAACTTACCCTTAGCCTTTCAGATTTGCATTCCTTTTTGACTCATATGACCTAACCGATTATGCCACATGCATGCATCTGAATCTGAAGTAGATAATGTAGAAAAGGAATCAGTAATATAGGTAGATAAATATAATGTTCATACCTTCTTACCTCTTGCCACAACAAAAGCACCCTTGGTGACTTTCCAAGAGTCTCTTGTAAAAGTAACCATGCAACCAGATTCACCTAGTTGCCCTACAGAAATAAGATTCCTCCTGAGGCTTGGCACATGCCTCACATCCTTTCAATACCCATGTACTTCCATTCTACAATTTTAGATGAACTTCCCCTTTACCAGTAATACTGCAAGGTTCATCAATCACCCAAATAAACATGCCCAAAATTTCCCTAGACATAATTTATGAAATAACCCTTATTAGGGGGTTGTATGGAAAGAAGCTCCTGAATCTAAAACCCATGATTCAATTCTATTATCTAAATAAATAATAAGAGCATCTTGCATTACCTCTGATGTACCAAGATTCACTTCTTTACCTTTTTCTAGTTGTTGGTTCTCTTTATCCTTTGACCAACAATCTTTCTTTACATGTCCTTTCTTTCCACATTTCCAACAAGTAATTTCCTTACTTCTGGATTTAGATCTGACTATCCCTTGACTTTTATTTCCCATTACTCTTACTCTTAGATCTCTCCTTCTTTCCTACCCCTTACTTTCTACATTCAAAGAATTTCCAGATGATGTTTCCTCTGTACTCTTCCTGTGAATTTCTTCATTCAAGATTATACTAACCACATCATCAAACTTCAAAATATTATTATCAAATGTTGTATTACTAACAGCCATTACCAAGTTATCCCAACTATCAGGCAAAGAACATAAGAGTACAAGTACTTTTACTTCATCATCAAATGGTATTGCAACCGATTTTAACTGATTTATAATAGATAAGAAATCATTCAAATGACTAGATGCAGATCCACCTTCATGCATCTTAGAACTAAACAGTTTCTTCATCAAATAAAATTTATTTGAAGCACTAGGTTTTTCATGTAAATTAGCAAGAGAATTCATTAACTCTACCATAGAAGCTGCTTCTATAATATTGGAAGCCACGGATGCTGCCAAGGATTATATCTTATAGATCCCAAAGCCTTTCTGTCAAGAATATTCCATTCTTCATTATTTATTTTCGTAGGTCTAGACTTCTCATCCAATGGTAAATACAAATATCTTTGATACAGATAATTCTCAATCTGCATCTTCCATAATTGATAATTTTGGCCATCAAAATTTCTCTACCTTGTATTTGTTTTCTTCTGCCATTGTTGTCGCTCCCACTCAATCAGAAAACCCTCTATAAGTAAATCTATCAACACACAAAACCCTCAAACAAAACTCTGATACTAGTTGTGGTTAGCACACCGGTTGTACAAACAATATATCATAAAAATTCTCTCTACTCACCCAACTTTTTCAAGTTCTTTCTAATTCTTGTTAATCATTCTTACTTCTAAACCCTATTTTTTATACTTATATAGTCATTTATAGACTTAGGGCACTTAGCCATGTAATTACAATCAATAGATATACTTTAATGCTAAAAATAGATCTAATTCCCGAGAGTTTTTAATTAAAACATCCTCGCACAGGTAACTGATGTCGGTTCCTCCCTTTCTTGACCAATGTCGGTCGTGAGTGACCGATGTTGATTCCCCCCTTAACTGTTGATGGTTACTATATTTTCTAGCAAGTTTCCATTGCATGCTAAACTGAAGTAATTGAGCTCTACAACTCAACAATCAGAAACTTTTCCTTCATCTTGTGTCAGGTAGTAACATCATCTCTTCTTAGGCCCATAAACCATCTCAAGGTTGAATCCTTGAGTGTAGCAGGGAACATATTTAGCTTGTGTGCAGTTAGTACAGGTAACTGATGTCGGTTCCTCCCTTTCTTGACCAATGTCGGTCGTGAGTGACCGATGTTGATTCCCCCTTAACTGTTGATGGTTACTATATTTTCTAGCAAGTTTCCATTGCATGCTAAACTGAAGTAATTGAGCTCTACAACTCAACAATCAGAAACTTTTCCTTCATCTTGTGTCAGGTAGTAACATCATCTCTTCTTAGGCCCATAAACCATCTCAAGGTTGAATCCTTGAGTGTAGCAGGGAACATATTTAGCTTGTGTGCATTAGTTATGTAGTTATAACTCCTTCATAATAAATCAAATTAAAACTAGAAAGTGTCTGGGTATTCAATTATAGATCCATGAAAATTAGGAAGAGTTGAGGGAGAGATGTTCTTCATTACAACAGGATGATTGTTATTGGAGATAGGGAATTCAAATGTACTTGCCCCTTCTTCCACATTTTTATTCACCTCCTTTGCTATGATTAGCTAATCAGGAACAACCTTAGAAATCTCACTTGGAGGGGAATTTTCTACTAGCAAACCTTGTACAGAGGAAGACGTGTCTTCTTTAAAATTAGAAGCAATTTCTACTATTTGAGGATTGGGTAGGAATCTACCATGGGAATCTCTTTGATGGTGCATACATCAAATGGATCAACTCAATCAACATTCATTAATGAGGGTTTTTTAAGGTGGAAATTCTACAACCTAGTTTATTTCTAGGAAATTCAAAGATGCAAAAACCTCACAAAACTCCTATAACTTAGCAATATCCCTAGCAACGATGCCAAAAATGGTGATGAAAATCAATTGCAACAATTAGTATGTTGTACATTGAGTTACAATCATTTAATTATCAAACCAGGGGACATAAAATTTAAATATTTGTAGTGTTGTATGCACAGCTACAGAGGATTTAGGAGGTTAGGAAAGAAATAACTATCATAACAATGCTGAAAGTAAACAAAACTTAGAACTAGAAATGAATGGTTTCTAAATGCTATCACTAAGAAAAAGTTGTAGATTCATAATGCATATCAGAAAGTAAATTATTCCTAGGTAAATAGACATGCAATGAAACAAAACAATAAAACAATAGAGAGGTTTAACAGACTGTAATTGGGCCTTGACTTGGGTGTTAATCCTTCATAGATTATGAAACTAGAGACTAATAAACATAACTTATATCTTTATTGACTTTGCATGAACATTACATCAAGGAACCAAGGATTAAATCAATCCCCTTTCTGACTCAGAATCAGACTACGAGTGTATATAAATAATAATTGAATGCCTCAATTACCAACACTAACCCTTTCTTTTATACCTTCTCATTTATAACAAGACCTGAGAAGAAGAAGAGTACAATGAGTCTCAATGAACCAAGTGAGAGGTATTGAATAGAACAAGTGAAATATATTCAACATAATCGTGAGAGATTCAATCATACATTACGAAACTCATAAAAAGTGTTCGACTAACAAACACATAACAAATGTTCAAGTAATAATCAACTAGTTCCTTCAATCACATGTTAAATCAATGAATCATTTCTTCATTAGTTTGCAGTGAATGACAAGATCAAAGGTTGAGTTGTTTCCCTATTCTACACATTCCAGTTGTAATTGCTTCTTCAATGACATGTACAAACTTGAGTGTCATTCTTCATGCCTTCCAAAAGATATTCATAACATGGGATCGTTGTTGTAGATGATATCCTTTGGCTGTAGATGGTTCCTTCACTGCATATGAGTTGCTGCATATGGAAAATTTCTTACAACCAAGAGTGACATCACATAAACAACTTATTGGGATAATAAGAATAAATGCACACAAAATACCATAGAAGAAAGATAACTAGATATAACTATATGAAATAGTAGTTATGCCAAAATTTCAAGGTGTTAATTATAATTTCCAACAGTGTACTTGGAAAATACATGGACATAACTATAATGGCTTGATAAAAATACAAAAAATGAGTTATTTATAAAGGTAATTAACACAATTCATCAAACCACATCAAACCTAAAAAGAAAGATGCGATATTAAGAGTCAGACTAACCCCGGTAGTCACCCCAAGAGTGGACTTACGATCAAGTGTTGCACTACATCTCAGACTTCATGTAGTTCTTTTGAGTGTGTGTATAAATTGTTCTCTTGTGCAAGTTACACTTGATAGAGGGTTGTAGCTAAATGTAACAATGTAGTAGAATGTGTGGATGGTGTTGGCATGATGTCCTAATAGGTGATGTCATTGATGTAAAACCACATTAATGACAAAGTGAATGTTGTAGAATGACTTCATGATTATGTAGTGCTAACATGATTTTTCATATTCTTATCAGTTGTTACATTGGAATTGATGCATGCTTGCTCTAGCAAGCCTGTACAGGTGCCTAGGAGGTGTTTCTTGGTAGTGTGAGCTTCTTGGTTGCTTTTGAAGCATGTTGGATAGCATGATTTGAAAGTGTTTGAGCACTCACAACAGTGGTATAGTGCAAGTACAAGTGGTTTACTATGTTACAGGTGCTCATTGGGAGTAGGTATGCTTGTTTGGAGGTGTGACATAGTCTATTGGATCCATTTGAGCTCATGGAATCATGCATTCAGGTTTATCAAGTCATTTGAGGTATGTTTGGATCATTTGTAGTGGTTTCATGTTCAGCTTCTTGCATCATTTCAATTGGCCCTAGTTGTTACCATGAGGATCTAGCATACATGCATATGAAAGTCTTAATGAATGGAGAGATTGAGCCATGACATGGATGTTCTTATTATTGGAGTGAAAATTTAATATCATAATTGCATAAATTAAATTCAAAATATTACTCTTCATTAGTGTTATTACATAGGAAGTATTACACCCATTTATATAGCAGAGGTTGTTCCTATATGTAAGGAGAGATAATCTCCATAAATATCTCCACGCACAACTCCTAAAACAACTCCATGTTATTTTACGTGAGATTTGGTTTTCTCGCAAAACTAATATTGTTAATGAGTTGTTTACTCAACAAATCATAACAATATTTACTCACCCCAATCATAATTACATTTACCATAATGAAATTAACTATTACATCTCATATTATATTATCCTAGATAATATAATCACTCACATAATATTCTATATTAACACTACAATATAAATATTCCTAACATTCACGCCCTTAGTGTGAACATGGGGCAAGAGCACATGAAGACATGAATATGATGGAGTTCTGCAGATGCTACTGGATCTTGCTATCTGGATCTTGTTGCATAGGATCACCTCTCTAGCTCACCAGCTGATCATGATCACCTCTCTGCGTGAATCTATTCACCGGATGATCGTCTTCCAATGAAGTACGACAATCAGAGGACCGTACAATAGTCATAGGATCATACGTAGAAGCTTCCCTTATGTAAACAAATTCTTACAGTCTTGCTTCTTCCACACCATATAGACATCTCAGGAACGATTATTAGCATCACATAAAAACACATCATAGAAAAATGAACCATACATGTTAAATATAAATTTCCACCAATGTTGTATGCGACCCCCGTCGTTGGTGACTGACGAGAGGTGTTGATAGCCCTCCATCCTTTGTTGCCTCCGACCTCCAATAAGTGAACTATTTACCATAATAATTCCTCATCATTAGGACAAGAATTTTTTTTCATCATTAGAGTATTCATACCAATCAGTTTCTTCTTCAACCAAAAGATATTTTTGATCTATTTTTTCATCAAGTAGATCTTTTGCCCTCTTTTTACAGTTTAAGGCTACATGTCCCGATTAATCATAATGATAACATTTCATTTTACCTTAGAAGGGAAATTTTTTTGGCTTGAACTTTCCTTTCTTAGATGAAGTACTTGCTTTATTTTGTATGAAGTACATACATTATTTCTTTATATTATTCATAATTACTCTAATCAAGCAATGTGGAGATTACTCCTTCTAAGCTGATTCTTACCTTGCTTAAAGTAAACACAATAATTGAAAAGCTTTTAGGCATACTATTTAGGAGTATTGCTTTAACATTATCATCATTTACTGACTCTTTAATTCCAGCTAGTTGATTTAACAAGAGTGGAAATTACTTATATGATCTGCCATTTTTTAGTTCTCTTCCATTTTGAAACCATACAAGTTTTACTTTAGTGTATTCTTTGATGTTTCAGCTTCAGAACCAAATAATTTGTTAAGAGAATCCCAAATTTCTTTTGTAGATTTTGTGAAATCCACATGATGCAGATAGGCTTTTGATAATCCCAAACCAATGATACCCAAATCTCTTTGATATTTTTCATTCCATTTAGCTAGATCATTCACAGTCATTGGTGGAATTGCATTAGCTTTAACTTCATCCCACAAGTCCTTTTCTATTAAATGCAATTGCATTTGTAGTTTCCATTTATGGAAATATTGTGCTTCAAAATTTTTAATCAAATTTAATTTCTCCATTATTTTTTACAATAATAATAAAAAATACATAATTGAATCAGGTACTTTAAAATTTTATATAGAATACCTTTGAACTTCCAAGCAAGCCAAGACTCTGTATTAACAATTCAACATTATTGGAAATTGGAGAAAACTTTCAGTAGAAGAATTGATGTGCTGAATTTGATAGCTGCATAGTGAAATCCATATTTGTTCAAAAATACGAACCGGGTTCTACTGAAATTTCTTCTATAGTTTCCTGACAAACAAGTAGTTTAGCATGCAAAATTATAGAAAAACCGAAATCCGAAAATGAAAAATACAAGCTATTATTTGAGATAGATTTGATCAAGAAAATACTGAAATTTCTAGCATCATACTTGCTTTGTTATCAAATGAAAATTTAATATCAGAATTGCATGAATTAAATTCGAAATCTTACTCTTCACTCTTGTTATTACATAGGAAGTATCACACCCATTTATATAGGAGAGGTTGTTCCTATATTTAAGGAGAGATAATCTCCATAAATATCTACACACACAACTCCTAAAACAATTCCATATTATTTTACGTGAGATTTTGTTTTCTCAAAAAACTAATATTGGTAATGAGTTGTTTACTCAACAACTCATAACAATATTTACTCACCCACTCATAATTACATTTACCATAATGTAATTAACTATTACAACCCATATTATATTATCCTAGATAATATAATCACTCACATAATATTCTATGTTCACACTACAATATAAATATTCCTAACATGGAGATGTTAGAGAAATGAGTGATGATGCTCTTAGAAAAAAATCAGGTGCACATGATGTGATTTTTGTCAGATATGATTGATTTTGTGAGACAAGGTGAAAATCAATGCAAAATCCAGCTCGAAGTGCAACTTAAAATTCTCAATGTGAATCATGTGCTTTGCATGGGACCTTGTGGCTTTCATGGATGATTCTAATGTGATTTTAGAATTTTTCACAAAAAGAATAAGGTTGTTTTATTGTCATGTTTTTATGAACGAATGTTAAGAAAGTAAAAAGGTCTAAAACCCTAACTAGGAGTAGTTTGCAAAATATGAAGTATAATGACCCAGTTTTGATTGAAAGTGAAAATGTGATGATTGGATGTTGTAGAGGACTCCTCAGGATTTCTAGAAATGTATGATTGAGGTCATGGTGATGAGTAGGCCCCACCTAAAAATAGTATTTTATGGAGAAAAAGATTTTAGGAAAAGATGTTCCAAAGGAGTTGCATGCAAAATTGATGGTTGATGATGTATGGGAGTTTTTATTGATGTTAGTGGTTGTTTAAGGTCATGATTATGTAGTTTCATGATGTTTTGAGTTCCAAGCAGGTTGACTGATCAAAGGGCATTTTTGGGGTCTCAAATAGCAGGGTCCAGTGTGTTTGCCATAACTTGAGCTACACGTAGAATTTGGAGGTAATTCAAGTTGTGTTGGAAATTGTATTAAGATATATTTCCAATTAGATATGGATTTCCTCATGATGATGTCATTTGATAGGTTTTCCAGAGCATTTTTGAGTAAGAATATTTTTGGCAGTTCAAGACAGAATCTATTTTGTGGAAGTTTAATGTTGTTTGAATAATGATATGAATTGTGTGATGCTTCCTATAACCTGGAGAATGAATAGGGATTAGTTTGGAATCCAATTAATCCATTTGGAGATCTTGAATACATGAATAGTTTATTTTATGAGCTAACCTTTGGAAACAAATGTTTTGGAGGTTGATCAGGTGAAGGCAAATGTTTATGTGGTTTAAAGTGAAGGATGTTTCATGAATTCTAACTTGCTTAGAAGTATTCTACAGGTTCTTAAATTTCTTTTGATTTGTCACATGGTATGATTTTGTTTAGTATAAGTGATTGGGTGATCATATGAAGTTTCTAGGGTGCTGAAGGGTGCAGGAAACAACTGTTTTCAAGTTTGTAAAGGGAACTGGGCCCGGTAAATGAAATAATCTGATTGGTTGATTAAATGTGTGACCATGTATGAATGTTTTATGATGTATTACTCATATTTGAATGGTTTTGGGTCATGAAAAATTATGGTACTAATGTTAGGCCATTTTTAAGAATGTGCCTATGGGGTTTTGAGTCATTTTTTGCACATGTATTGAGGGTTTTGGCTAGGCCGACCTATATGGGTCATATGTAACTATTGTAATTAAAAATTATGAATGTTAAAGAGTTTTATGGATCACAATTATCATGAGGGGCCGACCTCTTTTGGCTAGTGCTCTTGGAGGGCAGGTGTGCGACCTAGAGAGAGATATTTTAGGTATGAGAGCATGATTTGAAGGATGAGAAAGAGAATGACTGGTTGAGTAAGATCACATAACATGAGAGCAAGAGGATAGAGAAAATAAAGAAGGAGAAAGAAGGAGAAAGATAAAGTTTGATGCCCTAGGGTATGAGCTAGGGTTTGTGAGCTGAATTAGTGATCTCCATTAGTTGTGGAAGAAACATTTTCAGAGATAAAAAATATTTAGGTGGCTGATTTGGTACTTTTTCATCCTTAGGGGGTTGTAGCCTCCTCGTGGAGTGGGTGATTCACTAAATTAGGGGTTGGTGCTCCTTATAGGGTTGGTGTTCTACTAAACTAGGGGTTGGTGCTCCTTGTTTTTATTTGTGTAATATAAGTAGAGTTTTAGTGGGTTTTCTTCCCCATGAGGGTTTCCCACTTATATATTGTGTTCTTGTGCATGCTCTCTTGATTGTGCTTATGTGGTTGAATGTTTTATTTTGCTAATCACACATTGATGGATGGGTAAATGTTAATGGTGTATGTATGGAAATCTGAAAATTGTTTTAATTAATTGAAGTACCGATTCACCCCCCCCTCTCAGTCCCTTGTACTTCTAATAGAAGGAGTAAAATTTACTTCCCCTTCCTATGTAGTGTATACAACATTGATGTAGCCCTTGTCCCTTGAATGGATGCTAGATGGATGCTTTAGAGTGCTTTAAGTGCCTTTAGAATTGTTGTCACCCTCAAAATTCCCTCTTATTTTAAAAGGAAAATTTTCCAAAAATTTGAGTCAGTGTCCTTTGGATGAGTTCTAGATAAATAATAAAATTTAATAAGTTAGAAAATTTCACTCTTTGAGGTCATTTTTAGTGTTTTGCAGCTAAATCAGCTCATAGGCGTCCCTCATATCCCAAGTACTGCCGGGCCCTTTGTTTGCCGATTCACTGTCAATTTACTCGCATTCCTTTTTAGTCAGCTATGTCAGGTATTTTTGTCCCGCGTGTCCCAAGTACTGTCAGGCCTCTCTGTTCTGCCGATTCACTGATTTACCCGCACCACTTACTCATCGGCTAATTTGGCTCTGCACGTCCTGCGTGTCCCAAGTACTATCAGGCCCTCTATTTGTCGATTCACCGACTTTCCTGCACTGCTTTGTATATCGGCTAAATTGGCTCCATGCGTACCACATGTCCCATGGACCATATGTGCTCCCTAAACCTGATTTTTCTACATTCTTCTCATATTGGGTATATTGGCCTTGCCTGTCTCACATGTCCCATATACTGTATAGGCCAATTTTTTTTGAATTTCCCGCAAATTACCTTTTTGAGTCAGCTCGGGGTTGTTTGTTGTACATTCATTATTTTCTCTCTCCTTCACTCAAATTGGTGGTGATGTAAAGGAATATAACTGCTCTTTCTCCCTCACACTTGCCTGCTCATTTTTCTCCTCGCCCGCATTCATGCAAAGCAATTCTATTGCCCATATTTGTACTCTTGTATTTTTATCTTGCAGGGACTATTCAGATTCATGGTGACACTCCATTGAAAAGTTATTTTCTCTCTTCATCTGTCACGATGAAGATACACTACCAAGGGCACAAACACCTCTCCTCGTTGGAAAACTCTGTGCCTAACATCGGCGACAATGAAGCTCAGACATCTAGACCTCAATGATTTTTGAAGCAGACATGAATGTGATAACCCTACTCCCATCATTCAAATGATAAAAAATACTGAGATTGCATTTGTAGGCGGTTTCCCTATCTCTATTTAGTGTATTGATACCATGCTCCCTTGTGGAGCTTGTTTCAATCTAGAATCAAGGGAAATTATTGATGTACATGGTGAAGTAATTACGTGGTTAGATTTCAAAGCTATCTGTATAATCCTGTGTATCCTAATTGTGGAAGGTGCCAATTCTCTCTCTCTCTCTCTCTCTCTTGCTCAAGCACAAGCACTATTTGACTAGGATAGTTAAAGATATAAGGCTAGGGTAGCTAAATTGTGGTTGAAGAACCCTAAAAAGGGAGCATCCAAAATTTTAAAGTCATTGTTCAGGGTCTATTTCAATGAAGAATTTTCAGACATCATCACTCTTTTAGCTAAAATTATGGGAATTCCTTCTACAAATAAATTTCATTTTTGGATGTGTCCATATATCAACATTATTTATGAGGGGAAGCAGAATCTAAATTGGGATGAGATAATTTTTAGAAAACCGAATAGAGTAGTTGGTTAATGTTTAGAGAAAAAAGACCTTTTACATGACTTTTTACTTTATGTACACCATTGCGGTATCCAGGAAATGGCTTGGTATTCACTTTCATCGAGGATAAGAAAGATGCCCCCATATATGAATACTGGCCTCAGTTAACCCTCAAAGCCAACAATCATAATTTTAGGAGAGTTAATGAAGTGTTCACCATGTACATTGTGAGGCTTTTAGAAGGAGATATTGCTCGGAAATTTTCTGAGGAAGCAAAGAATTTGATATATGAATATGGGAGTTTCTTCACTCAATTTAGAAAATTATCATATATCAAGCCAGCTGGTTTTGATGGTTCCCCTTTAAGGCTTCCTATTTTTTGCAATGATAAAATGTCCCTGGTTCAAATTTTTAGGCAGTTGGAAAAACTTCCTCAGACTTGTAAAGATAAAAATATTGCTGGAATTCGTTTCCCTATCACCTTGGGAAATTATACATGCAGAACAACTCTCGATGCTCAAAACATTGATAGAACCATTGCTCCTCTTACTCTTCATCATTTCAAGTCTCGAACCTACTTTAACATCAAGTGATATATTGCTAAGAATCTCAAATTAGGTTTCATTCACTTTGTCGATACTGAAGATTATTGGGTTGATTGTGTAGATGACTTTGAGGCTAGGAGAAGGTACTTTGGCAGATTTTCCCTTCAACAAATTATAGATTTCAATCTCTACAAAGTACCTAAAAAGCTCCAGGATGATGATGAAGATCTACAATATATTGAAATACGAGAGGACCATCAAACACTCTCCTTTGGAACCCCTTGATTGGTTTGTAAAGGAGCAGGATGATTTGAAAGAAGTGATCAACCTGGTTGTTGTGAGAACCAAGCTCTAGTTTGATAATAAGATGCAAAATTTTAGGATGAACAGAGCTAGTTCTTCTTCATAAGAAACTTCCTCTCCTAGGAAAGAAGAACATGCACTTGATGTTGAGATGCCCGAGCAATCTACTTCATCCTACTCAAAAAAGGTATACCTGAAAGGTAAAAACACCAAATGGGAACAAGTTAAAGAAGAAGTTCTTTTGGAGCAGCCAGAAGTCCCTGTAGGATCAAAATATATTGTTGTTTTTTAAGTGAGGAGGATAGTGAAGGGATGAAATAAGAAGAAGAAACAACCCATGTCATTACTGCTGAGATAGAAAATGAATGTCACTGAACCTCTAAGTATGATGGATACTTTTTCTAAGGATATTTCTGAAAATGTAACAACTTCCCCACTGGAGACATCAGTAGTGCAGACACTGAGTGCGATGACTTCATTTGCACTTGGGCCCATTGTTCTTTCTGCCTCTTTCTCCTCATTTGCTTGGGTTCATCCTTTCATTGACACTAGAAAAAGGAAGTCTACCTCCCAAATTGTGGTTCCCAAGTTTAATGTTGTGGTAGCCTTGCTCGGTACTATTCCCCCTCCTCCAAAAAAGAAAGCAAAGATCACCTCAAGGCTAGTATCAAATTCACAAGGTCAGCAATTCATGGAGATTGCAAAGCCCAAGGAAGATAAGGAAGAGAGAGATCTTTTGGTGTCTAATTTGGAACTCACAAGGATTCCACTTGGAGAATCAACGCCTGAAAGTGAGGTTTATAACCTCAAAGAAACTATCACTTGAGTCATTAAACAAGTTGAGAAGGAAAAATAGACCTTGGAGTAGTCAGAAGAACAAAATCTAATCCTTTCAGGTTTTACAAAATCCTTATTGGTAAAGGATAAGGTCCTAGATCTTACTCCATTGATTGCTCTTCCACCTCCTCTAGTTCTCAGCAAGGATGAAGTTTAGACCATTAAGGATATTCATAAACATGTCACCTATGGAAAGGTCATCGAATCACTGGTCGATGATATGACAGTGGCTGGATTAAACTTTATTTAGGAGGCCTTCAAGTCATATGAGAAGGTATCCAAATTACAGCTGAAGTTCAGCACAACACTCATTGGCTTGGAGAAAGAGCTAAAGCTCTAGTGTGAATGTATTCAAGATCTCCTTTCAATGAGCCAGACACATGAGAAGATTTTATTAGCAAGCAATGTATTTGATGAAGCCAAGAACAACCTATCAAAATCCTGGGTTTTCAGTATTGATTGGAAGATCAAGGTTTTGGAGGAAGTAGTGGGAGATCTAAAAAATATGTGGAAGAAAGGAGAAGCTTTCAAGACTTATGTTATGTCTTCCTTTCAATATATTCATTGTCGAATCTAGAATGAGGCCAGAGGTAATCATTTTTCCATACAGGAAATCAAGGCTTTGTTCAGCACCTTCATCAAAGAGGATATTTTCAAGGAAGATTCAATGTCAAAAGAGAAGATGAAAAACGTTTTCTCTCTCTAATCAGCTATCACTGAGGTAAAAAAATAATTTCTAGAAAACACAGAGTTTGAAAAATATATGGAGAAGTGTCTTGGCATGTGGACTCATGCCACTTCTAACACTACCATCCCAAAGTGCATGGAGATAGCTAAAGCATTAAAAATATTTAGACATTGGATTCTCAAGACAGTTGGTCCCTCTAAGCCTCCTTTGGATGTTTCTACTCCTGAGACCTAGGTCACTTATTTTATTTTGGGGTTTTAAACCCATAATGTAATACTTGATCAAAGACATTTTATTAATGTATTGGTTAAGTAATCTTCAATCTTTAGATTAAAAGAAGTTCGAACTGAATGCAATCATCTTTGTAAGCTATTTAATGGGCTCTTCATGCCATTGTTAAGGGTGGGACCTTGATACTCTTGTAATGTATTGGAATTGAAAGTAAATCAATACAGAAGATTTTCCTTTATCTCTTATTCTCATCTATTGTCCTTTCTGTTCTTGTTTGAAGCTCATGAATCATCAACCTTTCATGTTAAGAAACTTTGAGTTCTTGTGATATGATTGCTAGAACTTTGTGTCTATGAAATTATATCATATGTTGCCAATGTGAATGATTCTATTCTGTGTTCCTTTTTCCAAGTACGTGTAAGATTATATTCTGCTATCTATATTTTCTAAAAGTATTGTTGTATTCTTCCCTTTTAGTTTCTTTGTTCTTCTTTTCTTAAGTATTGATAATCCATGTTAGTATGAAAAATTTAAAAGTATCAAAAGTCCTCATCAATATGAACATTGTATATTTGTATATAAGCTCTGCTGCTTTTCAATAAGGGAACATCTCCCATAAAGAGGAGGGACTTGTTGTCCCCTGACTGTTAATTACTACAAAGTACTATTTTAAAAACCAACAGTTTTTGGTGACTCTATTGGGGAATTCATTTTAACGTATCCCTTTCAGAATAAGTTCAAGTTTGAATTTGCAAACTGGCTATTTAAAGATAAAATTGGGGTTAGAAAACCCTAGGTATTAAAGATTTCCATTTTTATACAGTAGAATGTCAGGGTTTCTCTCTTTCCTTGCTAAGAAAGAATAGAAGAACTCGATCTGCAAGCACACCTCCTAATAAAAATAGAGTCTCTAAACCCAACAATTCTCAAGATCAATCAAGCTCTAACTTTTGTGCTCTAGTACTTGCAAGACCATTGCCATGGGGACAACGTGTTGGACCTCTTTCTCTTCTGGAACCATTACATGAATTACCCAGAGGAAATATGAAATTTTTTCCTAAATTTTGAGGTGATGGAAAGGTTCACCCAGATGAACATATTGCAGATTTCATTGTGGTGTGTGGAATCCTTGCAGTTGAACATAAGGATGTGTTTGCCAGGCTCTTTGTGGAAACATTACAAGATAATGTTGCTGACTGGTTTTATCACCTTCCAGCTGGTTCAATTACTAGTTGAACTACCATGATAACTCAGTTTGAGTAACATTTTAAACCTGCTGAAGATGTGCATGCCCTCTTGGCCCAAATTTCTCATATTAAGAAAGATCCATATGAGCCCATGAGGGAGTTTGTGGCCAAATTCAACAAGTTAATTCATAAAATTCGGCAAGCCACTCGTCCTATAGATCAAATACAAAAGTGTTTTTTCCTCAATGCTCAATTACCTGAGGTAAGTTATGCGTTAAGGAGGACTAATCTTCCAACTTTGGAGGATGATCAATGACTGACCATTAGTGTTGAGGACGATCTAATTATTTCTGGTAAGTTAAAAAAATATCCCTCCAAGCCCAAGGCATCTTCTTCTTCAGGAGCTAATTCAGATCAGTTAGTGTAGAAGTTGGAAAATGATCTTATTACTATCAAGAAGCAATTAGCTTAACATACTCCTTACCAAGATATCCCAAGAAAGATTTTTTATCCTAGGAATCATTTTCCCTCTTCTTAGACTAGATTAGCTATTGAAGGTCCACCCATCAAGGTTCCTGTCAATACAACTTGTGAAGTTCAAGAACCTGATGATGTCAAGGAGGATGAAGACTATGAAGAACATAAGGAAGAAGTTGATGAAGAACAAGAAGATCTTGGTGAGTTCTCAAGTTCATTTCCTCACTACTGAAGGTATTGATGATGAAGATGAATAAAATGAAGTGGTGGCAGATATCAATAGTGAGTCATATATTGTTATGACTTGGGAACAAATGAATAGGAGGGAAAAAGTGCTACAGCCTTCTAAAAAATCTCAAGAATTTCCTATAACTATTACCGTAGTTGCAAGAAGAGGATCTCCTGTTCCCACTACCTCCACACAAAAGGTGAATTATGTTAATTCTACTTCTTCTACCTCCGCTTTTGAAACTCCTTGTCCTTCAACTCCTAAACATGATAAGACCAAAGTTCCCATCCTTCCTAGTAATGATGTCCCATCCACGTCTAGATCTTTTGATATCATTGGGGCGTCTAGAGAGGGATAGGGGCACCTAGGGCACCCTGGTCTATTGTTCTAGACATTGTGGTCTGTATAGGAGGTCTGAAACTAGTTTTTATAGGGTCACTCGGTGGTCTGAAACCCTCACTATTTGTCGCATCAAGTTCATTGCACTGCGCCAGGTGTTGGAAATTAACGATGAAGAGGAAACCTGTAAAAAACCAAAAGAAGTATCAAATATCAAACCCTACAAAAAGAAAGATGCAAATGAATGGGTCAGACTGAACTCATCTGCCACAATGTTGGGCTTACTGAACTGAGCATTGTTGCATTATAGTTCAAACCCAAATGTAGTGTTGAGTGTGTGTGTGAACATCGCGCCCTAGGTTCTTTTGTAACAATCACACTTTGTGAAGTAGTGAGTAATAACTAGATGTAGAATGTAATAAAATGGTGGATGGAATAGAATAAACTTCCCTCCTATGCAGTGTGATGCAGATGAACCAGTCTTGTCCCTTATGATGGAGCTAGATGGATGCAATGGAGCTCTTAAATTCATATAGAGTGGATGCAACCTTAGGTGGAGTAGTAATGTTTAGTGTTTGGTCCCTCATTATGGTCTCATAACTTTAAATTTGTAGGGTTCTCTTGATCTAATTTCGTAATTAACGCCGAAGAGGCCAACCATAAGCTGAAATGGATAGAAAGTGCCCAAAAAGTGGTGGGAAAGTGAGAAAAGGATCAAGGTGCCTTGGGTGGGCCCAAGGCACCTCGGGCACCCCAGTATTGGCCTGAGTGCCCCAATCAAGGATAAAATGATGCAAAATGATAAAAATCTCTAGGCATGTATGTGCGAGAGATCGGTAATGACGACATAAAGTAAAGTAAAATGGCCAAAAGATGGGGGTTAGTTAGTACTTTCTTCACTCAAAAATCTTCTAAATAGTAGTATGATACCAGGACTAAATAATACCTAAAGTGCGTGATTTAGTGACTACATTTACCCCCACTTTATGTTGGTGAGCGGAACACTTGGTAACATAAAGTAGATAAAGATGCATACCTGATCTCCATGTCGAATGAAGAAGAAATCCTGACAAAGGACTAGAAAAAGGGTAGAATGAGAAAATAGTGGAGTGTGGAAGCTAATGATGCAAAAAATGTAAAAAGTGTAAAAAGTGATCAGAGTGAACCTAGGGTGGAAATGTGTGTGTAGCTACCATAAATTTTAGTGTACTTGCATGTAAATGTGATGTGTGTGTTGTAGTGTACTACTGCAAAGTGTTGTGCTTGTTGCCCCCATTGTTGTAGTTATTCTTGACTAATTATTTCTCATACGAACATACCTACAAGGATAAAATGATCAAATAGTCAAATACACATGTATATATGTCAATACGCATGTAAAAAAAACATGTATATAGTAAAAAGCATGTAAATGTAAAGTACACAAATGAAAAAGGGAACATGTGCACCTGATCCATCTTGAGAAAGAGAGAGAGAGTGTAGACGGATATCTTGTATTGAGAGTTTTTTTAGTGATCTCAAGCTACCCTGGCCGAAGAAGTATAGGGAGAAAGTTACGTTATTCTCCAACCTTTAAGTGTTTACCAATAAAATATGAAGAGATCTCTATACTGCCTGGTTTTTTGGGCGATCCGATGCCATTGGCTGAAGTAGTGTAGGGAGGAACACCCACTGTAACCCCCAATCC
Organism: Taxus chinensis; assembly: GCA_019776745.2. Classification (NCBI taxonomy): domain Eukaryota; kingdom Viridiplantae; phylum Streptophyta; class Pinopsida; order Cupressales; family Taxaceae; genus Taxus; species Taxus chinensis. The sequence goes on from CM034152.1 coordinate 778,887,561, forward strand.
TCTAACTACTCCCCAGAATGATAAGGACACCATGTCCTATAAAAGCCGATGTGTACAGGGTTTGTAAGTTGGTATGAACCCACTCGATGTATAATCCCACAATGTCAAGGGCAGTAAATTGAACTGAAATAAACCGGTATAGAGCTCTGTGTAGCATGTAAAAACCCAAATGACGACCCCCCTATTTGGGGGTGCATGTGACATCGTTGATAGAAGGATATGGCCCCAAAAGAGGACCAACCACATGAACTGTATCCTGGAAAGTGCTTGGTAGAAACCAAGGCATGTAAAAACAAATGACTAGCCAAAAACAAGTGTTAGTAGTAACAAACATGCATGTAGAAAGCAAGTGTAAACCACATAGTGTATAAGCAACCAAGCAAGAGAATAATGTAAACATGCAAGAAGACAAAGTATAATTCATAACATGGGTCGTAAACATGGGATACCACTCACAATGTCATAAGACACTCAAAGGCCATAGCGACCACATACAACAAACAAGTGTGCACACCAATCATAGGGCAAGGCTTGCATACAATATCAAACGAGTATAAACAAATACAAACAAATAACATATAGTAATGGTAACATGTAATCCTGCAAAACAAATGTTGCACATGAAGCACCCATTAGCATGTTAGAAAGATAACCAATATATCGATAGTATGTATAACCAAGTAATGAAAAGTGTTAAGTACAAAATGAAACAATAGCATATGTATGAGAAAAATGTAGATACCCCCAACAACCATTATAGGAGTGGTAAAAGGCAAACATCTATATTGCCTATAAGAGACCTGTAGTTGCAATCACAACTAGAAGAACACGTGAATGCACATGTGTGTATGATAAAGATAATGACATATACGAAATCAATTCTAGCATGTGTAGTAAAGTGAACATGTAAAAGCACTAGTAATCAAGTGTAAATGCCCCCAAGACAATGTTGTATGATGTGGATGGATGGAATGGAATGCAAGATGGATGGTAGGAGCCACATGCCCCCCAAGTGAATGGAAGTGTATGTAATGAGGTTCATTTAGTTTTCCCCCTCAGCAATCAAGAATTAACTGTAAACAAGAGTGCGCCATTGGGAAATGGTCAAAGTGTATGTATAGTGTCTAATGCACCATGATGAGTGTGTATGCATAGTGGTGATGACATGTGACCTAGAGATGAAATGTGCATGAACCTTATAGTCGAAGTGTATATCATGACAAAATGATCAGATGAGTGATGATTTATCCCTAAGTGTATATCACTATATGATGATTTTAATAAGTGATGATAATTTAAGTAGAAGGAGTGGTGATGCAGCATAAAGCGTATACCACTAAGATGATAGAAGAAATAGGTGACCATTTAGCCTAAAGTTTATGTCACTAACCTAGGAATGTCAAATAATGAATGTGTAAGTATGATAAGGTCCATTTGATTTGTAAACCCTCAGTAGTCAAGTATGGATCGAGGAACTAGAGTGCGTCATAGGATAAGGAGTGTAGCGCGTGGATGTGAGATGAGAATAAATGACCATTTGATGAATAACAATGTATAGAATGCGATGCAAGGTGTATAAATAGCCAGATAGTGTGAAAATACATGTGATATAGTATGTAGGATAAACAATGTATGATGTTATACGTGTAAACACTAGAAGTGTGAAAGACATGTGATGACTATAATGATAATGTATATGATATGTAAATATGCAAATGTCAAAGTACAAATAGTGTTGAACAAACACAAGATGCAATATGCAAGATATGTGGATAGCCTAAATGCACGTGAAATGGAGATGCAGAGTAATCAATGTATGTAGCCTACGTATGGACAACCATGTAATGAATGCAATCTATAATGTGTGAGGTGAAATGCAAAGTGTGTAATCAACCCAAGTATAGATGTATTGATGACGAAGGCTAATATGATATGTGTAAGATATGTGTATGATATGTGTACTATGTAGACTAAATGTAGGATGTAGTATCTAAGACAGATGATGTATGAGAAGATGTGATGTGTAATGCCTACTATGTAGTGTGTGAGGTTCATGTGTAGTATGCCCTCAACAGTCAAGTGTGAACCATGACACAAGAGTGTGTTGTCGGGTAATGACAATGCTAAAACGTGTGATAAGTATGCCTATGTGAGGATATAAATAGATGATAATGCAAGGATGAGAGATTCACTTATGCTAATATGATGATGGGGGATGTTTAAGGGCTATTCCTCCCAAGTGTCTGTAAGAAGATCATGTAAAGTCATCAAGAAGATCATCATCCTCTGGGTCATAATCAAATGGATAAGCATTAAGGACCTGGTAAGCTATAGTGTCAGGTTGATAATGTAATGAGCCATTAATGTGTAAGTTGTACATGCCCATAGTATATTCCTCATTGGTAAATAGAGGAAGTGGAAAATTATGTGCGTACCAGCGAGTGAGATTTTGTGTGTATCCTAAGAAAGAACTATTGCATATGAAAACACGTCCAAAAGGCATAGGAAATGAAATGTTTGTATGACTAGGATCTAATATGCCTCCAATGTATTCAAGCCAATATTGTCCTAAGGTGAGTGGAGAAGTATAAGGAGTACATGTAAGAAAGACGGTAAGATGAAAGATCCGAAGACCATAAACGATAGTAACATGAACAAACCCATGATATAGATGAGGGTCGTATTGTGGATGATAGATGTCATCAATAGAAAAACCTAATCGAGTCAATACCTCATGAGTGCATATAGTTTCAAGTGAATTAGGATCAAATGGTATATGTTCCCAAAATGAATCATTCATAAAGAGCGTGGATGTAAATGGTGAACGTGCTAATGAAGAATGTGCTCGTGAAGGTGTAGATGATAGAGTGTCATTCGTGGATTGGACAGGTCCCTGATAAAGAATCATAGTGGTAGTAGTAGCGGGTGGAGGCGATGGTGAAGAAGTAGTAACATATATCACACAAATAACACCTTTAAGTGGTGGAAAATGAGGTGGTTTTTCCATAGGTTGAGGATCTTCGATAGTATCAGTGCGTGGAATAGGAAGACTAGTATGAGGAGCTCGGTCACAATATTAGAATGGATCACAGTCACGAAAAATATTATGCTCAATGCCTTCATGTAATAATTTAACACAATGATATACAATAGAGGCAATGGCCTACATGGCATGGAGTCATGACCTACCTAACAAATAGTTGTAAGAGAGTGGGAAATCAATAACGAAAAATATAGTGTTGATAGTTTTTGGCCCTATAGTGTTAGGTAGTGTAATGTGACCAACACATGGATGAACAGAACCATCATAAGCATGCAATGAAAGACAAGATGGATTAACATCATGAGCGGAAAGGCCTAAGACTTAGAGGAATGGCATAGGACATAAGTTAATTTCAAATCCATTTTCAATTAAAGTGCATTTGATACCTACATTATGAATACAACGCATGATGTGAAATAGTGGGTCATTGTCAAAAGTGTTAACATCATCGGGTAAATGAGATTTGAATGTTATGTGTTGAGAAAATGCATCTACAAAGGTTTGATAGACTGAATCAGGATGTATGTCAACATGAATGTAATTAGTAGCAAGAAGATGTTAGACTCTAATTCTAAGGTCAGGATTGGAAAGAAAATAATCAGTAATCGAGATACTCATGATGGCTAAATTCTAAGATGATAAACAATGAATGAAGATCTCAAGATAATGAAAACCCTAGAAGGTGAGATGATCGAAGGTTGGGTTCACTAAAATGATTAACTAAAATCTGAAATATTGTAGCTACTCTAAACTAGGAACAATAGTAAATAACAATAAATAAATATGAAAAGTGACCCAAGCACCTAAGTTAGTGCAAATAGAAACCCTAATGTGCAAAAGAGAAGAGGAAATAGCTTGACTGATTTGGTGAGATTGTAGGAATGTGTCATAAAATAAATTGAATATTCTAGAAGCATGAACGAACATGTAGAGGCCTCGAAAAGGACATATCTTAGTGATCTAAGAAGACCGGGGCGCCTGGAGAGGGTTTAGAGTGCCTAGGGTTCCTTGGTCTATTGTTCTGGGCACTCTAATCTGTGCAGGAGGTCCAAAACTAGATTTTACAGGGTTATTAGGTGGTCTGAAACCCTCATTGTATGTCGCATCAAGTTTGTTGCATTGCACTAGGTGTTGCAGGAAATTAACGATGAAGAGGAGACCTGCAAAATACCAAAAGAAGTATCAAAACCCTAAAAAAATATGCAAATGAACAGGTCAAAATGACCTCGGATGCCACAATGGTGGCTTAATAAACTAAGCATTGCACTACATTTCAGACCTAAATGTAGTTTTGAGTGTGTGTGTGTGTGAACATTGCGCCCTAGGTGCTCTAGTGTCAGTCACACTTTGTGAAGTAATGAGCAATAACTAGATGTAGAATGTAATAAAATGGTGGATGAAATAGAATAAAATTCCCTCCTATGTAGTGTGATGCAGATGAACCAACTTTGTCCCTTATGATAGAGCTAGATGGATGCAATAGAGCTCCTAAATGCCTATAGAGTGGGTGCAAGCTTAGGTGGAGTAGTAATGCTTAGTGTTTGGTCCCTCATTATGGTCTCATAACTATATATTTATAGGGTTCTATTGATCTAATTTTGTAATTAACCCCAAAGAGGTCAACCACAAGAAAAATCAAATGTTGAAACGACTAGAAAGTGTCGAAAAAGTGGCGGGAAAGTGAGAAAAGGATCGGGGTGCCCCGTGTGGGCCCAGGGTGCCTAGGGTACCCCAGTACTGGCCCAAATGCCCCATTCAATGCTAAAATGATGCAAAAAAACAAAACTGACTGGGCATGTAGGTGCGATAGTTCGGTGGTGATGGAAAAAAAAGTAAAATGGCCAAAAGATGGGGGTTAAGTAGTACTTTCTTCACTCAAAAATCTTCTAAATAGTAATATGAGACTGGGACTAAATAATACCCAAAATTGTGTGATTTACTGACTACACAAAGTCACCTAAAGCACTCTAAAGTACCCATTTAGGATCTATTCAAAGGACAAGGGATACATCAACTCTACATACACTTCATAGGAAGGGGAAGTTCATTTTATTCCATCCACACATTGTTGAACCTTATTGCATCGGTGTTGTCATTGATGCCACATGACATTGATGGAAAAGGTGTTGGTGAAGTGGAGATCAGTCAAGGACATTAAGGGTGATTTTTAGTGTCACTCTTTGACCTTCCATTGTGTATTTGGTGTGTTTGAAGTCCTCTTATGGTGTATGTTTGGAGGTATCATGAAGAATCTTGTTGCATTCACAAGGTCTTGGTGCATGGACAATATTATAGGTGTTTGGTATGGACCTAAAATGTATCCCACATGTTCTATAATATGTATCAGATCTATGTAAAGGTTCATAGAGTAAACAATAGGACAAAATTGGTGACTCTTGATGGAAGGTAGCTCAATCAGGTCTATTTAAAGGCCTATTCCTACCAAGTCTTTGTGTATGGTGTTATACATGTCAAATCAAGGCATTCCAAGCTGGTGGAGTGTGTGGTAATAGTGTATAGACCATATAGAAGGTGCTACAAGTCATACTTTATCTTATGGAAGTATTTGGAAGGCATCCTAAGTGAAGAATCAGGTGCATGAGTCATGATGAAGATTTTATGGAGCAAGTTCAGTGATGATAAGGTTAGTGGAGATATGAATATGATAACCTAAGGGGAGTAGATGCTAACCAAGTGTGTAATGAGCATGACATGATAGTAGGTGATGTGTGTAAAGCATCACAAATGTATAAAGAGGCATTTTGAGCATCCATATAGGTTGATAGTGCATGATTCCTCAAAATAAGAGACCAAATGTTTCCCAAATGAGATGGGGTAGGAAGTTCCAGGGTGAACCATGACAAAGTATCCATTGAAGATAATATATGAGGTAATCATGAAGCTTTGGATCAAATTTAAGGATCAAAGAATGCTTTTTGTGCAAGAAATTGAAGTTTTGTCAAAACTAGGCTAAATAAGGCATGCCAAAACAATGCCTTGACTTCTTAACATTTGATACAAATTGAAAATATTTTTTTAGATAAATCATAAGAGATTTTTTTAAGAGAATAAAGATACAAATATTATGTAAAAAGTTTGAAGTCAACAGGATGAAGGATAAGAAAGTTCCATCCATTTTTTTTGGTATTATCTAAAACCTTCCCAAACCCTAAGTCTGAAGCGATGGACAAGAAATGATGTTTTTGTTCTTAAAATATTTTTATCAAGCTAAGATAACCAATTATGTTTTTAGATAATTCCCTCTAGTCCAAGTTAGTGGCTATTTAATTCTGCAGGTGTAACTGTACAGTATGGATTTTGCTATGTTTTGTAAGTTTTTGTGTATACGGTCCTATCTAGAAGGTGTCAAGATGAAACCATGGATATGGAAGTTTGTTTGGGGAGTGTAATTCATTCTCATGAAATATTGTATGTAAGTTATTTTAACATTTGGTGTGATCCTTGTCAAACTCTCTCATCTATCACTAAGGGAAGCGATGGACAAGAAATGATGTTTTTGTTCTTCAAATATTTTTATCAAGCTAAGACAACCAATTATGTTTTTAGATAATTCCCTCTAGTCCAAGTTAGTGGCTATTTGATTCTGCAGGTGTAACTGTACAGTATGAATTTTTCTATGTTTTGCAAGTTTTTGTGTATATGGTCCTATCTAGAAGGTGTCAAGATGAAACCATGGATATGGAAGTTTGTTTGGGAATTGTAATTCATTCTCATGAAATATTATATGTAAGTTATTTTAACATTTGGTGTGATCCTTGTCAAACTCTCTCATCTATCACTAAGGGCTAATTAGGCCTAAAACCAGTGTTGTGAAGTATAAGTGAACCTTGTTGAAATAACACATTCTTGAGTGCTATATGAACATATGCAAATTATATGGGTCCAATGTAACCTATTAAATCTCATTTCTTGTAGATAGGAAGTGTATTTGTGTTGCAATACAAATTGTCTAAAAAGGATTTCTTGAGACAGTCAAGTAGGCCTGCTATATAGTCTTAAAGGCTTGGTATTTCTTCATAGCTCCTATAAAAATAATGGTTTCTCATGGAGTACATGTTTTCTTTGATAAGTCTATGCAGAGGTTGATCATGAAAATTTTCTTCAACTTGTTAGATTCAAGATGGAATAATACCAGGTATTGAAACTCAAACCTCAACCTTATTAGCTCTTGAAAATCAAACAAGATGAATCTATTTGCTATTAGATGAATTAAAACATGGACATGGTGAACTGAATAACATCCAAAACCTCCTTTAAATGTATCCTTGAAGTCATGTCTAACTAAGAAAGTGTGTTTTTTTAATAAATATTTGAAGGTGTAACTTTGTTTATATAGAACCATGAATACCCTGCTCCAATGCATGATTCAAGAAGAGAATAGTGGTGTCATGTTACTTCTTGTTTGTTAAAGATGATCTAAAATACACAAAAAAATTGAACCATGGTCATTGGTTTTGTCATTGATGTCAAGTGGCATTGATGGAAAAGGAGTGAGTGGTGAAGTGAGGATCTATAAGGGACATGAAGGTTGATTAGTAGTGCCTCCTAATGATGGTTGAAGCTCACAAAGAGGTTTCAGGTTGATTCAGGATGCTACAAGTTTGGTTTGTGAGCCACAAGTCCAGTGGAAACATGGAAATGGTTGGCATGCTTATATCATAAGTTATTCAGGTCATAAATGATAATTTCATCACGGGAAAGAGCTATTGGAGCGAGTTTCAAGTCCTTTGGTGGAAGTCTCAGTTGAGACTGGCTCATTTAGGCCTAGTTCAAGAGCCTAATGAGGAGTGAAAGATTAATACAGGTCATGAAAATACCATGTAAGCATGTAATGAGCCTAGGGATTCTTTCTAGGACATGTATGAGCAATAACAAGGTTCATTTCAGCTTCTAGAGGTAAAATTCACAAGTTCACCAAAATTAGCTTTGATAAATGACAGTGTAGGTCGATGCAAATGAGATAGGTCTAAGTTGTAATTTTTTTTATGGAAAACTAGGATATGGAGTGTGTATAGGGGCGTCTTTTAGTGCTTCATGCCAAATTTCATCAAGTTCTGAAGAGGTGTGTGGAATTTATGCAAGTTTTCTTAAGACTAGCTTCTTAAGGAATGCACTTTGAACACCTTGTCTTCTTAACACCCAAGAAAAATTATGGAACCTTGTTTAGATAAATCATAGAAGTAATTTTTTTAGAGAAATCTAAGCCTAAAGTATTGTAAATTTTTTTAGGCGAATTGGCTGAGAAACAAGAAATTTATGAACATTTTTCTAACTAGTTTTCTCTCTTTTCAGGTCTTCCTCTTGTAGTAGCAGGCACAAAATGAACTATTGAGACTCCAAATCATAAGTGCAAGTTGGTACAACTCTATAGAGGTTTATAATACTTACTCTAAGTCAAGTTGGTATATTTTAGGGTTCACCTTAGTTGATTGTACCATACAGAGTTGTTCCAGTCCTTGAAAAGCCTATGCATGGTGTTTGGTGTAAAGATCTTGATGTGAAAACTGTGAAATGGAAGGTGTCTAAGTCAGTTGCCAATTGGCTACAAAGGTGTTTAAATAATCCTTGATAAATATTGAGCAATGTATGTTTATCTAAATTCATTAACTTGAAAGCATAAAGTCTTGAAATACACTAGTTCTTGAGCTAAGTAAACATATTGAGGGAAAACACTTATGTCTGTAAGTCATATGAGCTCCTTTCACTAGGTCAAGGTGACTGAATGCAGTTCACGATGAAGGTAATTGTATGTATTCCACCTGAAGTGTCTCCTTTACAAGATTTTCATGCAATGTGAAATAATGCTAATCAACAAGAAGTGTCTTCTTCATAACATTAGGACTATGTTTGGTGTCTATGTGTGTACTCTTTTGTTAATTGTTTGTGTATGATTTTATGTGTTCATCATAGCTAATTTGAGAAAGTAAATTTGACAATACATTGATTCACCCCCCTCTCAGTTTCCTAGTTTCCAACAATTGGTATCAAAGCCTAGTACTCCTAAATTAAGCCTAACAACTTGGAGGTGATCCTGAAGACACAAACATGGGTTCATTAGCAAAATCAGTGTTGAAAAAGAAGTATGAAATTTCTCAAGCCCTTATAAATGAGTTAAATATAGAAATCAAGCTCAAGGAATCAAATCATGGTCAAGAACTTAATGAGATGGATTTGTTTCTTTAGAAAGTGTCAAAGGCCTTGAGATACGAAGAAAATGTTTGCCTTAAATTTGAAGAGGAACTAAGGACCTTGAAGATTGAGCTGGAACAAGTTTCTAATTAGCTTGATGGCTTACAAAGCAAACAAAGACCTTCTAGAGACAAATCATAACTGGTTGAAGAAAATCAAACTAAAGTAGAGCATAAGTCATGTTAAACAACTATTCAATCCAAGAGTGAAGAATGTGAGAGATTAAATGTAGATCTAAAGACCCTCAAAGAGGAACTAGAACAAGCAATACAGAGGGAATTGAAGGTTTAATCAAGCCATGTAGCTTGCCAAGGATGTTCAGAGAATAAGAATAACAACGAATAACATAAGAATACCATTAAGCAACCAAATGCAAGAATACTCTCAGGTAAGTTTCATGGAAATTGTTTTTCATGCAACATTTTTGGACATAGAGTTAGGGACTGCATGAGTAAGTTTGAAATAGAACACCCATGGAGAGCTTGTAGTATAGAATATGAAAATAATATAGTTTGTTTCAATTGTAAAGAAAAAGGACATATAGCCAAGTACTTCCTAAAAGAACCTTTAAGTAAATCTTGGGAAGAAGAGAACTCAAGAGGCAAGAACCAGGTGGGTATCCTTCAATTGTCATGGGGAAAGACATTTTTCCAGACACTATTATGAATTTCCCAAATATAATTACAAGCTGAGTTCATTCAAAAGGAAAGACAAAGGGATATTCAAAGCAAAGGAAAACTTTAAGAATGAGACCAATGCAGTCATGGTTGAGATAGATACTGGAAATAAGAAATTAAAATGGATATACAAGGTCAAGTAAGAAAAGTCAGAGACTAAAATAACAAAGGATGATAAGAAGATAGCAGAGGTAGATGTTGAAGAGACACAACAATCTAAGATAGTCATAGGAGAACCAAGTACACATAAGACATCAGAATGTGAGGAAAATGGAAAGAAGAAGGAAGACAATTCCAGTGCAAAGGATGAATAACTTCTCCCTCAAGCAATATTGGAACAAGTATATGAGTTGCAACATGTATGCCTATCAGGTACTCAATCAAAAAGTGAGAACTCATGTGATATGGAGGTCATAGTAAGGAATGCATCTAATAATATTAACAATAAAATAAGGACAAGGAAGGAAAGTATTAAGTCATCATGTTGTTTTGATGACATTCTTTTGTTCTAAGGTGATATGACAAGATGGTATGCCTTCTCTAGGATTCTATAAGGTATACATTAGTTGAAGGAAGAAGATTTTGCTCTTCACTTGTCTATCAAGTTGTAAATCAAGTGTTCTTAAAATGGAATTGAGTGAGTTATCCAAAGTTGTTCTGCAATGCATCGGTTGTTGCTGATTAGAGTCTCCGTCCAATAGCTAAGGTATGTCAATATGTGAAGAGGTTGTGATATATCTCTAAGTTGTGTCATGATTGCATCCAATCATAGTAGTATGTGAGCATCACTAATGAACATTGTCTTGGTTCACTGTCATAAATGGGTGTCAATGGTATGATATGTCTTTGAAAGTTGTGTTTTTAGTCCTATATGTTTCATATGGTCAAGTCAGTCAAAGGAAGGTCTTGCATAAGTCTTTGTGGCCTAAATGTAAAAAGAAGTCTATTGAAAGAGTAGATGTCGTGGTATGATGACTTGATTTGAGAAAATGATATATTTTTTGGTTAATTAAACCCAAAACAATAGTAAAATATAGTGTGTGAGTGGTATTTGTGTCTTTGAGTGTTCAAGAGTGTACTCTTTGGTCTATGGTCATATTCTCAATGTATCAATCAATATGATAGATCTCTAAGTCATAAAATTCTGTAATAAGTGCTCTAAAAGTGTCTGATGTTGAAATATTGTTAGAATCATGGTGATTCTGTGATGTAGTTTTAGGAGAGGTACATAGGTTAGTTTGATGGCTCACATTACTACAAAGGCTCAAATGATAAGGTGCATAATGTCTAGGAAAAGTATTTTATGAGAAATAATAAGTGTGCTCACTCATTGTGAAGGCATGAATACTGAGTTTCAGGGTATGTATGTTTGACAAAGGTATGCATGTCAAGGATATTTCTTGAGATTGGTATGAGAAAAAAGTGAGAATTACATGATGTGATAGTATGATATAACATGTATCACTATTACTAGGTTTGTGTCTATCTCTAGATATCAATTATGTGAAGGAAATTTGTGTCATGAAATGAATGAATGTCGGTTTGAAAGGTTTGAAGACTATTCCACCATGAAATCTCAATAAAAATAATAGTTTGAACTTTTAGATGCATCCGAGTCATGAAAATTAGTATGGTGGGATGTTTTTTCTCTTTAGAAGGCCAAGATGGATCAATGAATCTCAGAGAGGTATGAGGAAGTAAAAGTATCAAACATTATTAAGTAAATCAAGAAGTGTGTTGATGTAAGCTATAGGTTGTCTAAGGACTGTAATGTATCAAGGAGGTTATTAAATCATGTATGAAGTGGTGAAGATTTCTTGAAAAGAGATTAAAACTATGACACTATCCAAGCTTCATAAAGGAATGTCGTAATTTAGTAATTGAGTCTTATTCCTAATGCTTGTGATGAAGTGGTCTAGGTCAAACCCTAAAATCTCATAATCTGTGAGTCTGTGACTGTCATTACAAGTCTTTTGAGGTTTCCTTTTGGTATATTAACGAAAAGCGTACTCAGTTAAAGCTCAACATGCTCTAACTCTAAAGGTATGTCTCATTAATTGCCACAAGGTCTTCAACATGGAAAATCTATGAAGGATCTTAACCCAAAACAAAGTATTCAGGGTTATTTCTATGTTTGGTGAGTCTAAGTCATGAAAAGAATACTACATGTTTAAAGATGCTACAAGTGTTGGGGATGGGTCTATTTGGAAACATTTGTAACTATAGAATATCAAATCCAAAACATGCAAATACGGATCTAACAATCCCCACAAAATCTACAACAGTGGAAGTATAAACAAGAATAATCCAAACCACACAAAAGTACACACACATAACACATCATGTAATGTGGTTCACCCAATGTGGGCTACATCCACCAAAGATAGAGATCTCATATATATAATATAACAAGAGATGACAAACCAACTCTTCTACACAAGAGTACACGTATCTCGATAAGAGTATCTCTTCCTCCCATATCTCCAACTAGATCTACCTGAGTACACTAAAATCGTGCCTCCATACCACCACATGTGTCTCCTCCAGATATTTAACCGGATCTACCTGAGTGCACTACAACTGTGCCTCTAAAACACCACCAGATATCACATACCTGAAGCTACCCTGCATCTGCCACTATGTAACCAAGCTTTCGCTGTACTATGAATCTACAAACAAGACCTCTATAAGGGTCTACAAATGTGCACCTGTAACTATGCATGAAGAAATAAGTCTCTCAATCATCACTGCATCAACCTGTGAAAACATGAAGACAACTTCCTCTACAATACTAGCTTCATATGGATCAACAATACATCATGATCTCATGGATCTATAATACAAGATCTCATAAGATGTGGATCTACAAGAATGAGCAATAAAAAGATCTCACAACAACCTACGGACTTAACAAGAAGAAACCCTAAGTGTTTTGCATACTATACAAGCCATTACATGAGACAAATAATACAAAGGAAATATGGTAGAAGATAATACCATCTTCTCTCCAACAGTGTACCTACACTTTCCTTATGTTCAACTTCTTTCTATGAAAGCTCATGTCTTCATGCAATCTGACTTTTTCTTTTTCTTCTTCTTCTTCTTCTTCATCATCCTTTCAACCAATGATTATGCTCTTCTTCTCATCTAACACCTATAAATGTAGTTTTTTAGCTTATATAAGCCTAGAAAAACTTAGGGTACAATAGCCATACAATTACATCCTTTAAATCAACTTTAAAACAAAAGCTATATTAAATCTCGTGACTTATAAATAAAAAGCTCCAGCATAGGTAATCGATGTCGGTTACTACCTGATTGATGTTAGTTACTACCTGACTGATGTCGGTCACTGTCTAAGCCATGTCGATCACTTTCTGACCAATGTCGATCATTGTGTAACCTAGTCACTTTATAATGCATACTCCAGTGAAGCTATTTAGCTCCACAACCTAATAATCTCCCACTTCAAGATAAATTTTTGAACCTTTACCTATACTCTGTACATCATTGTCCTCTACATACTGTGATGACTGTCTATTCTTTACATCAACAATTATCTCAAATGAAATATAAGAAGATTAAATCATCTTCTAAAGCCAAGAATATAACAAACTCGTGACTTACCATATACCTGCACGAAGCTGCTCCTGATCCATGATACATGTGCCATTCATACATCAAGTTCCCACTGAATCATAACTAGCCTCTCATGCAACTAAGCCACCATGACTAACACACGTACAAGAGCTCCCACTCAAACTGAAGTACTGAGATTCTATCGTATCCGTAGCCATACCTATAAAACCAACCATGTTCTCCATCCATCTATCCATGTCTCCATGCAACCACTAATGCAATTGACCAAGACAAATCAAACTCGAATATGTGAAAGAAAAACAAGATCCTGGGTAAAGGACAACGCAAATGAGTTCTACCTACAACAATGGGTGATCAATCCACAAACCTGCATAACTCAAAAGAATCCAAACAATGTAATCTGTAAATCCAATCATGCATAAAAAACTAGCATGTCCAAGACAATCATTTATAGATAACATCTCCCATAGAGTAACATAGTAATTAAGAGGAAATACAAACATCCCCTACTCATTCTCAAGGAATCCATGTGCAAATCAATACATCTGCATCATCATAGACTCACAAAATTGAATCTATCCACATGTACAAACTCACTATGTACATCCATCCACATCACTAGGCTCTCCAGAAGCTCCAAGTCTGCCACCAACTAACTCCAAAGCTGAATATGAATCATGTGCTCATCAATGTCAATAAAAAACATCCATGTTAAGCTATGCCACTAATACCAAGTGCAAATACCAGCAAACATGTCATCAACATACTCTACACAATTAATCAAAATCAAATCAAAACAAGGGCACCATCTAAAAATGGTAAATAAACAATGTTGTCAAACCTGTGACCAAATCGACCATGGTTTCCTAACTGACCCCGGTCACTACCTAACCAACCATTGTTACCAAATTAATGAACCACGGTTAACCCTAACCGACACCAGTCTCTGTAACTAACATATTTTCTCCTTTTTCACCCTTTAAACTCTAAAAAATTTCTCTATTATCTAAAACCAGTTAAATCAACCATCAACTTCCTTCCCTAAGGAATATCCAGGCACCACAAAATAAACCAGAAGTGACATCACAAAGCAATAAATTCAAAATACCTGAAAAGCCACGACTACCCTCCAAAACCAACTCGTGCCTTCTGTCACTCTGAATAGTAGCAATCTCCTCTCCCTATGCATGTGCATCATGTATCCAATCCTCCAATGCCAACAACCATGGTTTGTTCTCACTGCACACGAAATCCCCTACATTGCCTCTAATACCAAACTCAAAAGCTAAATATCTCAGTGAGAAATAAAACTAGGTGAAAGAACCATAAAATTGATTCCCTTTTTTCTCTAAGAATACTTCTACACTGCATAAGTTTGGACTTCTTGTGAAGTAGGTGAATCATCTTCTTTACATCTATGTGTACTCAACATCTCTCGTTACCTACAAATGTGTCTAATCATAACTTTTCATTGATGATCTCATCCTTAGACTAGAAACCCTTGTCCTCAAGATTCCACACAATCAGAAAATAAAAGTCAAACAACACCAAAATCCATGGTGTAAATCGGTGCACACTATCTAAACATAAAATTAGTTGCTCCAAATGAAAGAAATAAAACATGAATCATATAGAGATACCTGACTCAAATTCTCAATGGAATAACCGAGCCAACTCCATCCTCTTTCTGATCTAAACCATGAAGTGATATATACCGTTTCTGCCATGTACACTCTGTGCAAGAAACTCAATCCACCAAACCAAGACAAAAAACCATATGCCCTCTCCTGCTGCAAAAAACCCTGTACAGATAATTTACCATAGAGACCAACCACGAACATATCCTAACTAACCATGGTTAGCTGACTAATACCGTTTCCTCTGTGACCAAACTTGGTTCTTAGACCAATGTCGATGCTGTTGGAATGAACCCAACGCCACACAATTTTGCGTAGAACACCACACTAGGTGCCTACTTTGACCGAAGCCAATAGTTGAGTTGAGCTAGTCATTTCAAGAAGCATCCAAATCGTACAAACCACTACAACAATAATACATGCAAATAAATTACACTAAGATGAAACACATCACTTTACCAACACCAAGATACTCAACCACATCTTCAACTGAAGAACATGCTTCCCTGATGGAAGCCTCGTCTTTGTTTTGTGCTACTGCCTCTCTAATGAAGCTCGTGCATCTAACTACACCAAGGATGCATACTTGCTCCTTTTCTCTGTCTAGATCTACAATCCAAAACCATGCATGTGCAGTTAAAACCATACGCTATAAAAACAAGATTAAACCATACCTAAATAACCAGATCTACAATCTAACTACCATGTTTGTGCCTCTAAGAACCAAGGAAATTTTAGCAAACAAGATACATTCCATGCATCTCTCCATTTCTTCATATCTGTGATTTTCTACTTAAAACCAGGCTGCCCAGTAACCGACCATGGTCACCTTGTAATCGACCACGATCACCCTGCTGACATCAGTTTGCCACTTAACTGATACCAATCACTATAATTTCCAGCAACCTTACTCTTCCAGCTCCCACTTGATATTTAATCTCTTCCTGTGATCTTATCATAAGGTAAAACAAACCCTACTCTCATACATGTTAGTAATACCACTAACAAAATATTGAAGCAAAACCTTTCTCTGAAATAACCAAGCTAACCAAGCTTTGATACTAGTTGTTGGTATCAAATAAGATAACAAACTAGGATCTGATACCAGTTATTGGGGATGGGTCTATGCGGAAACATTTGGCAACTATAGAATATCAAATCCAAAACATGCAAATACGGATCTAACAATGCCCACAAAATCTACAACATTGGAAGTATAAATAATAATAATCTAAATCACACAAAATTACACACACATAACACATCATGTACCGTGGTTCACCTAATGTGGGCTAAGTCCACTAAAGATAGAGATCCCATGTATACAATATAACAAGAGATTACAAACCAAATCTTCTACACAAGAGTACATGTATCTCTACAAGAGTATCTCTTCCTCCCATATCTCCAACCAGATCTACCCGAGTACACTAAATTATGGCTCCATACCACCACCTGTGTCTCCTCCAAATATTTAACTGGGTCTTCCTAAGTGCACTACAACCATGCCTCTGAAACCCCACCAGATCTCACATACCTAAAGCTACCCTGCATCTACTACTATGCAACCAAGCTCTCACTGTACTGTGAATCTACAAACAAGACCTCTAGAAGGGTCTACCAATGTGCACTTGTAACCATGCACCAAGAAATAAGTCTCTCCATCATCATTGCGTCAACATGTGAAAACATGAAGACAACTTCCTCTACAATACTAGATTCCTATGGATCAACAATACATCATGATCTTATGGATCTGTAATACAAGATCTCACAACATGTGGATCTACAAGAATGAGCAATAACAATATCTCACAATAACCTATGGATCTAACAAGAAGAAACACTAAGTGCTTTGCATACTATGCAAGCCATTACATGAGACTAAATAATACAAAAAAAATACAGTAGAAGATAATACCATCTTCTCACCAATAGTGTGCCTACACTTTCCTTCTATTCATCTTCTCTCTATGAAAGCTTGTGTCTTCATGTAATCTACTTTTTCTTTTCCTTCTTCTTCTTCTTCATCATCCTTTCAACCAAGGATTATGCTCTTCTTCTCATCTAACACCTCTAACCCTAAATTTTCTAGATTATATAATCCTAGAAAAACTTCGGTTACAATAGCCATGCAAATACATCCTTTAAATCAGCTTTAAAAACAAAAGCTATATTAAATCCCGTGACTTATAAATAAAACTCTCCTGCACAGGTAATCGATGTTGGTTACTACTTAACCGATGTCAGTCACTTCCTGACTGATTTTGATCACTTCTTGACTAATGTCGGTGACTGTGTAACCCAGTCACTTTATAATGCATACACTAGTGAAGCTATTTAGCTCCACAACCTAACAATAAGAGCATGGAAGTCCACAGTATCTATGTCAAGACATGATTGAAACATTCTAAGACTTATCAGACCTTTTTAGAGTCTTGTTAACTATTAAAATGGTGAAATGCTAACCTACAGGTTCATTAGTCTTTGTGTAATAGTGCGTCTCAATTTTCTTTGCAAGGTTGAAGTCAAGAGTGACAAATGTGTACTGTGAAGGACAAGGTATGTTTGTGGAGTGTTTAGAATATTATCAAACTTACGTAGAAATTTATGAAGAATGTAAAATTTGTGTATGGTGTTATCAATGTTTTTAGAATTTGTGTATTATCTCAGTGAAATACCTATATGTGTGTATTTATGTTCTTAAGTAGGGGGGTCTTGTTTTTATGAATGAAATCTCTTAGTTTAGGATCTTGTACACTACTAAAAGTAACTAGATTTGAGATCGTGAAGAACAGTGAATAAGGTGTCACAGTACACAATGTGTCTTAGATGTCTAGGTGATCAAGTGGACTAAGAAAATGTGTAATGAGGCAAGTTGGATCTGTTTTAAGTGTTAGAAAGGTCTCTAAATACTACAGAGTCTGAAACTAAACATTTAGGCCTAAAACTCCATGTTGAAAGCAATAAAATTCATCATCAAGAAATAGTGACGGAGCATGGATAAGGGGTAGATTGTTCTAAAAAGATGCATTAGACATGAAATGGAGATAGTTGAGTCATTCTTATGACTGGAAGGAAAATGAAAATGGTACAAGCATTTTCATAGGGGGAGTTAGGTTATCAATTTAAGGCAAAGAGTGAAAAGGAAGAATGTTAAGGATAAAGAACTGAAATGTGAGCAAGGTGAAGTGAGATGAATAATATGGAGATATTAGGTTCATGGGGAGCTATGAGGTTGATTGGTGAAGACATTCATTCTTCCAATAAAGACTCATGTGGAAAGATCGTGATGCTAATCCAAGGGGGAGCCTCTTGAGGTAAGCCAGTGCTTTGTAATTAATCTTTTGCTTTTTATTTGTCTTGTTCAATGTATGACCCTTTATCATAGATTTCAAAGGGGGAGAGAGTGCTATCAGAAACCATGAAGGTTGGTGTGAGCTACTAGTGTGTGTTTGCCATCAAAGGTTTCTAGGTATGTTACCATCAATGACAAAGGGGGAAATTGTGGAACCCTGGTCATTGGTGTTTTCATTGATGTCAAGTGGCATTGATGGCAAATGAGTATACATGGTAAAGTGAGACTCATGTCAGGGACATTAAGTTTGATTCATAGTGTCCTTCTTCATGATTGTTGAAGCTTACAAAGAGGTTTCAGGTTGATTCAGGATGCTACAAGTTTGGTTTGTCCGGAATGAGTCTAGTGGAAGCATGAAAATGGTTGCAATGCTTGGATCAGATGTTATTCAGGTCAAAAAAGAGCATCATTTCAGCATGGTAAAGAGTTATTAGAGTCCTAATGAGGTCATGTGGTGGAAGTCACAGTCGAGACTAGGTCATTTAGGCCTAGTTCAAGATCCTAATGAGGATTGAAAGCTTCATGGGAGGGTCCTGAGAAGACCATGTAAGAATCCTGATAATCATATGAATGATGTTTAGGACATGCTATGAGCAATAATAAGGTTCATTTCAGCCTCCTGGAGGTAATATTCAAAATTTCACCAAAATAACCTTTAAGGACTAAGTTTTCATCATGTCCAAGCTGAGGTAAATGAGATAGTTAGGGCTGTATAAGTCAATTATCGAGAAGACCAACTTATGAAGCATTGTAGAAGATCCTGGTGTTTTAGTGCTTCATGTCAAATTTCATCAAGTTTTGAAGAAGGTGTATGTAAGTTCATTCAAGTTTTCCTAAGACTAGGTTTCTTAAGGGAAGTGCAATTTGAGTCACCACGTGTCTTCTTTAGCACCAAAGAAAATTGTAATATGGAATTCCTCAAACTCCAAATCAATGAATTGAAGACATTTTTATAGATAACTCCAAGACCATCGTGAAATTTTGTCCCAATGTCCCTTTTGAGGTGAACTTGGTACATAAGAAACAAAAAATTAACCCATCATTTTACTAACAAGTTTTCTTTCTAAATTTGGTCACCCTATACATGACCAGTTATCCCAGGCAATAATAATACATTTTTTTGACTTTATCTTCCACTACAATGCATAGCTATAAAGGAAGACCCCTACCGTCGGATTAAGTTAATCCAATCCTAGGTCAAAATCAGCTGGAAATTGATGTCCCACATGGTATGATCTATTTGTGATACATGTCAAGGGAACAATAAATTAACCCAACCAAACTCCATAATACATGGTTATTTTGAAGAGTTTACACATATTAATCTGCACTGTAGCCATTTCTTGAGGTCTTATTAAGTCTCATAAAAATACTGCTCCTCACGTAAATATTAGTGCATGTCTCAAGCTTGTTTAGATTTCCACAATTTTTCCTCACTACCAATTGAAGATCCTTCATGATCTAAACTCTCCAATCTGTGAATTGTTTGAAGTAGCAGGACCTCTGTGTGAGCATGAGCTAAGAAATGACCAAGAACAAAGTAGAAAATCTAGATTTTTGCCAGATAAATGAAGCGCACCTAATTGTTTTAACTCGCATCATATCTTCCTGAAAGTACAAGTTGGATCGAGCCCTTTTTCTCATGATTTTACTCAATAACTTACCCTAATTTGTGCTTGAAAATAAGATACAACAAATAACCTTGTCAAATTGGTTCCTACAAGAATCATTTTCTCCAAAAACCTGACACAATTGGTAGTTTTGTGCACCAACTGAAGTGCTCTTCACATCATGATTTATCATCCAATGAACATTTTGTTATCAAATTGGAAACCTCAACTACAAAATTACACGATGGCCTCACAAGTGAACAACCTATAGTCAATGGAGATTTTCATGTCATTGAAACATGTCAGATAAACTTTAAACCTACAAATTTGAAGCTCCTATTTTACCCAGTATGGTAGCTCCGTGCCCGAAGCCACTGCTAAGTAGACTTCTCAAGAATTTATATTCCATGCACTTTATAAATTTTGGGAAAGAACTATGTGAAGATTTGGTAGAGCAGCTAAGTGTTAAGATTGGTTTATCTCACTATGAGAGTCCAAGATGGCAATTATGTTCCATTGCAAACCTCGAGCATCATGGAAGCCTCTCCATTTTTAGATGTAAAATAAGCTTGGAGTTAAGTTGTAATATTATCTATCAGAGTAAGCTACACAATTATATTGACATGAAATTCGTTTATGAAGTGTGGAGAGTCTCTGAGATACTACGAATGCAGGGTTTGTTCATTAAAGACCCTCACAAAGTCTAGTTTAGAATGAGTGTTCAAAGAAGAATCTCTTAGCTAAAATGAAGCACTTATATAGATCTTAAAGAGTATGAATATCATCCTTATACATCCTTGCTTAGGAAAAATAGTTGGGTCACCCTAAAGAACAACATTATGAGCCAAGGTTACCCTGTTAAATCTTGATAGAATGAGGGAGCTTCATGTACATCATGCCATGGTCGAGTAAGAGTGAAAAAATCACCTCTCACTAAGTGCATGGTATCATCATGAAGCATGTTGCATTATCTTGTCTATGGTACACTCAACAGAATAGTCTCAGAACTCCTCAAATTCTTGGTAAGAACATCATGAAATAATGTTGAAGGAGATTCTCTACACATGTGCAAGGACCAATCCATGCAATCAACTGAGTTTCAGAGCATTCTGAGATTTCCTTCAACGAGGATCAACAGTGAAGGATCAGTGTGAAAAATGACATCTCCTCTGAGTCTGATAAATCTTCAAGCTCTCATGGATCTCCTCTTAAACCCAATGATCTTGTGTGTTCAACTTGATGTATATCCTCTTCACTTTCCAATATCCAAAACTTTCATTACCATTTGAATCCCCTATTACACTTATATGTCACTTAATGCTCTAATATGATCCTAAGAGTGAATGGTGAAGGATGATGGTTATATGTTATAAAAAGGGACTTAAAGGATTTCCTAGGAAGTTGTAAGTAACATGTATTTATAGTTGTGACAAGGACATTTAAAAATTCATTAGGGAGTAGATGAAGAGTAAACATTATGTTTTCTATAAATTGTAATGCCATTCCCACTTTAATGAGTTAGAAAACCTTAAAAAGTCATACATATCTGAGATAGCCAAATGGAATTCCTAGAGGGTTCTTCTCAATTAGAAAGGGGGTTCTTTTTCTCACAATATGTCATAACTTTGACTGTTTGAGGAATCTTGAATAAACCTATAGAGAATGAAGACAAAACTAGATTTCATGAAAAATATCGAATAAGGAATTTCTTAAGGATAATTTATGTTTGATCGAATCCTTCATTTAGTCCTTGTAATGATGCTTATACAAATTTTTTTTTGAAGAGTCATAAACGCATGTGAGGTGGAAAGGACATATGTAATATAGTGTGTCAAGTATATAGGAATCTAATGATAGGGTACCTGCAACATGGAGTTACTCCTACCTCATTTCTCACTCCCCTAAGAAGGTACTTCTGACAAAGATCCTCTCTGGGCATAGAAGATGATGCTGATAGTCATCTAAGAAGGCAGTTTCAAGTTGAGAGTTCCATCTTTTAGATTCCTAGTCAAAGGGAGGATGATTCACAATTTTAAATCCACATCTTTCTTACGCATGCATATATGCATTTGTGCACCGGTATAGAGTAGAGGGACTTATAGTTCCGAGAGAAGAGTGTAAAAGAAATTCCACAAGTATTTCCACCTGAAACATTTTCTCACCAAGGTAGTTGATGTCAGAAACCTTGGGGTAGAATTTGAACAGAATTTCATAGTCACCCAAAGACACAACCTTGTATTTCAAAAAATACAAAAAATGAGCTTCCTTGAAATGAGTAGGTAGCTTACAAAAAAAGAGTTCAAGTGAAAGTTCTTAGCATTGAATCTGAAGTAGATGCTTCAAAACTGGATTTAGATGCTTCATGGTGAATTAGTGCTCACCACTTCCAAAATGATCATTTGGTAATTCCCACTAGTAAAATTGTCCAATGATATTGATTTGAAGGAAGATACACTAGGTTGAGCATGTCGAGAGGTGTTGTTGATTCCAATTATTGAGACTTTCCCACAAAATCAGCAAGAATGAATTAGAGATAATCCACACTGTTTCTCCCAAGCCTGTTTTGTTCTCTCTCTGACTCTTCAAGTAGTTCACCTGGTCATGATACTTTCAATAGTTAAGATTGTTGATACTGTCCCCTTAAAATTATCCCATTTTTTAGACCATTTCATAAGTCGTAAATAGGCACTCATTCACCCTAGAATAAGAAGAATTTGTAGAATTCAAGAGAAGAAACAAGGGAAAAAGAAAAACGGACAGATGAAGTAGAAATGACCCTCAATCAATTATTCTATGGGGATGGAATACGGGTCCACTTTCTCTTGAAACCCCTCATTTCACGATCTACCTTAAGTGGGTTCCTACTAACCAAATTTCCTAAGGTTCAAAGGTGACAACACAGAACATCTTGAAGATACACACTTGTTGCTTTCATCTGGTGTCATGTGGAACTTATTGGTGTCCAACATGAACATGTTGCTGTAAGACTATTCATGGAGTCCCTCTTTCACTAGAAAAACTCCAGAATCAATGGTTCTACCTCCTACCTGCCCGATTCGTCACTGGTTGGGATCGGGTCATAAAGTCTTTGATCTATAAACTCTTCAAATTTAGAATTATTCATGGAATCACAAATTAAATCATTGGTGTTTTACTTTCTATTAGAAAATAACAAGAGATAACTAGTGAATGAATTTTGTGTATTGTGATTAGAATCAACAATTGTAGTAAAGGAAAGAATATAAGCTCACAAATACTAAAAAGTGTTATCCTGGGAAACCTCTAGATGGAGGAAAAACTAATTGGGAAGGGAAATTTCTCTTTCTTCCTAATTTCTATCGGCCAATTCAACATCAATTAGGTACAGAATTTACAATAACATAAGAAAGAGAAGTAGATAATATCTCAACACTTCCTCCCAATTAGTTGCTTTACTCTATCTCAACATTCCTTTCTCCCACAAAAATACAATTTCCTAGCACTAAGAACTTCTTTCTCACTTGCTCTCATGCTTCAATGATCTTATACACTTCTAAAATCATGTATTTATAGCCTTTCTCATTTCCTCCCATGCACTGAAGAATGGGAAAGGTCACGGAAGGAGAAGACACAACGAAAATCCTTTAAAATTCATGAGGCTATTCATTTCATAATTTAGTTTCTCTGTCTGTAAGAGCCAGGACCACCACCCTATACAGACCGGTGGTTCCCAGGACTACCACCCTAGCTAGGAGGTGAAATTATGTGATCACCACCCTGTGTAGGGTGGTGATCATTGTTACTTATAAATATATAACCTCCATGTATCATTTGTTTTCCTTCTTTGTGATGAATAGTTTTTTATGAAGTAGAGTTATTTTTTATCCCTATGGAGGACACCTCCCCTTCTTAGGAGGATTTTGGTCCCACCAAAGCTTAGTGGTGGATTAGATGAGGGAACAATTCCCTTGCTTTCTCATCCAAGTACCACTGGGCCTGCCTTGGTGTCTTTCCTTTCAGTCCAATCTACCAAGACTCCTGTGAACCTCTTCTAGTCTCTCTGACCTTCTGCTGTAGCACTACCTCCTCCTCTAATTCACCTTGTGAGTCCAAGATGCAATCCTAAATGTAAGGTAGAAACTATATTTCTTCATGTTCATCCAGCATGGATGGCTCATGTAGGTGCATAGTTCTCACAGTTTACTACAAATTACATCCTCATGAGTTATGGAAAATCAAGTCCAAAGGCATTTTCCTCCAACCTACTCCAATATAGTGAAGGGTCCATATCATAGTGGCTTGAGCTTCCTGTGCTTGACCTTATAGTCTCTCCTTTCTCAAGTAAATCCAAACTGTGTCTCCAACGTGAAGTTTGTGTTCCCTCCTATGTCGATTGTACCTAGCTTTGTACTTTTCTTGAGATTTTTCTAGTTATTCTTTGACCTTGAGATGGATTTTCTGGATCCTCTCAATTAACTTGTTGGGTCTAGTCACCTTTTTTGTCTCATGTATCCTCCTCATCCTATTTGTCCAACTTACTATGTCTAGTGGATTTGTAGGTAGATATCCCAAGCATGCCTTCAAATGGTGACTTCATAGTAGATGTGTATACTTCTCAGTTATAGGAATGTTGAATGTAGGCTAAGGAATCATCTCAAGTCCTTGAGTACTTACTATTATACCATCTGATCAAATATACCAAAGTCTTGTTTACCACCTTTGTTTTTCCATCTTTCTTTGGATGGAAATTTGTGCTCCTCTGTAACCTAGTATCCATCATGTCCCACAAAGTAGTCAAAAATTTCCCCAAGAACCTAGAATTCCTATCAGAGATAATATAATTTGGTAAACCAAAATGTACCCATATATTAGCAAAGAATATATCTACTGACATCATTTGCTTTTATTGTCCTTTTACATGCCATAAGAATACACATTTCACTGAATCTATCCACAACAACATAGAGATAGTCATGGCCATGTTTAGACATAGGTAATCCTCCTACAAAATCCATAGAAATATCCTCCCATAGATGAGTAGGTACTGGTAAAGGCATGTACAAACCTTCCTTTCTAGTTTTAGGCTTTGTTACTACAACAATGTTTACATCCATGAAGAATTTTTAATACTTCTTCTTGCATGTTGGGCCAGTATACATAACTTTGCAAGTGGGATAGGTTGTTACCAACACCAAAATGTCCCTGCTAATTTCAAGGTATGTGCTTCCCTCATCAATAGAACTCTTTCTTCTTTAGGCATGCAAAGCTTTCCCAATCAGTAGAGCATCCCGTCCTTGAGATTAAAAGTATTCAATTCGTGTCTTTTTAGTTCCTTGTGACTATAACTGTTGAAATGTTACCCCAAAGTCTTTATCTTGGGAATATGCTTCTTCTGTAAGTTTCCTTCAAGAAGGGATCAATCTATGATAGATAGTGGCCAAATGGAATAACTTTTCCTATGTTTGGGTGGCCTAGACAATGTGTCTACCACCAATTTTTTACTACCTTTATTGAATTTGATCGCCAGATGAAATTTCTAAAGAAACCCCATCCATTTATAGTGCCTTGTCTTGCTACAATTAAGATTGTGTTTATAATTACTTGAAAGGTTTGTGGTTAGTGTGTAAAATATTTTCTTTACCCAAACAAATAATGCTTTCCATATTTTAATTGCTTGAACTGGTGCATACATTTATTTATCATATATTGAATATCCTTTAACTTTTGAATTGAAGGTTTCAAGAATGATAACATACAGGTTTACCTCCTTGAAGAAACACTACACCTATAGCATAATCATTAGCATATGTCTCTACTTCAAAAGTTTGTCTACAAACTAGGAAGAGAAAGTATTGGAGCATGACTAATCTTATATTTCAATAACTCAAATGATTTATCTTGTTCCTTACCGCAATGAAAACCCTTACACTTTGTGGCTACTGTGTATAGAGGTGTTGACAATTACCGAGAAACCTAGAATGAACTTCTTTATGTATTGTATACTGCTCCCACAAAGACTTATAATCTGATATGGCTTCTATTGGTGTTGGCCAATTAGTGATGGCTTCCACCTTCTTTGGATCCACTCGTAGCTTTCCTCCTCTAACCACGTGCCCAAGATAGACAAGTGACTATGTTTGGAAAATTCACATTTCTTCATATTACAAAGCAGTTGTTTCTCCCTGAGAACTTGCAAGACTTGTTGTAAATGAGTTAGATGTTCTTCCCATGTGGCACTAAAAATCAAGATATCATCTAGATATATAATGACACATGAATCTATGAAATCCCACAATACATCATTCATCAATCTCATAAATGTAGCGGGTGCATTGCATAACGCAAAAGGAAGTACTAACCATTCATACAAACCCTGTTTTGTCTTGAAGGAAGTCTTCCATATATCCTCCTCCTTCATTCTAACTTGGTGATAACCTGACTTGAGATCCAACTTCGTGAAAAATTTAGCATGCTTGAAGCTGGTCCAAGAGATCATCTATGCAGGGAAGTGGATATATGTTCTTTATAGTGATCTTGTTCAAAGTGTGGTAGTCGATGCACATTCTTCAAGAACCATCCTTCTTTGGCACCATCACAATAGGAGAACCACATGAGTGAGGTGCTCAGACGTATCACCCCTTGGTCTAGTATTTCCTGGAGTTGTTTCTTTACTTTAGTACTCTCAAGCAAGGATTGCCTATACAACCCTATGTTCGGTAGAGGGGACTTTGGACAATAGTTGAATCTCATGCTCTACTTCTAGTTTTGGTGGTAACCCACTAGGAGCCTGAAATACTTCCTGAAAATGACTAAATAATACTATCCAAATCATGTTTTCCTTGGTTAGAAATATCTGAAACTTCTACCCCATATTTTTTATCCTTTAACAAAAGTAAACAAAACTGATTATGATTTGAATGAATAAGTCATGTTTTACTTGGTTAGCACTCACCATAGTAACCCATGTCTTACGTTGGTGTGCCCGAGATGTTGTAGTTGATCCCATCCTTGACCCATCTGTACCAGTTTTCCCTTCTCATGTAAATATAGCATCCCTAATATACAAGTAAGGACTCCTAAATACAACATCAAAAGCATCAAGTGGAATAACTTCAGCTTCAAAAACATCAATATACTGGGAATTTATCCCAAACTTGACCTTACATCTTCTTGTTACTTGAATTTCAACACCCTTCTTCACCCAACCCAAAGGATAAGGGTGTGGATGCTCGTTAGTCTCAAGACCAAGCTTCTTTACAATTGCCTTCAGAAATCAAGTTAGACTGAGAACCAGTATCAACCAAAGCATTTACCTTAGTTCTCTTGATCTGGATTTTGATTTGGAATAGTCTACTCATCTCCTCTTCCTGGTTGTCCATGTTGGTGGCCATGCATCCAAGCCTTTCATCTACATCAGAGTCATCTTCGATTTCCACCTCCCCTTCTATTTTTATAGTTGTCATGGACTTCTTTGAGTCCTTGGTTTAGTTCTTTGGGTGTAACTCCAGATGCAACTTCCAACATGTAGCATCAATATGACCATTAATATCACAATTCTTGCAAAAATTCTTGGGATCTTTACAAGTATTTAAAGTAATGGCAGCTTGTTTACCTTTCCCTTTCCACTTACCCTTGTTACTTGTTTTTCCCATACTCTTTTTTCTGTCTGATTTGTTGACTATCTTTACCCTTGGCTCTGCTTCTCCTTGCTTCTTTTCATCATCTATGTAGTATCCTTGTACACATGCTTCGTTGAGATCTTTGGGCTTTGTGGAGATGAATTTTCTTCAAAGGTGAGTGTGAAGTCCTCCCAAGTACTTAGTCAGAATATCCTCATCCTCCAAGTCCATGTTTAGCAACATGGCCTGCCTCTGAAACTTCATAGTATAGTCCTACACACTTTGACCACTTCCTTGTCTAAAATACTTGCCATTTAATCATTTGGTTAGTCTTG
The DNA here is from genome assembly GCA_019776745.2 of Taxus chinensis. Lineage (NCBI taxonomy): Eukaryota > Viridiplantae > Streptophyta > Pinopsida > Cupressales > Taxaceae > Taxus > Taxus chinensis. Next base: position 778,915,629 of record CM034152.1, read on the forward strand.
TGGCCAATAGGATAGAAGTTAGCTCTAAGTAATTCTTTAAATTCTTGCCAATATTTCACAATAGGATGCTTCTTCTTTTCACAAGTAGTTAGATGGGTTTCCCACCAAACTAGAGCATGTCCCTCCATTTTGAGATGATGCAAAGGTGATCCTTTGTGCCTCAGTGACATTATGGATGCTAAAATAGACTTCTAACTATTTTAACCATTTATCAAGCAAATTCTGCATCTACTTGTCCTTCAAAGCTTTTAATCTCAACTTTAGTCTCAACTTTAAAAGGAGTATGATCATATTTTACCTTTTCTCTTGCTGTTTGAAGTCTCTTCTTCATGCTCTTCCCCATAATCTTCCTCATGGTGGCTCCTTCCTATGCCAAATTTTTTAGCTAAGCCTCAAACCACTGAGTCCATGGAGTCTTGCTTGACAGGAATCTGTCTTCTGCAAATCTGCAAGCTCTTCTTACCTTCTAAACATCCTATCCATCATGGTCTCCAGCATCTCAATTCTACGGACCAAGTTCTCTTCCTCCATTTGTCCCTAAATTCTCTGCTTCCACTTTCTTGTAGAAATTTCTGGATCGCAAGGTAAAGCATCTTCACCTTTAGATCTTGTCACCTACGAAGCACGGATACCTGAAACCCCCCCCAAATCCGGCAGGATACATATCCGATACAGATACGATTCAGATTCACCCCAAATATGCCCCGGATCCATACGGGATACGCCCGAATACGTGGCAGATACGTCTGTACGTATCGACCATGTATCCGGGTGTATCCCATATGGATCCAGGGCGTATTTGGCTCTAAAAACATTTTTTTAAGTTCTATTTCATTTTTTTTAATGTTTGAAAATGAAATTCAAATCATAAATGTAAAATCTTAAGGATATTGTTTGTTTTGAAAATTTGAACATGGATCTAGTTACTAGTATATTTTTCAAATTTCAAGTTTTGTTCATATTCATGTTAACATGATATTCGTATATCATATGTATGGCAGCCACATGATCAATAAAAATGCAAAGTCTTAAGTATATTGAATGTTTTGAACATTGATTCAAGTTTTGTATTACTATTTCAGTTTTTTATGGACTAAAAAATGAGTAAAATGAGTAGATGTACATAAATGTGTGTGTGTGTGTGTGTGTGTACAGACATATCCAAGACATATCGTATCCAAGGGTTTTTTTAAATTGACGTATCCACGTATCGTATCCGTATCCAAACAAATACTCGTATCCGTATCCTGGCAACGTAGCTTGTCACTATTATACAAATCTAAGAATGAATACCAAAGTCCTTGATACTTGTTAGCTCTGATACCAAAATGATCTATAAACTCTTCACCTTTGGAATTATCCACACAATCACAAATTAAACATTGTTGTTCTACTTTCTATTAGAAAATGACAGAGATAACTAGTGAATGAATTTTCCTTGTGCTTAGAATCAAAAATTGCAGGAAAGGAAAGAATATAATCTCACAAACACCAACAAGTTTTATCTTGGAAAACCTCCAAAGGAAGAAAAACCAATCGGGAAGGGAAATTTCTCTTTCTTCCCACTTTTATTAGCCAATTCAAATAATAAGTACAAAAATTACAATAAGTATGAAAGAGAAGTAGATAATATCTCACACTTTCTCCCAATTACTTGCTTACTTTGTCTCAACACTCCTTTCTTCTACAAAACATAATTCTAGCACTAAGAACTTATTGCTCACTTGCTTTCATGCTTCGATGATCTTATTCTCTTCTACAAACATATAGTTATAGCCTTTCTCATGTCCTCCTATGCACGGGAGAATGGGAAAGGTCATGGAGGAGAAGAGACATGAACAACCTTTCAAATTCTGAGGTTGTTCGTTTCATATTTTATTTTATGTCCGAAAGATCCAGGACCGCCGCCCTGGTTGGGTGGTGGTTCTGTAACCGCCACTCTGCACAGAGCGGCGGTCCTATTACTATAAAGACAAAACCTCTATGTCTTTATTTTCTTTCTTCATGTTGATTGATCTGATGAAGTAGAGTCATTTTGGAAGCTTTGCATGCCTAAATAATAAATACTTCTATTGATGAGGGAAACACATACCTCGAAATTAGTGACACATTTCAGTGTTGGTAAAACCCTATCCCACTTGCAAAGGTACATGTATTGGCCCAATATGCAAGAAGAAGTATCGTTGATGAATGACAAGAGGTCATTTTCTGACCTCTAGCCTCCATTTCATCCATCCTCAATCTCATGATGCTACATCAACTTGATTCGGATATGAAGCTCAACAATTTCCACATTGGGTTTATTTATATAACTTGTCCCCTGCAATGTGAAATAGTTTATTTTTCGGACGTTGGGTAACACCGAAAATGCGTCTGTAAGGAATTTTTTTATTTTATTGACTTTTTACAATGACATGACTTTGATAACAACTCGACACTTTTGACTCAAACAAGATATCTCGTCGAGAAATTTAAAAATTAATAATAATATGATATTACTTTATAAATGAAAATGACTATGACTATGACAATTTATATTGACCATAACCATGATCGATTAACACTAACACACCTATGAAACTACATACATCTATCAAATTTGTTCATAACATGCTATAAACATATAACATCATTACAAAATTGACAATTAAACAAGACTAGATGAATTGTGACTCTTTAACTGTCGACAACAATGGATAGCTTTGACAATGATGGCATGCGTAATAGAATGGTCTTAAGACAAGATACACATAAGAGAGACTATAATGACACACCAATTTATTAGTCACCACGTGAAGGTGGTATCACAAACTTCCTTCGAACAATTAAAATGTAGGATCAAAATGTGTTACCTTCTCCACGAATAACTGCCTCATACAAGGTAGTGAATACAATGCATGTAGGAGGATTGACTGATTATGAGAGGATTGACCGATTAATCACATCTAATGATCTAATACAAATTCAAATCATTATTTGAATCCTCATGGTGTTAGCCAATGCAAAGGATCTTGAAACATGGTGGATGTTGAATTCCAAGCCCAAAGAATAAATCTGGGCAAAATTAGGCACATGGAAAAACTGTCAAACTAAAAATAAAATTGACAAACATTCAAACAAGATTCCATAAAACAGATCTCACAAATTTTCTATCAAATGTCATATTAGTGAGAAAGTGGATTTCAAAAGGCACAATGACAAGATTCTCTAATATCAGATAATGCAATGTAATAATGAGTCCGTGTTGAGGTTAGATGGTTGTGAGTAGAGTCAATGCAATGAAAGAATAAATCAAAACACAGTTGATCCCCAAAGTAATACACCCAGATCTGAAATATGACAAAAAGGTAGCATGCGTATGTCGATGGGAGAATCACGAAGCTTTCAAGAACTAGTAGATCCAAACAATAGGATTTGAAGTTTGTTATACAATTGATGATTATGATGCAGTCAATAAACGTACACCTTGGAGATGTCTTTAAATAATTGGAATGAATTTGTTGGAGCTCATGAGTATTTGAAACCTGAGAACCACATCTGGAATGTGGTGCCAAAGCTTACATACATCTAGCACACTCATTCAAGGGACAAGGGATGCATCACTTTGCATACACAACATAGGAGGGGAAGTCTATTCTATTCCATGCCACACATTCTATATATTTACTACATTCTAGATCTAGCCCACTATCATTGTGTAACTTGCACAAGGGCATCCTAAGGAATCATTTCTACACACACAAGAACTACATGGAGTCTGAGATGTAGTGCAACACTCAATCATAAATTTCACTCTTGAGGTGACTAACAAGGTCAATCTGACTCCCCATTCTTCCTTTATATGTTTCACATGGTTTATGGGTATGTGCAAATGAACTTCTTTTCTTGCATGTTACAAGTACATTCACAAATCATACAATGAATCCAGAATGACAAACATGAAATGACAAGGAACATCATCCAGCCTTGAAAGAACCTTATTTGTAGCATCTACTTGGAAACTAGTGTCCATATCCATACACCAGCACTAGGCACTCTTGTCCTCTCCCAGATGCTTTTGTCATGTACAGTTTCAAAGTTTGGAACCTTCGGTATATTTGTTTCAGCTATTTACCCACCCAAATCATTTCTTGTTTACTCATAAATTAGGCAAGTCTCTTTATTTCCCTCTCTTGATTAAGGTTTTATATTGCACGTGCCTTATTGATTGCATCTTACTGTATATTAGTATTTATACATCATTTATTACACTAGTTACTCTACAATCAAATTTAATACCATTTTTATTAAATTGAGGATTTTCAAGTAGATCTTGCACCAGTTACATTAAAACTCTTTGAACCTTCTTTAATCCTTAATAACATCCTTTGTAGATGGTTTCTTCTAAGTTTTAGCTTTGGAGGTATTATGACATCAAAAAAGTGATATTTTTTAAAACCCCTAAACAGGGTTTCTGAGGGCTCAATAAGGGAAAAATTACTTATCATTCTTCTTAGATCTTTCCATGACCCAAATCTAGTAGGATGAGTTCTGTGGGAGTCTCATGCAAATCTTCCCTTTGATAACTTAAACCTGACAGTGTTCCGTTAACTCTGTACAATAAGCTTTAGCTACAAGTGCATGGTAATTAACAAGAACATGACATATTTAGAGTAACTACAAGGTTATTATGAAATTCTAATCATAAACATAATCTCTTGAATCTTATTAGACATCAACACTCACCAATTGAACTTAAGAAAAGAATGAAATCCAACCAATTATTTTTAATTCTCTATTTTCTTCTTGACTAGGTAGAGTTACATAGAAAATGTGCCTGTAACAACAAGATACACTAATCATTATTGAATGTCCTCTTCCTCCCTTCTAGTATTCACCTATTCCATGGTTAGAAATAATATTCAGAACCTTCTAGAGGTTCTCCATGTTTGCTATTTGAAGTAGATTGTTGAGATTTTCTCTCAACTCCCTTACAAGAATATAGGAGACTATATCTCTTTGCGTACTCATGGATAACAAACATACATTGACTTCCTAGCTTACCTATGGAATAGAACCACCTGATACACGTTGTGAGGGGAGTGAATCAATGTTTGTTTAAACTTTTGAACTAATTTAGAAATCTTCAACCATCTAAAATTAGACAATCTTAACCACGATAAATCATAAACATCCAAACCTGTGACAGAGAGACAAACACACACACATGAACACCAATTTTAATGTGCGAAACCCTTAAATGGAGAAAAACCCACTGAAACCAAGGAAATAGCTTGGACAATTTGTCATTTTAAAGTTATAATTATTTCATTGTTGAACATCTACTCAACTTGAGGCTATAACCCAAAAAATTGGTCAAACTGCCACTTAAACTTTTGCAAGCATCTATTGGCTTGGAAGCATCTAATATGGCTTGAAGGTGCTATCCATTCCCTCAAATCTTGAGTGCTAACAAGCTAGATAGATGTGCTCCCTTGCTACAAATGACATACAAATCATCTATCTACCCTTGAGTGTCTTGTGCAAATGCATGATGCTGTTCAAGTTGTGAAGGAGATTAAATCTGGATACCAACACCCGAGTGGCGCCATTTCCGGGGACCTTCTTGGAATTTCTTGGTGGTTTTGAAGTGTTTGAAAGGTTTGAGCATTTGTGTGATCAAGTATTTAATCTGTTACATTCTTGAGATATCATTTCATACTTCAGATCTGCATGTTTTGGGTAAAAAATATTTCAAGCTCAGCCTGCTCTTCTCATTTACCAACAGTTTATATACTTTGGATGCATTTTGTTCGGTGGATATAAGAAGAAGAAGATATGATTTGTAACACCTTACAAAGTTTTCAGTAGTAGCATAACTTTGACATAATATTTTAGTGCTTTCTTACACAACTAAGGTGGAAATCCTTAATGGAAACTCCATGTTGTTGGTATCTTGAAATACCAGTTGTCTTATACATCTCTGTCATTTGTAACTTGTTGTTTAAATCTGTCAAGTTGGAGGGAAGGAGATCCCTCTTCATCAAGGACTCTTATAAGAAGTTGCTCACCGAATCAAGAAGCTCAGAACTAGAAGGAAGAAGAGTGTGGAAAGTGGTTTGTGATTTGGTTGCAAGAAAATAAATACCCATAGTTGAATTTGAAGGAGAGCAACCTGTTGTTGAAGATTATAATTCTTTTTCAAGTATATCTTATTCAGACAATCTTCTTGCTGATTTGCATTCTCCATCAGGTGAGGTAACTTCTTGTGTATTTGAAAAACTTTCTCCTAAATCTTCTCCTGTGGTTTCTAAGTTTTCTAAAGTTTATCAAGAGAGAGAGCCTTTGAGGGGTTATCATTTTAAAGATCACTCATCTATTCCAATCAGACCCATTACTACTCCTCACCAGCTTGTTTCACCTCCAAGATCACCCCCACCAAACAATATGGCTCATCCTAGACCTCCATTTGTTGTTAACACCTTTGGTCCTATAAATTTTGGAGGAATGGATGGTTATCCAAATGCTGTCCCAGAAGATGTGAGAAATAGGTTACCAAAATTACAAGGTAACAATGCCATTACTGGTGATCAACATCTCAAACTATTTGATAATATGATGGAAGATTTTGAGATTGAATTTGAGGATGTATATATCAAGTTGTTTATCCATACAATTGAAGAAGATGCTAGGGATTGGTACAAGGCTCTACCTGATAACTCTATTGATTCATGGACTAAGATGAAAAATGCATTTAGGTTGCAATGTGGTGACAGCACTAATCCTAGATTTCTTTTGTCTGAATTTGAGAATATCAAAAAGAACCCGAATGAGATAGTCCATGACTTCAATACAAGATTTAACAAAACATTGAGAAGGTTTCCTATCATCTTGAGGCCTTGTGATGAATCTTGCTTGATTAAATATGTAGATGCATTTGATAAAAAGGTAGCCTATTACTTGAGAGACAAAAATCCTACAAACTTGAGGCAAGCTTTCACCATGGCACTTCAAATTGAAAATAATATTAAAGCTATTGGTAAACCGCTTAAGAGGGATGTTGTGAAGCTGATAAACCCTGAGAAGCCTCAAGCTAGCAAGGGTGCTGATTTAGAAGATGTTGTCAAGACTTTTGCAGGGGCTATCAAAGAAATTTATTACAAATTAGCCTAGGCTGAGAAAGGAATTGGGCAAAGTTCACAAGGACAACACAGAACTCAAAACCATGATAGATTTGGAAATTATCCTAGGGGTGATCAAAGACAAGATGATAGAGGTAAAGGGCCTGTTGGATCTGCAAATAGACAACCCCAAGCTCATGAAAATAGAGTGGTGTCTGACCCTCTAACTACAAGAGTTGTTGTTGTTCAAGAAATTGCTGATATGGATTGGTGTGATAGATGTTTTCTTCCTCATCCTCCATGTGAAATGGACCAGCAAGTTATTGAAGATGATAATGAAGATGAAATGGATGATGAAATTTGTATGATGGGCATCTCTTCAAGCTCACAACAAGCAGTAACATCAACAAACATGATAAGTGCAAGGACTGCTGCAACCTTTTGGGATTGCATAAAGAGGGTACCATTTCTTTCTCTTCCTCAAGCTCATGATGTAGATGTAGTTCAAGCCTTTGAAATACCTAATAATGACTTTGAATATCTAAGGGCTTTAATGATCAAGAAGTATGAGGGTGGTATTCCTTTGGAGGAAGATAGACAATTGTTAATGAATGTTGTGGTTGGTCAAGAGAAAGACTACAATACTAGAAGTACAGTTGTTAGAGGATCTAGTCCTCAAGCCAAGCCAAAGACACCCTTGCTCACAAGCATTCCCAAAGACAATCCTAGAAAATAAAAATTGCCAAGAACCATGTTGTCCCATGTAAAAATATCAGTTCTCTTCATGCCCAGGCTACCAAGAATACTTCTCCATCTGATGAACCTCCTTGTTTCCCTTCCAACGTTGTTTTACCAAAGAGTGTTCCATATGATATTGCCCAGTTATTGAGTCAAATCAAGGTGAGTGTTCCCATCATTGAGTTGCTTAGAATACCTGAGCATAAGAAGAGAGCATTCAAGTACTTGGGATTGAAAGAAGAGAAGATTACCCCAAGTAGAAATGTAAATGTTGTTGAGACTCCTCTTCAAATCATTGTTGGCCTTGAAACACCACCACCGATGGAATATCTTGGAGAGGCACTTGAAGTATATTTGGGGACATCCTTGGTTGATTCCCAATTGAATGTTGATCCATTTTTCACAACTCTGCTCATAAAAGATAGGTTGCATCATAATTGCATGTTTGATTCTGGTGCATCATGTAATGTCATGCCTCTAGAAGTCATGAATGAGTTGGATATCAAAGTGACAGTAGCATATGGTAAATGTACAGCCATGGATTCAAGGGAAGTGTCGGTTGTTGGTTGTGTGAAGGGTTTAGTAGTGTAACTTGCAGCCTATCCAGGTAGAAACTTGAAACTTGGTGTTGTAATTATTGACTGCCCTGCCAAATGGGGTATGCTTTTGTTAAGAAAATGGGCTGGAAGTGTTGGTGGTAGTGTTCAAATGGACATGTCCTTTGCCACCATTCCCATTGAGGGCAGCCTTGTCAAACTCTATGGTGAGAAGAAGATGTTGCACTTGATTGAAGACCCCAACAATGCTTCTTATGAAGTGTTATTTGCTGATGTAGACGCTGAGAATTTCATTGGTTTTGCTGATGGAAAAGAGAACAAGATGGATAAATCAGAATGCCTTGATATGATAGGATCTCCTTGGACTTTGTTGTTTGATGGAGCTTCCTCCAAATTTGGAAATGGTGCTGGTATAGTTTTGCTTTCTCCTGGTTTGGAAGAGTTTCCTTTTTCCTTCAAACTTAATTTTAAATGCACTAACAACATTGCTGAGTATGAGGCATTGTTGTTGGGACTAAGGATTGCATGGAAGTATGGAGTGAAGGATATTGTTGCCAAAGGAGACTCAGAGCTAGTTGTCAAACAAATAAGAAAATTGTATGCTACAAAAAATCAGCATATGAAACAATATAAGCATGTTGTCTGGGACTTGATTGAAATGTTTGATTCCTTTAACATTGTTTACCATGATAGAAGTCTTAATGCTGCTACTGATAAGTTGGCTGTACTTGGACTCTAGATTTGACAATTGTACCATTTCACCCTTTTGTGAATATAACATTGAAGTGCTAACAAGGCCAGTTGTCCCAGATAATGTGAAACATTGGCAGGTTTTTGATGATGATGCCCAAGTGTTGAGATTCTTACAATGCCAAGGTGAGTTTTCTGGCTCAGAACATTGATTGGGAGCCAATGGTATGCATGAATGAAGGGAGAGAAACTTTATTTGACAAGGATATTATCCAATTGAAAACAAATACCATTCCTAAAGGTCTTATTGCACTTGAGGAAAATTTTAACAATGTTGATTGCATCATAAATAGAAAGATGTCTGCTTCAAGGGATGTGGAAGAGCATGACTTGGGAACCAAGGATAAACCAAGGAAGATTTGGTTGGGTAGCAATTTAAGTAAAGAGGAAAAATAGTCCTATGCCCAACTCTTAAAGAAATATCAAGACTGCCTTGCTTGGTCTTATTCAGAGCTAAAAGCATATAGAGAAGATTTGTTCCAACATGAGATTCCTCTTGAATCCAAGACTAAGCCATTCAGACAAAGACAAAGGCCTATTAATCCACTTCTCTCCATGAAAATGCAAGAAGGAATTGAAGAAGTTGAGAGATGGAGGTATTATTCAGCCCACTAGGTATTCATCTTGGGTTGCAAACCTTGTGCCAGTTAGAAAGAAGAATGGAGACATCAGACTTTATGTGGATTTTAGAAATTTAAATAAAGTCATCCATGAAGGACAACTATCCCTTGCCAAATATGGAAAATATGTTGCAACTTGTGACAGGGTCAGAAATGCTTTCTACTTTGGATGGTTTCTCTGGATACAATCAAGTGGTTGTTAAAGAATCAAAAAGACTTAAGACAACCTTCACTACGCCTTGGGGAACTTATGTTTTTGTAAGGATGCCCTTTGGATTGATGAATGTTGGTGCCACTTTTCAAAGAGAAATGGATGTTGCCTTTGCTGGTTACATCAATGAATTTATTGCAGTTACCAAGATGATGTGACTGTATTTTCAAGGCAGTGAGGAGACCATTTGCAACACCTGGAGAAGATGCTGATCAAATGTAGGGAGTATGGCATTTCTCTTAATCTAAAGAAGTGTCATTTTGGCATGCAAAAGGCCAAGTTGTTGGGACATATTGTGTCTAAGGATGGTGTCATGATAGACCCTGAAAGAGTGGAAGTAATTAGCAAAGTACCTATCCCAAGAAAAAAGAAAGGTATCCAATCTTTCTTTGGCCAAATCAATTTTATTAGAAGGTTTGTTTCCAATTTTGCTGAGCTAACTCTTCCAATCACAAGCATGTTAAGAAAGGATCAAGTCATCAGGTGGGAGGAGGCTGCCATTCAAGATTTTGAAGGAATAAAGGATGCACTTAAGCATGCCCCTGTTTTGGCAGCCCCAAACTATAAGAGGCCTTTCCAAATCTTTTCTTTTGCCTCTGAATTCACTATTGCTTCAGTTTTGTTGCAAAAGGATGAGAATGGAGCTGAGAGGCCTATTGCCTTCTTTAGCAAGGCTTTACAAGTGGCTGAGTTGAAGTATACAATCATGGAAAAACAAGTGTTTGCATTGGTGAAAGCAACAAAGATTTTCAGGCCCTATATATTGAGTTCAAAAGTTGTTGCTTATGTTCCCCACACCATGGTTAAAGACATCTTATCAGACATGGAGATATCAAGCAAGAGATGTAGATGGGTCAACAAATTACAAGAATATGATATGGATATCCAAACAACAAAGCTAGTAAGAGGTTTGGGTCTTGCCAAGCTCATGGCTGAGAGAAATTTGCAAAATGTAGAAGTGAATCAGCTAGAGGAAGAAAGGACAGATCTTCTTGACAAATTGATGAATTCTGAGTGGTACAAAGATGTGATTTTCTACCTCAGACACCTATGTTGTCCTAGTCACTTGAATAAAAATCAGAAAAGAGCCCTCAAGCTGGCTTCTCAAAAATATATCATAACAGACCTTGGGCTGGCTTGGAAGAACCCTGAAGGTGTCCTCTTGAAATGCATAACTGAAGATGAAGCTCCCAAGTTGATTGCTGATTTCCATGGGGGAGTTTGTGGAGGAAATTTTGCTGGGAGAGTGACAGCACATAAGATTTTAAGAGCTAGTTATTGGTGGCCTACTCTTTTTAAAGATGCAACCCAGCTGGTTAGAAAGTGTGATAGTTGCCAACATTTCTCTGGAAGACTGAAAGCTTCAAGCTCCCTTCCTTTGCAGCCTGTATCAATTGAAGCTCCTTTCAAACAATGGGGAATGGATTTCATTGGTGAGATTTCAGATCCTTCTAGTGCTGGTCATAAATGGATCCTTGTAGCAACTGATTATTTTACAAAATGGGTTGAGGCAATTCCATCTAGAAAGGCAACACACCAAGTGGTAATGGATTTCTTATTGAATCATATCATATGCAGATTTGGAGTTCCAGTTAAGATTGTATCTGATAATGCCATGTGTTTTAGAGCCAAACCTTTGATGGCAATGTGCAATGAATATGGGATAAATCTGACTTATTCTTCAAACTACAATCCACAAGGCAATGGACAAGCTGAGTCCAGTAACAAGAACTTTCTCAAGATCATTAGAAGGACCTTGGAAATCAATGAAGAAGAAGTGGGGAGAGCAATTGAAATTTGTAGTTTGGGCTGATAGAATAACTCCTAAAAGAGCAACTGGTAAGAGCCCATTTGAATTGGTGTATGGAACTCAGGCTTTTCTGCCCTTACACCTGCAATTATCCACTTTTCAGTTTTCCCAACAGTTGGAAGATCAAGAACATGGCCCATATGAATCAAGAATCAATCAGATCATTGAGTTAGATGAAGAGAGAAGAGCTTCTCATCAAAGGCATATCAGGTTTAGAGAGAAATTGAAGAGGATTGTTTGATAAGAAGGTCACTCCTAGAGCCTTCAATGTTGGAGATCTGGTTTTGCTATGGGATAGTAGGCATGAAGACAAGGGAAAACATGAAAGTTTGATGCATTATGGATGGGCCCTTATGCCATTGACATCATAATTGGTGAGCATACCTTTTTCCTTAAAGATCTAGATGGGGATTTGCTGGAGCTGCCTATGTTAATGGTAGACATTTAAAACATTTCTTGGATTAAATCCCAAGTGAGGTATGCACAAGTTGTATATTTGTATAGTCTTTGTTCTTGCTTTGTTTTTTGTTGTTGGTTGGTGTGTGGTTTTCCCTTTTGTCCTTGGCAACCTTTTTTGGCTGGTTTTATCGGTCCTTTTTGGTGGTAATTCTAGTTTTTTGGGCTGCCCTGTGTTTTGACTCCTTTTCCCAATGGATTTTTGGCACTTGGTCTACAGTTTGATCTTGTGGCACTCACTGGGAGTGCCCATCCCCAAGCAAGAGCCAATGTTGGTCCCATTATTGAGTTTCATATTGTGCCTTAATGTTCCATGCCCGAATTTGCTCACAAATGTTTCATTGGCTGATTTGGTGGTCTGCAAACTCGATTTCTCTAGTTAAATAATTTCAAAGGGCTCATAATGTTGTTTGTTTTACCTGTTCTGAATAATTTTCCAAATTTTCCCCCATTTGTGCCCTAATTTCTTCTCTTCATTTTTATCGGGCTTATCATTTCTCCTTTGTCAAATCATGAAAAAACTCAAAATTGATCAAATCCCAAGTTTGTGCAAGTATTTTCCCAATCCCAAGGTTGAAAATGACAATGTCAAAACATGATTCAATTGGTTTAAGATCAAGAAATCTACCTTCCTTGTCAAAAAATTTGATTTCTAGGGCATCCTCTAAATTTTTGATGTTTTGACGGTCATATGGGTTTTCTACCCATCAAATTCATCATCATCAACATTATTGCAACGTGGTAGGTTTCCCATTGGCTGAGGGAAGGTCGGGAAAAGGTTTCTAACTTGTCATTTTTAAAATTTTGGCAAAAGGAAAATTTTGTTCCCTGGCTCCGCTTGCTACAGTAAAGTGCCTACGTGGCACATTGTGATTGGCTAGAGGAATGGTGGGGGTGGCGGGCTTGCCTTAGAAATTTTGCTTCCATTTTGCAAAAATTTTCCTAAGTTAAATTTTTTCCTGAAGGCCTACAGCAAATGGTAGGTGGCCATGTGTCCTAGAGAAGTTGGCATGGAAGGGTGTAGAGGTTTTAAGAAATTTGAAGTTTTCAACTTCAAAACTTTAAAGTTAAAATTTGAGCTGAAGCTCCGCCATCAAATCACGAGGCAACACGTAGCCAAGAAGAAGTCAATACGAGGGGTTAGTGGGTTTTGTAATGGTTTTGAAGTTTTAACTTCAAATGTTATAAAGTCAAGTTTTGGGCGCGAAGGTCCCGACCAGTAAGAAGTGGACACATGTCAAGAAATACAAAGGGTGAAGAAAGGGGGCCGAAGGAAAGTTTTGTGGATTTTTGCCTTTGTGTTTGCAAGGTAAAAAATGAAAAGTGGTCCCGTGACCAATGAGGAGTCAACACGTGGCATGTCCTAGGAAAATGGGGAAGTGAGGGGCAGGTTTGGGGAAAAGTTTGAAATTTTACAAAATTGGAAAAATGAGGAGGTTTGATGGCAAGGTGGGAGGCTTGGACCCACCCGGCGAATGGGAGAACGCCACATGGTGAGGAGGAGAATGGGTGTTCGGGCCAGCAGGAATTTTTAAGAAAATTTTCCTTTTTTTTCAAAAAGTGTCCAAAATTCATAAAATGAGCCCACGGTTTTTGGTGGGGCCCACATGTGGACACGTGGCGGGTCCGAGGGGAGAAGCAGAGATTTTTTGCAAAATTTTCCCAAAATTAAAAAGGGTCGCAAATGCATTTCTTAAGGATAGGGAGTTTGATCCAATCATGTTTTGACATGTGTCCCTCCTTATCCAAAGGTCAAAAAGGGAATATTCAAGAATCTCATCCTCCATGTGGAGGGCTAGCATTAAAAGTTGACTAAAATCAATGGTTACTATGTGCAATTTTGTTTTTGGGACGCCATGGGAGCTCTAAGGAGCTTGGAAATCACATTTCTCCATCAAAATTGCATCAAATTTTATATGATTTTGGGTCCCCTCGGCCTTCTGACTGCAATGGCACCATTTTCATGAGCTAATTCGGTGGTCTATGGTGTTTTTGATGAAATTTTTATCTCGGGCCCGATGTAAAAAACGTGAAAGGTAATGAAAATCAAAAGTTGCAGAGGTAAAAATTGAAAAGGTAAAAGGTGAAAAATGATTGCTAAAGCATGTTGGCATGCCTGAATGCCAAAAACGTGACCCTGGGATGGATAAGGATCTGAATTCATGTAATATTTTAAAATTTTTGTGCATCCTTGGCAATATGTGAGTTGTTTTATAGTTTGATGTCATTTTCATGAAATGGATGAAGGGTTTTGTAACAAATTTGATCCCTTCAAGCATATTCTTTACTTGGGAAGCAAGGTTCCAAGCTGGCATGAGGTATAAAATGTATTTTTGAAGCATTTTTGAGAGGAGGGGAGAAAAGAGAGAAAAAGACTTCATAATTTTTCAAGCAAAAAGGCTGGAAGAAATCCATTTCTCTTGAGAAAACCACCTGAGAGCCATTTTCAATTCCATTTTTGTATCAGATTTCATCATGTTGAGTTGGTTTCAGTTGTAAAGCCATCAACAGGCTCTGAGATTGTTCTTATACATTCCCCTACTGATGTATTTGATCAAATTTTGGATTATGTGGTGTTATCTCTTGGCAAAATTTGCATATGCTTATGTTTCAGAATATTTTCAATTTGTGTTTCTTGCTCATGTTGCAATATTGTGTTTAGGATCTCTTTGATCATACAGGGTCTCATTTCTTGTTGATGGTTTAATGGAATTTGCAATCTTATATTCAGAAGAGCCTTCATCTGATAGAAGATAAATAGATTTAAAATCATTTTACTATCCTTGAATATTGAGATTGTTTGTAAACCTTTGGGTGCACCTTAGGTCATGATTAAATAGGGATTCCTGGATACTTTGTTGGTATTTTGCTTCAAGATTTTTTGGCAGGTTATCAAAGGTTGTGTGGAAGAGTGCAGATCTGGGCCTCCATTTGTGGACATATCCTGGTTGAAGGAGCATTTAAAACCTCTGGAAGTATTCTTGTTGTGTAGGTGTTACAAATTTCTTGCAAAGGTTCTCAAAGAAGTTGGTAATTCCCAGCTAGTCTTGTCTAAAACATCTCCCCACAAAATTTCATTCAAACTAATTCATCCTACCAATACTACCCCTGCATTACATTGTGTGTCAACAAAAGAATACAATCCATTCACAAAAATGCACAAAGCATATCAGGATTTTATCATGTCTCTAGCAGCCTTAGCCTTGTCTTGAAAGCATTTCCATCATTTAGTAGTGACAACTCCTTTGAGTTTGAATAATGGATAATTGATCATGTTTTCACAAGGCCATCTCCATACAATGTGTAAAATACAAGGATATCTCATCTCCTTTACCATACAAGGGCTGCAATATAGGTTCTCTTGCCTTGGTTGATAGGCACAACCTAAAACAGTGAGGATTAGATAAAGATCCTTTTGAAGGTGCTATCCACTCCCTCAAATCTTGAGTGCAAACAAGCAGATAGATGTGCTCCCTGGCTACAAATGACATACAAATCATCTATCTACCCTTGAGTGTCTTGTGCAAATGCATGATGTTGTTCAAGTTGTGAAGGAGATTAAATCTGGATACCAACAACAAGGTCTCTGTCTAAGGCTGTGTGGGAAAACACAGAGACCGACATTGGTCAGGGGTGACTGACTGCGGTTAGGTATAATCGGCATCGGTTATTGTGGGATATGGAAACATCACAGAATGGGGTTTTGGTCTCATTTGTGATTGCACAAAGGATTTGGTTGGTTGGGACGAGGTATTAGGTGACTGGAATTGGTTTTCATGAGCTTTTGATAGGTCTATGGAGGTAAAAAATGTTGGAGATGGTTAATGGGGAGCAAGATGAAAAATGGATGATAAAATAATGATAAAATGAAATAACCAAGAAAGTATGATGTTTTACTTGGATTTCATTCCTGAAAGTCTATGTGTGAAGGATGGAGGTGTTGATGATGGGTTTTAATGGTTGCAAGTCATCACCAACTGAAGAAAATCTTCTACATGGACTACATGCACACTCCTCTTTTACTTGGATAGATCATAATGTGGCTGGGATGGCTACACAAGAGAAGATCCTTAATCTCCTTCCTTCGATGTCAGTTCTTACTAGAATTGGCTCTCTGAAGATGCGTTATCTCTCTGAGATTCTATTCTTGCTCGTCAACCTTTCTTCTCCAAATGTTTTCCAACCTTGAGATTAAGGTAGTTTAGGGGTTAAAAGGGGTGATCGATGACGGTCCAGCTTAACTAGTGACAGCAAGGGGAAACCAATGTTGGTCAAGGCGAGATTTTCTAGGTTTACTAAACTTAGGGAGATCCTCTTGATTTCCCCAGATCTTGTGTTGTTATCTCGCGGATTAGATTGGAAGCTTCTTGTGAGCATGCTTGAATGTGGTTAGAGGGAATGTAGGCATTGAATTGGCTTGGGAGTCTCAATTAGTTATTATTGAGACTTGCTTAGGTATTTTAGTGGCTTGGGTAAGTCTAGAATTAGGTTATTATTGAGACTATGCTAAGAATGGTATTAGGTTAAGTTAGAAATTTGGTGTAGGTGTCTCCTTTTGAACTGTTTGTGTAGATATTATTTAAATAAGATATTTAAATAATAAATATAGTGAGGATAATGCATTAATTTAATTAAATTAATATTAGTAGGTTGAAGGGGGTCATGGCTAGGTAGATGTAATAAAGGGAGGCTTATATGTCGAGGGACAAAGGGGGAGTGTGACCTAAATTTAGTGTCTACACTCCTCATAGTTATGATTCTTTCCACAAAAATAACACGTAATATTCTAAGGGCATTCGCACTTGTAGTGGTCAGGATATCCACACGTATAACATGTTCCACAAGAAAACTCACCTCATCCACCACCATGGCCTTGGCCCCTAAATCCACCATGGTATCCTCGACCTCTCATGACCTCTACCATGATCACGATCATAGTGCTCACTCTTACCTTTAGAGCGATACTCCTATTTTTCATACACCTTGATGGCATCATGGAGTGCATCACTGATACCTTGGCTCACTCTTACCTCACTTAGAGTTATTCGATACTCCTATTTTTCACTGACACCAAGCTATCAGAATGACCATCTTCATGGCCCTGATAAGCCCGATTCTTGGCCTGTACATCCTTATTTTGAGTCGTGGACCGACAAATACTACATTAGCAAGATACATTATTTCTTATCACATGTTGTAACATTGGGTAAGAGCTTGCATCATGGTGTAAATGACATATCTCAAAGTCTAGAAACAATGAATGCACTAACCTATGGGGACAAACTATCCTTAATATTCTCCTCAACTTCACAATTTGTATACCAAATCTGTGTGCACGTGTCGTGTGATGAACTGGTTGATAGTTTCTCCAACTACTTTTTCACAGCTGTAATATGAGCTTCCATGGATGGGCTCACTCTGTCTATACTTTCGAATACCTTAGCGCGCAATGTTGACATGTTTTCACAAGGATCTAATACCTTCCCAAAAGGTATGATCAATCCAAAAAACAACTATGATGGCTTCATGATATCATACTTAGACAAAATCTATATATGTCTTACTGTGACAAATCCCTCCCAAAAATGATCAAGCCTCCAAAAAAACAACTATGCATGCTGGCATCTGCATGGATATCATACGCATAGATTCTAGACACCAAGTGTTTTGATCTGGATATCATATTACTGAGACACTCTTAGTAGTTCCTTGCTTAATATCCTTGAGCATGCTTATACTCTTTTTCTCGAACTCATAGATATAAAATTCCCATCCTGTAATGTTGTATAATCTATGCAAGTCTGATCAGGTTATAACTTCCTTTACCAACTATGTGTGTGTCCCTACAACATAGTTGTGAACTAACTTACCTTGCGCTCAGAAGTCATGATCCCTTTTGTGTGCCACAATATCTCACACATGTGCGCACACTCAGTAGCATCTTCTATTCCCCTATACTCTGGAAGATGAAGTGACATCTCCATGTAAATATTTTGGGGTTGGTGAGGACCAAGCCCACCAGATCCAGAAGTCGTTGTGTTACCTCTACCTCAAGACCCACTCCACCAGAACTAGAGCCACCTATAGCTAGAAGTGAACAAGAGGATGTACTAGTTTCCAAATAGTGGTACTAAATTGAAATCCTATAGTCTACAAGGTGGTACTACTCCCAGAAGTGAGTCCAAAGTTTGAACAAGAGGATGTACTACTCTGACATCCAAATAGTGAAGATACTAAATTGAAATCCTATAGTCTACAAGGCTGGTTCTACTGCCAGAAGTGAGTCCAAAATTACTTATCTTGCTTACTAGATCTTTCCATGACCCACAATCGCACCTGTAAATGTACCTCCAAATAACAAGGAATATTTCTTCCCTGCCATAGATGTTCTTGCTACTTGATTCACTCTTATTATTCTACTACCCAAACTAGCTTGCTGACTACTGGTTATACTAGAAACTAGAAAACCAAGCACAAGGGCTAGGTTTCAAGGTATATTCAGATGCACATCCATAACCCATGTCATCTCTACTAGTGCAGTCTCATAAGAGGCCGACGAGGGTTACCTTTCATGCTTTCCCAAATGGAGGAGTTCTAGATGCTATGGCTCCACACCCTCTGTATGAGTTCCAAATCCTTCGCGAGCCATCTCTCTCCTTAATGCCATCCATTATACAATCTCCCACTACTTCCCTAACTCCCTCTCATGTGCCTCATTGTACTTAAGCTGCCTTTCTTCTCTTTTCCTTTCTGCTGCTAGGTCCCATACTTCACAAAACTTTCACGCATGGTGGGGTTTAGCTATTCCTTTCTGCTTAGGTCCGACATACTTCACAAAACTTCTACCCCCACGTTCATCCGTGGGGTTTAGCTATCCATTCGAATTCTCTTCCAAATTTAGGTTTACCAATAAGATATTAATCACCAATGGAATGCCTTATAGATAGGTTCCCCTGGGATAACGTAAAAACTGGGACACAGCTACCTCCGGGCAAGAATAAGTGGAAATTGAGTACTCCAAAATATAGCTATTTAGAACACCCAGAACCAAGTGTCCACAACATGTGTCCAAATCAGATCACCATCATAGATATCCTAAAATTATTCTTGCATCTAGACAAGTGTGTGAAACCTCTAATTCCTTTTAGATTCATAAGAAACCAGCCACTCGTACAGTTCTATCTGAAAGATAACAAAGAAACTCTTATGTATATAGTCATACAAGTTCTACTCCACCCACATGTGTGTGCCAAACTCAGATCCAGTGTTGAATCTTCAAGCGTATTATTCTTCTAGATCTACTATATCCAAAACTTGATAGGGTCAACCATTGATAGGGTACAATACATCTTCATCATGAAACATCCTGAAAATAGCTGAAAAAGAGGTCCCAACAACGAAACCAATGATGCAGCCTAGAATTTACTGTGAATAACCCAGGTGTGCTGACACATCACTCATCCTGAGCTGAGTGCTCACCCGAGGCACGCACGAGTACTGAGTCTCTCTTTTATGTGATTTTAGTGGGAAGCATTATCTATGATTCGTGTAAGAGTATTTAGGAAATAAGTTGAGGCATATAAGAACCATAGGGATCAGAACGGCCTTTAGATCCTTGTACTCACTTCAGACCGAGTGCTTTAATAAATTTAAGAACATATACTATAACAGAAAGAAAGATACAACCACTCATTCATAGCATGAAAAGAAAGAGAACTCATATGAACAAAATATACATTAAACCCATTGATATTCATATCTATTTATAACAGGTAACCTAAATATATTCATTGATTCATTACAGAGTGTCATAAAGTGCAGACCGTAGTCATGCGCATCACTGGATGTATGTAGGTAAGCTAACAGAAAATAAATATAACAACCCCATGCTTAGTACATCCTTTTCTTGAACTAGAATATCCACTCACAGCATTCCTATGCAGAGATTCTCTTTCTCTCTCTAACCCGTTATTCCCTATGTATATATCCCTATGATATATCCTTCTCTCATGTGTATATCTCTATATCTTTTTCTCGTGGCAAGAACTTGTATTTATCACTTTCCCGGGATGCCAACTTGCCTTGACACACCCTCAGATCCATCACCAAGTGTTGAATATGGTCCTCTATGTAAGCATGTTCCTTTAGGCCTGAGCTCTGCATTCCATCTCATGATGATCTTCTAGAAGATTCCATCCAAGAGCATGCTCTTTTCTGGGCCAACTTGTTTCCAGGCTGGCATCTTATCTGTGCATACAACCGATCACGCTTTTCACATGTTCTACCTTGGGCACTCAAATTGGCTAAGTTCCAAACCTCCTTTCACACGTCATCGTGCATGTTATTTTCTTCCTTAAGCCTTTCTCTTGCACGGTTTTGACTTGCGCGCCATTCTAGTAACTGGGATCTCGCGCGCCACAGCGCCTTCATAGCATGCCTTTGTACTTGGTAAATATTCCAAAGGCCCAAAATCACCCCACACTTCACCTATTCTACATCCTCAAAAACATTTTACTCAACCAAGAGGCAAGTTCTTTTATGGGAACAAGATGTAGACTTATACTTTTACAAAATGAATAAGGAATGAAATAATAGGGGAAAGAATAAAAAATGTGGGGGGGGAGGACATCAATTCAATAGGTTGAGAAAGTCCATCTGTAGTTCTACCTCTAGCTTGTTCCACACTTCGAACTTACCCTTTTCCTTCTAGCATAGGTCGCCCACAAGAGTGCTCACTTCATCAAAGCTTAGGCCAATTCCCTAGGTGCACCCAAAGTGTCCACAATCTGCTCTAACTCCTTACCCAGGTCTGCAAGTTTATCCATTCTTCTAGTAATTTGGGGGTATAGTTCCTTCAGCCGGGCCTTAGTTGAGGTCCTTAAAGCCTCAATTGCCTCTGATTTATTCTCTACCTCGGTCAGAACCTTGTCCCTCTCCACCCTGTTCCCTTTGTTCTGTTTCTTGGAACTCTTTCAGCTCTACTTTAAGCATGGCAACAAAGGATCTTTCCACCCTATCTCCATCCACGCGCCTGTGTCATATATACCTTCTGCATACTCAGGTAATGACCTTAATCTCCATGATTACTTGGTTGTACTCGGCAATAAGTTGCTACCCACCTTTAACTAGTCTTCCTCTTTCAAGTGCATGCAGCCACTTCTTCTGCAGATTCCAGTGCTAAGGGTCACCCCTCCATAGTGAGGACGTGCACGTTAGGTCTTCTAAGCATTCCAAAGTTGATGCTGTACCTCTGAGGTAAGTTGGCGTTAGGTCTGGTTTCTTTAATATGATGGTGCTCTTGATCGACTCCACCTTCTTGTAGAACTCCTGCACCTTTACTTTTTCTTCCTTTAACTCACACCTTAACTATATGCACTGATTAATTCCTCTTGTTTTAAACTCCTGGCCTTCTCTGCCAATTCTTCCTCATTTCCCCAAATTCACCTCCAATTCTCTTATTCTATCATTTCACGCAAACATACCTAGCCTCGGTCTCGACCTAAAAATTTGTTCAAAGCATTGCATACCTGCTCGTCTAAAAGCTCTTAAGCATTTACTAAGGGGTTGTCTCCCTTAGACTCTGGTAATGAGATGAGCGCTTTTTGGTATACTTCAAAGTCTATGGCTCATCAATGTGTGACTTGAAACGCCCAAGAGAGCATCTTCTTGGTCTTGAGGTACGTGCCATCCTTTTCAAAAAACCCCATGGCTAGGAGCCTATTCCGTGGGTACGGATGCTTTAGAACCGTGTGCGTAACACCTTCTTCGTGTCATCTACATAGCCCATTATCTGTCTCTGTTTTTTATCTAGAGTTCTCCTTGCCCAAGTGTGTGCCTTTGGGGAAGCTAACTATCAAAGTGGGGGCCTCCTAGGATATCATGTTCCTTTTTAATGCTCTCCTAATTCCTTCTGGTTCACATCTCAAACTGGCTCTTCACGTTTTAATCACATAGATCTTCCACTCGATCGAATCTAAAAACCCTAGTTTATAACACTCGCTTATATCTCCAACTCTTTGTTTTGCAAAGTAAAAATGAGAGTGCCCCGACCCTTTATTTATAGTTTTTCCTTTTTCTGATCATTAAATGCTACTTTACCTACCCCCATACTTTGTTCATTTAATGTGCGACTTTTTCAAACAAAGTCCATCTTCAGTGCCTTCACTCACGTGCCCTTCCTACATGAAAACTCCTCCAACCTTCTGGCGCACAACCCAACCAACCTGACAGGAGACTCTTGCACGTGCTTAACCTACGCCGAAGGCACTTCTTCTATCCAGATTCTTGCTTTCACCTACCTCGTGTTGCTTTAACTATGCTTCCTTTTCCTTGTACACGTGGGATCTACCAAGTAGCTTTATCCTGGCACCAACCATTCTATCTTTTCTCTTCATCTACCTCTTTCAACCGGGCTACACAACAAGGCTCTTCAACACAACTTCCTTGGTAATTTTAATCATGTGCTTCTTCACTTTTCTCCACCCCACACTTAAACGATGTGCGGTCCTCTGCGCACTCACAAATTCTCCAAAAATAACAATAAGGTTACCGGTGCCCAAGGTGCAAAACCAAAACAACAACGCGAAAGGGAAACACAAGAAAGGGAAAATGCATAAAGGAAACTTCTAAACTAACTGGAAAAACTACCTTATTTACAAACACCAAGAAGACTTATTTATAGTAGGGCTTCAGCCTACTGCCATTGAAGTGTCCAGAAACTTTGTCCCATCCAGCGCTTGTAACTGGCACGCGCCTGAATCAAGGATGTATGAGATTGTGTAGGGACCCAACCAATGGACTTTCAACTTCCCAGGATGGCGCAGAAACTTGGAATCATATAGTAACACCATCTTCCCAACCTCAAACTTCTTGTTTCTAATATGGTGATCATGCCAAGCCTTTTTCTTTTCCTTTTCCTATTGTCTGGCTCCAATGGGCAAGTGATCATCTCTCATCCAGTTTCATTAGCTCATCAATCCTTTCTTCCAGTGCTTGTTCATCAGCTAATCCTCCTGCGTGCGCTATTCGCAGAGAAGGTAACATAAATTCAACCAGAAAAATGGCTTCCATGCCAAACACCAATTGAAAAGGTGTGGCTTTATTTAGTCTTTTATACGTAGTCCTGTAAGCCCATAACACTGCCGATACTTTGTCATCCCAATCTTGTCTTCCAACATCACAGATTTTGGTCAAGGTATGACTCAGTATTTTGTTGAATGCTTCCATGGTTCCATTTTCTTGTGGGTGATAGGGTGTAGTCTTGTGATGAGCCACCATGAACTCTGATAATAGGATCCTCATGGTCTCATTCAGAAAATGTGTACCCCTATCACTGGTCAAACTCAATGGACATCCATACCTTGTGATAATGTTCTCCCATAAGAACCTTGCCACTATTGCTACCATGCAATCTTTAGTTGGGGCTGCCTCTACCCACCTTGTGAGATAATCCTGTGCAAGTGATGACATAACGTGACCCAGTCCTATGTGTTGCTGGTGCAATAGGTCCCACAAAATCTATCACCCATTTTTCAAAAGGCTCCATGCTAGGGATAGGATGCAAAGGCATTTCATCTCTCCTTCCTGGTTTACCAATGCACTGACAGTGGTCACATGCTTTACAATAATCTCTACAATCCCTATACAAGGTTTCCCACCATAATCCTGCCATTAATATCTTGTGTGCGGTGGCATCACCTGTAATGCCCACCCACACTTCCTCCTGTGTGCTTCTTCCATGATGGCCAGGTGCTCATGCTCTAACACACACCTATGTAAAAACTTCATCACGTCCCAATTTGTATAAGTCTCCACTAATCAACATGTAGGGCATGATGCGTATGGCCAACTGCTTCTTTTCCAATGCCTTCATTCCATCTGGTGCCACACCTTCTTTTAAAAATACTGCAATCTCCTCCAAATCTGAGGGCATGCACGTAACCTAAATAGTTGGGCATCTGGCATTGCTTCCTCAATACTTTGTGCATCCTCTCCTGAATCAATCCTTGACAGATGATCAGGCCCACAGTTGATTTTTCTGGGCTTCACTACAATGGTGAATTCAAACTCTTGAAACAACAACACCCATCGACATATGTGCCCTTGAAGAATGGGCTTGTTCACCAAATACTTTAATGCCATGTGGTCGGTGTAGAATACAAAGGGTGTTGCCAGTAGATACTGTCTAAACTTGAAGAGCACATAGATCATTGACAATGCCTCGTGCTCGGTAGTGGTATAATTCTACTCTGCTGGTGTTAACTTCCTACTCGCAAAATAGAGAGGATGATCAACAATCCCCTCACCTGGTTGTGCAAGCACTGCTCCAATGGTGGTTCCTGAGGCATCTACATGGACATGGAAGGGCTTGTCCCAAGAGGGAAAATGTAAAATAGGTGTGGTAATAAGCCTATCTTTTAATGTATCAAATGCCCTCTGCTGCGCCTCTCCCCAATGGAAGGCACTTTTGTGTCTAAGCAGCTCCTCTAAAGGCATGGTGATCTTGGCATATCCCTTAATGAATTTCCTGTAATAGCCCGTATGCCCAAGGAATCTGTGCACTGCGCTCTGGCTAGTAGGTTCCCTTAACCCCACAATAACTGCAACCTTAGCGGGATCTACCAGCAAGCCCTCCTTACATATGATATGCCCCAATAGAGTCCCAAAGGGAGTAGCAAACACACATTTCTTAATGTTGAGGGATATCCTCAACTGCCTACACCTTTCAAACATTAATCTCAAGTTGTCACAATGGTCCTTAACCAGACCATATACTGTCCAATCATCCAAATAGACCTGAAGAAATTTATGGATGAAGTCCTGGAATGCTTGCACCACTATGTGTGAAAAAATAGCAGGTGCATTCTTCAACCCAAAGGGCATGACCGTATATGCAAAACTTCCCCACTCGGTGGTGAAAGTTGTCTTCTTCTGGTCCTCCTTTGCAATCCAGACTTGGTGGTATCCTGAAAATCCATCCGTAAAGGAATAGATTTCGTGCCCAGTGACTCCTTCCAAAATTTCTTCAGTGAAGGGGGTCAGAAATGGATCAATGACACAAACTGCATTCAATTCCCTATAGTCCACACAAATCCTAATCTGCCCATCCTTCTTGATGTTGATTACCATTGGACTTATCCACTCTGATTCTTCCACTACCTCAATGATCCCAGAAGCTATCATCTTGTCTATCTCCTCCTTAACCTTCACGCGTAAATTGGGATTCATCTGGTAGGGCCTTTTTCTAACCAGGCGCGCACCATCCTTCAGTTTTATCTTCATCTCCCCCAAGGAATGGTGAACACCTTTGAGCTCATGGTACCCTGCGTGGGAATAAATCCTCAAATTCATGCAAGCAGATCAATGATCTTTGATACTTCCTTCTCTGTCCAGTAATCCCCAATAATAGCTTCCTTAGGTTCTTCTTCTGAACCGATGTTAACTTTCTTCATCTTTAAAGGCTCATGGTAGGCATGTGCGTGAGCATCTGCACTATCCACTACCTTGCGCGTTCCTACAGAATGGCTAACATCTAAGCTTTCTGATTCCTCTCCATCAATCACATATACTAACTTTCCCTTCTCTTTTTCCAAACACGTGCGCTCAAGCTGTAACTCTTCTGCTTCCTCAATTTCTTCAAAGTGCACGCCTCCAATCCTGGTTCACCTAATAATTCTAATAGCCTATCTTCCATTCTAGCACTATCCCCCATGGTAAGGCACTTGATACCCTGCAAGGCCTTATCAATCGATGGCTTGGTACTCCGATACTCAAAGGTTTGAATAAGGTCAGCCACGAGCTCTTGCCAATTCCTTGTCTGGCGGCGTGTCTCTGAATGAATGTACCATGCATGCGCACAACCCTGCAGTGTAGAATACAACTTGTGCACCCAGAGGGATGGTGGAAAAGCTTCTGTGCCTTCTCTCCAGACCCGTTCACACTCCTGGATATGGAAAGAGGTGGGCTCCTTCCCATGGTATTCCTTGATGATGGTGGGTACATTACTCCTAGAAAATCTGACAGAGAGAGCAATTCTTACCTCGCGCCACTCTAAAAGGCTCTCCTGATGTGTGGCCCACCAATGAGCTGTTGTGCCAAGCAAGACATAACTTAACATCTCCCTCTGTTCCTTCTCATTCTTCCACTGAGCTTCTACCTCCTGCAGAAAGATCTCAGGGAAGGCTCCTCCTGAATACTTGGGTAGTTCTTTTCCTCCAAGGTGCCTAACAGTGCGTGCCTTTGTTACCTTGGTCACCGACCCTCTCAACTACCATCCCATTAATTCGTAAGTTCCATGCACCCAATTGTCACAAGCCAGACTGGTGGTATCACTTACTGACTGAGCATCTTCAAACTGGATAACTCCATTAGTAGGGTGTACCATCTCAGGGTCTCTGATTGAGCACACATAAATCTTGTCCAGAACTTCTTCTCCCAACGGTTCAATATAGGGTGTCGACTTCCCATCAACCAGGGGTATAATGACCCATTCCTCTTTGTTCTCGAAGCTGATGTACCCTTTGTTGAACCGAAGGTCCACATTATTCTTGTAACACCAAGGGTGCCCAAGTAGTGCTGGGAAATTGTCCACCTCGGCGAGTGCCAAGACTTCGAAGTCCCCAGTAAACTTGGCTCCCTGAATAGTAATAGCTGCATCCTTCAAGACACTGATGGGCATTGCCTTAGTCTTGTTTTCCATATACAACACATTCAAAGATGGCTGTAATGTAGGTCTTCCCATCTGATGCCATGCATCCAAAGTCAGAACATTAACCTCCGTGCCAGTGTCAATGAGTATATTGCTGAGGAGCCATCCATCTACAACTGCATTCAATGTAATCTCCTTGTCATAGTCGAGGCTGTGAGGGGGAAGGTTCACGTGCAAGACCTATCTCTCGCACTCTTCTCTGGTGCGTGGTACCTTCTCTCTCAACCAGGATCCTAGCAAAGGAATGATGTTCTCCTACCTTAGCATTTTACACACCTCCTTGACCTCATCCAGGTCATCCTTTTGTGCCTCGATTCTCCTTCCTTGTTCCTCCTTTCTGGATTTCTCCTTTAGACATTGGATCTCCCCTTGTAAGCTTCGAATAACATCCATGGTGTCCTGATATATCTCCTTCTGATGCGGGGTCTGGATACTTTCCATGAATGACCTCCTCCCTTGTAACCAGGGTCTTCTGTCTTGGTACCTCTCTTGCGCGTGTGGCTTCTACCCTTGTTGTTACCAAGACAGGCTCCAAACCTTCATCCCGTGTTACCCGAGGCATCCACTGTATGTCTACCTTCTTGATGCTGACCATCGCAGTGCCCTTTGTCCTTCTGGTGCTGCTGATTCATATGCTCAAATAATTCTGGGCACTCCTCATACTTATGCTTCTTTCCACACCATGAGCACTGTAACAGGTCCAGGCACTCACGCTTGTAATGTTCTGTAGATCCACAGTTAAAACATGTTCCACATGGGAACTCACTTCTTCCTCCTGTGGTTACCTCATCCATGGAATCCTCCTCGAAAACCTCTTCCACGTGTGCCTCCATCTGTGCGCTCCTCATAACGGTGATCATCATTTTTAGAACCACTGGCAATGCTGGTTTGGCATACCCCATGATCAATGGCCTCATGGATCTGATCAATGAGCCTACAGTCCTTCGTATCATGGGTTGTGGAGGTGCAAATTTTGCAATAACAAGATACATTCTTCCTGATCACGCGCTGCAGCAAGGGACATCTACTTGCATCATGGTCCCCATGACAAATCTCACAATCTACTATCACAGCATGTACCATCCTCCGGGGGAAATTATCCTTAACGTGCCCCTCTATTTCACAATCCATGCACCATAAACCACTGTGAGTCTCATGGACTGAGTTTGCAGACAATTTTTCCAACTGTTTGGCCATAGCAGCAATCTGAGCCTCCAAGAATGGGCTAATGCCAGTATCAATACTACCAACAGCCTCGGCATGCAAGGTAGCTTCCAATGCTTCACGTGGATCTGTAAAAGTTTTATGAGACAAGGCCCTTCTAAAAGGGGTGATCAATCCTCCAACAAACCACTGTGCATGCTGTGAAGGGTGAATATCATATGATAATTTAGACAAGAGAGTTTTAAAATGTGCATCATACTCCCGCACACTCTCTACCATTCCTTGTTGAATCTCCTTCAAAGTGCTAATGCTTTTCTACTTGAACTCAGGAATGTGGAACTCTGCCAAGAATGCATTCTTTAAAGCAGTGTAGTCCACCACCGTTTGATGAGGGTCATACTTTCTATACCAGCTATGTGCGTGCCCTTGCAAGTGTGGTTACAAATTGACTAGCCTTTCGTTCTGGGGTTGTGATACCCTTTGCACGCCATAGCAGTTCACACTTGTGAACATGTTCCACAGCATCCTCAATGCCCCTGTAATCTAGAAAATGTAGAGACATTTCAAAGAATACTTGAGGTGGTGGCTGGGGTCCTTGTCCTGAACCAGAGCCTTGGTTCCCTCTGGTGTTTCTTCCACCGCCTGATCCACCAGGTCCACTGGGTCCTGTACCTCCAGAGCCACCAGATCCACCAGAACCACTGGGTCCAATAGGGCCTGTAGGAGCTGTGCCAAGTGCTCCCATGGTCCCACTGAACTGTGCACCGATGGTCTGTGATAGCACCCCACTACCACTACTTTGTCCCGTGCCACTCCCTGATGTGAGACCGAAAGCTTGTACACTTGCCCCTTGTCCAAAAACTCCTCTGAATACTGGAATATGTGCAGCCATAGAAGAAGGAAATGAAAAATTGTATCTCCTAGGCATGGATCTGTCTCTTCCACTAGTTTCAACTAGATCAATACTTCTTCCTGGTTCGGGAAAACCAAGTGCCAGGGCTCGGTCACTGGGTGGGTTCAGATATGTGCCAATGACTCTCCTTTCTCCATGTGACGAGCTCTCACCAGAAGCCGAAGGGGTCTCCCTTTATGCTTGCCAAGATGGGGTAGCACAGACTGCTCAGGTTCCATGTCCTCCACGTGAACCTCAACTCCTTCCCGCAATGTCTGTCTCCATAAATCCATCACACTAGCAGCCTCGCGTCATCTAGCAATCTCCCTTTCATGTGCTTCACTATACTTGAGCCATCTTTCTTCCCTCTCCTTCTCTGTCGTATCATCTGCCATCTTCCTCCACCTGAGCTTCCTTACCCAGCACTCAGAATGGTTTAGCCGGCCATTGGGAGTGCCTCTAAACTCATGGTAACCATCAATATCTTCATAGCTAGAGGAATAACATGTAGAAATGTTCCTCTAGGTTCTCACAGAAATTCAAACTCAGCAACCTCTGGGCAAGAATACGTAGAAATGGCATATTCCAGAGTGTAGCTAGCTAGTACTCCTCTCCACCAATGATCTACAACATGGGTCCATGTCAGATCTGCATCCTACAACCTCTGGTAGTCTTCTTCGGTCCATATCCATGATCCATAATGCCAACTTGATCTAGATGCATAGGCTGAAAGCCATCCATATAACTCTACTGGGAAGCAGCAGAAAAAAGTCTCATACAGATCATGGTAGAGGTTCTCTTCTACCCATCTACGTGTATTAAACTCAGGTCCAGTGCTGAATCTCTGAGAAAATTCATCCTCCGTGCTCTTGAACCACGATTCAACATTTTCCAATGTTAACCGATCCGTCATTACTCTTTACACAGATCATGATGCATGTTATATCCCACTACAACTTCGAAAAGAGGTCCCGGCAATGGAACCAAGATGTAGTCATTTTTACTCCTATCACAAAAGGAAGAACCCCATGTGCACCGGCCTATCACCCAGCAGAAGCTGAGCGCTCACCCGAGGCACGCGCGGGTACCGAGTCTCTCTTTTATGTGAGTTTAGTGGGAAGCATTATCTATGATTAGTGTAAGAGTATTTAGGAAAGAAGTTGAGACATACAAGAACCATAGGGCTCAGAACGGCCTCCAGATCCTTGCAGTCACTTCAGACCGAGTGCTTTAACAGATTCCAGAACATATACTATAACAGAAAGAAAGATACAACCATTCATTCATATCATGAAAGGAAAGAGAACTCATATGAATGAAATATACATTAAACCCATTGATATTCATATCTATTTATAACAGGTAACCTCAATATATTCATTGATTCATTACAGAGTGTCACAGAGTGCAGACCGCAGTCATGCGCATCACTGGACGTATGTAGCTAAGCTAACAGAAAAGAAAAATAACAACTCCATGCTTAGTACATCCTTTCCTGAACCAGAATATCCACTCGCAGCAATTCCTGCAGAGCTTCGCTCACTCTCTAACCCATTATTCCCTATGTATATCCAGATGATATATCCTTCTTTCGTGTGTATATCTCTATATCTTTTCCCATGGCAGGCACTTGTATTTATCACTTTCCCGGGCTGCCAACTCACCTTTCGTGCCCTCAGATCCATCACCAAGTGTCGAATGTGGTCCTCCATGTGAGCATGTTCCTTCAGGCCTGAGCTCTCCATTCCATCTCATGATGATCTTCTAGAAGATTCCATCTGGGGCATGCTCTTTCCTGGGCCAACCTGTTGCCAGGCTGGCATCTTATCCATGTGCAACCGATCACGCTTTTCATGTGTTCTACCTTGGGTGCTCAAATTGGCTAAGTCCTGAACCTCCTTTCGCACGTCGCATGTGCTATTTTCTTCCTTAAGCCTTTCTCTTGCGCACTTTTGCCTTGCGCGCCATTCTATAACTGGGATCCCGCGTGCCTAAGTGCCTTCATACTTGGTCAATATTCCAGGGGTAGATAGCTAAATATATTTTTGTTTTAATTTTACTCATTTCATGTTATATTTTCTATATTTAGAGATACCTCCCTCATAAAATTAGGTATTATATGCAATATTTTCCATATAAGATCTATTTCATCATTTTTATTCCAATTTCATCCCTTTTAAGTTATGTCAAACTCGACATTAGGGTTCAGTAAAACCGTATAAGACGCAAATGGTTAATTCACCACGGTTAAAATAATTTCACTGTCCCTTCAAACCCTAAAATCGGAATAAAAAATTTCTATAAGGATCGGCAAGCACTTATGCCCACACGTGTGAGCGTAAAAAATCTAGTTGTAAAAGAAATTTGGACTTGGATGCTGAGTCTGAGTCTCTACCGGTCATCGGATGCAGATTGTGCAATCCAGATCAACGTATCGTTAGATTATGTCGGAGGTTGAATCGGGACTATAGGTAGGTGGAGAGATCGAGACTGTCGGATTAGAAAAAAAGATTAGATTGTAGCCGTCATATGTGTATGATGGAGGCTCTATAAGGGTTTGAATTTTTCCTTCATTAGATGAAGGCTCTATATAGGATGTGTATGATGGAGGCTCTATATAGGTCATTATTTTAGCATGCCTAGTTAAATTTAGTTTTAGTAAAACTTGCATAACTTCAAAAAAAATCATTATTAGGTCCTAAAATTTTGACCACACCTTCGTAACTCGCTCCTCCATGATTTCTAATGAACACTTTGTCATATTTTTCTCTACAAAGCTCCTTGCCATCTCATTTGTGCAACATTTGTTCTATATTTCTGAGCAAGAGTGCTATATAGATCTATATAAGTGCCCAATTCACCTCCTTAGACACTTGTGAAGCCATTTCTAACTCATTTACCATCATATTTTTCTCATTTCATGCTTGGTTTGCATCCTCATACCTTCGCTAATCATCCTCACTTGCCTATTGGGCTTGTCTTCACTGAAAAACTTCAGAGTGACAGTCTTCATGCCCTATAAGCCTAATTCTTGACCTGATACACCTTCTATGCATGTTATTCCATATCATACTACTCCAACCATGCTTCCCATATTTTTCCTTGATCCAACTCTCATGACTCCATTGCAACCTACTTGGTTTGGGACTAGGATTAAGCCTAGAGCTACCTGACTCTTCATGAATTTGACCATGTCGACCTGTTACAGACACATTAGCACTTCACACACAACTCATGGACCATGTTTGACTTAATGGAGTCTTCATATAACTTTGGTAGGGCACATTCGCACAACTTGCTTGCTTGACCATGCACCTAAATCATGCCTGAACACATGACATCATTGCTTGACACATCATGAAAACACCTGGATAACTTGGGAAGACAATTGAACACCTTGGACATCCTATGACATCAATGACAACACCTTACTGTGACATCCAAAAATCTGGCCTACCTGGACACCAGTGCCATGATCCAAACACCAGCATGAGACGCTCTTCTCCTCTCCCCAGCACTTCTATCTAGTGCAGCTTCAAATTCTGGAACCTCTAGCGAGCATTGATGACACTCTCCTCGATATGTTTCAAATATCCACCTACCTAGATCACTTCATGTTTACTCATAAATTAACCAAGTTTCTCTAATTCCCTTTCTTACTTAGGATTTTATATTGCATGTGTGCAATGAAAAGTTTGCAAAAGATATGAAGATGGGATAAGAATATCTAAAGAAACCCCAAATTATTTACAACAAACAACTCAAATCACCATCAGATTAGAGATAAGCATGAGCTACCTATTTGCATGCATATATAAAGCTTGAAACAAACAATCAACCTCTAAACATGACTATATTAGTTCTCTACTCCATGAAAGCTATCTATAAGTGAACCTATTAAAAGCTCTAGCAATCAGTTTTGTGTTTATTGATGTTTCAAAAGCTTAAGAATGGAAGCTCGCCATTAATGGCTTCTCCCATTTACCTAAAGCTTTGAAAGGATTAGCAAATAACAAGTAAATAGCTCAAATAAACTATGAAATGACTCTAAAAGACTTAAGCATGACCTAAATCAGAAATGAGAGAGAGAGAGAGAGAGTTCTTAGGAAAATGTGGGATGGGTAGCCCTCTATTTATAGTTTTTGGATTTGAGAAAAGGATGTTTTGGATGCATGTGGGACTAAAAAGGAGTCAAAAAGTTGATTTTTAGAAAAACCTATTTGGAGGTGTGAATAGGATTTTAGGAAGCTAAGTGGCTATTTGGAAAGGTAAGATATTTGTTTAGAAAGTTCAAATCCTCTTTAGAAAGTCAATAAGAGGGTTAATTAACCTAAACAAGGTTAATTAAAGGGAAACAAGCTTATAGAAGCTAGTTAGAGAGGGATTAACATGGTTTAGGGGGTTTATAGAAAGGTTAGAAAGGGTATTTTACTAGCATAGTGTAGTAAATTAATATGAGACTAGGATAGTTAGTATGATCTTAGTAATAAGATCATGTAGACCAAATTATAGGTGTCTACATTTTCCCCTCTTTGAGGTGACTTGCACGACGTCACTTCAAAGAAAGTAGACAAGCATAAATAAGTAGAAAATTTTGAAGGGGTAGAAGAAAAATTAGTAGGATGAAGGATGCCCCCTCGAGTGTCGATGGGGTGATGGAGGAACGCAATCGACGATCGAAAAAGAGGATGGAAGAAAGAATTTTGTGAAGAAAGGGGAGATAGAAGAGAAAATAACAAGAAAAGGGGATTTGAGCTATCCACAAGGCATTACTATATAAACAATTCTATTCATCATATTGCTAGTAATCTTCATCATTGGTCCTTATTAAAATACAAGCATATGATAGCAACGTAAAATGACATGAAAATCCAAGATAAAAATAATGTCCATTGCTAAAAATGGCCAACTCCATGCAACATACATGAATGTAATGCAATACGAGAAGCAAACAAACTCACTTAACATGGAAATAAGTACAATCACACACACTCAAACCAACAACACTTAAGATGGTTGCACAAATATTTTGTTATGGAGTTGTAATCCCAAATGTTTTGATAAATGACAAGGGTTTAAAATGATGCCCCAAACAATTTGTATATGCAAGGGAAAGGATGGAGGACACTTAGGTCCGATGAAAAAGTAGTGTGCACAACGAAACAATACTAGGCAACTCGTGCCCTAGAGTATCGATGAAGTAAGCAGCGTAACTTTTGTAAATAGTTTGGAGATTCAGAGGATCTGCGAGTCATTGTCTCAATACGCGTGGAAATGTCAACAAGATATGAGATGAACATTGTGTGAGAGACACATATTTCAGCTGCAAATGAGTTTATTACCAATTTTAGTCCATTTTCAAAGTTTTTACGATTTTTTGGATTTTTGGATGATTTGATAATTTTTAAATTTTTGATCGGTCAGAAGAATTTAGGAAATGGAAGAGCTCCTAAAAGCATGCAAAAATTGCTCCAGAGTGAGGAGAATGGGTGTCGAGTAGCAGTAACGTGCCCCGGCGAGAAGAAAATGGGCCAACAATAATTATTTTTAAAATAATCATGGCGATAGATAAAAATAGAAGACAAAATACTGCCTAGAAATATTTTAAAATGCCTCAGGGTGAAGAGATAAGCGCTAGGTGGCAAATAGTTTAGTGTAGCAGAAATTAATAAAAATAATCATTTTAGTGAAAAGAAGAAGTGTTAGAGTGATCACGATGGAGAAAACATGCTCCCAGGGGTATCAGGGTAGCCTAATATACCCACCCAGGGGGGCTAAATCAATCACAACCAGTTCATTTGTAGCAGAGCTCTTGCAAAATTTTTACTGCGAGTGAGTGTGAGAGCATTGGAGTGAGATGACAAGGTTTATAAGGAGGAGGAGACAAGTAGATCGCATCTGGGAGTATCTTCGGGATGCAGCAGATGGACCTACGTGAGTGAGTACCCTATCCTTGTTTTTGTCCTTTTAGCATTTAATGATGTTTTTAGCATGTTTTAGGCTAGTTTAGGGAAAATTTTTTGTATGCGTGTACATACATGCATCAAAAACATGGGTACGTGTAGGCGCATGCATCAAAAACATGAGTATGCACATGCGTATCCATCAAAGGGGATAGGTGCATGCATCGGGCGAGGGAAAACAAAGACATACACGTGTGCATTGGCAGGCAGGCGTAGACATTGGACTAGGTGCGTACGCATCCTTGCATAGGTAGGATGATTTTGTGTAGGATACAAGGGGGGTGGATGTGCCGATATGGGCGTGTTGAAATGGTGTTGCACATGTGTTGGGTGTGAGTGCATGCGTCGAAGTAGCATGTGCATGTGCCAGGGAAAAGTACATAACTAAATACCCTTTTGAAACAATTAGCCAACTTTAGATGAATATAGACTAGATTGTTGTACAAGAAAGTGAAAATTAGTATGTTAGATGAATGAAAGAAGAATTTACTAGGAAAATTAGATAGAAGTAGATAGAAATGTAACCCTAACGCGTGTATCATTTTGTTTGTGCGCAATGGATACTACCCGTCCTCCACACCAGAGAGAGATATGGTTGTCTGGCTATGATAGAGGCGTAGTTTGATGAGGATAATTAATAGGATATCCTGAATGTTAAGGGGCCTTATATATGTTCACTAGACCATGGCCTCCTGACAGCCTACGAGTGGTGGCATAGCGAGAAGTGCTTTCGACTCCCCACTAGCAAGATTACTACTGGAGGATCTATGGCCTATTGATGTGAGTCCCCATCTAGGCCGATTTGATTTAGTACATAGTGAGAACCTAATATTGATCAATGTATTCTAGAGTTATTTGATATTCCAGCTATACTGTGTTGCGGGATGACCATTAGATTATCGCAGTGTATAGAGGATCTTGAGCTTGATCGGGTCGTAGTATATCTGATAGCTTTTGTCAGTGGAATTTTACTCCCTGACAAAACTAGAGCTTCATTTCCACTTCAGTATTATTGGAGTGATACTCGGTTTGATTGACGAAGAGACATATTACTGGGGCTAGTGCATACTGTACATTTATACTGGGACCTACACTTGATCACATACTACCATCAGAAGATGATAAGACCTCGCCAGGCTGCTTCAGATTTGGGCATGGGACCACATTGTTATTGGTCATCCCAAAGGTGTACCGAGGGTCTGAGCTTCAGATGATCCTTCTACTATGGGTTGGGTTCCGATTGGTGATGACGTGTGGCCGCATATGGGAGACACCTACCATTACCACCGAGAGTTAGATGACTTACAACAGGATGCGGTAGTATGGAGGCCATATAGACACTTCTAATGGCCCAAGGATGGCCTAGAGCTCAGTACAACGATAGTTGAGCATTTTATATTGGGTAGCTGCAACTATATGTGAGAGTTCTATAGAGTTTGACCGGTGCTAGAGACAGTTTGGCATTACACAAGATGTACCAGGGCCAAATATGTGGTATGCTCACAAGGGAGTGAGATGTTTTTGTACAAGAAGCCACTAGATTTAGGGATACATAGAGATTCAGGACATCATGAGAGCCAGTGGCCTAATATTACAAGGCCGCCTATTACCGAGCAGTTCCAACAAGGTAGCAGGTTGATATTATACGTTTAATGGTGGATCAGCTAGATGTGAACATGACAAGTTCTAGATCACAGAGATCAGGATGGGTCGGTTAGAGAGTGTAGAGCACTCTCAATTGGACAACAGGGTGGTACACCTGGAGCTGAGGTATCACATCAATTTATTGTTATCGCTCTCCAGGTCAGACCAGGCATCTTTGGAGAGGGCGAGAGTCACGGTTGACTCTCTATTTAGCCATATCTGATATATGTATGTATACATGCCTCTTATGAAGGCTGATTTTGATCGATGCATGTACTGATGTATTATGTTTTTTATTATGCCTCGTGATGAAGGCTTGGTTTTGATTCATGCCCTTTAGATGGCAGATTTTGTATCAATGATGTATATCTTATTTTGAGCTTTAGCATATGTTTACACATGTATATATGGACATTCGATGGTTTATAATGTCATGTTTTTATATGCTTTATGATGATGATTCACGCTTATAGATGTATGGGTGTATCATGGTGATGTATGATTCTCATTTCCTATGTATATTTCATGTTAGATAGTGATGGAGGAGTTGTACCACATGTTTTCATATTGATGATATATCTTAGATAATATCATATGTTTTGGACATGAGATATTTTGGTAGATGTTAGCATTTGGGATGATATTGGTGCAGGTGAGGGGATATATTTTTTATCATGCGCAACCCCTCTTGCCCCCATTGATGATACGATATGTGTTGATTAGCTTAGTATATATGCATGATGTAAAACTTAGCATTTTTGTATATATGATGTATTAGATGATGTTATATGTGATGAATGATAGATGATAGATGTGATAACAAAAAGATGTGCAGTAAACAAACACATAAGCAAAAGTTAACAAAACTAAACAAATGTACACCTTCAAAACCGCACAACAATATGAAACTAGAAATGAACTCATGCAAATTTTAACAACAAATTAAATTAGTATCCAATCTAAGCAAGTAAAATTAAATATAATAGATGCATACAACAGATGATGAATGCATACCAATATTTTACAAGTATAAAAGATTTAAAAATGAACTCAATGCAACACCTAATTAAATCAAACAAGATTCAATTGAAGTTAAGCAAATGAACCATACTTTAAATCATACAACGCGAAAAGATACTTACAACCAAAACTATACAAACCGTCACCTAAAAGTAATATACTCACTACCTTGTTTTTGTAGGACAACAATGATATATTTTATACTGTTTTTGGGTTATCTTGAAAGATAAGTTTTCAAGGCTACTGTTCACATTGTTTTCGAGGTTTCCCTAAGACAATGTTACGAAGTTGGTGTAGCTTCGTTCTTAAGGGGGATTTTCTAAATGTTTAGATTTTTGTGTATCTTTTCTGAATGTTTTTTGTATTTTCTAAGGTCTTGTTTTGAAAGTAATGTACAAGGACAAAGAAGCGTGGATGCCCCCAACGTGATGTGGGAATATAAAAAAGGTAGAATGCCACGCGTATATGTTCAAGAAAGTGGAATATGAAGGTGCCCCCAGCATGTTAGATGGGAATATACAAAGGCAACTCCTTCACGCATATATAAGAACAAATAAGCCAGATCACGGCCTGGCGAAGTAGACTTGGTAGGGTTCCTAGACCTAACAAGGGAAACCAATCCTAGATAGAGGTGAGAGTTACCCGTTGCAGATGTAAGAGTAGCTTGTGACCAACGAATCCTCCTTGAGCACCTGGAAACCGGTTTTCACCCAAAGACATGCCTAATGTGCCACAATTGCATGGTTTTCACATGTGGACGACTTGCTTTTTCTTTACTGTTTTCTTGATTTTTTTATGTTTTCTTGTTTTTTCTTTGTTTTCTATCTTTTTAGGTTATTTTCCTGATATTTGCGTTATGCTTAATCATAGAACCACTTGAGATGCATGGATTTCATAGGTTCTATAAGCTCTTCACCATTTGAGTATGTTAGTTTATAAGCTCTTGATCCATATTTAGCAACCACCACATAAGGCCCTAACCAGTTAGCCTCAAATTTACCTTTCTTTTCTTTATCCTTGACAATGTTCTTCTAATTTTCTTTTAGAACAAGATCTCCTACATCGAATTCATGATGAATGATCCTGTTTATTATATCCTCTTGATACTCTGTTCTGGTAAACCTTTAGGTGATTGAGCACTCTCATACGCTTTTCATCCAACAACTCTAGCTCTGCTAGCCGAGCAACTCTATAGTCTTCATCCTTATCAAGATAGTCCTAGAGAGATATTCTCAGGGAGGGAAGCTCCACTTCCAAGGGTATGATGGCTTTAATGCCATAGAATAGTGAATATGGGGTTGCACCAGTAGGAGTGTGGATGGAGGTTTGATAGGCCCAGAGGGTGGGATGTATCTGTAAGTGCTAATTATGGCCAGTCTTACTTACCATTTTCTCCATGATTCGTACAAGATTTTTATTGGTGGAGCTTATGGCTTGTCCATTACCTTGAGGGTGATAGGGGGTAGACCACTTGAGTTGAATATGAAAGCAGTTGACATAATGTCTTTGATTGTTTTGTTTTTTAATGACTTACCATTATCTGTGACAATGGCGGAGGGGATTTTGTAGCGGAAAATGAGGTGATTCATGATGAATTTGGAAATTTGTGCACCAGTGACATAAGTGAGAGGCACAACCTCTACCCATTTAGTAAAATACTTCGGTGGCGAATGATAATGTGGGTATGGCCATTTGATGAAGAAGGATGGAGCTTCCCTATGAGATCTAGGCCCCATTTAGAAAATGGCCAAGGTGTTGCGATAGGCTGCAAATCCTATGCTGGTGCATGTATCAAGTTGCCATACTTTTGGCATAGTTCACACTTCTTGACGAAGTTACAACAGTCTACTTCCATGGTAGGCCAATAATAACCTACTCTCAAGAGTTTCTTAGCCAAGACCATGCCACTAGTATGCACTCCACAAATACCTCTGTGCACTTCTTTAATAGCATGTGGACTAACTCAGTAACATCCAAACAACGTAGCAGATTCCCATCGTAGCCACGACGATAAGGGTGCCTCCTAAGAGGGTGTAATGGGCTATACGGCAGATAAGGGATTTCTTCTCAGTATGGGTAATGTTTGGGGGAAACATGCCATCTTGTAGGTAGTTAAATATAGGGTCATACTAAGGGGAGAATGGACCAACAACTTCACATGCCAAACAAGATTTTGGCATGTCATATGCGGGCACTCGTAAATGCTCTACAAAGAATGGAATTTTACTTTCCTAAGGCAGAATGCGTAATAGTGATCCAATAGTAGCCATGGCATCTGTTGATCTATTGTGTGACCTTGGTTTTTGTTCAAAGATAATCTGTATAAAATATTCCTTCAAGGTTTCAACCAATTTCTTGTATGGAATAATATTTTCATCTTTAACCTTATACTCATCATTAACTTGTTTAATAATAAGTTGGGAGTCACCAATGACTCATAGTTGTCTAATATTCCAAGTGATAACTAACTTAAGGACAGTGATGAGTGCCTCATATTCTGTAATGTTATTAGTTGTAAGGGAATCCCAAACGAAATGCTCTTGGAATGACCTCCCTGTGGGAGTGATGAGCACCACTCCTGCTACTGATCCATGGAATGTGAATGATCCATCAAAATGGACTTCCATTCGATATCCTCTTCAACATACATCATGGATGCATTTGGAAGATCTAGACATAAAGGTTCCATCCCTGATAGAGGAGCTTCTGCCAACTGATCAGCTAATACATGTCCTTTTAATGACTTTATGGTTAACAAACTCAATATCAAATTCACTTAGGAGAATGATCCAATTAGCCATTCATCCATAAGGGCAGGTTTGGATAAAAGGTATTTGAGAGGGTCAACTTTGGATATTAGCTTGGTTTTATTGTTAAGGAGATAATGACATGTAGTTTTTGAAAGGTAAAGAAGACTTCCAGGAAATCATTTTCAATCTGTGGGTAATTCAGTTCATAGGAAATCAAGGTGTGACTAAGGTAATAAACCTGCCCTTTCTCTATGGTCTAGGTCATATTGGGAAAGAAATGCACCAATAGCAAATTGGGTAGATGAAATGTATAATAGGAGAGGTTCACTCGGGGTATGCGGCATGAGTACAGGTGGGTTGACAAGGTACTATTTAAGTAGTGCAAATGTCTTTTGACAGTCTGGTCCCCAGTTGAACGTAACATCCTTATTTTAATAGATGTGTAAATGGATGGCACTTATCCACAAGCTGTGAAATAAAATGGTAGATTGCCTAAATTTTTCCTTGTAAACTTCTTAGTTGTTTGAGATTTGTAGGTGGAGGCATTTCTGTGATAGTTGTAACCTTTGCAGGATCCACCTCTATTCCTCTCTGTGAAATGATGAAACCTAGGAGATCCCCTGATAAAACACCAAAGACACACTTCTTAGGGTTCAAATGCATACTTTATAATCTCAGAGACGTTGAAAAATATGTCTCAGCACTTTAGGATGCTCTCCTCTACTTTTGGATTTTGCTAAGATATCATCAACGTAATCCTCCATGATGTCATTCATCATGTCATGGAAGATGACTGTCATTGTACATTGATAAGTGGCCCCGACATTCTTGAGTCCGAAAGGCATGACCTTGTAACAAAATGTCCCCCAAGGGGTGATGAAAGTTGTCTTATGTTGATCTTCCTCTGTAATTCAAATATGGTTATAACCTGAAAAACCATCCATTAAGGATAACATTTCATAACCAATGGTAGAATTGACAATCATATCAATATTAGGTAGGGGGAATTCATCTTTGGGACATGCTTTATTGATGTCACAGAAGTCGGTGTAGATCCTTATGCCAACCGGCTTCTTCTGAACTGGGACTATGTTAGATATCCAATCTAAATAGTCAATGGGTTTAATGAAATCAACAGCTAATAACTTTTCAAGTTCTTCTTTGACAAGTAGTGCAACTTTGGGTGCATCTTTCTCA
Source organism: Taxus chinensis (assembly GCA_019776745.2). Taxonomy (NCBI): domain Eukaryota; kingdom Viridiplantae; phylum Streptophyta; class Pinopsida; order Cupressales; family Taxaceae; genus Taxus; species Taxus chinensis. The sequence continues at coordinate 778,957,208 of CM034152.1, forward strand.
ATTTCTGCTTGATGGGTTTGGCATCTGGGTGCACAACGAGGTTGTGCACGACCAAATCTGGGTCCAAACTAGACATATCTATGTATGACCATGCAATATATTTACATATTCTCTTAATAGTTCCATAAAAACTTTATGTTCTTGAGCTGAGAGTGAAGCTCCCAACTTTATCATTCTAGGCTCCTCTTCTGAGCCAATGTTGACACTGATCATTTCTTCAACAAGCATCTTAGAAGCATCCTCCATCCATGTAGGATTAGGGGGAAGAGTAAGATCAACCTCCATAGGTGGCTCATCATCATCATTGAATGGGCATACTACTTTTTCTAAATGTTCTTCATTTTTTTATCTACTAGTGCTCTAAATTTTTTTATCACTATGAGACTTGTGCTTGTTCTTTCCACAAGGATTCTCTGAAGCATTCTTACTCTTTGCTTATAACCTTCTTATTTAAGCGTCCACACATCTCTTCCTCTTCTCCAAAGTATGCGCATGCATCTAGTTTGATGGAAAATCCTTTCTTGTGATCCCCAGTCAGAATAGAATCCATGAGTCCCATTAATTCTAAAAATGCCTCATCATTAGTCAAAGAAATCAAGTGGCACGTGAAATTGTTGATCAAAATCTATAAGTTTGGGATATTCAAGGGTTACTTGACAATTGGTTTGTGGAATTAGATCTGGATAAGGTAAAAATAATTGAATTCAGGGAATAGGTTTGTGGAGGAAAGATCCTCATATAGGCTACATTGGGAATCTGCAACGCTATCTGAATGAGATGACCCATCCTCACATGTTGGAAGAGGTGGCATCTATCTCAAAAGGTGGATCGTTATGAGGTCTTGATTCCAAGACCATGTTTGTTGGATTTAAAATGAGGGATATGAATGGGTTCTAACCATCCTTGTGCATTGATACCACATCCAAACCCATTATAGCCCATAACATACATCATGTGGTGGCCTTTGATATACTATGGGGGGCCTAATGACATGAATGCCATGGTATCCTTCAGGTACCATGGCTGATTGGGATCTTATAAAATATTTTCCTTGGATAGGTGACCACTAGAAATGAAAATATCTCCAGTGGTTTGGGGCGTTTATCCTCAAGTGCAGTTAAAATGAAATTAGGGTTTACTACGTGTCCTGCGTGACACTGAAAGATCTGATACTAATAAGGCCTTTTGAAGAGTGAATTGTTCATTTGGGCCATACTTTACAGACATGTTGCTTCCCATGATGTGAAAGGGTTGACCAACGAAGGAAATTTTTGATTACAAGGAGTGAGTGAATCTGCGATCCACCCCATTCCTTAATAGCTTTTATTTGTAAAGGAACACCATTATATGTAGAAGGGCATTCATAAGTTACACGTGAAAAACTTGTGCAATGCCCTACAATGAGGTTAATGGTTCAGGATCACCCTTAATGGTGACTATCTTTCGTTCATAGCACATCTTGATAAACCAATGGAATGTTGAAGGAATGGCTTGTATGGCATGGATCCATGGATGCTTCCTAAGAGCATGTTGTATAGGAAGATCCAAGTCAAGGACATGGAATGTCCGTATCAGTGACATAGTCGGCCCTACTTCCATCAAAACTACTATAGTACCTGCTGACTCACACTCCTCATTATCATAAGCTGTGATTGAAATTCTTTTGAGCCCCTAGATCCCATTTTTGAATGGCCTAGCTGCTTAACCAGCTTCAAAGTAAAAATATTTAGACCGAATCTACTCGTCCACAAGTACTCTCTTGATCTTACGATGGGTAACAACCACTTCTAAGTATAGGGGGTAAGTTGTGCTTTAGGTCATTACGCGGGATTGCAGTGTGATCAAAAGTGATATGATCATTTCAATCAAGGTGTACAAACCATGGCTTGAAGGTGCGTAGAGATATACATCTATGGAGACTCCCAAACTCTACTAGTGTTTTATACAATATGTTTTTATGGGTAGTAGATATTTTGAGGAGATATAAGATCGATATCCTAGAGGGTATCTTCTTTAACTGTTCTATTAAATTGTATTGACCTTCTTGAGAGACAGGTAGGGGATCTGGTATGATCAAACGAGGTTGTCACGTTCCTACCACACAACTTATAATCTAAGATCCTAATAGTATTAGCCTGTTCATCTAGATGAATGTATACATCCTATGAGGGAGTCAAAGGGGATTATCATTAGCTGGATAAACATAGAGCATCAGTCCTATAGTTATTAGAAGTTTTCCCCTGATCCAGCTTACATGTTCTTCTTATTCGCGTGGTTAGGAAAGGGATCTTTGAAAGATACCCATTTTCCTCATTTGGACCTTATCCTGAGTCAGGGGGGAATCTATGACGATTTTTCCCTCTTCAATGAGGTCTTATGTATAATGTTGTAGTCTCAAGCACCTATCGGTTTTGTGTCCTTTAACATGATGGAAATCACAGTACTCGTGCTCTTTGAACCAACCGGGTTTTGGAGCATCCTCTGGATATGGTACCATTCTGGTTGGGTACTACACCATGTTTACTGCAACTAATTGTTTAAGTATGGTAGATAAGTGATTCCGTTAGTGGCGTAAATGTACGTTTAGTGTGTGCCTTTGGGCGAGGTCCTTGTGAGAGCTTTAAAAATAGACTAGTATGTAAGGTTTGGACTCTGGGTTTCAAATTTGCACTTGGGATGAAACCACAGTCAGGGGACAAACAAGTCCCTCCTCTTTGATGGGAGAGGTTCCCTTATTGAAAGAAAAGGATAAAAATATATACAAATGTACAACTTTCATCAATTTGTGGTCTTCTGATATCTTGGAAATGTGTTTTCTACAAGGAAAATTATCAGCACAAGAGGATAGAGGAATGAAGGAGAGGATGGAGGGAGAAGAAGGAAATACTTTCAGGGAAAAGAGATTGCAGAGAAAACCCTTATTTGCATTGGACAAATGAAATACAGAGAAGAACCATTCACATTTTTACCAGATACAATCCCACAGACACAAAGTTCTCGAAATTACATTTTGAAGAACACAAAGTTTCTTAGCTATTATTTGATCAAATGATTCACAAACCAGAGCAGAGGAAGAAAGAGAAACAGAGGGAATAGAAAGAGAAGCTCTTGTATTGATTTTTTCGTTCAAAATTACAGTCTTGACATATCAAAATTCCAACCCTGACAATGGCTTCCAGAACCCATCAAATAGCTCGCGAAAAGTGGTTATAACTTCCTCCAGGTGAGAAAAATGGTTTTTAAATGGATTTCATCCTTCGTGCCCTTTCAAAATCATCCATTCGCGAAGAAAAACCATGGTGAAAAACCAATTTACGTGAATACATAGACATTTCATTTTATTTGCCAGTTTTGATATGAACCGTCGATTTGTTGTTAAAACGTTCAAATCGGACCATCCATGTGGAAGGAGAAGATTGGAGTGGGCGTGGGGGAAGCCCCTTTCATTTTCATGAATTTTTTGTGTTTTGGCACTTTGGAACAAATTTCCCCGTAGCCCCGCCTTGACTTTTTGACTTGGACACGTGGCGGGCTATGATTGGAAATGGGGTCACCATTCAATTCTGAGCATTTTGACCTATTTCTGCAAAAAGTCACAAAATATCATTTACCTCTGCTGGCCCATAGCTCTGATTCATCGTGGACACGTGGTGCAATCTGGTTGGAAATGGGTGTGTGGCTCTCGTTGTATCATTTTGACCTTTTTTGACAAAAAGGCGCAAAATCTTGTTTACCTCCGCCGGCCCACTGCTCCGCATCGGCTCTTTGGACACGTGGCACCCTTAGATAAACTGTGGGTTATGGGGAAAATGACTTACCTTAACACTTTTTAACCTTTTGGTCAAAAGGTTAAAAACCTTGAATTCTTCCATGTCTCCGCCGAACCAATCCTCCCTTTGGGCACGTGGCAGCCTTTATTCTGCTGCGGTCCCTCGGGAGCTTTTGTTTCAATTCTCCCCATGCGGGATCATGGCCAAATCTTCACCAACTTAGCTTTTGCAAAAAAAGATCAAAGTGCACAAATACCTCCGCATCTCCGCCAGTCCACCAAAGGGAAAATTTTCCAACTTAGGCCCTGCCGAGCCATAACTTAAAAAGTACAAGGAGTTAGGAGGACTTCTTTACCTTTTTGGAAAGGGGAAGAAATTTCCCATCTGATGAAGTGATTTTCATGAGTCTAAAAGTCCTTAGAAAGTTCCAAATTCAAAAATACCTCTTTTCAAGTATACTTTAAGGGCACCAACTCAAAATTTTGCAATTTTAGACTTAGAAATTAAAGGGAAATTTGAGGGTGACAACAGCTGGCTCTTTCTGGGGATGACTTGGCTTGAAACAAAGGCACAAGGCAAGATCAAGAACAACAGACCAACTCTGGGAAATGAAGACTAGTGCCTTATCCATTGGGTGATAGAGTCAAGAGGCAAAACCAATACAAGACAACACACACAAGGCAGGAAAGGAAACAAACCAAAAAGGAGGGCCCAAAACAAACACCCCACACAACAAGGAAGAAAAAGGAAACAAACAAGCCAAAAACAAAGAAAATACACAATGTACAGAGGGACTCCCTAATCACCTAGGACCTGAACAACTTTAAGTACTACCCACTATAAGGGAGTGGGAGAGAATATCCATCCATGTAACTCAAATAAAAAGAGTTCTCACCAGCAAAATGTCTGATTCTGAAGGGGCCAAGCCAAAGTGAGTCAAACTTACCATGGCTTCCTCAAGGCTCATGTCTCTTATCCCATAGCAACACTGTGTCCCCCACCTGGAAAACTCTGGATTTGGCTTTCTTGTCAAATAAAGCCTTCACTTTCAACTGATGGGATGTTATTCTATCAACCACCTGCAATCTATCTTCATTCAACTTTTGGAGATACATGATTCTCTTGTCTAGAGCACTGCTGAAGCTTGAATCTTCAATAGTTTTCATCAAATGCAAAGCTGGAAACTCCACCATCACTGGAAGTTGAGCTTCCACACCATACACTACTTGGAAAGGAGACATTCCAATGGCTCTCTTAGGTGTAATCCTATCAGCCCAAAGTGCATCATATAATTTCTTATGCCAATTTCTTTGAGAATCATTCACAAGTTTCCTGACAATGGTCACCAAATTCTTGTTTTTTGATTCAACTTGTCCATTCCCTTGAGGATAATAATCAGAAGAGTGAGCAAGAGATATTCCATATCCATAACAAAAATCCATTATCTCAGTAGAGGAGAAGTTAGAAGCATTATCAGTCACAACTTTGTTTGGAATTCCAAATCTTATCAATATGTTTTCCTTTATGAAGTTGCATACTACTTCAGAAGTAGTACTCTTGACTGGGATGGCTTCCACCCACTTGGTGAAATAATCCATGGCAGTCAACACATGAGTATGTCCAGCACTTGAAGATGGATTGAGAGTTTTGATGAAATCCAAACCCCATTGTTGAAAGGGCTCCTCGATCACCACTGGCTTGAGAGGCAAAGTAGCCAACCTTGGTCTTCCAACAAACGTTTGGCATGCTTCACATTTACTCACCCACTTTGATGCATCTTGGAATAGAGTGGGCCAATAATAGCCAGCACGAAGGATTTTGTGAGCTGTTACAGTAGAGGAGAAATGCCCCCCACAAGCTTGATCATGAAAAGTAGAAAATAATTTCTTTTGTCTGCTCTTTATCTACACATTTTAAAAACCTTCCATCTACACCTCATTTGAAAAGAGAATTTTCCCAAAGAACATACTGTGCAGATCTAAGTTTGATGGCTCTTTTTTATTTTGCAGTCAAGTGAGATGGGCATTCACCATAGGTCAGAAAATGAGCAATATCAGCGTACCATACATCTGTCGAGCTGAGAAACAAAACCACAGGTAGATCCGCTTCATCTTTGGACAACGTTTCATCAGCACCTTCAACAATGAGCTCACACAGGCCCTTACCACAAACCAGCTTGGTTGGCTTGATATCCAAATCGTATTCTTGCACTTTTTCCACCCAATTACCTCTCTTAGTTCCAAATTCTTGTTGTGTGAGAATCGATTTGACACTTGTATCAGGCACAAACACAACAACATGAGAATTTAGAATATAAAATCTGAATTGTTTAACAACTTTTACAACAACAAAAGCATGTTTCTCCATCATGGCGTATTTTAGTTCATGGGATTTCAAAATGTAGCTCATGAATGCTATGGGAAATTTGTGATCTTCAGCATTCTTTTGAGTTAAAACAGCGGCCAAAGTGTTTTCAGTGGCATAGCAATATATAATAAAATCTCTGCTGAAGTCTAGACACGCCAAAGTGGGAGTATTTGCAATGGCTTTTTTGATATCTTCAAAAGCAAGCTTTCCTTCAGAGGACCAGCCAAAAGTCTGCTTCCCTTTCATCATGTGAGCAATGCTCATAGTAAGTTTGGAAAAATCAGGTATGAATCTCCTCAAGAAATTAATCTTACCAAAGAAGGAATGAACACCTTTCTTACTCGTGGGAAGAGGAATCTGTTGTATGGCCTGAATTCTTTCTGGATCAATTTTGATTCCATCTTTTGAGACAATGTGTCCCAACAACTTACCTTCGGTTACACAAAACACGAACTTCTTAGGATTCAAAGAAACTCCGTGCTCTCTACATTTTTGTAGGACTTTTTCAAGGTGTTGAACATGATCTGCTCTGATTTTTGAAAAGACAGTCAAATCATCCAGGTATACCATGATGCATTTCCCTTTCAAACTACCAAAATCCAGATCCATAGCTCTTTGAAAAGTAGCACCAGCATTGATGAGTCCAAATGGCATCCTCTTGTAGGAAAAAGTGCCCCAAGGAGTGGTAAAGGCGGTCTTATGTTGATCTGCAGTGTTTACCTCTACTTGGTTGTACCCTGAGAATCCATCCAACATTGATAACATCTCTGAGCCTGTGACAGCTTGTAGCACTTGGTCCATCATGGGAAGAGGATAATTATCTTTCAAGGAAGCCTGATTTAGATTTCTAAAGTCAACACAGATTCTAATCTCCCCATTTTTCTTTCTGACAGGCACTATGTTAGCAATCCAAGTGGAATGATGAATAGGAAAGATGATCTGGGCTTTAAAAGTTTTTGTATTTCTTGAAAGATAGTGTCAGCAATCTTTGGATTATACTACCTTTGCTTTTGTTTAAAAGGCTTGATGTCAGGCTTAAGAGGGATGGAATGTTGCATTTCTTTTGGTTTGAAAGCTTTGAGATCTTCATACGAGTAAGTAAGCACATCAACATACCTCTTCAAAAGATTTATCACCTTCTCTCTTTCTTCTTGAGTGCAGCATTTCCTGATGTTCACCATTTTAGGTTCATCTATACTTCCTATATTTATTTTTTCAGTTTCAGCAGATTGCTGATTTCCTTGGGAAACTTTAGATTTGACATACCTATCATGTTTATCAAAAAGATCCTCCAAACTCACCAAACCCTTAGGAATTTTGTTGCCTTTCAGTCTGATACATCCATCATGATCCATTTCTTCTTTGACACTTTCTTCATTTGAAGACACACATTCTCTGGGCAAGTTATCACTTCCTTCAAAATACAACTGATCAAAGTTATCTCTCAACTCCAAGAAAGAGAGTAGATGTTGGTCATCATTGAAGACCTACCAATTGTTGGCATTTTCAGGAACGCTAGGCCTGTGAATCATTTCAATGGAGAATTTTTCCTAAGAGAAGTCAGGATGAGGAATTAACAAAGATCCAGAGACTGCCAGGGAATCAGCCCTAGTATTTTCTCCTCTTGGTACTGCTGCAATGGAGAAAGCATCGAGGAATTCAATAGAATCCCAGACCAGATTCCTATAGTGCTTCAATCTTCTATTTTTTACTTGATAAAGGTCTCAGACCTGCTTTACAATAAGCTCAGCATCACCATGAGAAAAAAGGTTCTTAACTCCCATCTCCTTCGCCATATTCAACCCAAGAATGAGGGCTTCATATTCAACAGTATTATTGGTATTCTTGAACTGAAACTTGAAAGAAAAAGGGTGAATCTTACCCTCGGGAGAGATCAACACTATACCAGCTCCAGAGCCGGCTGAGGAACAACTGCCATCAAACTCCAATGTCTAGACATCATTAGGATCAAACAATACTCCTTTTGATGGACTTTCTTCATCCGGTGACATAATCATATAGTTCCCATGCCCAATGTCTTCATACAAAATCTGTGCTTTTGGATCATCTGTTTTTTGCACAATATACTCAGCTTGCTTCTCAGGCATCAACTTCTTCATCTTGCCATTAACTGGAATGAGTGCATGTGACCAATCCATTTTGATTTCCCCTCCAACATCCTTGCAAAATTTCCTACTCAATAGCATGTCGTAGGAAGGAGGAATGTCAGCAACTAAGATGGTTGCCAAAACCTTTTTCTCTGGCCAAGCAGTGAAAGCTACTTGTGCATCCTTGATTCTCCCAACTAAAGGCACTTCCCTACTCTCCATAGAATAACAAGAACCATATGTGTGGGTAAGAGTGAGGCCCAAGGCATGAGCTACTTTAGTAGGCATTACATTATCAGATGCTCCAGAATCAATAACACAATTACTAAGCTTGTGGCCGGCTATAAGGAGAGTCACATAGAAAGGTATGATTTTCTCATTGGGTGATGTGACAGCAGCTACAAGATTTGGTTGGGAAGGGGAAGAAGGAGTTGGCAAAAAGACCTTTGGAAACATGGGATGGGATTTTAGATTTGGAGTTGACAAAATCAACCATTTTGGCAAAGGCTTTGGGATGGGTTTGATAAAACTCAGCCTTAGAAATCTGAACCTTAGTTCTCTTTATGTGATCAATAATATCAAAGGATCCAGATGTGGATGGGGTATCATTACAAGGAATGGAAGAGACCTTAGACCTATCAGCTTTATCATTTGACACAGCAGAAGCTTTAGAAGTAGAATTGGAGGGAGAAAAACCAGCAGAGCTTACCTTTTGTGTGGAGGTGGTGGGGATAGGAGAACCTCTCTTTGCAAGCACTGGAATGGTATTGGAAAACTCCTTTGATTTCTTTGCAGACCACACAACTTTCTCCTTTTTTCTAGTCTGTTCTTGAGTCATGACAACATATGACTCGTTGTTCATGTCAGCCACTATATCATTATAATCATCCTCATCATCAACACCTTCAGTGGTAAGGAAATTGACTCTAGAATCTCTGGGCTGACTCCAACTCTTCATCAACATCTTCTTCTTGATCATCATACAATTCATTCTCTTCTTCATCATCAGGTTCAAGGACTTCACATGTTGTGTTGACAGGCACTTTGAGAGGTGGACCTTCAATTGCCAACCTAGTTTGAGAAGAAGGCAGTCTGTTCCTAGGCTGAAAATTCTTCCTTGGAACATCCTTAGTATGGAGCATGCTGAGCCAATTAATTTTTTATTGCAATGAGGTCATTGGCCAGCTTTTGTACCAACTGATCCAAATTACCTCCAGGAGAAGAGGGAGAAGATGATGTCTTGGATTTCTAAGATTCTCTTTTTAGTTTTCCTGACATGATCAAGTCATCTTCCACGCTGACTGCCAGCCTCTGATCCTCATCCAAAGTTGCTAAATTGGCTCTCCTCAGAGCATAGCTTACTTCAGGTAGTTGTGCATTCAAAAAGATTTTTTTTTGGATCTGATCAACAAGTCTAGTATCTTGTGGGATATTGTTGATCAATTTATTAAACTTAGCCACAAATTCTCTCATGGACTCTTGTGGTTCCTTTTTGATTTGAGAAATTTGGGCAAGCAGAGCATGCACATCTTCTACAGGTTTGAAACGGTTCTCAAAACTTTTTCTCATCGTGGTCCAATTAGTAATTGCTCCAGCATGAAGATGGTAAAACCAATCTGTTGCATTGTCTTGTAAGGTCTCCACAAACAGCCTAACAGAGACATCTTCATGTTCCACACCGAGGACTCCACATGTAACAATGAAGGTTGCAATGTGTTCATCAGGGTGCACTTTCCCATCACCCTTGAATTTGGGAAAATTCTTTCTGTTACCCCTAGGTAACTTATGCAAAGGTTGTGGAAGAGACAAGGGACCAACTTGGTGGCCCCAAGGTAATGGAATTGCCATCCTTGGAAAAACTGCTTGAAGAGGAACTAAAACACCAACAAGAATCAAAGCACGAAGATTAGGGTTGAGTTGCTCTTGAGGGATTCCACTCCCAAGGGTTCTGTCTTCAACAAGGAGTGTGCTTGTAGAACAAGCTCTTCTATTTCTCCCTGTTGGAGGAAGAGGAAAACCCTGCTGCTCCAGAAGTTGAAATTGAAAATCTTCAACTCCAAGAGCTCTTCTACCATGTGTGTATCTCAGAGTCGCCAGATCAATGGAATGATCAAATTATTTTTCTTCTTAGAAAGGAATCTATTGAAAGCATTCCCCAACAGAGTTGCCAAAAAATGTTGGGTTTCAAATTTGCACTTGGGATGAAACCACAGTTAGGGGACAAACAAGTCCCTCCTCTTTGATGGGAGAGGTTCCCTTATTGAAAGCAAAGGATAAAAATATATACAAATGTACAACTTTCATCAATTTGTGGTCTTCTGATATCTTGGAAATGTGTTTTCTACAAGAAAAATTATCAGCACAAGAGGATAGAGGAATGAAGGAGAGGATGGAGGGAGAAGAAGGCAATACTTTTAGGGAAAAGAGATTGCAGAGAAAACCCTTATTTACATTGGACAAATGAAATACAGAGAAGAACCATTCACATTTTCACCAGATACAATCCCACAGACACAAAGTTCTTAGAATTGCATTTTGAAGAACACAAAGTCTCTTAGCTTCTATTTGATCAAATGATTCACAAAAAAGAGCAGAGGGAGAGAGGGAAACAAAGGAAAAAGAAAAAGAAGCTCTTATATTGATTTTTTTGTTCAAAATTACAGTCTTGACATATCAAAATTTCCAACCCCAACAATGGCTTCCAGAATCCCTCAAATAGCTTGCGAAAAGTGGTTATAACTTCCTCCAGGTGAGAAAAACAGTTTTTAAACGGATTTCATCCCTTGTGCCCTTTCAAAACCATCCATTCGTGAAGAAAAACCATGGTGAAAAACCAATTTACGTGAATACAAAGACATTTCATTTTATTTGCCAGTTTTGATATGAACCGTCGATTTGTTGTTAAAACATTCAAATCAGACCGTCCACATGGAAGGAGAAGATTGGAGTGGACATGGGGGAAGCCCTTTTCATTTTCATGAATTTTTGTGTTTTAGCACTATGAAACAAAATTTCCCCGTAGCCCCGCCTTGACTTTTTGACTTGGACACGTGGCGGGCTATGATTGGAAATAGGATCGTTGTTCAATTCTGAGCATTTTGACCTTTTCTACAAAAAGTCACAAAATCTCATTTACCCCCACTGCCGCCCACAGCTCCGACTTGATCTAGACACGTGGCACAATCTGGTTGGAAACGAGTGCACGACTCTTGTTGCATCATTTTTACCTATTTTGTAAAAAGGTGCAAAATCTTGTTTACCTCTGCTGGCCCACTGCTCCGCATCGGATCTTTGGACACGTGGCATCCTTAGATACACTGTGGGTTATGGGGAAAATGGCTTACCTTAACACTTCTTAACCTTTTGGTCAAAAGGTTAAAAAACATGAAGTCTTCCATGGCTCCGCCAGCCCGATTCAAAGACGATACATGGCAACAACCTATTCGCAATGGGCCTCGAGAATTTTTCCTTTCATCTTCTCCACGCGGGCTCGCGGGTCAAACTTTTCCAACTTATCCTTTTGCAAAAAAAAAGATCAAAGTGCACGAATACTCTCACAGCCCCGCCAGTCCACCAAAGGGAAAATCTAACCACTTAGCCCCGCCAAGCCATAACTTAAAAAGTATAAAGAGTTAGGAGGACTTCTTTACCTTTTTGGAAAGGGGAAGAAATTTCCCATCTAATGAAGTGATTTTCATGAGCCCTCCAAGTCTTAGAAATTTCCAAATTCCAAAATACCTCTTTTCAAGTATACTTTAAGGGCACCAACTCAAACTTTTGCAATTTAGACTTAGAAATTTAAAGAGAAATTTGAGGGTGACCACAAGCCGGAGTGCATTTGTAAATGAAAGGGTATTTCTGAGTTTAGATTAGGAATGTGCTTACTATCTGTTTTTCCGGCATGGCACAAGGGAAATGGCTTGCCAATCCATGTCATCATTGTAAGAAGCTTGCAAAGGTCTCGTTGGGCTTATGTTTTGCATTGCAAAGGTTGTTCATCGTGATATCATTCTCCATATTGAAGGAATAATGTCACGCAATTTTTTTTTCCAGTGTGGGCCATGTTGTAATGGATCCCTTGGGTATACTAAAGAGCCATTCTAATGTCGATGCTCCTAGGCTACGAGGGAATAGTCTTATTAAGAAATTTTCATTGTATGCAACCTCTTGACAAGCCATGTAAAAGTCCTTGATGTGATCACGAGGATCACCTTTGCTTTTATATTTTATTGAACTTAGGAATGGAAAAATGTTTTGGAAATGGTTGTCGTAGCATGTCCTTGTCAAAGGGGTAAAGAAATAGTTCTTCATATAAATACTTCCTATTGTGTCCTATGTTACCTTCTTGTAACATAGTAAGTGTGTTCTTCATTGATTGTAAATCCTATTGAATGAGTTGCTCTTTTGTGGGTGATATTGGTCTATTTACCTTAACAACTTTAAAAATTGTGTCATCATACGGATCAAAGTGAAACTCACTAGATTTTGTATTTATGCACGTTCCTATTCAAAGAGCCTAAGTTTGTTAATTTTTGGCTTAGTTTCAATGTTTTTTGAAGGATCTCTTCTTCAACTAAGGGATCATCTTCCTCGTCAAATTTAGGAGGCGGCGAGCCTTTACACTCATGTTCAATTTTTACTTTACGTGAATCCTTATAATAAAGTCGTGAATCACCAATTGGTTTTGATGGGTCTTCTTCAAAAATTTTGTGATGGTATCCACAAGTAGAAGTATACCCTATGTCAAAGGGGTTATCTATGTTTAATAGGGATAATCGTTCTTTTGTATTATAATTAATGATCTTAGTCTCCACTTTGCGTTCTTGTGGAAGCTTAGCCCCTAACTCTAGGACACTTGTGAGTACTTGATCTCTATTATAACAAAGGAGCTCATCAAATCAACCTAGGTATAACTTATGTTGTTCCTCAGAAGAATCAAATTCTTCTTCGCTATGATCAACCTATGGTTCTGTGTCTTTGACCTACGAAAAGAGAGGTGCTAGGTTATTACCACTAAATGGGAAGGATGCGAAATGATTTTTTTCTAAGTCATGCTTGTTTGCTTTAGATTCCGTTTTCGTGATTCTTGGCATTAATTGTCAAAGTTATACTAGGTTTTGTCTAAATACCTTCAAATTTGTATAAAACCTAGGCATATACTAAGTCATCTGACGGCCAAGATATCCCAGTGTGTTCTAGATGTAATGCTATGCACTCATTTATCGTTCAAAGAACAATCCTATGAACATTTTGACAAATCAAACAATCACTCACATTGTTGTTTAACAAGACTATACCCTGAACTATGATTCCAACAAAGGGCTTAAAGCAAATAGTGACAATACCCTATTAATACATACGTCGAGTTAGAGTACCGACAAGGCCTAAATATCAAAGTGGTATTGATGCGACCTCTCCACGAGATTTACTTAGACCATTTTAAATGTCGACGAAACCTAAGTTTTTTGAAACATGGAAGTTGTGAATGCGGATAGCGTAACAACACTATCTTGACACATTAACCTAGTAAGCAAGGTGTTAGTATCAAGATGATGTTATTGTGGTATACACAAGGCAATATCAGCACTCTCAAAAGATTTAGATGACGTTGGAACTGAAACTAAATATAAGTATAACAATAAGTTCTTTAGTTGTGCGAGAATCGTAACCGTAAAATAAAGGGAATTATACCAAGTTCTCACAACATTGAAAACATGATGTAAGTACTGAAATTGTATGGCTATAATGTGAGAAAAAATAACAACTTAAGGAGAAATAATGATGAACTAAAATCGTGGTAATGAAGATGATCTTGAAATCAAGATCAAAGGGTTATCAAAGACACACAAAAAATGTACTTGCACACTTTAGACGTTTAACAACCCAACCACAAACATGGATGGGTGTAAACAGACAAAAAAGTGGAAAATATTGTCCTTGATAAGATTCACGGCATATGTTTACTTCTCACCCCAAATGGGCAGCAAGAATGCAAGGGTATAGATCAAAAGATGAAAATAAACTAAGCATCACTTGGGCAGAGTTTCACCTCATCCGAAGGCAAGAAAGATACCAAGCTAAGTGATACATTGTTTAATTTTGTGATGAAAAACACTTAGATCTAACTCAAGTGGACTCTTTTCCTTGTTTGAAAAACAAGTTTCAGACTCCAAGTAAGTCGTCACTTCATTATGGCTCGACAAGAAACGACAATGGACTAGTAAAGTGGGATCCAAGGAAAAATGGTTTTCCTGATAAGATCACTCAACTAGGTGTCAACAATTGTTTCTAAATGTGAGATCAATTTACCCAAAGAGTCGCACTAACTAATTTGGGAGTATCTTGGCTTTACTTTACCCCTTTATGATACAATGAGCAACTAGTGTGTTTAGTTGTATCGTCATTAGGGTCGCGATACGAACAACTTTGACTCTAACTTGTAATGTAAAATCTAATCAAGTGGGTAAGAAGAGCACTTTCTATTTCATCCACGAGGTTACTCAGTGGTGGATTACTTTAGGGTTCCTAGAACTACCCCCATTATTGTAGCTTAAGGCATTATACCAAAGGGGTTACGTTATAGTTGAGCAGATAGGGACATACCATTTTCTGAAACTTGCAATACAATGTGATGTGAAGTGGTGTGTTTTTTATATTGCTTAGTTTAATGTGGTTGTAAGTAGCACACCATTTGGTAACCTGTGTGAAAACATGTATTAAAAGGTTTCGTTTTTGTAACTCCTTTCTTTGAAAAGTGTTAGGCCCTACATGCAAAGAGTTAGTGATTTTTCACAAAAGATAATGATATCACGAAAGAGAGTTTGCATGTTGCTTTTGATTCCTACGCTCACCGAAAGGCGCAAAGGAAGAGCATACATAATGTGGAAACCCAACTAAAACAAGCTTTATGAAAAATACTTTAAGTGTGTTTTTGCAAAATTTTAGAGTTTGTTTTAACCAATTTTGAAACATCAATTCGCTAGGAAGCGTAAAGTAAGTGTTTTGAAAGCAACAAGAAGGTTTGGGAAGTGTTTTTGATTCCCAATATCACCTAGAAGTTGTGAGAGAAGAGCATACACACTTCGAAAAACACTTTATAACTTAGAAAAATAAAACACTTAAACTACATTAGTTAAACAAAATACAAAAGGTACATGTAATCATTTGTTATAACCTGCGAACAACTAGAAAAAATCAAAAAATGTAATCTTACAGCTCGACAAGAAACTATAATTTTTAACCCAGACACCTGCACGCCCAGAATGAAAAATATGCATCCCAGCTAGTAGATACGTACCCAAACAAACATGTGTGTGTGGCAATAATTTATGATAGTAAGGTCTGACACCTACGCGGGCCTAAGAGATAGTTATGTTAGGGTTTCAACGAAGACATTTCCTTCTTGATAGATACGCTTGCAAGCCAAAAGATGAATCAATGCAGTATGCCAAAAAATACACACGTGTGTCCAGAGGCACGGAGATGCTGACAATTTGATAGGTACATGACCCTCTGTAAATGTCATGTTAGTGAAAATGTGATCAGAAGGGTGCGCGACCAGTTTGACAGGTGCACTAGGGTTTTGACGGAGACACTCCCCTTTAGGACACATACATGTACACCTTGTAAAACCTACAAAAGTCATGGAAGTAAAAAAATTCAATAGTCAAACATGTTAGTTGTTAATTAAAGAAACCTATTTCCAATTCAAACACACAAAATATGCATGAACAAGGATGATTTAGCTTACTTAAAAAATGAAATAAAGTGAATAAAAAGCTATTTCTCCTAGAAAGCATGAAAGTGAACTTGAAAAGCTTGGGAAAGGCTCCTAAAGGACAATGGTAGGTGTCCCATCGGGTGTGCCAAATGTGTGCAATGAAAATTTTGCAAAAGCTATGAAGATGGGGTAAGAATCTCTAAAGAAACCCCAAAATCTTTGGAACAAACAACTCAAATCACCATCAGATTAGAGATAAGCAAGAGCTACCTATTTGCATGCATATATAAAGCTTGAAACAAACAATCAAGCTCTAAACACGACTATATTATTTATCTACTCCATGAAAGCTATCTATATGTGAACCTATTAAAACTCTAGCAATCAATTTTGTGTTTATTGATGTTTCAAAAACTTAAGAATGGAAGCTCACCATTGTAACATTCCCATTTTAAGAATTTAGAAACAAGGGATTTTTTTTTGCATAATGTTCTCTGTTCTAAATTAACATAATTTAGAACACACATTCCAAAGCCAATATATCTCATAACAGAAAACCATATGCAACTGTAAATGACTCGGTGAACACCAATCTCTCATTTCATGACTCGGTATCATACCGATATCTCATGTTAACTTTATAATGTGTATACTATGTATACTTGGTTGTTACCCTTTTAGAGGTATCAAGTGTTCTGTTTAAGAGGCCTATCTGAATATTTGTTACTGATACTCATCTGAAATCCTACTTCTTAAACTAGGTGACATAGGACAACGCAACCAACAACTTGTGATACTTTGGCCAAAGATTTTAAACATATTGTTCATGTTTATATTCCTAGATGACATACTCGTCAAACAAAATAAGTCCTTCACCCTACTTGATCTGTTATCTAGAATGGTCTTCACTGACTTTTGTCAGTCCACTCATTCAAGGTTTAACCCTAGCCAAGGTTAACAACATGGCCAAGTGTGGAGGACTTCTTATGGTGACTAAGGGTACTTAGACATACTCAATCGACTTATGTCGATTGGGTGTGTCTATTTATCCTAAGTCAACGTGAGTTGACCCCGACACTAGATCATGCCCCTATCTTTACCTAGGGAAGAACTATGATCAAGTCAGAATTTATGTTAGTCTAGTTGAACAAACTCTAAAGGGTGTTGAAACATGTCAACTGCAACATAGTATCCTCGTGAAGACCCTTGTCATCATGAAGGTACTATGCTACAGTTGGCGTGTGTCAACATCCAACTAAGTTTTCCTCATCTGGATGAACATACCTTAGATAGAAAGTTATATCTTATTAATTTCCTCGTTACTGATTAATTACGACAACCCTACTGAACAACTAGGTTCCTTAATTGTTAAGATTCAGAGTTAAAACTGCATTAGATGAAGTTATGTAGATAAATCTGCTTTCTATCCAACTCACATGCTATGATTTGAACTATTAACAACCTGATTCAAATTTTACATTAAAGGCCCAGTACACATGGAAGTGTCATTTATTTACTCACTTAATACAACCCTAGCTTATATAAGTTCTGAGCAGGTCCTTTTTCATATTAGACTTCATTGAAATGAAGTCTAATTCCCTTTTTAATTGTCTTTTCCTACATTCCTATTTTAATTAAGGAAGTCTACATGAGAAAGTCACACCTTCTCTAACTACAGATAACAATCAGGATTCATATCAAAAAGGTCCTAAATTAGGACTATGATTCATTTCAAGGGAATTGTCTTTCCTTTCCCTTATTAAGGGTTAAAGTCTATTATAAACCCATTATACATTATAAACTATTATCAAGGTTTAATTCTCATACAAACATTTGATTTAAATATAGTCATAGAGATATAGTTGAGTATCAATGTAAGAAAGTCAACTTTATAAGTTGCATCCTCACTAGAGAGGGTAATACATCTAACACCTCAAACTTCTATTTACTCCATTCCAAACCATAAAAGTATGCTACTGTTTGTGAAATAGAGTAATATTCATTATTTCCACTCATTGCATGCCAAAAGGAATTACATCAAGTACAAACAAATTTCACACATCTTTCATTCAACAAGGAGGAAATTATACATTTACAAGTCCAAATGCTTCAGATATTACGAATATCAAACAACACTATTTCAATCAATTTTAGATACAACTTTCTTTTCCATCAAATACATTTCAAGTAATGAACCATATTTCATCATAAAAAGATTCATGTCTCTTTGATAAAAAAATTAACTTCCTAAATATATTTCTCCTTTCATCACTTACGAAGTCCATCTGCAAAATTGCTAGCACGGGTCAGTTCATTGAATTGAGCATGATAAGCACTAAATCATTAAAACGATGTGATTTTAACTAACTGTTTCATAAAAAGAACTATTGTTATGAAACAGTCCTGAAGCAATTCAGAAAGACATGGCCAAAAGGAGTTACAATACTCAAACAAAAGAAAGAGAGAAAGAGATATACAACAAATCAAAAGTAAGGCTAGGTCATGAAATATAACAACTTCATCCATCCATACTATTGTCTTTTATCAAAAGAATTTAAATAGTAATTCTGATAAGTAACATTTCATCAGAATTTCACTACTACTTTCATATATTTCTTTTCATGATCACTCATTTGATTAGATCTGTTTAACAGAAAAAGGTAACTATCCTAACTAGCTTCTAGGCATAGTTCAACAGTAGATCATTTACAACAATATTCCATCTCAATATTTCATTAACCTAAATTCATCCTAAAATCTGAGTTGCCAACAATTGAACTTAAATATCATAAGAAATAAGTTAAAATAACCAATCATCATAACATTTAAGTGTCTCGATTTAGAGTATCCTAATACTCAAACTCGAAACTAGGAACCAATTCAAGTTAACAACCAAACAAGATAAATCAAACCACTTAAAGATGTAATATTACTTCCAACAAGAAAAAGAGTTACACTCCAATCTCAAAAATATGCACCATTGCAATCATTACCTTAAGTAGTTAAATGGTTAAGTTTGTACTCTAGACTAACTCATTAAACCATTCAACTACTTCCATCCTAACACATTATTCCATCAAATTAAATTTCAACTTCAACTATACTTCCCTAACAACATTCTGCAATCATTCTTACCAGACAGTCAAGAAGTTACATAACGAAACAGACCAAAGAAAGACAACATCTTCACCAAGGTGTGAAGCTGAAAGAAGAAGAAAGGAAGGAGAGGGAGAAAGATCACAACCCCTCAACTCTTGCATGATTAAAGGAGAACCTAAAGAAACCAATAACCTATATTGACAAGGTCATTATCTAATGTCTCAAACCAAAATCCCAAACAGAGATCTAATCTTGGTTTCAAATTGAATGAACAAAAACTAGGAGAAAGGAAAGACAGAAGAACTCAACAACATTCCCTTACCTTTCATCATTCCAGGAAATGGTAAAGATAGCCTTTATTTCCACAAGATAACAAATAAACCATTACTCAAAAGATACAAAGATGGAAGGAATAATTTTAACAGATGGTTAAGTCTTAAACAATCTTCCTAACTCAGATCGTATAGGATAAGAAGTAATGAAAACAATTTAACCTAAAAGAAGTCATCATTCTATTTTCACGAAGAAGACATTGCCTAAGCTCTGTAAGAACTGAAACCAAGTTTAATGGCCCAAGGTCTAAGAAACAGGATAACACAATACATCAAAACAATGTCGATAGAATTATCAAGAAGTTCAAGTTGACAACAATAACCAAAATATAGTAAACCATACCCGATGGAGTTTTCCCTTCTTAGCACAGATCACCATAATTTCAAAGGTTATCCAAAGACCCAATAAAGTAGAAAACTAAATAATATTTCCCTTATGGGCTTCCAAAAATCAGGCCTCGAAAACAACTAAATCAATTCCAGAGAATGGAAGAAGTATACATTTGCAGGATTTTTAAAATAACAATTTGAAAGAAAAAACCCATGAAGTAATTTACCAATTTCCTAAATAATCCCAGGGTAATTTGTCTTTCCTTAATAATCAAGGGCCCCTGAAATAATACAACAAAAACCCAAATTCACAATTATAGACAACTATAAGAAAATATGACACGTTCACCAATTTTGAACCTTCCTTCTGTACAAAAATAGAGTATGTTTAAGCCAGAAAGTCACATAAGTTTATTCTCCTAAAAGAAAATCATGTAAGATTAAACAACAGTCAAGATATTCAAACATAGTTTAATCAACTGAAGTTTTCCAATAGAGAGGAAACAAGATCATTTTAGAACAAGTTCCAAAGATTTAAACAACCGAGTTCCTACAAGATTTAAACAGTTCAAACAAGATCATACACATTTTTTGACTTGATCTCAAGCCCATGCAAATGGATTAAAGCATAACCCAACTATCAAATCAAGAAAATCAAAAACACAGATCACTCTTTCCATCATTCAAACAGAATCGAAAAAGCATTCCCAATAAACAACACAAAAACCTCAAGCAGAGAAATCTTATTAGCAGAATGAAAACCAGTCTATTCCAAAGAGCAGAGTTGTTTCTTATGAACACTTAAGTAAAAGCATAAAACTTAATGGATAGAGCCTATCATGCCTGATAGCACTTTACCTTCACCGATTCACAGAAGTATCCAAACAGAGCTTCAATCTTCCTTTCGAAATGCCAAAAACCACATAAAAACTTCCTCTATCTCCTTCTTATAGTCTCACAGTGCCAACCCTTTCTTCCATACCATGCAAGGAAGGAAAACTCATGCATTGACACATTGCATGCAAAAATCAAACTGGAGGTTTGAAAAAAAAAACAACCACATGCAAAGCTCTAGCTCCAAAACCAAATGAATCAACAAAACCAACCCTCTATCTTCTTCCTAGGTGGTTTGCCAATTTCCAAAAATTAAATGCAGAGTAGGACTGTCAGTCCTTCCTATTTTCCCACCACCACCATCTCCAAATTTGGAGTGGACTTAATTCAAACAAAACATGCCTCATAATACTTTGGCAAAAATGCCAACTCATCCATCTTAAGTTTCTAACTGCCTTTGCCAAATTTGGCTGTAGAAAGAGATAAGGCTTAATAAATTGCCTTAAATTCCTTGAATTTTCTACCTCCCACTTGCCTCTTTCCCCATGTCATTTCATAGGCCCCCTTAGGTTATCCATTCCCTTAGTTAGGTTAGACACTAATTTAGGAATCAACATAGGTCCATAGGTAGGTCCATAGTTTTAGTCTAGGTCCCTCTTAATTCTTTTTCATCCCAATTAACAAAAGAACATATTAACTTAGGTTAGGTTTAACCCTTAGGATAGAGTTACTAGTTTTAGAACATAGTTATATTAGGTCCCAGGTCCCCAATGAAAACTTCATCATACCATAATAGAAAAGAAGAACCAAATTGTTACTTGATTAAATACAAAGTAGAGATCCATGGAGAGGTTCATTCATAACCTTTACACATTCAAGGTCCAGAACTCTTCTGTCTTTCCAAATTGGACATCATGACAACAAGACATGAAAATTAGAATTATACCTTGGATCAATGGAATTGATCCAAGGTAATGTTGTTTGAAACCCCAAAAACTATGAAAACTGAAACTCAAATTCATAATCCCTAGCAGTGAATTTATTCTGCATAAAAGAGATGGATTGCTTCATTTTCAATTAAGCAAAATCATGACAGATGTACCTATTCCCAATACATAACTTCCTATCTTATAAAAACATAATTTCCTAAGTCATAAGAGTACACCATCTTAAGACAAAATCACATGTCAACATTTGTACCTTCTATAGTAGAAGTCATCATAGGTACCACTCATGTTAGAGGCGTTACATACCTCCCTCCTAAAAAGCATCATTGTCCCGATGATTAACTTTGTATAATAACTATAAACAAGAATTATAATCCAAATTATAGTTCTTTCATCCATAAGTTCACAACATAGAACCAAATTTGGAAAATTCAAATTTTCATAATTATTCAGCAATAAAATAGTTATTTCAATACTAATGAATTTAGTATCTGCCCAAAACTAGTAGGTTTATTGATATAATAAGAATAAAATCTTCAAGTTTTATCAATCAACAAAATCATAATCTATTCAAATAAATGTGGAAAATTAGTTTTTATATCTTCAAGGTTTTCCCAAGTTGCACTTTCTTCATTAAACTGGTCCCAGCTGGACCTTGCATTGACTTATTTATATTTCTTAAGTGTAGCTGGTGAGTTTCCAGCACTCGAATGGGTTTAACCACGACTATGCCTGGTGGGTGGTACCAGGATGCAACATCCATTTTGGGGTTGCACAGGTACAAATTATGTATCGATCTAAGCATACATGTAAATAAAAGTGGATATTCTTCTAGAAGAAATATACAAAACAAGAGATATAAATCAACACCAGATTTAATGTGGTTCACCCTGTTGGCTACTCCACCAAAAAAGAAGCCAATCTATTATGCTTTGACAAGATATAGAATTGAAGATTTACAATCTTCCACGCCTCTCAAATGTATTTTCTCTCAAGATTCTCGCTTCTTCTCCAAGTCATTTTTGTTACCTAGATGCCATATACAAACTTGCACTTAGCCATGCAATTGACAATCAATAGATATGACGTTAATGCTAAAAATAGATCTAATTCTTGAGAGTTAATTAAAACATCCTCTCACAGGTAACCGATGGTTAGCCCTAACCACGGTTCCTTCCTTGCTTGACTGATGTCGGTCATACTTGACTGTTGCCGGTCCTGGATGACCGATGTCAGTTCCCCCTTAACCAATGCCGGTTACTGTATTTTCTAGCAAGTTTCCATTGCATGCCAAACTGAAGTAATTGAGCTCCACAACTCAATAATCTCCCACTTAGAGATTAATTACTGCACCATACCTATATAACGTCATTCTTAGATCCTTCCTTAGCTTTGTTTCTTCCTCTTCAAGTCTCAAACTCGAAGACCAATAGAAGTGGAGTGTAGCTCCGACTTCTCCTTTGCTAATGACTTCGTTAGCATATCCGTAGGGTTCTTGCTTGTATGAATCTTTTCCAGATTCAACTATCCATCCTCCAATACCTGTCGTATGAAGTGATACCTCAACTAAATGTGTTTTTTTCTCGAATGAAATGTTGATTTCTTTGCCAAATGAATTACACTCTGACTGTCATTGAACAATTTACAATCACTTTGCTCCTTTCCCAACTCTTCCATGAACCTACTCATCCATATCATCTCTTTGCTAGCCTCTGTAGCTACAACATACTCTGCCTCTGTAGTAGACAAAGCCACAACCTTTTGCAATCTTGAAATCCAGCTAACTGTCATTCCACCTACTGTGAAAATATATCCTAGTAGTGCTCCTCCTACCATCCAGATCTCCCGCCATATCCGAATCAACATAACCATGTAATGAAATATCTGAACCTCCATAGCATAACTGCATGTTAGATGTCCCTTTCAAATACCTGAGTATCCATTAGACTGCTTTCCAATGCTCTTTACCTGGATTAGCCATATATCTACTCACAACTCCCACTGCTTGTGCAATGTCTAGTCTTGTACAAACCATAACATACATGAGACTTCCAACTGCTGAAGCATATGGTACTCGTGTCATGTATTTGACCTCCTCATGTGATGAAGGACACTGATCTTTGCTCAATTTGAAGTGTCCAACCATAGGTGTGCTAACAGGTTTTGCATTTTATATGTTGAACCTTTCTAACACCTTATAGATATAATCCTCCCGAGACAAATACAATTTCTTGTTTTTCTTATCTCTATGTATTTGCATGCCAAGGATTCTTTTTACAGCTCCTAAATCCTTCATAGAAAATGTGTGAGCTAGCTTTCTCTTAATCTCACCAATGTCCTGCATACTAGATCCTGCAATAAGCATATCATCCACATACAGTAACAAAATAATATAGCTCCCATTTTCAAGCTTCTTGAAATAAACACAATGGTCAGATTCACATCTCAAGTAACCATGCTCATGCATAAAACTATCAAACCTCATGTACCATTGCCTTGGAGCTTGCTTGAGCCCATATAGGCTCTTTTTCAACCTGCACACTAGTTTCTCCTTACCCTTGACTTCATACCCAAGCGACTGTTGCATATAAATCTCTTCATCCAAATCACCATGAAGGAAAGCCATCTTCACATCTAGTTTCTCTAAATGCAAATCTTCTACTGCAACTAAACTCAATACAATATGAATAGAAGTCATTTTAACAACAGGAGAAAATATTTCACCAAAGTCAATACCTGCTTTCTGTGCAAATCCTTTACTACAAGCCTTGCCTTGTACCTTTTCTGTCCACCCTCTTCTTCCTTAATCCTGTAAACCCACTTGTTCTGCAATGTTCTCTTACCAGCTAACAACTTAACCAAATCCCAAGTCTGGTTCTGTTCCAAGGAGTCCATCTCCTCATCCATGTCATGCTCCCACTGAACGCGAGTCTTATCCTGCATTGCTTCTTCAAAGCTCTCATGGTTCACCACTATCAATCAATAATAAATAAAATAGAGAAGGTGTAAATCTTTTTGGAAGTTTACTTACCCTTTGTGACCTTCTCACATGAGTTTGGGGTACTGAGAGACTCAATCTAGACCTCCTGGACATTCCTATCCAAATCTAACAGTGACCGACGCCGGTCACCTCTAACCGATGTCAGTTCTGCTAACAGATGTCAGTTTGGATCCTCTGTAACCAATACCGGTTCTTCTGACCAATGCTCGGTACAGGGGTCAATCAACACCGGTTACTGTGTAACCCTGTCAGTATGATTATTTTAAATCCAAGAGTTCATTTTCATTCACAAACTTCTCAACCAGTTCATCCTTGGGTACCAAAATTTGATCCTTGTACATTCTCTTTTCATTCCATTCAACATCATGACTCCTAATAATTTTAGAATTCTCTAAATCCCAAAAACGGAAACCAAAATCACCAGATCCATAACCAATGAAAGTGCATCTCTTGGATTTTGCATCCAACTTTTTTCTATTTTCCTTATCAATATGCACAAAAGCTTCTGAACCAAAAAATTTAAGAAAAGAAAGATCTACCTCTTTTCTGGTCCAAGCTTCCTCTGGTATTCCTCCATCTAGTGAACTTGAAGGCCCACGGTTAATCAAATAAATGCCATTGTATCAACTGCTTCTTCCCAAAACTGCAAGGGCAATCCATAATGTATCTTCATACTTCTAGCACGTTCCATGATTGTCTTGTTCATTCTTTCTGCAACACCATTCTCCTGTGGTGTTCTTGGAACCGTTCTTTCTCTACGTATCTCATTCACTAAATAATAATCATTGAAAGTCTTGCTACAGTATTCACCACCATTGTCAGATCTAAGGCACTTTAACTTAGAATTTGATTCATTCTCAACAAGGGATTTCCATCTTTTAAAAGTCTCAAAAATATCATATTTACGTTTAATACAATAAACCCATACCTTTCTTGTAGCATCATCAATGAAAGTAACATAATATTGAGATCCTCCATGAGAAGCTACTTAAGCTATTCCCCACACATTTGAGTGTACAAGCTTCTGGTTTTTTCTCCTTCGTCAATTGCCCCCAACTTTGAGAAATCTCACTCTCTTTTACTTTCCAAAGATACAATGCTCACAGAAATCAAGATCTAAATCTTTCAAATCTGATAACTTACCCTTAGCCTTTAGAGATCTGCATTTCTTTTTGACTCATATGACCTAACCGATTATGCCACATGCATGCATCTAAATCTGAAGTAGATAATACAGAAAAGAAATAGTAATATAGGTAGATAAATATAGCGTTCCTACCTTCTTACCTCTTGCCACAACAAAAGCACCCTTGGTGACTTTCCAAGAGTCTCCTGTAAAAGTAACCATGCAACTAGATTCACCTAGTTGCCCTACAGAAATAAGATTCCTCCTGAGGCTTGGCACATGCCTCACATCCTTCAATACCCATGTATTTCCATTCTGCAATTTTAGATGAACTTCCCTTTTACCAGTAATACTGCAAGGTTCGTCATCACCCAAATAAACATGCCCAAAATTATCCTGGACATAATTTTTGAAATAAACCTTATTAGGGGTTGCATGGAAAGAAGCTCCTGAATCTAAAACCAATGATTCAATTCTACTATCTAAAGAAAGAATAAGAGCATTTTGCATTACCTCTGATGCAATTTTTCTCAAGATTTGACTTCTTTACCTTTATCTGGTTGTTGGTTCTCTTTATCCTTTGACCAACAATCTTTCTTTGCATGTCCTTTCTTTCCACATTTCTAACAAGTAATTCCCTTATTTCTGGATTTAGATCTTGTTATCCCTTGACTTTGATTTCCCATTACTCTTACTCTTGGATCTCTCCTTCTGCCTGCCCCTGCTTTCTATATTCAAAGCATTTCCAGATGATGATTCCTCTGTACTTTCCCTGTGAATTTCTTCATTCAAGATTATACTAACCACATCATCAAACTTCAAAATATTATTAGCATATGTTGTATTACTAACATTCATTACCAAGTTGTCCCAACTATCAGGCAAAAAACATAAGAATAAAAGTGCTTTTACTTCATCATTAAATGTTATAGCAACCGATTTTAATTGATTTATAATAGATCAGAAATCATTCAAATGACTAGAAGCAGATTCACCTTCATACATCTTAGAACTAAATAGTTTCTTCATCAAATAAATTTTATTTGAAGCACTAGGTTTTTCATATAAACTAGCAAGAGATTTCATTGACTCTACCAGACAAGTCATTTTTGTAATATTGGAAACCATGGATGCTGCTAGGCTCAATCTTATAGATCACAAAGTCTTTCTGTTAAGAATCTTCCATTCTTCATCAGTCATCTTCGTAGGTATAGACTTCTCATCCAACAGTAAGTACAAATCTCTTTAATACAAATAATCCTCAATCTGCATCTTCCATAATTGATAATTTCGGTCGTCAAATTTCTCTACCTTGTATTTATTATCTTCTGTAATTGTTGTAGCTCCAACTCAATCAGAAAACCCTATATGAGTAAATTTATCAACACACAAAACCCTCAAACAAAACTCTGATACCAGTTGTTGGGATTAGCACACCAGTTGTACAGACAATATATCATATCTAAGCATACATGCAAATAAAAGTCATATATTCTACCAAAAAAAATATACAAAACAAGAGACATAAATCAACACCAGATTTAACGTGGTTCACCTAGTGTGGGCTACGTCCACCAAGAAACAATTCGAATCTATTATCCAAAGCTTTGATAAGATATACAATTGAATATTTACAATCTTCCACACCTCTCAAATGTACAATAATTTCTTTCCCTCAAGCTTTTTGCTTCATCACCAAGAATTCTCTCTCTCACCAAATTTTGCAAGTTCTTTCTAATTCTTGTTAATCATCTCCTTTCTTTACTTCTAAACCCTAGCGTTTATGCTTATATAGTCATTTATAGACTTAGGGCACTTAGTCATGCAATTACAATCAATAGAAATACTTTAATGCTAAAAATATATCTAATTCTCGAGAGTTAATCAAAACATCCTCACATAGGTAACCGATGTCGGTTAGCCCTAATCTGTTGCCGAGTTTCTTCCTTGCTTGATCGATGCCGGTCATACCTAACTGCTGCTGGTCCTGGGTGACTGATGCCGGTTCCCCCTTAACCGATGTCGGCTACTTTATTTTCCAACAAGTTTCCATTGCATGCCAAACTGAAGTAATTGAGCTCCACAACTCAACAATGCATTCGTACTAAATAAAGTGGTAAAGCTAAACGATAAGCTACAAGGTTGATTATTTCAACAATTTCAAAGGGTCTCACATAACGAGGTGATAACTTGGTAGCCTTGCCAAAGGTAATAGAACTCTTTTTCAGTTTAACCTGCAAAAAGACCTTCTCACCAAGTTCAAATTTCTTGTCAACCCTTTTTAAGTCTGCATAACTTTTTTGCCTATTTGTTGCTTCCTTCAAATGTTCACGGATCATTTTAACTTGATGTTCCATTTCAGCAAGGATCTCAGGTCTAATTACCTCTCTGTTCTTTATGTTATCCCAGCTAACTGGAGTTCTACATCTCCTTCTGTATAATGCTTCCAAATATGCCATTTTTAGATAGTCGTGATACATGTTATTATAAGAAAATTCAACTAATGGAAGGTACTCTTCCCATTTGTATTGCTGATACATGCAGTACATTCGTAACACATCTTATAAAACTTGATTAACTCTTTTAGTTTGCCCATCCGTTTTAGTATGGTATGCTGAACTAAAATTCAGTTTGGTTCCTAAGGTTGTATTGAGTGTTTGCCAGAATCTAGATGTCATCCTTGGATCTCTATCTGATATGATCAATTTAGGTACACCATGCAATCTGAAAATTTCATGCACAAATCTTTTTGTTAAAATAGGTGAATCATCCTTAAGATTACCAGTAATAAAATGTGTCACCTTTGTTAATTTATAAACAACAACTAGAATAACATCATGCTTATTTCTTGACACAGGCAACCCTTGAACAAAATCCATGTTAATTACTTGTCATTTATACTGCGATATACTATGAGGGTACAATAAACCAACTAGATGCATATGTTCAGTCTTAGCATGTTGACATTCTAAGCAGTGTGTCACAAAATCAATTACGTCTTTTTTCATCCCTTTCCAAAAATATTGTTGTTTTATATTAGCAAGCATTTTTTGTAATTCCGATATGCCCTGAATAAGGTGAATTATGAAATTCAATTAACAACTTCCTCCTTAATTCATTTCCTGATGGTATATATACTCTATTATCATATCTCAAGATTCCTTCGTCATCAAAGTGAAAACCTCTATATCTCACATTATTTGGATCTGCAGCAAGTGTTGTTTTTACTTGCTGAAAATAAGAATCGGATTCCATGATAATTTTTACTTCATCCTTAAACTGATTTCTCAATGTTAGAAGTGCCGAAATATGTTTCCTACGACTTAGTGCATCTGCCACTCTGTTTTCCTTGCCTTTTATATAACTTATATAAAAATCATACCGAGATAGGAATTTTAACCACCTTCATTGTCTTGCATTCAAATTTGGTTGAGTAAAAATATACTTCAGCCCGAGATGGCCAGTCTTTAATTCAAAAGGTCTCCCTAAAAGATAATGCCTCCATACTTGAAGTGCATGAACGATGACAACCAACTCTATGTCATGGGGAGCATAATTCAGTTCATGTAACTTGATTTTTCTACTTTCATATGCTATAACATGCTCGTTTTGTAATAAAATACTTCCAAGCCCTTCCCTGGAAGCATCTGTTACTACAATAAAGTCTCCATTTGGATCAGGTACAACCAAAATAGGTACAGATGTTAGTTGTTTCTTTAGAGTCTTAAATGCATATTCACATTTTTCACTCCACACAAATTTCTTATCTTTCTTTTGTAACGAAGTTATTGGTGCAATGACCTTTGAAAATTCTTTTACAAACTTTCTATAGTAACCAATAAGACCCATGAAGCTTTTGACTCCATGTACATTCTTAGGTACAGGCCACTCAATTATTGCAACAATTTTTGATGGGTCTATTGTTATTACATATTTACTTATGACATGCCCTAGATGGTGCACTTATGTCTCGTAGAAAGAACATTTGGATAACTTACCATGCAATCTTCTTTTTCTTAAGATTTATAGAACTATCTTCAAATGCTCATGATGCTCTTCAATGCTTTTAGAATATATGAGAATATCGTCCAAGAATACAAGCACAAATTTGTCCAAGTATTCTTGAAAATTATTATTCATTAAGTTCATAAAAGTTGCAAGTGCATCTGTCAAACCAAAAGGTTAAAATGTGAATTCATAATGCCCATACCTTTTCCTAAAAGTTGTTTTATGAATATCTTCATCTTTGATTCTTAACTGATGATATCCAAATCAAAGATCTACTTAGAATATACTTATGCACCATGTATCTGATAAAAAAGATCATCAATTCTAGGAAGTGGATATCTATTTTTGATTATTGATTTGTTTAACACCCTATAATCAATGCACAATTTAAGTGTTCCATCTTTCTTTTTTTACAAAAATTACCGATTCTCCCCAAAGCGAGACACTTTGTCTTATCAAACCTTTAGACAACAGTTCTTGTAACTGAAACCAAGTTTAATGGTCCAAGGTCTAAGAAATAGGCTAACACAACACATCAAAACAATGTCAATAGAACTATCAAGAAGTTCAATGTTGACAACAATAACCAAAATACAGTAAACCATACCTAATGGAGTTTTCCCTTCTTAGCACTAGATGGCATACTTTCAAAGGTTATCCAAATACCCAATAAAGTAGAAAACTGAATAATATTTCCTTTACAGGCTTCCAAAAAACCAGGCCTCGAAAATAACTAAACAATTCTAGTAAATGGAAGAAGTATACATTTACAGGCTTTTTAAAATAACAATTTCCAAGAAAAACCCATAGTAATTTACCTTTCCTAAATAATCACAGGGTCAAAAATCTGCAACCGAAATAATACAACAAAACCCAAATTCACAATTATAGACAACTATAAGAAAACTGACACGTTCACCAATTTTGAACATTCCTTCTGTACTCAATAGAGTATGTTTAAGTCAGAGTCACATAAGTTTATTCTCCTACAAGAAAATCATGTAAGATCAAACAACAGTAAGATATTCAAATAATTTATCAACTAAAGTTTTCCAACGGTGAAGAAACAAGATCTTTTAGAACAAGCTCCGTAGATTTAAACAACCAGGTTCCTCCAGATTTAAATAGTTCAAACAAGATCATACACATTTTCTGACTTGATCTCGAGCCCATGTAATGGGATTAAGGCATAACCTAGTCATCAATCAAGAGAATCAAAAACCCAGATCACTCTTTCCATCATTCAAATAGAATTGAAAAAGCATTCCCAATAAACAACACAAAAACCTCAAGCAGAGAAATCATATTAGCAGAATGAAAACCAATCTATTCCAAAGAGTAGAGTTGTTTTTATGAACATTTAAGTAAAAACATAAAACTTAATGGATAGATCCTATCATGCCTAATAGCGTTCTACCTTCACCGATTCACAAAAGTTTCCAAGAAAAGCCTAAATATTCTTTTTGAAATGCCAAAAACCACACAAAAACTTCCTTTATCTCCTTCTTATAGTCTCACAGTGCCAACCCTTTCTTCCACACCATGCAAGGAAGGAAAACTCATGCATTGACACTTTGCATGCAAAAATCAAACTGGAGGTTTGAAACCAAAAACAACCACATGCAGAGCTCTAGCTCCAAAACCAAGTGAATCGACAAAACCAACCCTCTATCTTCTTCCTAGGTGGTTTCACCAATTTCTAAAAATTAAATGCAGAGTAGGACTATCAGTCCTTCCTATTTTCCCACCACCATCATCTCCAAATTTGGAGTGGGCTTAATTCAAACAAAACATGCCTCATAATACTTTGGCAAAAATGCCAACTCATCCATTTTAAGTTTCTAACCGCCTTTTCCAAATTTGGTTGCACAAAGAGATAAGGCTTAATAAATTGCCTTATATTCCTTGAATTCATTGCCTCCCACTTTCCTCTTTCCCCATGTCGTTTCATAGGCCCCCTTAGGTTAGCCATTCCCTTAGTTAGGTTATACACTAATTTAGGAAATCAACATAGGTCCATAGTTTTAGTCTAGGTCCCTCTTAATTCTTTTTCATCCCAATTAACAAAGAACATATTAACTTAGGTTAGGTTTAACCCTTAGGATAGAGTTACTAGTTTTAGAACATAGTTATAATAGGTCCCAGGTCTCCAATGAAAACTTCACCATACTAGAATAAAAAGAAGAAGAACCAAATTGTTACTTGATTAAATACAAAGCATAGATCCATGGGGAGGTTCGTGCATAACCTTTGCACATTTAAGATCTAGAACCCTTCCACCTGTCCAATTCGGAAATCATGACAACAAGAAATGAAAATTAGAAGCATACCTTGGATCAATGGAATTGATCCAAGGTAATGTTGTTTGAAACCCCAAAAACTATGAAAACTGAAACTCAAATTCACAATCCCTAGCAGTGAATTTATTTTGCATAAAAGAGATGGATTGATTCATTTTCAATTAAGCAAAAACACGAAAGAATGTACCTATTCCCAAC
This sequence comes from Taxus chinensis, assembly GCA_019776745.2. Classification (NCBI taxonomy): domain Eukaryota; kingdom Viridiplantae; phylum Streptophyta; class Pinopsida; order Cupressales; family Taxaceae; genus Taxus; species Taxus chinensis. The sequence goes on from CM034152.1 coordinate 778,989,348, forward strand.
AGATAACTTCCTATCTTCTGCAGACATGATTTCCTAAGTCATAAGAGTACACCATCTTAAGACAAAATCTCCTGTCAACGTTTGTACCTTCTATAGTAGAAGTCATCACAGGTACCAGTCATGCTAGAGGCGTTACAAATGGGTTCTCCTATTTACCTAAAGTTTTGAAAGGATTAGCAAATAACAAGTAAATAACTCAAATAAACTATGAAATGCTCTAAAATACTTAAGCATAGCCTAAATCAGAAATGAGAGAGAGAGAGAGAGAGAGTTCTTGTGAAAAGGTGGGAGGGGTAGCCCTCTATTTATAGTTTTTGGATTTGAGAAAAGGATGTTTTGGATGCATGTGGGACTAAAAAAGAGTCAAAAAGTTGAGTTTTAGAAAAACCTATTTAGAGGTGTGAACAATATTTTAGAAAGCTAAGTGGCTATTTAGAAATGTAAGATATTTGTTTAGAAAGTCAAATTGTTATGATCCTCATGTGTGAATTTCACTAACGCCTCGAGGTTTTGGTGTAATGGTTCATTACAAGTGGTATCAGAGTTGCGAATAATTCCAAGTACGATTCCTTGAAAATATCTTGTGAACAGAGAGAATTTGCCAGATATTTTTTACCATAGTTGTGAATAATTCCAAGTAAGATTCCTTGAAAATTTCATACTTTTTTGATTTATTTTGCAAAATCTATTGCATATTTAGGGTTTTTCATAAAATCACTCCCTAGGCTGAAATTTGTGGAATTTTTCCAAGTTCTTTAAATTTTCGGAAAGCCCTCAAAAACATATTGGTAGTATTTTCTTTCTGTTTTTCCTATTCATCCGAATTTGTATCGAAACCCTAAACCCTAGGGTTTGACATCATGGCGGGGCCTTCCACAAGAGCAAAAAAGAATTGGGTAACTCTGGGTAAAACCCCATATTAAGATGGGGTAGTGATAAAAGAGTTGGAGTCAGAAGGGGTAAATACAAATTCCTCAGCACTAGGATTTACCTCATTTGATCATAAGGTGAGCCAACTCGAGTATGAACTGCGAAATGTACAATTTGAGATGGCCTGTAAAGGAGAGATAGACCAAATCAATCAGTGGTTGGATTATATCATGCAACATATAAAGGGTAAACATTATGTCCCAAATTAGTCCCAACTCAACCAAGGAGGATCTTCAGTTCAGAATAATGGAAAAAATAACCATGTTGGATCACTTTTCCAACCCAATCAGAATCCAACTAATTCGCAACCACGGAGCATGATGCTGAAAGTGGAGATGCACAAATTTTATGGGAAGGATCCACTGAATTGGATAAATCAAATGGAGAATTTCTTTGAGTTACATCAAACCCCATAAGAACAAAAAGGTGACGTTGGCATCCTTGTATCTTGAACTAGACCAATTTGTCTGGCATCGATCGTTATGTGCTCAGAGGCAGAAGAGTGGTCTCAGTGTCACTTGGGCAGTTTTTACTGAGAGTTACAATTGCACTATAGTTCTAGTGTTTCAGATAACTACTTTAGTCAATTCGTAAAGTTAAGACAAACAAGATCAGTCAAATATTATGTGCATCAATTCCAGAACCTATCCTCAAGGGTGGAGAATATTACATAAGAGAACCGAAATGACCTGTTTCTTGGGGGGTCTTAAGGACCACATTGAGCATGAGGGTACATATGTTTAATACACTCAAGCTTTCTGATTCTATTATCATGGCACATAGAGTAGAGGAAAAAATTATTTGCAGTAGGAGACAACCTTTCACTAACACCAGAGATCGTAGTAACCCCTTCCACATCATTCACTTGGCCAATTAGACTGACTCCTCTAACAAATGGAAGAAAAAAAGAGTAAAAGGATTATGTTTTAACTGTGACGACAAATATGTCCGGGACACAAATGCACTGAGAAGAAGTTATTCAATATTAAAGGAGGAAATGAGGATGAAGAGGAAGTTGAAATTATAGGAAGAAGCTGAGGAACCAGTAGAAGATGAAGTAGAGGATCACCAACCTACAATTTCTTGCCATGCGTTGTCAGGTATTAGTACTCCTCAAACACTCAAGGTTATTGGCTATCTAAAAAATCAGAAGGTGAACGGTGTTAATTGACTCAGGGAGTACTCATACTTCATAAATAGTAATGTGACAGTGGTTAGCTGCCCACCTCAATTGTTTTATTTACCTAGCTCCAAAAATGCAGTTATGATTGTGGATGGTGGGACAGTCAAGTGCATAGGAAAGTGCCATAGTATAAGCTTTTCGTGGGAGTACACGTTAGACTCACCTATGTTTGCTATTTCTATGAGGAGGGGAAAATATTATTTTGGGGTGTCCAATGGCTCACAACCTTGGGTACTATAGAAATGAATTTCCAAGAATTGTTCATGTGATTTCATTCAGAAGGAAGGATAATACAATGAAAGGGATGGTAGCTAAGTCTCCCACAGATTATTAGCTCTCATCAGATGTAGAAGGTTCTCATAAAAGGAAGTATATGGATTTGTAGCAAAGTTATTTTCCATAGAGGTACAAAATATAGTCTTTAATGCCAACCTGATCTTCAGAAGATTGTTGATGCTCACTCATCTGTTTTTGATGCAATTCCAAGGGACTACCACCAGTTAGGGATCATGATCATGCCATTTGGTTGATTCCAGGGAACCAACCACCTAACATCAGACCATACTAATACCCCATATTCCCAGAAAAGTGAGATCAACAAAATGGTGTAGGAAATGTTGAAGGCAGGTATCATCAGGCATAGCCAGAGCGCATATTCTTCACTAGTGGTCATGATACGTAAGAAGGATGAAACATAGAGGATGTGTCCATATTACTGAGAACTCAACAAGTACCACCATCAAAGATAAGTTTCCTATTCCAGTAATTGATGATTTACTTGATGAATTGCATGGTGTTATTTACCTCGCAAAATTAGGTCTTCGTTCGGGGTACCATCAAATTAGAATAAGAGAGGAAGATGTTTCATAAAATGGCTTTTAGGACTCACAAGGGCCATTATGAGTTTTTGTAATGCCTCTTGGTCTTACAAATGCTCCCTCAACATTTCAAAGCTTAATGAACACTATTTTTAGGCCATTTTAAAGGAAATTCGTATTAGTTTTTCTTTGATGACAATTGATTTATAGTAAGACATGGGAAAAACACTTGTAACATGTAAATAAAGTGTTGAAGTTTTGGAGAAAACATAGCTTTATGCAAATCCATGAAGGTGTCCAAATTTGATGCTCAGAAGATTAAGCTATGTGGGAATGGCCAAAGCCCAAAACTCTCAAAAATCTTCGAGGGTTCCTAGGACTAATAGGGTACTACAAAAGATTTGTGAGGGGATATGGTAGAATCGCGGCTCCACTCACTACATTGCTAAGAAGGATGCCTTCCATTGGACAGACGCAACCACTAAATCCTTTGAATAGTTGAAGGAAGCCATGTGCACCACCCCCAGTTTTGGCTACTCCTAACTTCTCAAAAACCTTCATTGTTGAATTTGATGCTTCAGGATCATGATTGGGAGCAGTTCTAATGCAGGAAGGAAGACCAATTGCATTTGAGAGTCACTAATTCAAAGTAAAAGATCTGCTCAAACCTGTCTATGAGAAAGAAGCTGATTTGTTTATTCTTTATTAGTCAAGCAATAAGGCCCTATCTAATTGTATACCTTCACGGTAAAATTGATCATATAGTCTCATTAGTAAAATACGCCAATAGCTCAAATACACTATGAAAGACTCTAAAAACTTAAACCTGATCTAAATTGCACAATCACAGAGAAGAGAGAAGAGAGAGAGAGAGTAAGAGAGAGAAGATGAGGAGAGAGAGAGATATAGAGAGAGAGAGAGAGATAGAGAGAGAGAAGAGATGATAGAAGAGTAGCTCTAATTTTTTTTAAAAATATTTTTTATATTTGAGGAGAGGATGTTTTGAATGCTTTGGGACTAAAAGGATTCAAAAATTGATGTTTGAGAACAACCTATTTGGAGGTGTGAACAAAATTTTTAGGAATCTCGTGCCTATTTGGAAAGGAAAGATATTTTGTTTTCGATTATCAATCCTCTTTTAGAAATTCAATAATAGGATTAAATTAACCTAAATAAGGTTAATTAAAGGGGAAACAAGCTTATAGAATTTGGTTTAGAGGGGATTAACATGTTTAGGGGTTTAGAAAATGTTAGAAAGGGTATTTTACCAGCGTAGTGTAGTAAATTAATACAAGACTTAGGATAATTAATATGATCTTAGTAATAAGATCTTTGTAGACCAAATATAGGGGTCTACATTGCACATGCTTTGTTGTTGCGTCTTACTGTATATTAGATTTTTACATCATTAATTACAGTATTACTCTGCAATAAGATGTTATACTATTTTTATTAATCAAGGATTACCAAGTAGATCTTGCACTAACTACATTCAAAACTCTTCGAAGCTTCTTCAATCCTTACACAAACCCTCTATAGATGGTTTCTTTCTTCCATGTTTTAGCTTTGGATGTCCTACTGCGTCAAAGATTGAACATTTTGTTAAAAACCTCTAAACATGGTTTTCTACGGCGCAATGATGGGAAAATTTACTTATCTTTCTACTAGATCTTTCCACACCCAAATCCAGTAGGATGATTATTGGTAGTCCTGTGTGCTACTCTTCCCTTTGATAAGTTCAGCCTTAAGTGCTCCATTAACTCTGTACAACAAGCTTTATCTACAAATGCAATGGTAATTACAAGAACTTAAACAAATTTAGAGTAACTCCTAACATAGGTTATTGTGAATTCTCAATCATAAACCCATCTCTTGAATCTTCGTAGACCTACAGTCCCCAATGAACTCGGGAAAAAAGGAAACAAGCCATTCTTATTGATTCTCTATTTCTTCTTGACTAGTGATAGTTACATGAAACGTGCTGTGTAACAGCACGATACAATAATCCTTTATTGATTTATGTTCTTTCTCCCTTCCATTATTGCGTCATATTCCATTGTTAAAAGAATAATCAAACCTCTAAGTTCTCCATGTTTGCTATTCGAAGTAGATTGTTGGATTTTCTCTCAACCCTTACCAGAATGTAGGAGACTTATCTTTTTTTTGCGTACTATGGATAACAACATACATTGACTTTCCCCTAACTTACCTATGGAATAAACGCGAACCTGATACCACACTTTATCTCAACAAACTACACACCCTCCTCACCACAAATACAATCGTTAAGTTTATTGCCATAGATTTTTCATACAAGCATCCAATTTCAAAACCGTGTTTTGGAGGAAAACCTGCCAAACACCCAAATAAATTGGAATACTACTCCTAATGCCATATATGGCTATTACAGTCTTGACGGACTCTTTCAACTCTGCAACTCGAAAGCGAGCCTTCCTAGAAATAACAATGAGCTTCTGTATCAACGTAATTCCTTCCCTCAAAAACTTTGTGTCTCACCCCCATTTTTCTTTTCAAAAATGGCCAAAATGCGAAGTGTGCCTACACATCACATACACTAAAACGAGAAGTACTGAGACAAACATATTATAGGTGCATCCTTAAGTGTTTACGTCCCTACTTCCCAAGGGTCCTCTTCACACGCAACTACAAATGTCTATAACACACACATAATGTACCTCATTTCAATACTTACAATTTTTCATAAACATCCGGGCAGTACCAACAATTCACAAAACAAGGTGTATACGACCTCTTAACAAAATTCCAAAAAAAATATCATTCGGCTACTACGCGTATCTCCACATGTCATCCTGTTTTTCCAAGCATGTGCTCATGTTACCCGATCATTAATTACTTTATTCCCCAACACCCAATAATAACTCCAAGTGCAATCCCTCCTTCCCTTACTCCTTCCACATCTATCCCCCCATTTTCCCTCACCACACACCAAACTCCGCCTTCAGCTTCCCGTTGTCATCTTCCGGATGCGATTGCTATTTATACTCTCCCTAATTGTGTAGGGCCAATTTAAAATTCATCACGATCCTCCTCAAAACACATATCAATTAATAAATCCTTGCACCCGTAATACAGGCTCAAATATATTTTGTTTTATTTTACTTATTGCCTGTCATCTTTTCTATATTTAGGATACTCTTTGTGCAAGTTATCTCGGGTCTAAGGCAGTCTTTCCATATAGGATCTATTTCATCAGCTTTTAATCCAATTTCATCCCTTTCAAGGTCCGTGAACTCGACATTAGGGTTCATCAAACCGACAATCAGGACGCAAAGTTTAATTAACCACTGTTAAAAATAATTCACCGTCCCTTCAAACCCTAAAATCGGATACAGAATTTCACAATAAGGATCGGCGACCAGTTACGCCCACCGTGTGAGCGTAAACTCCAGCTTTAAAAGAAATCCTACTCGGAATGGCGATTCCGGATCCTACTGGCCGTCAGATGCCAGAATCGTGCGGTCGATAATAAACTTACCGTTCGATTATCCTGAGGTCGAATCGGACCCGTAAGTCGGCGGAGAGGTCGAGACCGTCGGATTAGAACAAAAGCTTAGATCGTAGCCGTCGGATGCGTATATGAAAAAAAGGCTCTATAAGGGTTTGACGTTTGCCTTCGTTAGATCTAAAATAATCGTGGTAGCCTGCTTTGTCTTTTGCAGGGCCTGGGGGGGTTTCGTTCTAATTCGTGAATTTTCTTTTCTTTCTGTTGTGGTTTTTTTTTTTCCGTCATGGCGGATAACGTGTGGGACGGTGAAGTGGTTTAAAATACGCAAGGGTTATGGATTCATTAACACCCGACGGTTGGCGCGAAGATCTGTTCGACAACCAGTCGTCGCTTCATGCCGATGGCTTCCGCACGCCTATCGTAGGGTGAATCGGTGGAGTTTGCTGGTGGTTCATAGAGCGATTGGCCGCACAAAGGCTGTATACGTTACGGGCCCTAACGGCGCTATTTTCATGTGCAGCAGCGGATGGGGTGGCGGCGGTCGGGTACGACTGTTGTGGTGGCGGTTACGGGGCCGGCGGAGGAGGTACGGGCCGGCGGCGGCGGTGGCGGCCGTAGCCGCGTTGGGGCGGTTACGACGGCGGCGTGCGGTTTATTACGGCGGTAGTGGTGGAAGTTACGGGTTGCTTCGGAATTATGGAGGCGTGGCAACTAACGTGTGGTGTGGTTATGGCGGGCGGAAGTCGTGTGGAGGTCGTGGCGGCGGCGGTGGCGCGAGCTGCTATAATAACTGCGGCGAGTCCGGTCTATGGCCAAGGGAATGCCCTCACAGCTTGTCGGCGGGCGGCGGTGGTGTCGCGGCTGTGGCGCCTCTCCAAGTGCGGCGAGCATGGTCCCCATGCTCGCGACTGCACCACGCTTAGATGTTAACGTAAGGTCATATGGAGATTTTTTTTTTGGTGCCTGCTGGCTGTTGTTTGTCCTCCCAAGTTGCCTTTCGTTTCCGCAGGCCGGCTTTTTGATGTTTTTTGTGCTTTCCTTAGAACTATTACACGCCTGAAAATCTTCTGAGTGAGCGTTGCGATATGTTTGGTTGTTCGGTAGTGGTTTTTGTTTTTCGATGTATGGGGTGATCGACTTTTACACTTGGCTTTACATGTGAGACACCCATACCCCTAGTACTTTTCGAGAAGGGACACTTGTTTTTGGTTCTGGTATTTCTAGTAGGACGGGTTTGTCTTGAAATTTAATCCTACCGATTTGCTGAGAATTATCAATAATAGGTTATATTACATGTTACTTACAATGAAGGGTTTTGGCTAGTGTTGTATTTTTTATATAAATCGTTTCCAATCTGCCTATTTCCCTGATTGCTATTTCAGATTGTTAATGGAAAGAATTAAGTTTGAAATATTGTTGATTTCTATCTTTGTTAAGGTTAATTGTATGTTATTTAACTCTTATTCTGTTTAGCTTCTATTCTCTGAATGATTCTTTGGGTTGATTGATGTTTATGGTAACTTGTTTGTTGTTGATATTTAAAGTATTTTTAATGTTTCCCTCTATAATATAGAGGGAGGGGATAAAGAACCATCAACCCTGTATATGTTATGCAAGGTAATTATCCTCTATGCTGAACATGAACTATTATTTAGGGTTCAACATGGTATGTCATTTTGAAATGTCTTATGTCCTTTTGGGTGGGCTTTAATTACAATAACAACAGATTTACAATGTATCTATATTTTTAAATTTATAAATTGGTTGGATTTTTCAAAACAACCTATATTTGAGATACTGGTTTTAAAAAAGAGGTTCTAAAATATTTATAGTGATTCATAGAATTATTACTATCACTATCTTACTATGAACATTAATTTGTTTATAGGAATAAATTAGTTGTTTGGGAGCCAATTACCCCATTTATAAAATCCAGAGCTGATAAGTGAGTTACATAGTATTTGTTGATAGTTTTTTTTGTGATTGTTATATTTGAATGAATAATTGACTTAGCTAATTTGTTTTAAAAACAAATATCTTATATATATATATATAAGATGTAACTTTAAGACTATTGTTCTTATCAATTTCTGCATCTTATATATGTACATATTGTTTACACGAGAATATTGGCTGGAAGGCAAAGTCTGTTCATATCGTTTTTTCTAACTATTCTTAACCCTTTAAAAACGTGGATTGTCTCTTTAATAAATGGTGTTTTTGGCTCGTCTGTTTGTTCATAATGGTTGTTTGGAAGGGCTTCGTTTCTTATCAGATTACGAGGTAAATTTTTTTATTTGTTAGTTCTCTTTCATTCGAATGTAAACTATTCGTATTTAATAAATTCGCGGGGTTAGCGTAAAATTCAATTTATTTAGTATTCCCCGACCATTTTTTTTACAAAATAGTTTTGTAATAGTTTCTGGAACAATTTTGGGTCCTATATAAAAAATGGTTGTAGGATCCGATCTAAAAATCTCACCGAAACACGGACACAGAAAAAGTAGACCGTGTGAAAGTTTTTTTGCATCTTCTTAGAGACTCGGTGGGCACAAAAGAACAAAAACCCTGATGAAAGTGTTGAAGATAATCAAATTCAATGAACTGAGGATGTCAAATATTGATTTTAAGTTATTACTCTTACACCATGCGATCATTCATTTGACAAATCTGAGGAACGTTTTCAGGTTCAATGGAGTGACCACTTGGTAACCCATCTCAACAGTCCGATTAGTTGTCTTAGTCCGATTATGTGTAGCGCAGTCTGAGAAAATTTCTCCTCCCCTGATCTTTTGTTCCCATGGAAATTGTTGCGAGGCCTCCATATGGTTGAGTGGAGAAGTAAGGCTTTTATAAGGAGTATGGTGGAGGGGGTTGCTATTGTTAGATGCAATCACAAGATGGTTAGAGATAATCACCAGCTGGTTTATGGTTATACTATTAAACTTATTTTTTGTGGAAAGGAGTGTTGGGACACCAAGTCTTACTAATGGTCATACTATTAAACGTAAATTAAAATAAAAAAAAGATTCTCGAAGGCTGGTGTTTACCCTGGCTGTCTTGAACAAGGATCTCTTCAAGAAAAGCAGGGAAAATTGGTGATCTAATGAAGTATGTTTTTTCTCTCTGGAATTTTTCAAATCATTAAATGTTAAGTTCTCAATATTTGGCACTAGAAGGTGAGTTTCTCGTCAAGGAAGCAATGTTTTGGGAGAGGGTGAGTTCATACGCAAGCTTTCATTTTTCAAGGCTATTGTCAAAGGAATAATTGTAGTCTCGAGTAACGGGATTTTTTTTTGGGGTGAGATGCGTTTTAGACAACTTGATTTGGCATGTGAACTGCAAATTGGATGCAATAAACAATGTTTTTTCTCCTCTTTGACAATTCCTACGACAAAATCTAGTGGCCATTTATTGTCAACATGATATGCTCATCGAGTTTTGTGAATAAATGATTCACTGCATCAAAATCTTGATTAATGATATGTTTCAAACCAGAGTTGCCCGAACTTTTTGCTTTTCTTTCAATGCTTCATTTGCTGAGTTGGTCGTCTTGCTCCTTTATATGCATTGTTTGTGATTGCTTTCGGATACCTGAGTTTTTTTAAAGGAATTTGTCTTTCAAATGACACTTATGCTGTGATTATTATTTTATTGATGATAATATTCTCTCCTTCATGAGAAAATTAGTATATCACGAAATGGATGTACTTGATATGAATTTGTGCTATTCGAACAAGTCAATTTACTATAATTAGTTAATTCCACTTTCCACTCGATTGTACTCGAGTTGCATGGAATTTACATGTGTTTATTAGAAGCTGTCTCGGGAATTAGAAGCGTTCTCGGGAGTTGTCTTTAGAACAAAAGTTTCAACTTGAAATGAAAATTCAAATTTGTTGAAAAGAGATTATAACATCTTTTGGGTTCAACTCGAAATGTAAACACAAATTTGTTGAAGATAAATGATAACACTTGAAGCCTACCCATTACTCAAACCATAGTTGTGAAACTTTTATTCCACAAGCCGTCTGGTTGTGACCAATTCTCCTTAATAATGTGGTTTGTATTCTTCTTGAATTTGTTGTACGGATCTTTTGGAGATGTAGGTTGTTTAAAAATTACATTGGTTTTCTTTCTTTCTCCCATTGGCTTAGAATCAAGCTATTATGGGCCTCGATACTTCTTATAATATGATTGCTGAATTGTTTTTGGCAACCAATTAATAGTTTATGGAAGAATATATTTATTGTTGTTTTCAGTAATTCTATATTCTATTTAATTTGTTTTATAAAATTTTTAACATTATTTCACATATGATTAATCTTTAAAGGGTAGTGCAGAAAAGATCTTTTGCTTGTAAGACAATTAATTCAACGAAGGGATCAAGCTAATCTTTACAATAATTTGAATTGTAATTGCAGTTGTGACTTTGATTTCATTGTTTGGCAGTTTATTGTAAATTTCAACCTTTTTAAATGAACAAATTACCCAAAGAAGGTTAAAAAGGGATTATGATGGGAAAAATTTAATGAGTATTTGAAAAGTAAAGGGTTAAGAAAGGTATAGTAGTAAATGGATGAACGTCACACGAAATTTATTTAAAATGTGAAATGAGAAATGATTATTAAGTATTTTGAGTAGAAGCATTTTTAACAATGCACTCGGAACTTTTGAGGAAACTTTCGAGGAAGTAAAAGTTAAGAAGGGGTGAAGGATAGGAATGAGTTGTAGTAATATTAAGAATTTGAAATAGTATAAATATTCTAAGAAACATTCAATATAATTTTAAGAACCCCTCTAAAAATATTTTTTTGGATTTGATTGGTAATGAAATTTTAAAATTTGGAATAAGATCTGATTTTTTGGAATGTATAACTAGGGGAGAGACACCATAGTGGTGCACCTTAAGTTAGGGGCCTTGGCATTTAAAATAAATTCTATACAATGTGGGATCTTGATTTATTCATCAACACATAGTTCAAGATTTTTTAAAATTATATATTTGAGTGTTGAATTGGAGGGTTATTTAAAATAGTAAATTTGAGTTACACAACATTTTGACTGGGATCCATATTTAATCATTGGGTGATAATGGTTGAACTTGAAAATTTAAAAAAAAAAGTCTTATATGTCATGAAGTGATTGGGTATCGTCATGTCAAAAATGACTAATGACCAGGTACTTTTATGACAATTATCAATTTGTACTCTATGAAAACTATTGGGGTGTTGTGTATTCAAAACATTATATCAACACTTAGACCCTTCTCAACTATTGGTGTCTCTCCCCTAGAGGGCGGGAAGGATGCACTAGTAAACATACTATTAATAACTAATCAAAGATTATTTTAATAGAAGGGACACTTTTTTTGTGGCATTATTTTAAATTCATCAATCAAAAATGTGATTAGTGCAATGAGAATTTTAGAGTGGGAAAAACAATTCCAAGCTAATTGATTGAAGATTTATGGAAGTATTTAAAGATTATGATGATTCTTTTTAATTGAAAAATCAGTAAGGTTATTTTGGAAGCTTGGAATTGAAGCTATCATGTGTTTCCTTGTTTCATGTTACATGCTGAAATCATCCCTAAAGTCTTGGCCTCCTTGTTTATGCCTCCTCATGTCTTGGATGAGCTCATACATTCAAAGGATAATAGAGAGAAGTGCCTCGAAATGACGATGTTGCTTGTTAAATACTTCAAACTTTTAACCTCCATGCCACTTACTTAGTATGTGGAAAGTGTGACAAAAAAGTTCTTGGATGTAGTTTATGAAATGATTAACTCCCTTAGACATGTCTTTTCTTTCAGATCTCCTCCATTTGGTGGAAATAGATGTGCAAAACAATTGGATGCTCATTGCTTTGCTCTCTAGGATGAAATGCAAACACCCAACTAAAAAAATGCATATGTTAATTGGAAGATCTTTGGCATTCAGTAGGCTACCAATGGAAACATTAGGTTTTTTAAAAGGTTTTTTTCACTTACATGCCACTAACATGTCTATTATAATTGAAAATTTGCAACTCCTTGTTAAGGTGTCCACTTTTGTTCAATGTAATTTTGAGAAGGTCTGGAGAGGGCCCCCCCTTTCAACTCAAACGTGTTTACTAGAATCTCATCACGGGGTTATCTTTAGAAGTGATGTAGGAGCATCATAGGAGAGCATAAAAGACATAAGTTAAAGACAACCTTCTTCTAACATGCAAACACATACAAGAGTTGTTTAGTTTCCCTCTATATCTTCTTGTTTGAATTTTGAATTGCAATGTCAAAGGTCATTAGTGAAAAAGTAAGCATTAGGTGTTTTAGAGGCGGAGGTCAAATTTCTTGGGAGTGTGCCATGTCAGCAAGAGGTTTCCTTGTTTCTGGTAGTCAACATGATCTTGTTGGGAAGTTGAATAAACCGATTCCTTACAATAAGCATGTATGGTTGAGAGAAAATCTCACCTAATCTTGGAGTCCTAGGCTAAAAAGGGGGGCATAACAACTATGTCAAAGACTAATCCAAGATTGGAGAGGGTCAAATTTCAAGAGGACAAATATAGTGAAGTATTAATTATAGCATAGAGAAGGTGTGTGGTTAATTTGAAAAGTGAAAAATTTGTATGGTAACAATGTGGTAAGACAGTCTTGAGCTGTGCATCAGTTGATCTGAGCTTCTAGAGCTTGACATAGATTATATTCCTCCCTCCTTTAATCTATTAGAGGGGCTCATATGAAAGGATGCATGATCAATCTATAGAGAGCTTTGTTTCTTTATTATTCTAGTTGTGCTCAGTCTTCTCTATGCACTATCCTCATGAATGTTATGTTGTAGAGGTTGAATCAATCATAGATATAATGTTAGATCAAGGTATGGTTAGAGAATGCTATGTAGGAATGAGTTCAATGTGTATGCAGTTTAAAAGGATAAATATTTTTCTCTATCTTTGTATTGCATGTATTTACGTAAGACTGTGCAGAGGGCTATGGATTAGGCAGAGAGCTCAAAACCTTCAATACGTGGAAATTACACTTAAAATCTTGACTGCTACAATGGAAAGGGAGAGGAATGAACTACAAACAAATTGCAATTTAATGGAGAGCTTGACAAAATGTTTTGAAGGAGTTATCAACAACTCTATGGTCTTGGGCTTGAACTAGGGCTCGATGTAAATTTTTATTGAACCGATGGAATTCAACCAAACTTCATAAAAATTCTTGCCTCTTCATCATGATCGAGTTCGCAAACTTTCAGGTTCAACCAACACGTGTGCAAGGAGATCTACATGACAAAAAAATCTCCGAGTCGTGTGAATAACACAATGAGCAGAATAAGGTATAATTTATGCAATTTGAGGTAAATTCCAATGCTCCAAAAAATTGCAATGAATGAGAATAATGTTATAAGGATATTCAAGTGTTTATGATGTTTTTCATTCTTAGAAATCATCTTTGGCATAATTGTCATCACCAATTTTCAGTCTAGACCTCCATGGACTACCATGCACAGTGGTTGTCTAATTACCTATCAAAGGAAGTCATAGGTATAATCTCTTGCATGCTTTAGGGTACAATAAGGGGTCCTTTGTGCTAGATCTTGAGGTTTCAATATCATATTTCATGGGAAAGATCAAGAACATGGAGTAAGTCTAGAACTTACTTGAAGAACAAGTGAACAGTGGACTTGGTGGTGCTAGATATTGAGGTTTCAATATCATATTTCATGGGAAAGATCAAGAACATGGAGTAAGTCTAGAACTTACTTGAAGACACAAGTGAACAGTGGGACTATGGGATTTGATACTATTTGGTAAGTTTCTCATGTTCAAAGCTTAGGAACGATAATGATGGTGTATTAGGATATCCCAAGGCGCTCATGATGCCCTCCATGGTGTAGGCATGCCTTCTTAGCTAAACTATTACATCACAGGCCAACAAGAAGATTGTCAAACTTTGTTCCTCAATTTGTTGCTAAGGAGTTTTGTAGAGGTATCTAGACTTTGAGTCCTTAACAAAGGGGTGCTTGAAATGGTGTTTAGAGTCCCATGATCACAATCCAATGAGAGAAGACTGTCCTTTAAATTCCTACACAAAACAAACAAAGGCAATGATTAGATCCTTTACATTGGATTTACATCAAAATATGAAGAATACAATCAGTTTGAAGCAGGTTAGAGTTGGATCCAAGAGTAAGGATAGAGACCCAAAATTTTCATAGGTGGTTCAGTGTTTAGGAATATATCAAGCACAAGCAACTCAACAACCCTGCTCCTAAAGACCTATATTGTGATGGATTATTCATCTACTATGTATGAACCACGCTTACAAATCCTTATAATGAGTTGAATGCATTTATATAAAGGATGAAGACAAAGGTATAAGAAATAACTAGTATAGTCTTGAAGGTTGCAGACCTACACAAGTTCTTTCTTAGCATGAAGGATGGGTACATTGATTTCTAATGTTGTTTAGGTGGAGATGACAGAGATAGATGCATGGACTAGGGTAGGGTCATATGAGTGCAGAATATACAAAGATTTAACCATTTGTGAAATGAATAGATCTAACCTTGCATGAAGGTTTGTTGAAGGGTCAGGTTGTTAATAGAGACCCTAGACATGCATGAGACCTATGAGATGAAATATGAGTATCAACTTGGAGGATGATCTGATCATATATGAAGTTGAGCTAAGGTGGTACACCATTTTTGGTATCAGAGCACTAATGCAATTGTATTTCCTTATTATTTTGCTAATAAGTATAAACGAGGTTTCATGGTTAAAGAGGATATTTGATACATGTTATTGCTAATGAGATTGTTGTGGTGTTGATATACAAAGAGTGAAGGGTTTGAGAAACAAGGAAGCCAAGATTGCTTAAAGGAAGAGCCGTGAAAGAAGAAATAATGGAGATAGAATCAATAGTGAGAATGCTAGAGAGTTCCTCTGAGAGAGAGAGAGAGAGAGGTAAAGAAAACATGAGAGAGAAACACCAAAGATAGGGTGGAATAAATTAAGAGGATAAGATAGAAATTGGAGATTTAAAATATATGATGGAAACTATGATGAAGCTATTAACCCAAGGGGTTGGATGGAGGATGAGGAAAAGAGTGAAGTGGCCCTTGAAGCTACTTGTGGAGAAAGAAGGCAAACGATGATGGTCATGAGGAAGAGAGAGAGAGTGAATCGCCATTTGAAGATGAAGAGGTGATAAAGAAAGTTCTCATTGTGGAGAAGGAGAAAGAGGAAGTGAAGAAAGAAAGTAAAGTGCCAGGAGGAGCCTCCTGAACATATGAGAATGTCCATGAAGGAGGCATTCAATGGGGACCTTGTGGTCTCTTGTTTTTATATATAATGTTGTCCTTGAATGGGTATTGCAGATATAGGAAACCTTGTGGATAAGGTCAAGAGAAAGGCCTTGGAAAGATAAAATATTGGTGTAAGAGAAGTTGTAATGCATGTTAAAACAACCCACTTGAGACCTAAGAACAACCTAGGATTAATTAGAAAAATTATGGGATAATTTTTTTTGATTAAAAGGTGTCTACTACTAACCAGTTACAAAAAAAAATAGTTACCACATAGCAGTTTTCGAGGCCAAATAAAAATTTAGCTCATATTTTCCCATTACAACATTATTAAATTTATAGGGTCAAAACTAAGGGGTTAGAATAATCATTAAGGTTAACAGGCAATTTCTTACTCTCCCCACCCCCCTAACAGGATTAAGAGATTCAACCTAGTTTTTCTCAAATTAACGCACTTTAAACCTTCTGAAAAACATTCCCATTAGATAGAAAATTTTTCTCACCTTTCCATTGATATAAAGAAGTCCTCCTAACTCTTTGTAAAACTCAGAGTTATGGGTTGACGGACCTTGGGAAGAAAATTTTTCCAAGGGCGGGCCTGCGGCCTGGGGAAGAAAGTTTTCCCTCAGCGCTCTTGGGCAGAAAGTGCATTCCATTTCTGCGAGCCCGCGACGGGGCAAGGAAGAATTTTAGCGCTGCCCTCGCGCGCCCCGCGAGCCCATAAGGGACATGTGTCAGCATTTTCCAAGCCTCGCAGGAAGTCGGGCCACCGAAAGACTTAAGACATTAAGTCTTTTTGCCGAAAGCGTTAAGGGATCAAAACGATCCGCGCCTCCGCCGTTGCCCAAGGCGCCACGTGTTAAGCCCTGAATCGTGCAGAGAAACGGACTTGTGGGGAAACTTAAGAAATTTAATACTTTTGTGATACAAAAGTGCAAAGGCTAAAATTAACCTGTGCCTCCGCCAATGCCAGACAATGCCACGTGTCAGGCTCTCATTGGCTGCGGGCAGCGGAGTGGCATAGAAACTTTTGGAAATTTTTTCAATTTTTTTTTGAAGTTAAGTTTTATAACGCGGACCCGCGCACCCACGGAAGTGCCTTTTCCAAGGCAAGGGCAGGGATGTGGGGCCGCGGAGAAAAGTAGGAATTTTTGCCAAAATTTTGAAAGGTTAAGATAAGAGTTACGGGCCCACGCGCCCGCCGAAATGTTTCCAAAAGTGAAGAGCGGGGCTGCAAGGCCGCGAGGGAAATTCTCCAAATTTTCCTTTTTTGAACTTAGATTAATTTTAGTCAACATGAAGGCTTGCGGGTTAGCGGGGTGGCGGGAAACTTCATGACTTTGGCGCTTTTTGGGGAAAAAATGAAAAATGAAAAGTTTTAAGCCTGCGGGTCCGCCTAAGAATATTTTATTCACTTAAATATTTGACAGTTAGATTATTTTTTGAAGCCAAACGAAGTAAAACTTTCAGAAGGCCATAATTTTTGATTGGGGATTCGATTTTTGGCAAATGAAGACTTTTGGAAAGCTCTCGAAGCCCTCTTTGCTCAGGAGAGCATAAAATTTTAATTTTGATAAAGTTTGAAGGGTAAATTTTGAGAAAATGTTCTACAGGCTTCTAAAATGTAACTGATATTTTTAACTTATAAACTTTTGTTCAATTTCGACATTATTTCTTTCTCAACATGTCAACAGACATGGAGGATTGCACTTGGAGGAATTTAGGTTTGGATTGTGAGGGGTTAACTTGTTTGATTGATTTGCAATTCCAAATATACCAGTTTTTATACAGCAAGATTTTGCATTTGCCTTTTTAATTATTGCCTGTTTCTTTATGTTAAACCAACATTCAACACATTTATAAGGTCTTCAATTGCACACAAATACCTACATTTAAAAATGCTTAAACATAACCATGCAATTTAGAGTTGTTTCCATCCAAGCTTGTACATTTATAAAAAAATCAGTATTTTCAATCACATCCCCTTATTAACAACAACTACAAAAGTAATAACTGTATTTATAAATCTAATAACATATACCGTTTGGCGTTCACATTACATTGTAATACATGCGATTTCTAGTTTTTAAATGCACTTGGTTTCCATTTGGTAAGGGATTTGTTTTCTTATTTAATGCCTTATGATTCGTCGATACGAAACACACTTAATGGGGTTGAGTATTGAATTTTTATTATTAAATCTTGGTGAAATTCAATCATATCACTAGTGATTTTTTAATATATATTTCGTGGTCCTCTCTTTGTTTTTTTCCACGTTATAAAGAGTTTAAAAACCAATAGGGAAGTTGAATAAAATATAAATACCCTTGTTTTAAGGATCCTCTAATTTAATATTGCATTCAATTATTTAAAAAATTCTAAATTAAAAAATCTAAAAGTTTTATTTTATTTGTAGAAATTGTCACGGAGACTTTAAATTCATCCAAATTTTGTTTTTGTTTTTCCAAAGTGCTCACTAATGCCTTCATGGATATGTCAAAATTAAGATGACTAGAAAGGTGTTTTCTCTTTTAAGTTTTTATTTACATTTTATATTAATGGAGTTGGTATATTTTTATGGTTTTAGTATTTCTTTTGAAAGAGTGTAAATTTAAAACTCAAAATTTCAAATTAATCATATTTTCATAAATATAAAAGTTTATTATTTTAAATATGATTGGGTATTTTATTTTTGAACATAATTATGTGATTGTAAGTGCTCAAAAGTTTTATTCTCTTTCACTCCTATCAACGTGCTCATTGCACTTTGAAGGTGCAATCGTTAGTTATATAAACATTTTCAATTTTACTATTAGAAACCCCCCTTCAATATTACTAATAAAAGAGAGTTACAACAACAAGGTGGTTCATGGGGCAATTATTTAAGAATAGGTATGCCTGATAAGCATCCAATTTTGTGCAATAATATTAAAAATTGGCTTTTAGAAAGCTTTTTCTTATTCATGGATTTGATTCGAGGGAGGCTCATTTGTTGTTGCCATGGAGGATGTGTGACCTCATCATTATTTCTTCTGCATCAACCACTAATTCATGAGGCTCCAGAATCTTCAAATGAAATCTCCTTATTCTCTTCTAGTAATTCCACCGCGTGAACTTGGGATGGAAATCTCCTCCTGGTATAAATACCTTGCAAATGATTTGAAACATTCCCACTGATTACCGGTGGCGTCGATAACTTTAAAAAAATTCCTAAGGGCTTCGATAAAAAACTTATCATCAAAGCCAAGGATGAAACTATTCCGGTGATTAGGATAGTCCACAGAAACTCCCCACGCCGAGTGTTTAGGAACTTCTCCGGGATTAGAACAGTAATCGTTTCTTTCGTCGAAGTACTTGGCCTCAATATTTTGGAACTCAAGGCCTCTGCGTAAGGTTCAAAATCGCCTTAGAAATATCTGGTACTAGGGGAGACCCTTTAGGAAATACCTCAACCAAAATTGTCATGTAAAATTACTCCTCCAAAATATCTACCCGTGATTCCAACATGGAAGTAGAAGAAAACTTACAAAGCCAAAGAGCCACCAGTTTTGTACCTACGCCCCACCATTGAATAGTCCGCATCGACCAGGAGAGGAAGGCGCGAACATACGGGATCTCGTCGAAAATGGCATCCACAGCCCTCCATTCTTGAACCTTTCGCCAGAGATTCCTCATTCGCCTCTCGCGATGAAAATGGGCTTCATATGTTTTTTGTGCTATTCCCAAATCGTGACTCAAAAAGTACCGCTGGAAAGACCCCTTTTTATCCCAATGTGCCCTAATACGTCTTATTTTTTGTAACATTTATTTTAGAACTAACACTCGCCGTGTAAGCTCTTGACTTAAACTAACACACCCCACCAACAACCATCACAATAATATACTCAGCAAACTGCTTGATTTTCGCCTCTCCTTCAAAATCACGGGGGTTCATTAGCATGCATATCTTAGGCTACGTTCATTCCATTTGAAGTAAATTAAAATTGATAAAACAAAGTCCAATTACCGGTAGACATTAGGACCCGGTAAGGATTTAATTTATTAGTTTTTTTGAATTAGTATTGGAGGTAGTTTAGAGAGGTGGGCTAGAGAAGATGTAGGGTTAATTTAAATATAAACACCTAAAATAGATAAATGGTTAATATTAAAACAATTAAGGTAATTAGTAATAGTCTTAAATGACTTCAATCAAACTCTTTTTTTCTAGAAGACAAAGAGTATTTTCTTCGAAAAAATAGATGGAGGGAGTATTAATCAATTGATAACTAGAAGTAAAACTAATATTAAGTGTATTCTTTAATACCCTTGGAATGAACCCCTTGTTGCAAAATAAGATACAGGGTCATATCATTTTTTTAATACCATATTTTTACTAAGTTGAACCCCATGCAAAATGAAACATGTCATTCTCTCGACCAGAAATACCACAGTTATTTGAGAAAACATAATAGCAAGAGGAAGAGAGTGCTTACTCTGATGAAAAACACTGTTAGATAATCACAAACCTGTAAGTAACTAAATTTAGGTTATATCAAACAATTCAATAATAAGGAGAAAAATAAGAATCACTCTAAAACTGGGAAAATAAATAAGAGACCACACAGGTAACCACTTGGCATTGTGGCCTTCCTCCAAAGTCTGGATTTTTTCTGTGCTCGAGTAGCCACACAGCCAGTCCTGTGTATAATAAAAAGACACCAGTTTTTGAATCCACAGTGGCTGGACTGAATGGAGTTAAAAAATGTCACATGCGTTGTTTTCCCCTCCTCCTTCAGGACGGGAGCCAACCATTACAGATTTCCTTTTCTGTGAATGGCTGTGTGACTCCACAATTCGCCGCGGCCTCGCTCGACTTGAATGTCGCCCTACGCTCTGCATCGTATTCTGTACAAAGCAAAAGTTGGTTAATTTATATCAACTTCCTCCTAAGAAAAAATACTCATATTTGCGACTGAAACAGACCTTGAGATCACTGACGGACGAGTCGTCATAAGACAGTCTGTGGAATTGGCGTGAGCTGGATAGAGAAAGAGATCATAGGGCAATTCCGTAATTCATCAAATCTCACAACAGCTTTACTACGTCATGCATAACCCGGTGACTATGAAATCCGTTTTAATCAGGTAAAATGTAGACATTCACACTTCTTCCCAACCTGCTTTTCTTCTGGTATAACGATCTCATCCTCTTCCATTGCTTGGTATTTCCCAACCGAGTGTAATCTTAGTAGACTACCCTACTACCGGGCCCAAATCAACGGTCCAACCCCTCATTATAAACCCCTTTGATGAAGTGTTTAACGCTTATTCAGAATTTGTATGTCAAATAGCCTACAAACTTATAGCTGTTCCCACCCATTCACTAATCTCGTACAAGACTGGACTTAGAAGCATCCATTTCCCCCCTTATAGCTCAAATCGGTCCGCTTAAAACCCGAAAACTTGTCAAAAGTATTTCCTGCACAGCTGGCTTACTTGCTGGAAAACCTGATTGAATCGATCTCACCATTTGCAATTGGTGGTTGAGAGAGTTGTGGTGTCAAAAAACTGAAGCTTCGTTAATTCCATCTTCCCTATGGCTCGGCTACTCATGCAACCGCATTCCTATGCCAATAACCATATACCTGAGCTCATATTTTTTCGCGAGTTGGGGTTGTCCAGTTTAAAAATTGGCGTTTCCCACCTTCAGTGAAAATTTCTGTAGCCCGCTCAGAGTTGGGATCTGTGTTTTTGATTCCGAGGAGGCCTTGCATAGATGCTATGGTAGAAGCATTTACAACGGTCCCAGACCTCGGGTTGACCCCCGGAGTTTTTATCCACACTAACCCGGCCTTCATCATTCCCATCTCCTTGCGCCTCCATAAAAGAGTTCAACCCCCAGATCAGAAGGAAGGTGGACAAAAAACTCTCCGATTCTATTGACAATCATTTATTACCTCTTTCCTTATGATTGTTTCTCTGCTGTTTTGAAGAAATCCGTGATATGTATCAAATTCGAGCCGAAATCGGCGGAGGGCGGTCACTTAACAAGGACACAGCCCCGCAAGCCAACTCAACGTCGAGTGATGAATACAATTTCTTTCTTGTCCAGCCGTAATGCTTAACATGGTCGGCATGCTTTCATTCATCTGAATGCCATCGCTGTGCGCCATTCGAACAAGATATGGAAATCTTTGGTCGGAGAGCGAGGGAAGTTTGTGGCAGAGAACGATGAATCGGTACTTTTTGCTGCCTCTCCAATATCTGACACCTCTGTTCCTGTGTTTCTACTATTTGGAACCAACTTGTCTGTCCAACAGATCATAAGCTGCTTGTAAAATGAAAAACTAGTTTCAGATCCAATTGAATTTTTCTCTTCATAGTAGATGCACACGACTTTGCTCTCCACAATCAAATACACTCAATAACTCAGCAGAAAACCTTCGAAAGATTTATAGTACCAGTTTGTGAATGGTGTCTGCTGTCAAATCAAATTGTTGGGGTCTAATGTTTCATGTGGTTCTAAGTTTTATTTTTTTATATATTTTTATTATTTGATTTACATATTTTCATATATTATTTGTAGATTAGTTATTTAAAAAAATTGATAGTTTTATAAATTTTTCTGTCATTTTCTACAGTTACAATGTTTGCACTTTGGAGGCTTCACATTTCATGCCACAAATTAGTTTCCATTGAAGTGTTAGAAAACCATTTATTAATGTAAGCGACGGTCTAGCTTGCAGATGACCACCAAGATCATCACCAAACAAACAAAATCTAGAAACAGTTATTTGTCTTCTTTGTATTTTTAAATACCCAATTCAACTGTAAGCCTTTTTTAATATAAAGTAAAAAAATGTGACCATAAATAAAGAATGTGAGCTTTGGTATTTATACATGCTTATTGAAGAATATGTATCCTGATAAGCATCCAATTTTGTGCAATATATTAAAAATTTGCTTTTAGAAAGCTTTTCTATTCCTGGATTTGATTCGAGGGAGGGCTCTTGTTGTTGCCATGGAGGAATGTGTGACTCATCATTATTTCTTCGGCATCAACCACATTCATGAGGGCTCAGATCTTCAAATGAAATCTCCTTATTCTCTTCTAAGTAATTCCACCGCGTGAACTTGGTGAAATCTCCTCCTGGTATAAATTACCTTGCAAATGATTTGAACATTCCCACTGATTACCGGTGGCGTCGATAACTTTAAAAAAATTCCTAAGGGCTCGATAAAAACTTATCATCAAAGCCAAGATGAAACTATGCCGGTGATTAGGAATATCCACAGAAACTCCCCACGTCCGATGTTTTAGGACTTCTCCGGATTAGAACAGTATCGTTTCTTTCGTCGAAGTACTGGCCTAAAAGTTTGGACTCAAGGCTCTGCGTAAGGTTCAAAATCCCTAGACTAATCTGGTACTAGGGGAGACCCTTTAGGAAATACCTGGCACCAAAATTGTCATGTAAAATTACTCCTCCAAAATATCTACGTTATCCAACATGGAAGTAGAAGAAACCTTACAAAGCCAAAGCCACCATTTTTTGTACCTACGCCCCACCATTGAATAGTCGCATCGACCAGAGAGGAAGCGCGAACGTCGGGATCTCGTCGAATTGCATCCACACCTCCATTCTTTGAACCTTTCGCCAGAGATTCCTCATTCGCCTCTCAGCGATAAAATGGCTCAATAGTTTTTGTTGCAATTCCCAAATCGTGACTCAAAAGTCACCGCTGGAAGACCCCTTTTTAACCCAATGGTGCCTAATACCGTCTTGATTTTTTGTACAGTTGTTTAGAACTAAAACTACGCGTTAGCTGGACTTTAAAACTAACACCACAAACACCACACAAAATAATAACTCGAGCAAAACGCTAGGGTTTTCTCTCCGCAAATCACGGGGGTTCATTAGCAAGGCATATCTTAGCACGTTCATTCATATTGAGTAATTAAAATTGATAAAACAAAGTCAATATACGGTAGACATTAGGACCCTGTAAGGATTTACTTTATTAGTATTTTGAATTAGGTATTGGAGGTATGTTAGAGAGGTGGGCTAGAGAAGAGTAGGGTTAATTTTAATATAAAACATAAATATTGATAAATGGTTAAATATTAACATTAAGGTAATTAGTAATAGGTCTAAATGACTTCACTCTTTTCTAGAGAAAAAAGATTATTTTTTCGAAAATAAGATGGAGGGAGTATTATCAATTGAATCACTAGAAGTAAAAACTAATATTAAGTGTATTCTTTAATACCCTTGGAATGAACCCCTTGTTGCAAAATAAGATACAGGGTATATCATTTTTTAATACATATTTTTACTAAGTGACCCCATGCAATAGGAAACATGTCATATTTCTACGAAACAGAATACCACAGTTAGTTGAGAAAACATAGATAGCAAGAGGAAGAGAGTGCTTACTCTGAGTGAAAAACACTGTAGATAATGCAAACCTGTAAGTAACTAAAATTTAGGTTATATCAAACAACTTATACTAAGGAGAAAAAAAAAAGAATCAGCTCTAAAAACTGGGGAAAATAAATAAGATAACCAACAGAGTAACCACTTGAGCAGTGGGCCTTCCTCCAAAGTCGGGATTTTTTCTGTGCTCGAGGAGCCACACAGCAGTCCTGTGTATATAACAAAGCACCAGTTGTAATCCACAGTGCTGGACTGATGGAGTCTTAAAATGTCCATGCGTTGTTCCCTCCTCTTCATGACGGGAGCCACCATTACAGATTCCGTTTCTGTGAATGGCTGTGTGAACTCCACAATTTCGCCGCGTCCTGCTCGAATTGTAATGTCGCCTACAGCTGCATCGTATTTCTGTACAAGCAAAAGTTGTTAATTTATCAACTTTCTCCTAAGAAAAATACTAAATATTTGGCGACATCGAAACAGCCTTGAGATACACTTGACGGACGAGGTCGTCATAAGACCAGTCTGTGAATTGGCGTGAGCTGGATAGAGAAGAGATCATAGGGCAATTCGTAATTCAGCAATCTCACAACAGCTTAAATACGTCAATGCAGAACCCGTGACTATGAAATCCTTTTTATCAGGGTAAAATGTGACATTCACAAATTCTTCCCAACCTGCTTTTCTGGGTACTACGATCCTCAGCCTCTTACCATTGCTTGGTATTTCCCACCGAGTGGAATCTTAGTAGACCTACCGGTGCCAAATCACGGGTCCAACCCCCTCATTACCCCTTTGAATGGAAGTGTTTTAAACGGCTTATCAGATTGTATGGCAAATAGCCTACAACTTGATAGCTTTTACCCACCACATTCACTATCTCGTACAGACTGGAATTAGAAGCATCCATTTCCCATTATGGAGCTCAATCGGTCCCGCTTAAACCCGTAAAACTTGTCAAAAGTATTTCCTGCAACAGCTGCTTACCTTGCTGGAAAACCTTGATTGAATCGATCTCACCATTTGCAATTGGTGGTTGAGAGGAGTTGTGGGTGTCAAAAAACTGAAGCTTCCGTTAATTCCCATCTTCCCTATGGCTCGAGCTATCATGAACACCGCATCATATGCCAATAAACCATATACACTGAGCTCAGTATTTTTCGAGTTGGGGTTGTCCAATTTAAATTGGCGTTCCCACCTTTCAGTGAAATTCTGTAGCCGCTCAGAGTTTGGGATATGTGTTTTGATTCCGAGGAGGCCTTGCATAGATGCTATGGTAGAAGCATTTAACACAGAGTCCCAAACACTGGTGAACCCCGGAGTTGTTATCCACACGTAACCGGCCTTCATCATTCCCATCTCCTGCGCCTCCATAAAGAGATTCAACCCCAGATCAGAAGGAAGGTGGACAACAAAAACTCTCGATTCTATTGACATCAGTTTATATAACTCTTTCCTTATAGATTGTTTCTCTGCTGTTGAAGAAATCGTGGATATGTATACAAATTCAGAGCCGAAATCGCGGAGGGCGTCACTTAACAAGGACACAGCCCCGCAACCAAAATCAACGTCGGAGTGAACGAATACAATTCTTGTCCAGCCGTAATGCTTAACCAGGGCTGCAATGGCTTTCATCTGAATGCCATCGCTGTGCGCCATGCGAACAAGATATGGAAATCTTTGGTCGGAGAGCGAGGGAGTTGTGGCAGAGAACGATAGAATCGGTACTTTTGCTGCCTCTCCAATATCTGAGACAACCTCTGATGTCTGTGTTTCTACTATTGACACCACTTGTCTGTCCAACAGATCATAAGCTGCATTGAAAAGGAAAACTAGTTCAGATTCAAATTAGAATTTTTCTCTTCATAGAAATAGCAAAACGAATTTTGCTCCACAATCAAATACAACTCCAATAACTCATCAGAAAACTTCGAAAGAATTTATAGTACAAGTTTTGTGATGGTGTCTGCATGTCAAATCAAATTTTGTTGGCGGTCTAATGTTTTCATGTGGTTCTAAATTTTATTTTTTTATATGATTTTTTATTATTGATTTACATATTTTCATATATATTTGTAGAGGAGTATTTAAAAAAATTGATAGTTTTATAAATTTTTCTGTCATTTTCTACAGTTACAATTTTTGCACTTTGGAGGACTTCACATTTCATGCACAAAATTAGTTTCCATTGAAAAGTGTTAGAAATACATTTATTAATTAACGGTCTAGCTTGCAGATGACCACCAAGATCAGCACAAACAAAATCTAGAAACAGTTATTTGTCTTCTTTGTATTTTATAAATACCAATCAAATGTAAAGCCTTTTTAATATAAAGTAAAAAAATGTGACCATAAAATAAAGAATGATGAAGTCTTTGGTATTATTACATGCTTATTGTCAATGAGATCATATGATCAATTTTACATAATACTTGGAAAAAACTCGAATAAATATTTAAGAAACCTATAAAGATTAGGATTTTACATTTAAAGAAGCAATTACATAATTTAAAAATGGCAAATGAATAAGGTGTGAAGATTATCTCACAAAATTGAAAGAGATAAATAATCAACTAGAAACTATGGGAGAGAAAGTTGAAGAAACTATATGTATATCTAATTATGTCCTTAAATTTTGTTAATAAGATTGATATTCTGATATTTGAAAAATTAAGTGATCATTTGTTATAGTCTTCTCCTTCATCTTCAAAAAGTCAAAGCATATAACTATATCTTACTTAAAACAAAATATTCACTTAAAACAAAACTTGATCAAATACATATAAACAAAATATGTCCTTGAATATATAAATAGGAAATATTGCATGTGTACAATGCAATGTGAACACCGAATGGCATATGTTATTTGATTCAAAGGCATAGCTATTACTTTTGTAGTTAATGTTGATAATGGGTGTGATTGATTTTGTTAAGTGTAGGAAAATAGATGAAGCACTTACATTTAAAGGTTCTATCTCTACATTTTAAATTTGTTACTAATTCATATATATACATTTGTAAGGTCTTCAAATTTGGGAAATATAACTAGCATTGAAAAAATTGTTTCAAGCCATAATAAACTGCATAGCATTCTTATCTCCTTATGTGTGACTTGTTGGATGTTGTCTTGTATAAATAAGTCTACTAACTAAAAGAGAACATCTGCACTAAAAACTAGGGATGATATTCTTTTTTTCCTAAATGGCCTGTATTTCCAATGTTTTTACGGCTTTTGTGTGCGCGTCACTTCTAGCCTCTTGTCGAAACTTCATATCCTTGGTATCATCTCACGAGTAACATTTGAAATGCTTGCACATGAATATCTCATTTGTTTTTTCTTGCTTTCAAGTACCATCTTTTCCTAAGTCTACCTTGCCTACGCTCCCTTCAACCTTTTAACATAGATACATCTATCAATGTCAAAACCAAATTTACTGAACCTACAGTTTTTATATTGAACCCTTATCTCCATGCATTTAAGCATGGAAACTGATTGCAGCACTACATGATCTCATTTGTTTTTTCTTTATGCTCTAATTATTTTCCCGATCTTGCTAAATGCCCATGACTCCTT
Source organism: Taxus chinensis (assembly GCA_019776745.2). NCBI lineage: Eukaryota > Viridiplantae > Streptophyta > Pinopsida > Cupressales > Taxaceae > Taxus > Taxus chinensis. The sequence goes on from CM034152.1 coordinate 779,017,045, forward strand.
TTATTAGCTCATTATCAATGTCAAAACCAAATTAGCTTCCTACAGAAGTGAAATCATCGAGCCTTGCATGTGTTGGGATTCATACATTTACTATTGTTGAGAAAAAATTCATCTTCCTCACATCTGATTGGATTGTGTTCACATTTTGTGGAGCTTGAAGTGAAGCTCACTCTAAAACAGAGACATGCACTGCCTATTGAACATAGATGGTTCACCTTATGATAGTCATGCATATATATGCATTATCAGATAATGGGATGGAAGTTAAACGTTAGATCAAGAAAGTTTACTGATATTTCCAAAATTTGAAAAAATACTTGGACTTCAAAAATATAAAAGTAAATTAAAAGGAAAATAAGAGCAAGCTGAAGAATAACTGACTAATATTAAAGCTAGCCACTTTGAATCATAAGAACAAGATTAATATCAAATACTTAATCCATGAAGTGCTTTTGAACAATGTCAATCAATTGCTCCTTTGTGGGGTTAGGAAATGCATCCATCTATTTCACAGAACACAAACTTCAATTTAATATGTAAACGCAACGATGAGCCAAAATATAAGCTTTATAACAAACACAAAATTTAGTTAAATATGTAAACCCAATGATGATCCAAATGAAAAAGTTAGAATTGAAGGGCACAAGTTTGAATTTACAAGATTAAAGTGCCTCCAGTATCTCCATAAACTTGTAGTTTCCAATTTTCTCAAGTTCACCTTCTGTATCATTTGGCATGTTGCACATTGGGAAGTGACAAGAGTGATAGGTCAAAGGCATAGATGGACACCACACTAAAGACAAAATGAAGATATTTAGATGTGAAAATTCATCTATACTAGACCAATACTAAACTAAAAATACAAGGATAGTTGCACTCTATGTTTAATATAAATTCTCCTCAGTTGTGATGAAAAGATACATGTTCAAAACAAAAAAAATCAAGATTTACTAGCATTCCATGAGAATATTGTTTCAACCCTACGGATTGTACTTCACTAGGATTGATTTTTTGTTGAGATCTTTAGAAAGAGAAGCCATTTTTCTTGTGGTGCCGTTGTTTTGGCTTGTGGGGCTCTTGGAAATCATCAAAAGATGAGACATATAAAATATAAATGACTTGATATGCTTTCAAAACAAAAAAGCACTACCTGAAATTTAGCTAAATAATTGAGTAAAAGAAAATCTATCGAGACATTCTAAATAGATGCAGGACTTAGAATCAAATAGAACTTTAATTTAATAGAAAATTTTCACACTCATTTCTATCATCATCCGTGTGTCCTATTGGTCCATCTATAACACTCAGATAATTTCTTTGCAACTTCACTTCTATGCCATTGGTGAGAACCTGAAAGCAGAGAATGGAAAAAAACATTTTTTGATAATATTAAAGTGACAACAATGATCTAACTCAATTGCAAACTATAGTTGCATACAGAAAACTGCAATATTTTCCTCTTCACTGCCCCCAAAAGTAAGAGGCATATTCTTGTTGGCAATTTTACAGTGACTTTTGACAATAAATAGTAGTCAGGTAAATTAAAAACCTTCTCCATACATATCCAAATTGGACCTACATGAGATTATGCTAGCCTGAAAGTTATTTCATATTGAGTAATCTGAACCTGGAAATGGATATTAAATTATCAAGGTAATATTCTCACCAAAAATCTTACCCAACATCTTAGTAGGCTTCGACCTTACAACCACAAGCTGTGTATGGGTGAAGCATATGCAATTTTAGTGAAAAATTTTGAATATGCTTAGATAAAGTATTGTGTGTACCAGGTAACCAGTGTACGCCCCATAGCAGAAGTTGGTATTTTCTAGGAGCTATTATAGATTACATGTCATGGTATGTCTGGGGTCTTAGCAAACCATTGGCGTAGTTTGGGACAAAGGAAAAATTCCTGCAAAATCATTGAATGGTTTCTTCTCACTTTTGCAACCTACCTAAAGCTCTCCTAACATGATGCATTAATGAACACTCAAGTTTCCCACAAATTTTCAAACATCAAATTGAAAACAAAAGCCCACGAATTGATCACTTACGCGACCTGGCCACAGACAGTTCAACAAAGCATTTACCCTCTACAGGAAATGAAAAATCCCTTGGAACCCAAAGAACTCTAATTTGGCTTACACATAAGTGATTAAACAATGATGAATTTCTCCTCCAGTTCAGCTAGTGAAGAAAAGTATAGATTTCTCCCTAACCTAGTTCATAATAGTTTAGTATGAATTACAAATAAAAATAACAAATGCTATATGATCCTTATATCTATATTAATTGTTAGCTGATTTTACCGACATATGATCCAAAAATAGTCCCCTTTCTCCTCTAGCAGGTTGTGACAGGTATCCCCAATGTGACACTTCAAATATCCCAGGGATCTTAAGATGCTCTCCAAGCTGAAAAATAGTTCTAGACTTTTGAACCGATGTTGAACCTTAAAGCACTTATTTTTCATATGGTCATTGTACATGTTATGTCTGATATTATAGCGTATACAGATCCAAAATGTTCTAGTTTTGGTTTAAAATCTTGTGATTCTGGAAATGTTGACAACCTAATCCTACTCAATAATAAAGCTAAGGCTTGACTGCTTTGTGATAATGTCTACAATGCATCTGGTCTAGAATTAGATGATGTTTAAGACATTATCTATCATTCTGCATCTTTAATAAGATTCGTACACCCTAAATCCTAACATACTTCGTACAAATATATTGCAATTGCCACCTTTTTTCAGATAAAGCCTCAATCAGCCCATATTCTTCATATGTTTGAATTAGCATAGAATCTTTACATTATTGAAACCTAATATAATATGACTCTATGCAAACCATCTACAAAACAATCAACGTGTTTTTTACAGATCAAGCCCTAATCAACCCAAATTATTCAATGAAAAACTTTACAAACGGATCTTAACACTACCCAAATGATATTCCCCTAGTCCCATTAAATAACCAATAAAACATGTAAAAATGTAGATAAATTCAAAATCACGTGCAGGTCGTGTATCCTTAATCATGGTGACGCTATTTAGAGCTTCCTATATTTTGAGGCAACAATGACGATGAGAGAGGCAACCTTTGTCTTCGGGGCTTGGATAGCGGTGGGCATGGGAGCGGCCCTAGTGGTGAAATATCTTCTAGCGTGTTGTGAAATAACCTCTAGTGTTAAGGGATTCACGAGTCAGGCTCCACTGAGTCCTAAATATGTAAGAGGTGGTGGCAGCTTTATACGTGCTAGCGGATCTCGTCCCTCTTGCACTGGTAAAGGTGGTGGTAAAAGAACCACAATGGGTTTGACCTACCGTGTCAGGGATTTTCCACTATGTTAGCACTATAAATATGAGAAGGGTCAGTTATGTAGTTTTTCAAGATTCCCCTACTCAGAATATCCCCAAAACCAACATTACACCAATAACAATCCCCACACTCATTCGCTTTGAGGAAGAAGAAGAATTCTGCAACTCATCCTCCGCGAAACAACACCCAGATAAACTACTTGAGTGCATGCAAAACAGGGCCGTAATAAATAAAATAAATAAATTTTTGCAAACTCCACTTTAGACAGCAAGAAACGTCCAATAGGACATCAAATTTAACACAAAAGTTGAAATGGCCGGAAGGACCTTTCTCATAGGGAGAACGCCTTCGGCGTAATATTATTATTATTATTATTATATAGTCCATGATGTTGGGTGGCCTATTATTTTATGGGATATTCCATCTACAAACTTGAATGTAAACTTAGATGTAGTGCGTGGCTTCATTTTTCTAAGTTCAAATTTTCAGGTCGTAACCCATCTTTTGTTGTCTATTTCTTACAACTATATTTATATTAAATTATACATTATCTAAAAAACCTTTATTCTTTTATCCTTTCAAGCATTTTAAATATTCATTCTGACACTTCATTTTTAATTAAGAGTTAAAGATAGTTGTAGTTTGAAGGAAACTAATAGGATTTTTTTTTCAGTTAGTATTAATTCATTTAACGTGCTTTATAGTTTTTTAATTCAGAACATGGTCATTCTAGTGGGAAAAATTTATTTATTTTAATAAAAATGAAGTACTCTACAATTTTTCTATAGCTACCATGTCTAATTTACCATATCAAAGAAGATTCCTGTTATTTGATCCCGAATTTATGACTGAAATTTCATTGGTCACCAAACCTACACTTTCCCATTGCACGTTTTTAACATTTTTTCCAAATATTACATTAAATTCTTATATTTCATAAACAAGTAGAAGATAAAGGCTTAAAGGACACCAAATGTAACGACCCAAAAATCACACACACACGAACAACACAGTGAAATACAGGATTTTTTTTTTTTGACTTGCTTGACACATAACATGACACAACATGTCGTCACCAAGTATACAACTAACACTGTGAACAACTTGATACAAGGATGGCCAAAAGGTCAGCACGGAAACGTTCACACATAAGGATAGGACAATTTACTTTTCTTTTTGACAAGACAACATAGAAGTACAATCACAGAACACACTTACAGTTATGGCCAACCACAATGAGATATTCTTGAGGGTTATTTATTTTAAAAGGACATCTTGCAATTCTTAGCTTACGTTTTCAAGGAGACTCAAGATATGATTCATACAATTCATCTTACCAAGTTAAATTTATTCTTTTTACACAGAGTAATTATCTTTAAATCTTCTCTATTATGACATTTATTTGCTTAATTCGTTTATAAAGAAAAAGGAGAATTTCAATTCCACAAGGCCATCTATTCACCACTAATGCTACTAAGTTTCGTTCTTGCCCACAAGACAACATGGTTTTAAGTTCAACACACTTAAGAGAAGAGATATAAGGTGCCTTGAAAAAGGGTTAGAGGGAGAAGGTCGAGATGAAACATTTTTAGGACCTCATTAGCTATTGCCAGTATTAAATTGAAGCTAGGACTCTTAACCAGAATTATTAAACAACTTTACTTAGGCTTTACTAAAAAGTATTATCAAGGAGTAAAAGAATTTACTTTTCAAATGGCTAAGAGATAGATTGTGTGGTTTCAAAATTGTTTTCTCCTGTTTATTAAATCTTATTACCTTCAAACAATTAACCAGTTCATTTCACCTTAGGTTCATTTTACAAATTTTACCATGAAAGGCATAATGTTCACTAGTGGAGCTAGGGTTATCGTGTTATAAAGTTTACTTAACAAATGATAGTCTTGCCCTTGTCTACTTAGGAATTTCTTGCTCTCAATTTGGTGACCCCTACGTTACTTTATTTGAATATAACTTTTAATTTAACTTCCAGAAGTATTTAACAATCCCATGTTAGTTTACTTATGACACTTTATTACTAAGTCATGGAAAGGTTTACTCAGAATTTATTCTCAAGGCGAAGTTGAAGCAACACTCATTTACGAGAACAAAACAAGATTACATCATTTCTTAAAATACTGATACTCTACAAGTCACTCAACAAGCAATAACCAAATTTTCTTATAATTTCAATGATAGTCAAACAATACAAGGTTTCCAAAGTTAAGATGACAAGTCCACAATACATTATACTAAGACATTAATCCTCTTTTAAACTTTCCACTAGACGTTAACAACAGTTGAACAACATAAAAAAAAGGTTTCGAGCAAAGGAACTTCTCAACTGAGGTTGATGACAAAAAGTCTACAAATCTATCCCTCATCTACACGCAAAATCCATCTGCAACAAATTTTCTACAAGAGTCAGTTCGCGAGAACTGAGCAAGATAAGGCTACACAAAACCACCATAACTATTATCTAACAATATCACGAAAAGGAAGCACTTTATTACAAGATTTTGGGTCAAACCTCTAAACACTATCAAGCACATCAAGTTATAATAAAGTCTATAACATGTCAATCAAAGAAGGAGAAGACCTTGTACTTCAGTTAGGAGTAAAATGCAACGAAAGTAACAATCATATGAGAATGGCCCTTGGCCCTATAAGGAGAAAACAAACAATCTAGCAAAAAACAGAATTCCCATCAAGTAAGTAATTAAACAATAATTACAAGATTGAGATTTGATATATAGACCAACCATCTAGAAATTTATGAAAGGTACCAACGCATAGGCTAAAATAATATATTTCTAAAAGATACAAAAGTTGATCGGCCCAAGAAAGGGGAACCACGGGTTCCAAAAATTAACACAAAAAGTCATGTATAATTGAGTTTCAAACCGAAAATCAAATAGAGTTTACACACAACATAAGTTTTGAAGCAAAGGCAAAGTATACTAGTTTTGACCATTAACTACAAAGATTTTCCAATCATTCAATGTCTTACAGGCTAGTAGCAAACACGTAAGAGAAGAAGTCAAACAAGAGTTTACAATAATGTCATCAACAAATTTTATAACACTAAAGATTTGCAAAACCTCCACAACAATTCTAATGCTTGGTTAATTTAAAATAAATTACCTATTTCCCAAAACAACAATATTTTAAGGCAACCCTTGGTGACACAGTCAACCGTAAGATACAAACATAATTTCTAAGTGACATTATCAAAACAAAACCTTCCGCTATGAATCCATAAGACTATCAAATGAAAGCTGAGTTTTTTTTTTCCCGAAGGTTAATCACATTTAAGGAAATTTCCATCACAAACTATAACGGTAATTACGTGCATAAAAAAAACTGACCAATATTAATTAATAGCGTTAACATTACAAGGGAAAAAATAATGCAAGTTAGGAAAAATAGAAGAGCGCCATCAAGAATAATTCTGAGAGGGGGATTAGACCAAAACTATTCTAGTGTCAACGAGGTACTGGATTCGCACAATGAAACCTTGAGCTTAGTTGATCTGAAAAAAGCTAGTTATGGTTCAAGTTGATAGGGATGGTCAAGGTACTTCCTGAGGATGGCCTTAAAAGCCTAGAAACAAGATGAAAGATAGTATAAGAGTCTAAACATGTGAGATGGAAAACACGTTGCACACGAACCCTTTTCATTCTACCAGTTTTTAATACCACAACTCTAAGCTGGCTAGCCCACGCATTGATCACACAATCCTACAACCTTTCTTTCTCGATGCCAAAAGGTTATCAAAGGGACTTGCGAAGGAGCTAACAAAAAACGTCAAAAGGACAACTTGGGTGCTAGGGAGGGAGCTTCATAGTTATTGTAAACTTACTTCCATGATATCGAAAATACTAGCTTGATCAACATAATAACTTGCAACTCAATCACAGAGAAGAATTAATACATAAACAAATAGACGAAGGTCTATCATTCGAGTAAGAGAAACATAACATTCAAAGGAGAGGGCACACGCATCCTTTCGACCCACATACTATCAACGATAAAAGCTAAAACAAGAAGACACAAGCAGAAAAGGGGAAATCTCCCATCATGACATCCAACTGACAAATCAATGCAAGGAAAAGTTGTTTGATTTCACAATATTTTTTAAATAAAATAACAGTGGAAAGGTGTAGAAATATCTTTCATGTTTCTCCAGCTTCAACAGGTCGTACAGACTCCACACGGGCCACCATAAAACAATAGCATGAGACAAGGATGTGAGTACTGCTGCTGGCGATGTCAATGGGCCAAGTGTGATAACTAGATCGACTGATGGGGCAGAAAAAATTAACCATTGAGACCTTTCACAAATCAACCTCACACCGCCTCGTAGTGTCAGCTAGAATCCCATAATCTTCCCCATTTGAAGAAAAAAAGCCAACACCCATGGGTGGGACTGATATAGAGATGTCGTACTATCACCATAACCCCAAGCATCAGTGTTCCACGTAAAGACACGCTTGCCTGTTCGCTCGAGGGAACCACTACCTTCTCCAGTGCCATATAAAGAAGAGCCATGAGGGAGCTCAATGGTGACAACTTGTTGGCCATGCACGCACTCACAAGATGGAATATAATCTGGCACCCCCGACATCCAATCTTAGGTTGGTAGAATAGATGAACATACTTCAGCTTGTAATAGAGGAGATATGTTGTACATAATGTCACTTGGGCTGCATGCATGTCTCAAAATATTTCGCTATTGACTTTACTAACAATTATTTTCATATTATTGTCAACCGCAAAGAAAGACAACTGAATCACCAAACAATTGCATTGATGCTGCTGGTAAACATACTTCAATGATCTACCATTACTTTTGAGGACTAACTGTTCAGCCAAAGCTTTACTATGCCCATAGGGGTCAACATGATCCTCCAGAGAAAATATCGCAATGCTTCATTGCCATTAACAATCTCCTTTCCCGCATATACAACATTATATGTGCTTGTATATATAAGTCTCCTCACACCATACTTAACACAGGCATCCAATACAAGGCAAGTCCCATGATTTGAAGCTTAGACACAAGACATAATGATTACATCACGCTCCTGGCTCTAAAAAGGCATCCACTGTAGTGATAAATAAACCTTTTTTTCCTTCTTCACATTTGAGGACAGCATCAAACTCTTGGTGCAAATATTACAGCTGTAGCTTGTAAGGTGTGATAATTCCAACAGAAAACCTTTATGCCTGCAAAACTTAGTGACTCATTGAAGAAGCTCATAATATTGTCTCTCATCTTGTAGTGATTGATAATCATGGCAAACAGAGATGGAGTTGGATTAAACAAGCTACAGTTCACCACAAGAATCCCAATATCCTTGGGCCTCACTCTGCTTTTCTCAAATAGTTCATCCAAGGCACCAAACATCACCATCTCTTCTTCTGCACGGGCTTCTTTCATGGTTAGCCTAGGTGGAGAAGCCAAAATGGCTCCTGGAAAGTATGAGTGCTCACCTATGCCAGATCTCTCAAGAATCTTCCTCTGGAACTCCAGGCTGTTATCATCAAAAGGCCCTGAATCTCTAGAATGAGACATGAAATAGTCTCTGGTAACCCTGAACTCGTCAGAAGGCTTATAGTAGGAAAAAGTCCACCAAATATATGGCTCTTGGACTACATATAAAATAGACGCAGGAAATGCATCCAACCAGGACGAGATACAGAGAGCAAGCTCACAACACAGTAGTCTTGATGCCGCTGAGTTTGACAAGCCAACAAGACTGAGCCAAAGTGTGACTGAAGTCACCAGAATCAGACACAAGAAGGAGACAGATCGCATCTACGGGCAGAGTGGAAAAAAAAATGACACAGCAAAGCAATTTATGCTTCGTGAATATTCTGATAAAAAATAGATCTGCCTGTATGAGATACTCTTCCATGAGTTACAACGTAAGACAAGTAAGAAATCAATAGAGAATCTCTGTACTAAATTTCATCGGGTCTCCTGGTAACACTCTCACTGTCTCTTAATCGATTTTGAAAACAAATATCTTGAAGGAGAATCCCGAATTTGAGGATGCAGGTCGATGCTGAACAGATAACACAAGGTTGGACAACCTGCTTGTTGGAAGCACTCAGCAGGCTTTTTACCAGGCTGCAACATGTCGGCTTCCCTAGCTTGTAGCTTCTCCTATCCACCACTTGGATGGAAGCTGCTTTCCAAAATGAAAAGGCAAGACAGCTCAATTAAAACTTTATCTCATTCTTCTACTACAGCTGCAAGGTTTTGAAAACCATTGTTCATGACTGTGGTCGCGTGCAACCATAACAGCGGGTTCAGCACCAGCGGTTCCTTGAGATCACCCTGCAGCAGCTGTATATAGTCAAACACTTCCTCACGGCACTCTTCCTAGGAGAAATTCAGTTCTATGCCCACTGAAATTGCCTGTACAACATGATTTTGAGAAAAAATATCTTGAAGGGAGGAACCTGAAATGACCTGTTGCAGGTCGCTAGAGTGAATCCCTAACAAAGAAACACACCTCACAACATTAAAGAAGGTGGATGCAAACATGCCTGCTCCACTAGCATCAAGTCAATTTGTCTGCGTCCAGTGCATTGAATGAGAGGATCAAAAACAAAGATTTTGGTGAAGAAAAAAAAAAAAAAAGCCTCCACTGACTCCATCTTTCCCATGCAAAGACAGACATGACAACCTTAAAATTTGGTAGGTTGGGTAGTTGGGGGGGGGAGGCCAAGATGGCAGAAAGGAAGCCCATGCCCAGCGGGGCATCACAGTTCTATTCCAATTTATAGAATTTTCCGTTGGATGAACCACAAGTTTGATTAAAAAAACCCTTAAAATAGACGAAATTTCTTGTTTTCCATTTGTGACCGCCGGGATTCGAAACCGGCACCTCCAGGCTCAGAAGTTTCCGAAGCCATGCGAATTTCGAGAATGGCATTATCCACAGCTGCACCGTTCCTGAGGGCCTCCATTTGAATATCCAGGTGCGTCATTTCTCTCTGAGAATCGAACCCGTGACGTCCAAAATTTAACACCGCAGAGTCCCCTTTGAGATAAAAGGCGGCAGTGTCATAAGCTTTGGTGGCGGCTTCCGCAGTGGAATACGAGCCCAGCCATAATCTGCTTCTCTTGTTCGGCTCTCTTATCTCGCACACCCATTTTTCCCACTTTCTCATTCGAACGCCACGATACTTGCTAAATACAGTAATTCTACTTAAGATTGGAGTTTCCAGCCAACATAATAGACGAAAAATGTGAAAACGTCCAGACGGCCGTCAAACCGTCAATTTTAAGACAGTCACAGAAACGTCCAAAGGTCCTTTACCATAGGGGGAACGCCTTCGGCGTAATAATCAATTTTTAAAATATTTTAGGCCCTAATGGGACACAATATTATGCTCTGCAAGACTCAGTTTGAATAAACTGATTTTACTGAACAAAATTATATATGAAAACGTAACGAGATGCAAAAGAAATAAATTTGTTAATTAATGATCCGCCACCAGAAAAAAACTGACCATTTAGAAGCACTGACCAGAAAACATCTATTAGTCTTTTATTATTCTATAAATAGCAGTCAAAGGGTAACGCAATCGATTCAGTTCTGTTTGCGATGAGAAGTAAAATGGCTATAATTGCAATGAATTCGTATGGAGGAGGAAGAAATAAGTGAAAATACCGGCGGTTGCGGCGTGGAGCAGAGTTTGCGCGTGACGAAAAAGAAGGAGCAGGTGAGTGGCATTCCTCACTAAATTTGCATCGTTGTTCACATCATCTGCTGCTAACTTCAGAGCCGTCTTTACCACTTTCCCCAACCACGAATTGTTATCCACAATTACACCGATATTAATTGTGTCATTCAACAATATTGCATGACATGATGAGTTTGATGTGCCACACAAGAACAATAACATTAAAAAGAGGCGCCCAACTGGAACAGATGCCATTGTTTTCCTTGGCTTCTTCTGTATAGAAATTGCACTGTGGGAACTAGATTTATATGGACATGAAGAGTACCGAAGACTAACTCCTGGTCTTTAGCAGCGAACACCAACTCCTGGTCTTTCGCCAGCTGCAACTCTTTCTGAGAAGTTCCTTGAAATTGAAAAGTCAACATCATTTCCATCTTATTAATATCTATGTCTTCCCAATGGATTCTGTATCCGATACAAAACAAGTCAAATGCGTGAAGTAATGAGCCAGGCAAATTTAAAATAAAGTCTACGAGGATTACGTAGTTTGTTTCCCTTATTATACTAGCATACCTATATTTATATAAATATAAATATATGTAATATATGCCGAGAGGTATATATTACATATATTTATATATTATATAAATATATAGGTGCCTTGTGAACTTCACCTCTCGGCATATTTTACATGTCATGTTTTGATTTATAATTCTATATGTATGTAAAATATGCCGAGAGGTGAAGTTCACAAGGCACCTATATATTTATATAATATATAAATATATGTAATATATACCTCTCGGCATATATTACATATATTTATATAAATATAGGTATGCTAGTAGCAACCGTGGGAATTGCAGAAAATAATACCTAAAATAAAGTACGGAAAATAAGGGGGAATTTTGTTCGTGCATGAATAAAATCAAATATCTTACAAGGAACATCATAAATGCATTTAAAGGAGGAACCATATCTCTTAAGAGAATGAGTATGAGCAAAAAAAGGAAGGTCTATAATACACAAAGTTCTTATGGATTTTATTAGTAACCGTATTATCAAGTTAAAAAAATACAATCTTTTTCATATGAATTGAAATGTGTAATGTACATCACATGTAATGACAAATTCATAGAATGCAATGTGTGTTACACATGGTATATTATTTACATTCCAAGGACATAAGTCTTTTTTCCTCAACCTTCCGTTTCGAAAGTAGTTTTCCGTTCTTCATCTTTGCATAACGCTCATATGAAAATGGTGGAGATATTTTTAGACTCTGTAATGACTTCACTCGAGATATAGCCACAAATGTTAACCCCATTGTTTCTCTTTCTTCAATATCAACTGTAGCCTTGGAAAGAGTCAAACCTTGCGATTTATGTATCGTCAATGCCCATGCCAACCGTAAGGGTAATTGGTGTGTGCGTCCCCTCTGTATTGGTGTAATTGGGATGGTACGCGGAGTTCTATCTTCAAATGGTATTCTGAAGTAACTATCAAATTCAACCATTACATATGTTGGCGGGTTCGGTGGACCACTACCAGGTGCATATACTATGCTTCGAATATATCCCAGAGCTCCATTTACAAGACCTGCTTCTATCCAAAGATTGGATGTTAGCATAACCCTTGCATCATTAGAAATTAATAATTCTAAATCAAGTTCGTCATTCAGACCTCCTGCCAGTGTGTTGGCGGTACTTGTTCTAGTTGCAATGCTACGTGCAACAGGTCTTTTCAATGAATGCAATTTTTTGTTGTTGTGGATATTCACGTTAATCTTTTTCGCCATCAAGTGAATATTATTATAGAATTCTTCATTGCTATTTTTGTCTAATGCAGGAACTTGTTCTACTCATTAACAACATCCAATCATCCAGTGTTGGATTCGCATCTCTGAGATTTTCCAGAAGTTGTCGAAAACGTTTTTGGTCTTCATCTTCTCCTCCTTGCCTAAATACCTTATCCAATGTAACAACTGTTCTGAATGCTTCCCATAACAGCTTTGCGCGTCTATTACTATCATATGGCGGTTTATCAGTAACAGGAGGAAGTTGCCCCAAATCTCCTACCAAAACCATAGAAACACCACCAAAACTCATGTCTGCTCTTTCAGGGAATGCTTGACGAAGTCGGGAGTCCACGTTTTCTAGCAAACTTTGTCCAATGAAGCTCATTTCATCAATCAATACATATTTTATGTGGCAGATCTCTTGTTGGAATGTTGCAAGTCTCGATCCTTCCAATTCTGCAAAATCTGTAATAGGGATTCGAAGTTGTGAATGGATCGTTGAGGCGCCAATATTAAAAGCTGCAACTCCTATTGGTGCAAGCAATAGAAGAGGAGAACGTTCTGGGAATGATGCATCAAAAAGTGCCTGACGAATTGCACCAATCAAATAGGATTTTCCTGTTCCTGTTGTTCCTTGAACTATCATGAGCAATGGAATGTTATTTCGACGTTGATTATAATGTGTCATTATTATATCAAGTGCTTGTTTTTGTTTAGCACCCAAGGTGTCGTAATTGAAATTTGGGGCTAATTCATCGTCTATAACCAACCCATTTTCTTTCATGTTGCTTATGAATTTTATCGCTTTACTTGTGTATTCTTCACCTCGATATTCATCATTCCACGGTGCTTGTCTGTCAATATCTCTCCTTCCCAACATATCTATTTCCGTCACTTACAAAATTTGACCACGATGAAGCCTACACATGATTTCCCAATCATGTTCTATTGTATTCTGTTGAACATGTTGATTAATTTCCTCTTCAGAATCGCTGTTATTTTCAATGTCTTCTACTGCAATCCTCCTTTCGACATGCCATGGATTATAATGGAACGATTCCCAGTTTGAACTTATTGAATCAGAATCAAGTCCAATATCTCTCTCTATATCCCGAAACGGCTTGTAAAGCAACAACTCTGACCAACAAAAATCAACCCATTTATGAGATTCCCGCGAAGGGACATAGGAAAACCTTGGGAACACTCTCACAATAGCTGCCAAAACTCCTGACCTCCCACTTGTTATCCCGTTTTCTCCTTGGATTATATGTCCAAGATCTAGCGACATTAATAAGAGACACACTTTCCATGGAAAAAGGCCTATTCTTGTACCCGTCAATGAAACTTATTGCATGTTCTTCATGGTCATCTCCATCAGTTGTTACTTTTTTGAACACCTCGCGGGCAACATTCAAATTGACAAATACTCTACTGCTCTCTACCAAAGGGAGCTCCAACAACATGTGACATGTTTCTTGTGCACCAATGTCTCTTTCAACAATTGTTTCGGTTAGAAGTCTCATGTATGTTGTCGCTGCCATTTCATCTGGGTTTTCTATGTTTGCAATCTGCATCAACATTTGATGATAAGTTTCAGAGCTTTTCTCTGCTTTCGCTGCATACTTTGCAATGTACTTGACTACGGCATGCTTGGAAAGAACAGGTTGCCAATCTACATTTGCTCTCCACAATTGTAATATGTAGCGATTATGTGTATTTACCCTATCATCATTTCTCGCAGGTTCAAACTTTTTATCTCCCGTCTCTGAGTCTTGATATAACTTTGATCCGTTGAGATTCAATGGCCATGGTGCATTATACCTGCAAAATGTAATAATCAATTATTAGTTCTTCCACATATGTGTTTTTTATTTCAATTTAATTATTCCAAATTTTGAACATTACCTACAAACCATTTTCCCCCCTTTTCTTACGTAGGCAGGCACCCTCTCTACACATTGTATGTCGTTCTACACTGTTGAGAATCTCTTTGTAGTCACGTTCCATATCGACTTGTGTCAGTTGTCTTGTATTTCGAAGACATGGATGCTGCATAAAATTTTGGTAGACCTATAACATAGAACATAAGAATACGCAATATATTTTGAGAACGTAAAAATTCTATATAAATCACAAACTCGATGAGAATTGATAAATTACCTGTATGTTTCGTTGGTGCGGGTCCTCCCGAGGATTCCATGCATGGACAATAGAATGGAAGTATTTTTCAGCATTTCCACGTTGAAAATCATCATTCCAATCAAGGTTGTCCATATTCGGCGCACCTTCTAACCATATGAATCCATGCACATGCAGGAGAACCTCTATGTTGCCATTCATATCTAGACCAATAATCTTTAACTTTCATTCCTTTTTGTAATATCTCCTTTCGGAAAAGTGTATGTCGCAGGTGCATATAATGTGCCACTATATGTGGATATTCAATGACATTTTTCCTTCGCCAATTTTGTGCTTCCCGTGGATTATCTGGCGGCATTCCAGGCATTAATGCATGTAGATTAGGGCCAATACATATCAGCTGCGCTTAATGTGAAAAAAATGGTAGGTGATCCGATTTGATGCAACATGTCTGTCAATTCACCATGACATTTTTCCCAATAAGACCTCGTACCCCTCAAAGATGTTCCGAACCGCATCAAACGATCAACCAGATTGGAATGGGGAACATTTTGCATATGCTCACGTAACTCATTAATGGTGATTGGCATATCTTGGAGGTTTTTCTTAACAAACACTGCAGACGAGTTTTGTGCACGATGTCTCATGATCATGTTCATCATGTAATACCTGAATCGGGGATGTCGGCCAAATCGGTGATCCCTATATCGAAATAAATGTTTTACAAATTCATGGAGACGTACTCGTCTTAACCGTGGTTCTAGCCAGTCACATTTTCCATCGGGAAACAAAGTAGGGAATGCCATATCAAGTAATCCTACTGTCACATACTCATTGATAGGAGATGATCCTATCCCTGGCCAATCAATTAGCGCTCCAGGGTCTGTGTGAGGGTTATTCACCCATGCATGGATTAATTCCATCTCCCTTGGGGCATTAGGTGGTTTAGACGCCATTGATGTTGTATGAGTAATTATGTTTCCTTCATCTGTCTCCATGGTCGGACCTACAAATACAACTTCATTTGCGTCAGAATCAAACTCCATATGCACTGAGTTCAACTCCTCAAATACATTTTCATCAGAATGAGGTGGAAGTTCATTCAGAGCATTTTCATCGATCTGAACATCTGAATAGAACTTATCATGTTCTATTTTATATTTCAGCGCATTGTAAACTCGCTCTCTATTGACTGTAAAGTTGTAATTTGTTCCACGCTGATCTCTCCTCCGAACAATAATCATCGGCAAATATTTCAATCTATGCGGCAAAAGATTAGCGATTTCTTTTACTTCTTGAGGAAAACTTATCGTGTGACCTTTATATTTATATTGACCTCCTGTCGCATGTGTCACTTGCAGGATTGGGTTGACACGGGCTATCAACATTTCCTCAACTTGAGTTAAGTTTGTAAGTTCTGGTGGTTGTGCCCCGGGATCCATATTGTTTGATGCTGAAAATCGATGATGACCTTTCTCTTGTCGGCATCTAGTACACATGGGTCCTTCAGGTGTTCGAGAAAATTTTATTCCAAGGTAGCATTCTTGACAAATATAACACATGATCGGTGAAGCAAGGTTATCAAGACCACGTCAAAAAATCATTTGGACGGTATTCAAATCTCTCCCAACCATTCCATTGGGATCAAATATATTTTGTTCTATCTCAATATGTGAGTTTTGCATTCTTCTTCTTCTTCTAGGTTCATTTGTTGATGCCTCCTGTAAATGATTATTCTGCATTCTTCTTCTTCTCGTTTCTCATGTTTGTTGTAATGTTGTCTCCTCCTGCACACCATTATTATCTACATTATCTGTAACATCGACATCCATTGTATCTTGGCCCAAGTTTTCAGGTGTTTGGAGCACGCGATCCACCGATGTTGAATTTCCTCCCCCAAAATTGAATTCATCATTACCAACCAATCTATGATAGTGCCTTTGAGATGCTTCGCGATGAAGTTCTTGTCTTCGAATTCTTTCTTCTTCTGGCAACTGATCTGAATGAATATGTCTTTGTATATTTGTTCTTGATACATGTGAGTCATCTTGAGATGAGTGTGCATGAATTGTTATCATCTTATCTGCATGTTGTTGTCTTTCTGCATCTAATGCATCATTTGTCAATTCATTCCTCCGTTCTACAAATCTTTGTCTATCGTCATCATTTCGATGTTTCCTTTGTTCCTCTCGTTGTGCATCTGTCATTTCTTGTTGTCTTCTTCTACGATATTGTCTTTGATATTCTCTTCGATATTCTCTTCTCTCTTCTTCATTTGTTAATTCATTCCTCTGTTCTACAAATGTTTGTCCATCATTATCATTTCGAGTTTTCTTTGTTCCTCTCGTTGTATCTCTGTCATTTCTTGTTGTCTTCTTATGTGATATTGTCTTTGATATTCTCTTCTTTCTTCTTCATTTTCAAAATTTACTTTGTAATTCTTCATTTGTTAATTCATTTCTCTGTGTTGCAACTCTTTGTCTATCTATCATTTATGTTTCCTTTGTTCCTCTCGTTGTGCATCTGTCATTTCTTGTTGTCTTCTTATACGATATTGTCTTTGATATTCTCTTTGATAAGATCTTCTTTCTTCTTCATTTTCAAAATTTAATCTTGGTCGAGCCATACCTATAATGTATTTTCAAGAATTTTTTTAATTATTTATATAACTAAAAATTTCACGTGCATGTAATAGACAAGAATCATATAATATCAATTTTTTAAATATTAGAAGTCAACATACAAAACAATTCTACACAAATTGGACATGATTTTGCTACAAAAACATCAAACAATTAATTTCGAGACTTCTCAAAAAAATACATCGTCCCAAAATGGACAAGTTTAACATACATTAGGGGCACCCTCGTTACGTTGCTTTAAAAGCCTTTTCAAAAACACAGTCTGACGTCCAAATTTGAACGTGCTAGGATAGTTTCAAAGGGAAATATCCCATTCAAAAATCCTAGCTCCTGGTATCGAAAAAGGCACATGCAACGCTAGATTCCGAGTTGGACAAATGTCCGTAGCTTCTTGTGTAAATGGTATACCAATTTTAGATAATTATTTCCAAAATGTAGTAAATACAAATCATGAATGAACTATATATAGATCTATCTAATATTCAAAGGCACCATGATATTCCGATTCATCTAATATTTAAAAGCACAATGACATTCAAAATTTCATATTTAAAGAAGACATTACTTATAAAATTCACACAAAATCCTAAAACGAATTCTTCCAAAATTCACACTAAAAGTACCCTATCATTAATTAATAAAATTGTACCCTTTACTTGTAAAAAGAGATCAATTAATAAAATAAATAAAAGATATTAATTAATATAGTTTTTGGTTTGTTGTAATATTTGTGAGCATGTTCATGTTTTATTTTTTTACATAAATTGACATTTCTATTTTGAATGTACTATATTATGCACATGTATATTATTTTCTTATTGTTGTCTAATGTGTATAAGTGAATGTAGTGTAATATGTTTTGTGTAATATGTATTGATAAAAGTGATCAAATTTATAGTGTAATACCCTTTATTGTGTAATACCCATTTCACTTTATCATTGATTTACTGTGTAATACCCTTTACTTTGAAATACCCATTTCACCATATCATTAATTAATAAAATACCATACCCTTTAGTGTGATCATTGATTTACTGTGTAATACCCTTTACTTTGAAATACACATTTCACCGTATCATTAATTAATAAAATACCATACCCTTTATTGTGTAAAAAAAGATCAATTAATAAAAGAAATAAAAGAAATAAAATTTACGGAAGAAAAAATCAATAAACCATTTATTGTGTCCAAAAATTAATACCTCACAATTCTTGAATAGAAACCAAATAAGTCTTTGCCACAATTCCTTGTGATTTGAAAAATGCACAATGTTATCCCTGAACAATCCATATAAATATAAGAATAAAATAATCAATGTGGAAACATCATTTTAAGAAATCAATTAATAAAGGAAATAAAATAAATTAAATTTACCAAAGCAATCAATAAACCTTTTACTGTGTCCAAAAATTTATACCTCAAAATTTTTGAATAGAAAGCAAATAAGTCTGTTCCAACAATTCCTTATGGTTTCAAAAGTGCATAATGTTATCCCTGAACAATCCATATAAACTAAAATAATCAATGTGAAACCATATAAACTAAAATAATCAATGTGAAAACATCCTTTTATTAAGAAAATTCAAACCAATGTACATACCAGTTAAAGAAAATGTAGGCATATTGTTAAATAAGGTGAAAATAGGGTTACTTACCTTTACCAGAGTCTCTGCAAAAGAGAGAAGAAAAGTAAGGGAAGCACATGCCTAAAATGTTTGGGTGTGGAACAGTTTTGTAACCGTTCTTATAATATTTTTTTAATTAAAAAGTGAACTTATATGTATAATAAATTTATTCAATTAATTTTATTCATATGTATTTTAATAAAAGAAATCAAATTTAGTGTAATACCCTTATCATTAATTAATAAAATATGGTGTAATACCCTTATCTACAATTGAATTTATTGTGTAATACCTTTAATACCTATTTCACCCTATCATTAATTAATAAAAGAAATTAAATTTACCAAAATAATGAATTAATAGGTGAAATTAAATTTACCATGTAATACCCATTAATTTCACCTTATCATTAATTAATAAAATACAATTGAATTTACTGTGTAATACCCTTTACTTTGTAATCTCATTTCACCATTCTATTAATTAATTAAATACCATACCCTTTACTAACCAAAGAGATCAATTAATAAAAAAAATTAAATTTACGGAAGCAATCAATAAAGGATTATCATTAATTAATAAAATACAATTGAATTTACTGTGTAATTATTTACCATGTAATACCCATTAATTTCACCTTATCATTAATTAATAAAATACAATTGAATTTACTGTGTAATACCCTTTACTTTGTAATCTCATTTCACCATTCTATTAATTAATTAAATACCATACCCTTTACTAACCAAAGAGATCAATTAATAAAAGAAATTAAATTTACGGAAGCAATCAATAAAGGATTTTTTTATTACCATGTAATACCCATTTCACCTTATCATTAATTAATAAAATACAATTAAATTTATTGTGTAATACCCTTTACTTCGAAATCCCATTTCACTCTATTATTATTAAATTTACCCATTTACTATGTAATAACCCATTTCATTACACTCATTTCAAAAGAAATTAAATTTATCCATTTACTGCGTAATACCCATTTCACTTAGCACATTTATTTGGGTTTTTATTTACGCATTTTTTTATTTTCACGGGCACGACATCAGACTCCTCAACTCAATATATATGTAACTGAAGATGCCTCTTGGCATAATAAGGGAGAGGAGCCACTAGTTGTGCACCCAAGTTGAGGGGTGTACAACACACATTTAAATACATCAAATTTTGAAAAAAAAAAACCCTTTAAAAGATTTTTTTTTTCTTAATCTAAATATTTTTTTTTGAGCATTTTTATTTTATGGAAAGTGGTTTTTAAATGGATTTAAATCAAGTAGTTTTTCATACAAAGGAAAAAAGGGTGGACCATTAGTAGGGCATTATGTCATGCATTTTTTTTTTCACTTATGTGACATCATGTGATTGGGTGATTTTTTGATGTGATTTGATGTGACACATTTTATTAGCTCCTTTTTTTTTAAATGTTGAATGACAAATGTACATGTACTAGTCACTCAATTCACAAATACCCTCACCATTACTGGTCCATGCTCCACTATTGGCTCCTCTCCCTTATGTGTTCAACTTTTTAATTAGACCGAAGGCGTTCTTCAAGTTGGGTTCAGTCTTCCCCCTCTAACAGCTGAAAACGACATGGACGGAGGAGCTTCAATCGGTGCTTCCTCGACATAATAATAAAAAATTCATCTGGACTTAGCCGCCGTAAACAGTCCAACCTCCTTACTCAGAGAGATTGGTTGGCTATTGTTTCATTAACTTGGAAAAATAAGACAGTCCAACCTCCTTACCCAGAGAGATCACTTTCCCTGTTGAAAACAAGAGACAATTCAAATATAACTTAAAATAGTTTGCACAATGTGCTTTAGATCTTCCCCTGATCCCAGCAACTCAGCTCGCCCGATCCCTGTCTCGGTTCAATCTCTCTACGGCATCACTATTCTTGGATTGGCGGAATTAAATCCCTAGCTCTGTCCCTAATGTATAATCTTTGCATATATTCCATGAAAATTTTATGAGGTATTCTGCTCAAGCTAGAAAAGGGCATGTGCTGTCTTAAGGAATAGTTTCGTCCCCTCCTATTTTTTTAACTGATTTTTCTTAGACAATGCATTTCAACATATTTTAGCGTTTTTGTTATGGTAAGAGATGTTTAAATATTTTCATTATGCATTTCAACTTGCTCCCAAGAGTGCAATTCACGAAAGTTTTAATCATTCAATTACATTTTCGGCCTTTCAATTAAATTCATTCTATTCAATCCCACTCTGCACAGTCACAATTACATTTTTAGGGTCAAAAACTAGGGACAAGGACACCCAAAGGAACAATGAGCATAACTAAACATTATTACACCACATTGATCTTTCAACTTACAGTTATCAATCACATCGTGGTTATGGCCTTTGTTTGTCTAGGATTGAAGTGTCAACTCAAATGGGACCAGCAGTTTCGAGAACCTTTATTGGAAGTAGTTACGAGATGTATCCCAATTTCCTTGCACTGCTAATTGCTAAGTCACGAGTCCACGAGGGTAGAGCTGAGATTTGACTCCCATCCAGAATTTTTTTCTTATATTAACAGTATTTTACACTTAACCGTCATTATTTCTATAAACACACTTAATATAACTATACGCACAACAATACATAGAAATTGAAATACCATATTTTACTCACAATGTAATTATATGGAGCTTATTATCCCTGAAACTTGCTTAACACTCATAAATACAAGTCAAGAAAACAATGTATATTTTAAATTATTCAATTAAGAAAAGCTATTTGAGAGAGACAGACAATCATTTAAAATCTTTTAACCATGATAGATTCTTGGTTTGATGGGAGGGGTCAACCATCAAATCTCATCCTTACATGAGGGAAAAACCAAATTGATGTGTTAATGCACATCGGTATCTGACATTTTGATCGAGTGGAATTTACTTTAGGAGAAGATTGGTCAAATGTGACACGATGTCCTTGCCTTACATTGCTGAGTCACCCATTGCGGCTCATCAATTTACAATTGGATCATAGCGGTCAAGCATTTTGGGATAAGTTCTTAAACTATAGTCTAATGTAGAAATCAACAAAAGGAATCGTAAATTTTAAACCTTTCACTAATTATTTTCTGGGGTTCTACCAGTCTTCCACATATCTGTATCAATGACATATTAATTTTTAATTTTGATTGATTAATGGGCGTTGCTTGTTGGACTGTCCCACTCCCACTTTATTTTGAACGTTTTTCATACGTGTCCCTCAACTGATTTTGTGACAGGTCTAGGTTTATCAAAGCAAGGATGGTTGACTTTAGTGGAGGGATTGAGTCCCAACGTCAACTTGAGCAAGTAGCTCAAATTTGTGAGAAAGGACAAAAAACTTCCATTCAAAAAATTTCTATACAAATTCAACATCTCGAATCTCAAGTCTACGAAGCTCGTCAAATGCCGGGGGAATTGTGTCGGAGAAGTACTTAGAAAAGAGTCCAAATATTTCAAATTCTAGAGCTATAATATAAAATCAAGGAGCTCTGCAACATATGAGTACACAAATAAATAACCTCCTCCACACATCATTCCTTCTTCTTGGATGTCCTGTAGTGCCCACTCCTCTTTGACACTTACTATATTTTGATTTTGATTATTGTTGACTATAGACATGGATATTATTGTATCATTTTGGTTTATCATGATGTTAGATGATAAAGATATTTTGACTATTGATGGAGCACGATTCATAGTATGATTTGTGTGGATTCTTAGAGGCATAGAGAGACATTTTTATATTGATGATGATGATGTGTTGTTAGCATATATATATTACAGACATTCGTAATTCTCGTCGTGTTGACTAAGATTTAGCATTTGAACTAATCTTGTGATCTTGTTGATATTGATAAAAAGATAGAATTGAGATGTTGTTGGAATTTTAGACAAATGATAGCATTGTTTAGTTGAGATGATGATTTAGATATATGAGGATGGTTATTGATTTATGTGTGTATATTTTATCTTTGATATTTTTGATGCGGACATGAGACTGAAGAGGGTATTGCATGATTTTGCAGGTAATTATTTCACAACAATCAAAAGGGGGATTGAAGACCAACCACAGCGGAATACTAGATGGATACAACGAAGGTCTCCATGGCAACTTCTGTAATGTTTGTTTGCTTATTTTTTTAGGGGGTCCCCATGGGGGGGATGACCTCCAATTGTGACCATGGCTATGTTTGCAATTTTTTCCCTTTTCCTTTTATTTATTGTTGAGTATGTGATTTATTTTGTGATGTAATTTATTTAATCATTGATGATTAATGTCCCTTTATTAATTAATTTAATCATGTGATTAAGTTATATGGGGATGTGACAAAATGGGTCATTTATTATAGTAGTTGGTCTTTTGGTTTTATGTGATTTTGATTGAGTGTAAGTAACTTAGAGTGTTGTACACTCTACGTTACCTTGGAATTTCGGATTTGGGATTAAGGGCCATTTTTGGAGGCTTGTGGTCTTGTAAATATCCATGATTTAATCAAATAAAAAAAAATTACACGATAAAACAATAAAACCAGAGATATTGTACTTCATTTAGGACAAATTCACAATGGAGAGATTACATATAAATAGCTCAATAAACTCCTATAAGTAAGGAGTCAAAGCTAATCTCTAAGTCCTCTCAATATCCAAAATATCTCTCAACTATGAGTTGTGAATTACAACTGTTTTGCACACTCATATTATTTTATAAATATTAAAAACTATTACTAACAGATAACCCAAACCAATCCTAAGTGCTCACACTATGAACAATATTTCTGTAATAGTCACCCCCTTAGTGTGAACATGGGGAAAGCTATCTCATGTACCTGCTCATGATCTACAAAGAAATGAAGGTTTTCAATGAGTAACAAAAATTCAAACAATATGAGGTTTTCAAAGCGAAACTCCAACTCAGAAAATGGTTTTCTAGTGGAACCAACCACTACATAACAACGTACATTATTTTTCTCACATCATTGTTTCTAACTTAGAGGGATTAAAAAACAAAAATTATGCTCATGCAGGAGCTTTAAATAGGAATGTTACTTTTGTTCATTATTACAACATAAAGTAAACACACCACACAACAAAAATAAAAGGTCACCAATACCATGAAGCAATCTCTTTGTTGGTGACTACCAAAATATGCATATTTGCCTCTATCCTTCTATACCTCCATCCTCCATCAGGCACTACTTAGTATAGGTAGTCAACTTCATCCTCCTTATGTTCTGGTTCAGGTTCTTTTCCACTCACAATTCCCCAAAGGTTCTTGTTCATTAATTGCATTTGTATTTTCACCTTCCATGTGTGAAAATTTAATCCATTAAATTTATCTTATGGAATTTCCATAATAGGTTTCGAACTCAGTCGAAAATGCACCCTTACAATAAAATTTAAAAACTGAAAGTTAAATTTTCTAATATATTTACCAAACATGGAAAAAATATTTTTTTGTCCAGCAACAAAAAAAAACATGATCAATGCGTAGAGATCGAAAAAATACACATTTAAAAAAAAAATGGCACATTAATTTGAGTTACCAGTTGAAAGTTATGGAAATTTTAAGTTATAACTCCAACATCTTCCCGGACCCTTTCCAAATTTGGAAAAAAAAAATTCTGTCCTATTTTTTTCGTCTACATCCAAAAAGGAAAGAAATGCAATACCTTTGTCACTGCAGATCCAGATATTGCAAAAATTCACGTCGCATCCAAGTATGGATGTGCCTGAGTGAAGTGTCACTGTTGTTGGTAGATAAACATGAGATTTGATACCAATGAAACACATGTCACATATTTGATTACAATGAAACACACAGGTCACAAATTTGATTCGAATGAAACACTTAGGTCACAAATTTGATTCCAAAGAAACAAATTCGTTCCAGATCTAAATGCCTCACAAACTCCTACATGTTACATTGCAGTCTAACCCGCTCTGATACCAAATCTTGTAAATATCCACGATTTAATCAAATAAAAAACAAAACATTGCACAGTAAAATAATAAAACCAAAGATATTGTACTTCATTCAAGACAAATTCCCAATGGAGAGATTACATATAAATAGCTCAATGAACTCCTATAAGTAAGGAGTCAAGGTTAATCTCTAAGTCCTCTCAATATCCCAAAAATCTTTCAACTATGAGTTGTGCATTACAACTATTTTGCACACTCATATTATTTTATAAATATTAAAAACTATTACTGCCAAATAACCCAAACCACTCCTAAGTGTTCACACTATGAACACTATTTATGTAACATGTGCGACAAGCTAAGCTTGTCCCACACCTCTTTGTTTCTTATACCAACCCTACCTATGGATTGGGGGGTCCAAACTAGGCCCCATTATGTGTTTTGTAAGCCAAACTTGACATTTATTGCACTTTTCTTACATGGGTTTTAAATTATATCCTTAGGGGGTGTGGGTCTGGATTGTGTGTGTAAGAGGCCTGTCATCCCTCTTAACCACCAATTTATTGTGCATTGGAGTTGAGGTTTTGTTGTCACGCTAAAAATATATCATTTTTCAAGAAAAAATTTCCAAAATTTTGAGTCAGTTTCCTTTGGAAGGGTTTTGGTAAAGAGGGAAGTTCGAGGAGTTAGAAAATTTCATTCTTTGAAGTCATTTTTAGTATTTTGCGGCTAAGTCAGGTATTTTTGTCCCATGCCGCCAAGTCTCCAATTCACCAATTTTCTGCTTTCTCGACACTACTCTGCTTGTGGCTAAGTTAGACATTTTCATCCTGCATGTCCAGAGTACACTCTATCCTTTTGTTCGTCGATTCTCCACTTTTCCCGCATTACTCTTCTCATTAGCTTTTTCGGGTTTGCACGTCCTTCATGTCCTTATGTCCCATCGACTGCCCGTTCTCTTCGGACCCACATTTTTCACATCGGTCGAATTGGCTCCATGTGTCCCGTATGTCCCAGTGTCCCGTGGATCGTCTGTGCTCTTTGGACCCACATTTTCCACAATATTATTGGATCGGGCATTTTGGATTTACACGTCCCTTGTGTACCAATGTCCCATGGACCATCTGGGCTAATTTTTTCCGCTTTTTCTGCTTTTTAAGTTTTTGAGTTGGTGCGAGGGCCATTTATTATGCATTCATGATTTTATCTCTCCATTCATTTCAACTCATGGATATTTAAGGAGGTAACCTTTCATTCATTTTCAAACTTACTCACTCATTCCCTCCTGCTCGCGTTTGTGCAAATCAAGCCGTTTCCTGCATCTGTGCTTCTGTATTTTCTCTTACAGGTAATATTCCATTGAAGTTTATCTTCTATTTAACTCTATAACAATGAAGATGCAGTATCAAGGGCACAAACACCTCTCCTCATTGGAAACATATGTCCCTGACATTGGTGACAACGAAGCTCGACATGTGGACCTTGATGATTTTTGGGGCATACTTGGATGTGATAACCCTACTCCCATCACTCAAATGACAAAAAATAGTGGGATTGAATTTACAGGCATTTTTCCTATCTCTTTCCAGTGTGCTGATATTGTTCTCTCTTGCGGGGCTTGTTTTAATCTAGAATCCAAAGAAGTTGATATACATGGTGAAGTAATTGTGTGACTGGAAGCTATCTGTATCGCCCTAAGCATCCCAATAGTGGAAGGGGTCAATATTCTCACCCTTGCTCAAGCACAAACACTATTTGGCCAGGATAGTGAGAGATATAAGGCTAGGGTAGCTAAATCATGGTTGAAGAAACCTAAAAAGGGAGCTTCCAGACCTTCTAAATCATTGTTCAGGGTTGATTTAACCAAAGAGATTTCAGACATCGTCACCCTTCTTTCCAGAATTATGGGAATGCCCTCTACAAATGAGTTTCACTTTTGGATGTGTCCTTTTATCAACATCATCTGTGATGGGAAGTAGAGTTTGAATTTGAGTGGGATTACTTGTGAAAGCCTAACAGAGCAGTTGGTAAATGTTCATAGAACCCAAACATTCCACATGTCATCCTATCTTATGTACACCATTGTTGCATCCAGGAAATGGCTCGGTCTCACTTTCATTGAAGATAAGAAATATTCCTCCATATATGTATAGTGCCCTTAGTTAACCCTCAAAGTTAGCAATCATAATTTTAGGAGGGTTAATGATGCATTCACCATGTATATTGTGAGGCTCATGGAAGGAAATACTGCTAAGAGGTTTTCTGAGGAAGCAAAGATTTTGATATCTAACTATGGAAGTTTCCACACTCAATTCAGAAAATTCTCATATATCAGAATGGTTGGTTTCAAAGGTCCACCTCTAAATCTTCCTATGTTTTGTAATGATAAAATGACTATTGTTGAGATTTTTAGACAATAGGATAAAATCCACCGAACCTGTAGAGATAATAAGATTAATGGCATTCATTTTCCTATCTCCCTGGGAAATTATACATGCGGATGACCAGAACATTGATAGAACCATTGTTCCTCTCACTATACATCACTTCAAATCTAGAACTTGTTTTGATATCAAAGGGTACATTGATAAGAATTTTAGGATGGTCTTTCATCTCCTTCATGACACTGAAGATTATTGGGCTGATTGTATAGATAATTTTGAGGCCAAGAGAAGGTACTTTGACAGATTATCTCTTCAACAAATCATAGAATTCAACATTTATAAATTACCTGGGGGTCTTAAGGATGATGATGAGGACTTGCAATATATTGAGTATGAGAGGTCTACTAAACACACTCCTCTGGAAACCATTGATTGGTTTGTAAAAGAGAGAGATGATTTGAAGGAAGTAATCAATCATGTTATTGTGAGAACCAAACTCTGGTTTGATAGGAAGATGTAAGACTTCAAGATGAATAAAGCCAAGTCTTCTCCACAAGAAAATTCTTCTTGTAGGTGGGAATATCCTATGCCTAATATCGAGGTTCCTGAATAAGGTCTCTTCCACCTAAATTATTCTCCAGCTCCCATAGTTCTCAACAAAGATGAAGTCCATACCATCAAATATATTCATAAATATACTACCTATGGAAAGGCCATTGAAGCTCTGGTTGATGATATGACAGTGGCTGGATTGAACTTCATTAAATATTCCTTTAAGTAATATGAGAAGGTATCAAAGTTACAGATAAAATTCACCACAACAATCAGTGGCTTAGGAAAAGAGCTAAAGCTCTGGTGTGAATGTATTCAAGATATTTGTTTAATGAGGCAGACAGATGAGAAGATTTTATTGGAAAACAAAGTGTTTTATGAAGCCAAGAGCAATCTATAAAAATCCTGGGTTTTCAGTATTGATTGGAAGATCAAGGTTTTGGAAGAAGCAGTAGGAGAATTGAAAATTATGTGGCGGAAAGGGAAGGATTTCAAGACTTGTGTTTTGTCAGCATTCTTAGATATTCATTTTCAGATCTAGAATGAAGCCTCAGGTGATCAGTTTTCCATTCAGGAGATCAAGTCTTAGTTTAACACCTTCATCAAGGAAGATTTTTTCAAAGAAGAGTCGATTTCTAAAGGGAAGATGAACGATGTCTGATCTCTCCAATCATCTATCACCGAGGCAAATAAAGAGTTTCTGGAAAATACAGAGTTTGAGAAGGATATGGAGAAGTGTCTTGGCATGTGGACTCATGCCACTTCTAACACCACCATACCCAAGTGCATAAAGATAGTTGAGGCATTAAATAAATTTAGACATCGGATTCTCAAGATGGTCGGCCCTTCTAAGCCCCCATTGAATGTTTTTACTCCTAGGTCATAGGACACTTCTTTTATTTTCTACGGGAAAGTACACCCATGATGTAATTCTTGATTTAAAGACATTATATTAATGTATTTTTTAAGAAGTCCTTAATCTTTAGTGTAAAAGAAGGTGTAATCGAATATAACTTTCTTGTAAGCTATTTAATGGGCTCTTCATGCCATTATAAGGGGATGGACCCTGATACTCTTGGAATGTAATAGATTTGAAAGTATTCAACACAAAAGTTTTTTATTATCTCTTATTCCCATCTACTATCATTTCTTCTCCTATTTGAAATTTATGAATCATCAATCTTTCATTTTAATAAACTTTGCATTTTTGTGATATGATTTCTAGAAATTTGTGTCTGTGTAAAAATATCAGATATTTCCAATGTGAATGATTCTATTCTTTATCTCTTTTTCTAAAAGTACACATAAGGTTATAATTTTCTATCTATATTACCTGAAAGTACCGTTGAGTTCTTCCCTTTCAGTTTTTCTTGCTCTTCTATTTCTATGTATTGATAGTCTTTATTGGCATAAAATATTTCAAAGTATCAGGAGTCCTCATTATTATGAAAGTTTTATATTTGTATATAAGCTTTGTTGCTCGCTTTCAATAAGGGAACCTCTCCCATAAAGAGGAGGGACTTGTTTTTCCTTGACTGTTGATTACTAAAGTGCTACTTAAAAAAACAATAGTTTTTGGTGACTCCGCTAAGGATTTTGTTTCAACATATCCCTTTCTGAATAACTTTGAGACCATTTTTAGGTCTGGCGACTCTAAGATATACACTTAGTAAGAAATCTCTAGGAGTATAAGATTCCCATTTTCAACTTCTAGAGAAACAAAAATTTCCTCTTCCTTTAGCAAGAAGGAATAAAAGAACTCATTCTATGAGGACGCCTCTTGCTAAAAACATGAGTGCTAAGAACAACATTCATCAAGATCAACTCAGTCATAATGTCTGTGCTCTGATAATTACTGGAGTTACAGTTCCCCTTCAGTCAATCTTTCCAAAGATGGCAAAATCTTTGCCTTGGGTACAACAGGTTGGGCCTCTTGCTCTTCCTCAACCATTACATGAGTTACCAAGGGGTAAGAGGAAAAGTTTCCCTAAAGTTTGGGGTGATGAGAAAATACACCCAGATGAACACATTGCAGCTTTCATTATTGCATGTGGGATTTTTGGGGTTGAGCATGAAGATGTTTCTATCAGGCTCTTCATGGAAACATTGCAGGACAATTCTGTTGATTGGTTCTATCACCTTCTCGCTGGGTCGGTTACTGATTGGACTACTATGACAACTCAGTTCGAGCAATGTTTTAAACCTGCTGAAGATGTGCATGCTCTCTTGGCTCAAATTTATCATATAAAAAACGAGTCACACGAGCCCATGAGGGAGTTTGTGGTTAAATTTAACAAATTGATTCATATGATTCCATAGAACACCCGTCATGTAGATCAAATTCAAAAGTGCTTCTTCCTCAATGCTCAGTGGCATGAAGAAAGTTATGCACTAAGGAGGGATAATTTTCTAACCCTGGATGCTGATCAACGTGTAGTGCCCACTTCCCTTTGACACCTTTTAATGCTGATCATGACACTGTCGGCTATATTATGGACATTATTTAGTTTTGATTTAGTATGATGTTAGACATTTGATCATGGATTATTGTTGACTTTGATTCTTATATGATGCATGATGATTATTAGAGACACTTTATATGTTGATGATGTTATACTGTTGGACATGGTTATATGATAGATGTTGTTCAGACTTGTGATTTTTGGATATTGTGAGTAGCCCTAGAAATAGAAAATTATTGGATGATGATAAAACTATAATGATATTGTTAGATTCCTTTGATGTTGTTGTGATTCATATATCTAAATGATTTTGGAAATTTAATTATATCTATATTATTTTGGATGTTCTGATATGGCCACGAGGCTGAAGGAGGTATTTGTGTTTTGTAGGTTAAAATATCACAACAAACATCGGGGGATTGGAGACCAACCACATTAGAATTCTAGATGAATTCAACAAGGTCACCACGAAAATTAATTTTGTTTGTGTGTGTGTTTTTTGTGTTAGGAATTCCCATAGGGGGATCACCTTTAAATGTGAACAAGGGATTTTATGTTTTTTCTTTTATTTGGTCCCTTTTTGTTTAATGTTTGCATGTATTTATTTTGTGGTGCACTTACCCCTTTCATTATCTAATTAATGTGGTGTTAATATTGTGAGTAATCATATTGTTTTGTTAATTAATTAAATGATGTCATAAGAATGTAATTAATAGAGTTGTTGGCCATGTATTGAAGTATTGTAAGAATGTGCAAGTAATGTGCAAGTAATATGTAAGTGATGTGTAAGTTAACTTTTGAGTGTGAAACACTCCACCTTCTTGGAAATTCGAATTTGTCCTTGGAGGCTGTTTTTGGAGGCTTGTGGGACAAGTTAAACTTGTCCCATACCTCTTAAATTTACATACCAACCTTGCCTATGGTTGTAGGGTTAATTTAGACTTTTATAATGCATTTTGGGAAGACAAATTATAGGTTTTAATTGCACTTTTCTTACATGATTTAATTTCAGTACTTTGGGGTGTGGGTTGGATTTGAGTGTATAAGTAAATTGTCATATTATTCACCCACCTATTTATTATGCATTGGAGAATGAATTGACTTGGGTGTTGTAGTTGAGGATGTGTGAAGTGGCATCCTACATGGATCCACCTCATCCTCTTCTCTTCCCTCTTCTATAAAATCTAAATTTCTTGCCTTGTTTTGGGTTGCTTCACTTTTTGGAGACTTCTTTTGGGTGAATTTTCTTGCTGTTTTGGGAGCTCTTGCTTGGAGAAGTTTTTTGGAAGATTATTGCATGCTTGTGTTGGGTTGATTTTTGGATTGCTTGCATTGGAAGGAGCTTGTTGTTTTGAACTTGGAACAAACTCCATCATGGAGAGGTAAGAGCTTGGCTCTTGAAATGTTCTTCTTTTGTTTATGTGAATGTTCTTGTGTGAATGTTTTGGTATATATTGTAAGGTGTTGGGTAGATGGCCTAGGAATGGTGTAGGAGAAGACTATGGGTTATTCTGTGGGAGGCACAAGTGGTTTTAGGGAGGTATAAGGGTGGAGGGAGTAGGGAATTTGGATTCCACCTTACAAATAAATAGCTTGCATTTCTTTACTCGTTATGGGGTGCCATAAGAGGTTGGGGAGATATAAGATAATGTGAGGAATAAGGGGTACTTGGGGGAGGCATAAGGGCATGACAGGGTTTGAAATTATATTCATATATATACATATATTTTGGTGGGTTGTACTCAGGTGGTGATACCCATTTCCCCATTTGGGATTCATAAGAAGCATCCCCCATAGTTCTTGCTCCTTTGGCTTGCATGGTGAAACCTAAGTTTTGTGTGATGTCTTTCATGTGGTTGCAAAACTGCTGTTTTGTTTTGGACTGTGTTTTTAATTTGAAATGTGCTTGTTAAAATATTGCTTTGTGATGTGGAAGCCTGTTGGTGCCATGAGTTGAAATACATTTCTTATTGCATTGTGGTTGGGGCTCAGGGGCCAATGAATAAGGATGGCTTCTCCTTTCATTTGATGTCTTGGTTGGGTGGAGAGCGTTGCCTTTCCCCTACCTTTGTTGTGATCAAAATTGGAAGAATGAGAAGAATGTATGTTGCTGTTTTGAAGCTGAGGAAAGACAGTTTGACAGTCCCTTGTGAAATAAAATTTCATTGTAACCTTCCCACTTGAAGTGCATGATCTTGTAAATGTTGTAATGGAAATATGTTGTACAGATTTGCAAGGGAAATTTGAAATGTAAAAGAGTTATACTCTGTATTCTGTTTAGAAAGAATGTGAAAGAATAATACATGCTTGGTATACTGTATTTTGTAATCAAATGGAAAGGAAGTTGTAAGTTATATTTTGGAATCAATAAATGAATGTAATGCTTTTCTCAAATTGCATTGTTTTATTTGAATCTGATTATTTCAATGTATTGGAATCTCTGCTTGAAAGAAGAAAATATGTATGAAGGATAGTACACAAATCTGTCTTTAAAATGTGAAAAAATTGAAATCAGTATTGCATTTTGGTCTTGAATGGTTTGTTTTGAATCAACCAAATGTGTTAGATTAGAATTGTAATGTATCCTAAATACTTGGAAGAAGAAATGACAAATAGACACATTAAGATTTGATCCCTGTTATTTCCTAATTTTAAAACTGGCAATTAATTAAACCAAAAATGCACAGTTCGAACCTGTAAGCAAGAAATAACAATGAAACATTAAAATTGAACATGCTAGGGTGTAAAATAGTTTGAATTGACTAAAACACTTAAGGAAATATTTCAATAACTTAGCAAAATCAGGCTCAAACCGTTTTGCAGTCGTTTTTCTGTCAATAAACAGAAATGCTCAAATTTGTAAGTCAATCAGACAAATTGAACCTTGAATCCTTCCTTAAATCCATTTAGGAACAATCCTCCATGTCTATTTGACATGTTGAGAGAGGAGGAAGATCAAATTGAATAAATCTAACAAGTTAAAATTTACCAGTTTGCACTGTATAAGCCTGCAGGCTGTTTTCTTAAAATTGACCTCTTAAGCTTTATCAAAACCAAAATTAATAAGCTCAATGCAAATAGGAAATCAAGAGATTTCCAAAAATTCCTCATTTTCCCCAAACCGAGCTCTTTATCAAAATTTATGGCCTTATGAAGTTTTCTTCCTTGGCGTTGAAATTTTGGGAAAAATTTCGTTGGCGGGCCCGCAGCCCGAATTTTTCCTTTGGGACTTAGGAAAAATTTTGGAAAATTTTTCAAAATTTTCTCCACTGCCCCGTCAGCCCGCAGCCAATCAGAGGCTACCACATGGCACCATGAGGTGCTAGCGGTGGGACGGATCCCCTTTTTAACTTAGCGCTTTCAGAAAATTTTGGGAAAATTTTCCAAGTTTTCCCTGCCGCCCCGTAACCGATCAGGTGATGCCACGTGGCGTCACGAGGCATTGACGGAGGAACGGGTTCCTTTTTTTCCTTCACATCTTAGAAAATTTTTGGAAAATTTTCCAAGTTTTCTCTGCTGCTCCTCCAGCCTGTAGCCAATAAGGGGCTGCCACGTGGCATCGTGAGGTGCCGACAGAGGTGTAGGTCTCTGTACCCTCTTAGCCCTTCGGGGAGTTAAGTCATTATTCTTCTCACTACCCCACCTTCCCCACATTGGTCTAGGATATGCCACATGTTCTTTACGGACTCGTGGGAGCGTGGGTGCAAAGATGACTTTTCACCCCGTTCAGGAAAATTTGTAAATGTCTCCCGCCGCCCCGCCTTTCCTCGCTTTTCCCTGCGCTACCTTAGGGAGTGCCACGTGTCCTTTTTGAACCCGTGGGAGCATGGGTGTAAATGTGATTTTTTCCCCACGAGGTAAAAATTTTCCCAAGGTCTTCTCGTGGCCTGCCAACCCACCCTTTGGGCAAATTTTCACCCCTGGCCCGGCAGGCCCGCTCTTGGGGAAAATTTTCACCCCAAGGCCCACTGGCCCATAACTTGAAAAATATGAGGAGTTAGGAGGACTTCTTTATATCACTAGAAAGGTGAGGAAATTTTCTATCCAATGGAAGTAATTTAGGAAAATTTTGAATGTATTAAGGGTGAGAAAAATTATGTTGAAAATTTAATCCTGTTTTAGAGTGGGTATGGTGAGGAATTTTTTCCCTTTGAACCTAATTGAAACTTCTAACCCTAAATTTTGGACCTTGTGACATTTAATAATTATTAATAAAAGAAAAGTATATTTTAGTAGATTAGAATTATTCTAGAACTTGTTAGTGTCAGTTTTTACCTCTTAACATGATTGTAGATTCTTTTAATAAAAAAATTATTCCATAATTTCCCTAACTAATCCTAGGTTGTTATTGGGTCTCAAGTGGGTTGTTTTAATGGGTGTTACACAACGATTGAATATCAGTGTTGAATATGATCTGATAATTTCTGGAAAATTGAAAAGAGAGTCCTCTAAATCTAAAGCATCTACCTCTTCCTCCCTAGTAGCCAATTTTGATCAGTTAGTGTAGAAGCTGGCAAATGATTTTATTGCTATCAAGAAGCAATTGGCTCAACATGTTCCTTACCAAGATATTCCAAGAAAAAAATTTAATCCTAAACATTGTTTTCCCTCTTCTCAGACTAGATTGGATATTGAAGGCCCATCCATCAATGTTCTAATCAATGCAGCTTGTGAAGTTCAAGAACCTGATGATGAAGAGGATAATGAAGACTATGAAGATCCTAAAGAAGAATTTAATGAAGAACAAGAACATATTAGCGATTCTCAAGTCCGTTTCCTCACCATTAAAGGAATTGATGATGAAGATGAATATAATGAAGTAGTGGCAGATATGAATAGTGATTCATATGTTGTTATGACTCAGGACCAAATGAACAGGAAGGAAAAAGTGTTACAGCCTTGTAAAAAATCTAACTAAGTTCCTACAACTATTCCAGTAGTTGCAAGAAGAGGAGCCCCTATTCCCACTACCTCTACACAAAAGGTGAGTAATGCTAATTCTTCTCCTTCTATCTCCACTTCTAGAACTCCTTATTCTTCAACTCCTAAACCTAATAAGCCCAACGTTCCCCTCATTCCTAGTAATGATGCCCTATCCACCTCTAGTTCTTTTGATATCATTGACCACATCACGAAAACAAAGATCCAAATCTCGGAGGCATAATTTTACCAAACTCATCCAAATGCTTTTGCTAAAATGGTAAAATATGTCAATTCCAAATCCAAAACTTCACCCAATACTTCTAAATTTCTATTATCTACTCCCTCCTCCTCATCTCAACCAAGTCTTCTAGTTGCATTCTCTTCACCTAATGAGAAGATTAAACCATTCTATGTAGTGCTCCTCATAGTTGGCCACAAACTTAGTAATTGTGTTATTGACTCAATAGCATTAGACAATGTGATGCCTATAAAAGTAGATCATGCTTTGGGCATGACTCTAACGGGTACATTTGATTCTTGCTACTCCATGTAAAGTAGAGAAGTACCGTTGGTTGGAAGAATGAAATATGCACAAGTGGCTTTCGCTATTTTTCCAAAGAAAAGGGTCAAAGACACTATTTTAGTGGCTAACATTCCTCCCTCATATGGTATGTTACTAACTAGAAATTTTTGTAGAGAAGTGAGAGGTGAATTTCAAATGGACTGGTCACCAGCGCCTTAATCCCAGAAAATGGAAAAATGAAGAAGTTACTACCAAAAAGATAGATTGAGTACTTTGTGCAAAATACTGATGATCCAAAAGCAAAAATACTCTATGAAGATATAGGACATGGTAACTATATGATTATATATCAGAAGATGAGGAAAAACTTCCTAAGGTAGTAATTCACAATCATAATGGAATTCGTACCTTGGAGTTTGATGGAATTTTCTCTTCATCTCATTCTAGAGCTGGTGTGGTGTTAATCTCTCCAAAAGAGAAGATTCATCCATTTTCATTTAAGCTTTATTTTGAAAATACAAACAACACAATTGAATAAGAGGCTCTCATCCTCAGACTGAACATGGAAAAATAAATGGGAGTAAAGAATCTTTGGGCTCATGGTGACGTAGAATTAATTGTGAAATAGGTCAGGGATTTTTTTCAAGTCAAGAATAGGAGATTGAAACATTATAGAAGTCTTGTCTAGGACTCCATTGAATTTCTTGATGCTTTTTCAATTGAATCTGTCCCAAGAGAAAAGAATACTAGAGCTGATTCTCTGGCTATCTCAGGATCTTTGTTGATTCCTCATCCACATTTTTCTCAAGAAAAAATTACTATTGAAATGATTCATAGGCCTAGTGTGTAGGATAATGCAAGCAACTGGAAATTTTTCAATGATGATCAACACTTCCTCTCTTTCTTAGAGCTTAAAGATAACTTCAATCAATTTTATTTTGAAGGAAGTGAGACTCTTCCTAGATAATATGTGCCCTCTAATGAAGATGATATTAAGGAAGAAATGGATCAGGATGGTTGTATCAAATTGAAAGGTAACAAGATTCCCAAAGGGCTGGTAAGTTTAGAGGATTTGTTTGATAAGCATGATAGGTACATCAAATATAAAGCTTCTCAAAGAGCTCATCAATCTATTGAATATGAGAAGGTTAATATTGGAAGTAATGATGAACCCAAGATGGTGAATATTGGGAAATGTTGCACTCAAGAAGAAAAGAAGAAAGTAGAAAACCTATTAAAAAGGTATGCTCGACGTCCTTGCCTATTCATATGATGATCTCAAATATTTTCAACCAAAGGAGATGGAACACTATATTCCTCTAAGACCTGGTATTAAACCTTTCAAGAAGAAGCAAAGAAATACAATCCCAAGATTGTTGATACCATTTTTCAAGAAATTCAGAAATTACTCAAAGCATAGATCATTTTCCCTATACATCATTCAACATAGATTGCCAACATTGTGCCAGTAAGAAAGAAGAATGGTGAGATTCATATTTGTGTGGATTTCATGAATTTAAATCAAGCCTCTCTAAAAGACAACTACCATCTCCCCATGATGGATCAATTTTTGTAGGTTGTCACAGGTTCTGAGATGTTTTCCATGCTGGATGGATTCTCTAGATACAATCAGGTGGAAGTTAGTACCCCAGATCAACACAAGACTGCTTTTACTACTCCTTTGGGCACCTTTTCCTAAAAGAGGATGCCATTTGGTCTTATAAATGCTGGTGCCACTTTCCAAAGGGAAATGGACTTAGCTATTTAGTAGTTTCAAAGGAAAATGCATTGTTTTATACCTTGATGATTTGACTATTTTCTCCAAAACAAGGGCAAATCACTTTTAGCACCTTGAAACAGACCTTCAAAAATGTAGAGAGCATGGAATATCTCTTAATCCTAACGATTTTATCTTTTTTGTTACTGAAGGCAAGATGCTAGGACATATTATCTCTAAAGAAGGAACCAAGATAGATCCAGAAAGAGTTCAGGCCATTCAGCAGATTCCTCTTCCCATAAGCAAAAAGGGGGTTCATTCTTTCTTTGGCAAGATAAATTTCTTGAGGAGATTCATTCCAGACTTTGCAGAACTGACTATGAGCATTGCTAAAATGATGAAAGGGAAGAAAACCTTTGGTTGGACTCTTGAAGGAAAAGAAGCTTTTGAAGGTATCAAGAAAGCTATTGTTAAAACTCACATCCTATCATGTCCTGATTTCAGCAAAGATTTCATTATCTATTGCTATGCTACTGAAAATACTTTGGCACTATACTAACTCAGAAAAACTCTTAGAATCATGAATTTATAATTGCCTTCATGAGCTATGTTCTAAAATATCATGAAACTAAAGTATACTTTGATGGAGAAACACACTTTTACAGTAGTCAAGGCTGTCAATCAGTTTCATTTTTATATCCTTAATTCTCACTCTATTGTATTTGTACATGATACAAATATTAAGTCTATTATTACACAACAAGAGTTTGGAACTAAGTGGGGTAATTGGGTGGCAAAGGTTTAGGAATATGACCTCGATATCAAGCCAACAAAGATAGTCCTGGGTAAAGGCTTATGTGAACTCATTGCTGAAGGAGCTGATGAAGAATTGTCCACAAAACTCATTGATGTTCTTGTTGTCCTATTTCTCAGTTCAACAGATGAATAGTATGCTGATATTGCACATTTTCTTACTTATGGATAATTTCCATCTCACTTGAGTGTCAAGGAAAAGAGAACTATTAAGCTAAGGTATGCACAGTATGTATTGTGGGAAAATTCTTTATTCAAGTGAGGCATTGATGGGAAATTCCTTAAATGTGTGGAAAAAGAGAAACAGAAGAGGTTGTTTGTATCTTTTCATGATCAAGCCTATGGAGGGAATTTCTATTCTATTTTCACTACTCAAAAACTCCTTCATGTAGGATACTATTGGCCTACATTGTTTTGAGATGCATCAAAATGGGTAGGAAAGTGTGAATCCTGTCATACTTTTGTTGGAAGACCTAAGTTGGCTACTTTACCACTCAAACCAATAGTTATTGATGAACCTTTTCAACAGTGGGGATTGGATTTTATTAGAACTCTCAACCCACCTTCCAGTGTTGGACACACTCACGTGATAACTACTACAGATTACTTCACAAAGTGGGTAGAAGCTATTCCAGTCAAAATTACTACTTCAGAGGTGGTGTGTAATTTTATCAAATAGAACATCTTGATAAGGTTTGGAGTGCCAAAAAAATTGTGACTGATAATGCTTCTAATTTTTCTTCTTCCGAGACGATGAATTTTTTCTATGGTTATGGAATTTCCCTTGCTCATTCTTCAGATTAATACCCTCAAGGGAATGGACAAGAAGAATGAACAAATAAAAATTTGGTAACCATAATTCGGAAGCTTGTCAATGAATCTCAAAGGAATTGGCACAAGAAGCTCTATGAGGCCCTCTGGGTAGATAGAATTACATCCAAAAGAGCAATTGGAATGTCTCCATTTCAGGTGGTATATGGTGTTGAAGCTCAACTACCAGATAACAGTTGAATTGCCATCTTTGCACTTGATGAAGGCCATTGAGAATTCAAGTTTCATCAGCTCCTTGGACAAGAGGATCATGTATCTCCAAAAACTAAATGAGGATAGGATGTAGGTCTTTGACAGGATCTCCACTCATCAGCAGAAGGTGAAAGCTTTGTTTGAAAAAAATACCAGACCCAAATATTTTCAAGTAGGAGACGTTGTTTTATTGTGGAACAAAAGGCATGAACCTCATGGAAGCCATGGTAAGTTTGATTCTCTTTGGCTTGGTCCTTTCAAGATAAGACACTTTGCTGGAGAAAATTATTTCTACTTGAATTACATGGATGGATCTCCTCTCCCACTTCCTTATAGTGGGCAGTACTTGAATTTTTTCAAGTCATAGGTGATTAGGCAGTTCCTTTTGTATTTTGTGTGCAGTTGTCATATTTTTGGTCTCTCCCTTGTGTTTCTGTTCACTTTTCCCTTTTGTGTGTGTTGTCTTCTCTGTTGTTTTTGCCTTTGAATTTATTTTTCCCAATGGATAAGGCACTGGTCTACTTTTCCAGAATTTTTTCTTATGGTTCTTGATCTTGCTTCATTCCTTTGTCCTAGTCAAGTCATCCCTCAGAAAGAGCCAACTGTTGTCACCCTAAAAATAGCTCCTTTTTCTAAGACAAATTTTCCAAATTTTGAGTTAGTGTCCTTTGGAAGGGTTCTGGTAAAGAGAGAAATTCGAGGAATTAGAAAAATTCCCTCTTTGGAGTCATTTTTAGTGTTTTGTGGCTAATTCGGGTATTTTTGTCCCATGTGTCCCAAGTGCTGTCGGGCCTCCAGTTCACTGATTTTTCACTTTCTCTGCACTACTCTACTTGCGGCTAAGTCAAACATTTTTCATCCCACATGTCCCAAGTACACTCAGGCCTCTTGTTTGTCTGATTCTCCACTTTTCCCACATTACTCTGCTCATCGGCTTTTTTGGGTTGTGTGTCCTTCATGTCCTTGTGTCCCATAGGCCATCCAGACCCGCATTTTATGCATCGACAGTCCCATGCATGTCCCACCTTGGACCCTATTTTCTCTCTAGACCCACATTTTCTGCATTACTATTGGATTGGGCATTTTGTATTTATGCGTCCCTTGTGTCCCAATGTCCCATGGACCTTCTGGGCTATTTTTTTCATTTTTTCTACTTTTTAACTTTTTGAGTCGGTGCGAGGGCCATTAATTGTGCATTCATGATTTTATCTCTCCATTCATTTAAACTCAAAAATATTTAAAGAGGTAACCCTTCATTCATTTTCAAACTTGCTCGCTCATTCCCTCCCGCTCGTGTTTGTGAAAATCAAGCTATTGCCTACATCTGTGCTTTTGTATTTTCTCTTGCAGGTAATATTCCATTAAAGGTTATCTTCTGTTTAACTATGTGAGGATGAAGATGTAGTATCAAGGGCACGAGAACCTCTCCTCATTGGAAACATTTGTTCCTGACATTGGTGACATCGAAGCTCGACATCTGGACCTTGATGATTTTTGGGGCAGACTTGGATGTGATAACCCTACTCCCATTGCTCAAATGATAAAAAATTGTGGAATTTCATTTTTAGGTAGTTTTCCTATCTCTGTCTAGTGTGCTGATACTATGCTCGTTTGCGGGGCTTATTTTAATCTAGA
Organism: Taxus chinensis; assembly: GCA_019776745.2. Lineage (NCBI taxonomy): Eukaryota > Viridiplantae > Streptophyta > Pinopsida > Cupressales > Taxaceae > Taxus > Taxus chinensis. Next base: position 779,058,242 of record CM034152.1, read on the forward strand.
ATCCAAAGAATTTGATGATATACATGGTGAAGTAATTACGTGACTAGATTTTGAAGCTATCTGTGTTACCCTACGCATCCCAATAGTGGAAGGAGAAAATAATCTCACCCTTGTTCAAGAACAAGAACTATTTGACTAGGATAGTGAGAGATATAAGGCTAGGGTAGCTAAATCATAGTTAAAAAACCCTAAAAAGGGAGCATCCTAAACTTTCTAAATCTTTGTTCAGGGTTGATTTCAAGAAAGAGCTTTCAGACATCATCACCTTTATCTTTCGAAATCATGGGAATGCCCTCTATAAAAGAGTTTCACTTGTTAATGTGTCCTTTTATCAACATCATCTGTGATGGGAAGCAGAGTTTGAATTGGAGTGAGATTATTATGTGAAATCCTAACAGAGAAGTAGCTAGTAAATGTTCACATAACCCGAACATTCCACATGTCATCCTATCTTATGTACACCATTGCTACATCCAAGAAATGGCTTGGTCTCACTTTCATTGAAGATAAGAAAAATGCCCCCATATATGAATACTGCCCTTAGTTAAACCTAAAAGTTAGCAATCATAATTTCAGGAGGGTTAATGATGAATTCACCATGTATATTGTGAGGCTCTTGGAAGGAAATGCTGCTCGGAGTTTTTTTGAGGAAGCAAAGATTTTGATATCTGACTATGGAAGCTTCTACACTCAATTCAGAAAATTATCATATATCAAAATGGCTGGTTTCGAAGGTCCACCTCTAAAGCTTCCTATGTTTTGTAATGATAAAATGGTTGTTGTTGAGATTTACAGACAATTGGATAATTTCCACCGAACCTGTAGAGATAAGAAGATTGTTGGCATTAATTTTCCTATCTCCCTAGGATATCTATACATGCAAGATAACCCTAGATGCCCAGAACATTGATAGAACCATTGTTCCTCTCACTATCCATCACTTCAAATCCATAACTTGTTTTGATATCAAAGGATACATTGATAAGAATTTTATGATGGTCTTTCATCATCTTCATGACACTGAAGATTATTGGGCTGATTGCATAGATAATTTTGAGGCCAAGAGAAGTTACTTTGGAAAATTCTCCCTTCAAAAAATCATAGACTTGAACGTCTATAAAGTACCTGATGGTCTTAAGGATGATGATGAGGAATTGCAATCTATTGAGTATGAGAGGTCTATTAAACACACTCCTCTAGAAACCATTGATTGGTCTGTAAAAGAGAGAGATGATTTGAAGGAAGTAATCAATCATGTTATTATGAGAAGCAAACTCTAGTTTTATAGGAAGATGCAAGACTTTAGGATGAATTAGCCAAGTATTCTCCATAAGAAATTTTTTCTCCTGGGTGGGAAGAACCTATGCCCAATATCAAGGTGCTTGAATAATTTACTCCATCCTCCTCAACAAAGGTATACCTGAAGAAAGGTAAGGCCATCAAACAAGAACCAGTTGAAGAAGTTATTTTGGAGTAGCTAGATGTCCATATGGGGCCAAAGGATATTGTTGTTTTGAATGAGGATGATAGTGAAGAGATGAAAGAAGAAGAATAAACCCTTGTCATTGCTACTGAGATAGAAAATGAAGGTCAAAGGACTGAACCTCTAGATTTGATAGATTCATCTTCTAAGGATCTCTATGAAATTTTGCCAAATTCCCCATTAGAGACATCAGTAGTGAAGACATTGAGAGCAATGAGTTCTCTTGCACTCGGATGTATTGTTCCTTTTTCGTCCTTCTCATCCTTTGCTTGGGTTTAAACGTTCATTGATAATAAGAAAAGGAAAGCTTCTTCTCAAGTTGGAGTTCCCAATTTCGATGTTATTGCCGCCTTGCTTAGTACTCATACAAATATCTCAATGAACTTCTATAAGTAAGGATTCAAAGCTAATCTCTATGTCCTCTCGATATCCCAAATATCTCTCAACTATGAGTTGTGAATTACAATTTTTTTGCACACTCATATTATTTTATAAATATTAAAAACTATTACTACCAAATAACCCAAACCACTCCTAAGTGTTCACACTATGAACAATATTTACGGTAACAATCACCCCCTTAGTGTGAACATGGGGAAAGCTATCTCATATACCTACTCATGATCTATAAAGAAATGAAGGTTTTCAATGAGTAACAAAAACTCAAACAATATGAGGTTTTCAAAGAGAACCTCCAACTCAGAAAATGGTTTTCTAATGGAACCAACCACTACATAACAACATACATTATTTTTCTCACATCATTGTTTCTAACTTAGAGGGATTACAAAACAAAAATTATGCTCATGCAAGAGCTTTAAACAGGAATGTTACTTCTATTCATTATTACAACATAAAGTAAACACACCACACAACAAAAATAAAAGGTCACCAATACCATGAAGCAATATCTTTGTTGGTGACTAACAAAAGATGCCAATTTTCCTCCATCCTCCACCAGGCCTCCTACTTAGTATAGGTAGTCATATTCATCCTGGAATTCTGTTTAGGTTCTAGTTCTTTTCCACTTACAATGGGTCCTCAAAGTTTCTTGTTCATTAATTGCATTTGTATTTTCACCTTCCATGTGTGCAAAATTTAATCCATTGAATTTATCTAATGGAATTTCCATAATAGGTTTCGAACTCAGTCAAAAATACACCCTTACAATAAAATTTAAAAATTGAAAGTTAAAATTTCTAATATATTTACTAAACACGGAAAAATAATTTTTTGTCCAACAATAGAAAACACATGATCAATGTGTAGAGATCTGCAAAAAAATATTTTATTTTTTTGAGAAAAATGGCACGATTAATCTGAGTTACCATTTGAAATTTATGGAAATTTTACAGTTATAACTCCAACATCTTCCCGGACCCTTTCCAAATTTAGGCAAAAAAAATTCAGTCCTTCTATGTTTTTTCATTTGCATCCAAAAAGGAATAGAAATGCAGATACCTTTGTAAATGCGGATCCAGATATTGCATAGAAGTCACGATTCACAGCCACGATATGGCTTTGCCTGAGTGCAAGTGTCATCATTTTTAGCTAGATAAACATGAAATTTGATGTCCAATGAAACACATAGGTCACATATTTGATTCCAATCAAGACACGCAGGTCACAAATTTGATTCCAACGAAACACATGGGTCGTAGATTTGATTCCAAAGAAACATGTAATTCGTTGTCAGATCTAAATGCCTCAAAAACTCCTACATTTTATCATTACAGTCTAACCCACTCTGATTATCAAATCTTGTAAATATCCATCTATTTAATCAAATAAAAAACAAAACATTGCATAGTAAAATAATAAAACCAGAGATCTTAAGTGTACTTCATTCAGGACAAATTCCCAATGGAGAGATTATCATATAAATAGCTCAAGTGAACTCCTATAAGTAAGGAGTCAAGGTTAATCTCTAAGGCCTCTCAATATCCCAAATATCTCTCAACTATGAGTTGTGCACTACAACTATTTTACACACTCATATTATTTTATAAATATTAAAAACTATTAATGCCAAATAACCCAAACCACTCTTAAGTGTTCACACTTTGAAGCTGCTATTTATGTAACATGTGGGACAAGCTTGTCCCACACCTCTTATTTTCTTATACCAACTTTACCTATAGATTGGGGGGTCAAAAACAGACCCCATTATGTGTTTTGTAAGTCTAAAACGTGACATTTATTACACTTTTCTTACATTGGGTTTTTAAATTATATCCTTAGGGGGTGTGGGTTTGAATTGTGTGTGTAAGAGGCCTATCATCCCTCTCAACCACCAATTTATTGTGCGTTGGGGTTGAGGTTTTGTTGTCACCCTAAAAATAGCTCCTTTTTCAAGGACCAATTTCCAAAATTTTGAGTCAGTGTCCTTTGGAAGGGTTCTAGTAAAGAGGGAAGTTTGAGGAGTTAGAAAATTTCATTCTTTGGAGTCATTTTTAGTGTTTTGCGGCTAATTCGGATAGTTTTTTCCCATGCTACCGGGCCTCCAATTCACTAATTTTCTGCTTTCTCCACACTACTCTGCTTGTGGCCAAGTCAAACATTTTTGTCCCGCATGTTTAGAGTACACTCGGGCCTCTTGTTCGATGATTCTCTACTTTTCCCACATTACTCTGCTCATTGGTTTTTTCTAGTTTGCACGTCCTTCATGTCCTCACATCCCATCGACCATCTGTTCACTTTGGACCCACATTTTCCACATCAGCCGAATCGGCTCCATGCGTCCTGCATGTCCCAATGTTCCATGGATCGTCTATGCTCTCTAGACCCACATTTTTTGCATTATTCTTGGATCGGGCATTTTGGATTTGCGCGTCCCTTGTGTCCCAATGTCCCATGGACCGTCTGGGCTAGTTTTTTTCATTTTTTCTACTTTTTAAGTTTTTGAGTCGGTGCTATTGGTGCTCAAAATAGTCTTGCCCCATTTGTGCTATTGAAAATTTATTGATTTACGACCTCTGTCATGTTTTCCTTCCCCGTGTTGTGCTTGGTCAGTCTTTGTTGTTATTTTTTTAGTCAGCTCCTGGGTCGAAGATCATGTATGGGTCCATGTTTGTCTCCTCGTTTCTTTGTTCCTCTGGAAGGGTCTGTATTTTGAGTCTCCCATGCTCTCTTTCCTTCAAAACTTGCATTTTCCCGTTCTCTCTATTTCCCACAGTCAGGATTTGTTGTCCTTGATGTTTTTATCCTAGATACTTGAAGAAGATTTAATTGATGTGTCCCTGAAGAACATATTTGAGCCTTGTAACATTTCTAAACTTTCTGTCCTTGAAGAAAATTTCATTCCCAAGCTCAAAAGGTTGTTTTTCTATATTTTACGGTTTGACGGGTATTTCTCCTAGTCAAATTTACATTGCATCTATAGGGGACGTGGCACCTTTTGGTTAGACATGGCTCAACTGGGTACTTAAAAAATTCATGGAAAGCCTTACTTAAAATTTGTCCACGTGGAGGCACGGCGCTCATTTGAAGATATACTTTTTGGTTTGGCCTTGGAGTAGTGCTAGGAGGACATGTGGAGGATTCTGGTGCTTTGCCCAAACTTAGACAAATTTTGTGTAGTTGGTACAGTTTGGCGGAACAAGATATGTGGCGAGCTCTCGCTCATTCAGGGTCTCCATTTTGGGCACCATCTTGAAGTTGCGCCATGAAGACATGTGGAAGCCTCTGCTCACTTTGCATTTTGCTTGGAATTTTCAATGGCCAAAGGATACTACCTTGGATCATGACACGTGGTGCTTTCCGCTGAGCTTTAAGTATTCAGGAAAACCTTGCTAGAACAGGACTTGTGGCGAGCTCGCGCTCGTTCAGGGTATCAAATTTTTGGGACCATCTCAAGGAGAGCCATGATGAAACGTGGCAATTTAAAAAGTCAAAGAGGCGGGGGAGACGGACCATTGGAGGTAACTTGGATTTTTTTGCCCCTTAGGGATTAAAATCTCAAAATGGCCTGCAAGCCCGATGAGGGAAATAGTCAATGCTTTACCCCGGTCAACGGCGGAGGTGCGGAGTCTCGCGGGAAATTTAGAAAAATTCCCTTTGGGAGAAAAGATTCAAAATTAAAAAAGGAAGTTGCGGCCCCACTCAAATTATATTTGGATAGGTGTCAGGCTCATTTCTCGAGGGCGGAGCTGCGGGGAAAACTTGGAAAATTTTCCCTTTCCAAAGAGAGTAAAATGACAAAATTTGAGCGCGGTTCCACTCGAATCACATTTGGACGCATGTCAAGCTCATTTCCTGAAGGCAGAGGTGTGGAGAAAAATGGAATTTTTTTCCATTTTTCCAAAAAAATGTAAAAATTTAAAGGAAGCCCCCGGGTCTGTTCTTAAGTTCGAATCTTCCACATGGACGGCCCAAATTCAAAGTAAAGATCAATGGTAGCTGAGATTCTGAAATATGATTTTCCCCCCATTTTTATTAAACACGTTTGGAAGTGCCAGTCTCCATGATTTCTTGGTATTTTTTTCATGCCAAACAGAGAGGGGAGTTAATTTTGATATCCAAGTTTGGTGGGAAGATCTGGAAAGATGTCTTTCACCATTAAAATGGTTTGACTTTCGTGCTCGATATGATTTTATATTTTTCATCTCCCAAGCACGCAAGGAGCCAGATTTGACAGATTAGGGGCGGAAGTGGTTGGAATATTGAATAAAGAGTGATCTACCAGAGGAAAGGGTTGAAAGCGAGAGATATTCAATGAAATCTACCCCCTCAAGCACCTGGTGAATTTTTATAGATTTGAATTTGAGAATCGTGAAAGAATCATGGCGAGCACTGGTGCATTTAAGGTTTTTGTCTTTTGGGGAGAAAGGGGCTCTGTTGTAAAGGTTATAAATGACACAATTTTTTTGTGCAAATGGTATGGAGTTGGGAGTTTTTGGAAAAATTCAGGGACTAATTTTTCTACTAGAAAAAGCTTGACAAAGCCCATCCTTTTTTTGAGAAGCCGTCTAAGAATCCTGTATATCTCTCTTTGTGTCAAATTAAATTGTGTCAAGGTGTTTGCAAGTGTACAACCATTGAAAAGCTTTGAGATTGTTCTGGAAACTTTCCCTTGCTGATAAATTTGATCAAACTTGAGTTATTCTATGTTAATCTTGAGTAAAGTGTATTTATTTCATCTCTGAATGCATGCAAGTAGTTTTTCTTGTTTCTATTGCAATCTTGTACCAAAATTCGGTCCAATCACACATGTCTCAATCCTTATGATAGTTTAGTGGCATCTGTAATTTCATTTCTCAGAAGAGCTTTCATCTGGGAGTGAAGTAAATGGTGTTGATCATATTTTACCAAGGTCTTCCCTATGAAATTTATGTAAAAGAAGGATTTATCATTGTTCTTCAATAAAAAAAGGTTACAAAATAGGTTCTCTTACCTTGGTTGAAAGGCACAACCTAAAATAGTTAGGATCAGATCACATCCTTTTAAGATGTTATACATCTCTCCACAAATCCAAGTAACAAAGGGACAGTTAGATTCCTCCCCAGCTACAAAACGACATACATTTATGATTTAGCTACCTCTAAGCTCCATGTTGAATCAGTGTTGTTCCTTGGATTGAAAAGGAGACAAATTTGGATACAAACACTAGTGGTGTCATTACCCGGGATTGTTTTAAGTTGCTGAGACTAATTTGCTGATTCATTTGCTAGTTCATATATATTTGTCCTGTCAACACACTAGTGGCGCCATTGCCAGGGACATTGTGACTTCAGTTCAAAATAAAGAACCTTGTAAAACACTTCTTGTATGCTCCAAGTGTTGTGTGTATTTTTTTCAGTTTCCACACCTGATGCACTAGCTTTCATTTGATACATCTGGGTAAAGAGAGGTCAGAATCTTTCCATTTCTAGTTTCTAGCATTGACATACTTTTGACAAACCATATTTAGTGCATTTGCACAACTAAGGTGGAAATCCTTAGTGGTGACTCCCTGTTGATTTGATTATTAATAAGTACCAGTGTCTTAAAACTCTGTCAAAGTCAAATTTGTTACTAATATTTGCAAAGCTAGAAGGAAGAAGATCTTTTTTTGCTAGGGATCCTGCTAGGACATTGTTTCCAGAGCTAGGAAAAACAAAATCAGAAGGAAGGAAATCCTGGAGAGCTGTTGGAGGTCAGTAGAAAAGAAGAGGGATCTCCATTGATGAAAGTGATCGGCCTATCATTGAAGACTACCATTAAAATGACTCTGAATCAGGTAGCCTCTTTGTGGAATTGAACTCTCCTACTGGAGAGGGGCCTTCATTTGATTTTGAAAGGTTTGCTTCACACTTTGCTCCTGTCTTTTCTAAGGTTGATAGAGATTTACAAGAGACAAGGCCTTTGGGGGATCTCTATTTTGAAAATTATACTCCTGTGTTCCAAGGACCCTCAGCCCCTCATCAATTTGTCACCCCTCCAGGGTCACCTCCTCAAAGGAACATGTCTCAGGCCCCACCCAGACCCCCTTTTGTTGTAAACACCTTTGGACCTATAAATTTTGTGGGAATGGTTGGATATCCAAATGCAATGCCTCAAGATGTAAGGAACAGAATGCCAAAGTTCCAAGGAAACAATACTATTACTGGTGATCAACATCTAAAGCTTTTTATCAATATGATGGAAGATTTTGAGATTGAACATGAAGATGTGTATATCAATATATTTATCCACACCTTGGAAGAGGATGCTAGGGACTGGTATAAAGAATTACCAAATAACTCTATTGATTCTTGGACTGAGATGAGTAATGCATTTAGATTGTAATACGGTGATAGAACTGACCCTAGGTTTCTTTTAATAGAATTTGAAAACATAAAAAATAATCCTAATGAGTTAGTACATGATTTCAACACAAGTTTTAATAAGACCTTGAGGAGATTGCTTGTTAGGATAAGACCTTGTGATGAGTCATGTTTGATCACATATACTAATGCATTTAATAAAAAGGATGCATATTATTTAAGAGACAAAAACCCCACAAATTTGAGGCAGGCCTTCACCATGGATTTAAAAATAGAGAAAAATATCAAGGAAATTGGAAAACCTCGAAAGAGGGAAGGTGTAAATCTAGTTAACCTAGAAAAGCCTCAAACAAGAAAGGCTGCTGATTTGGAAGAAGTTGTGAAGACATTGGCAGGGGTTGTCAAAGAGATTTCCTACAAGCTAGCCCAGGCTGAGAAGGGAATTGGGCAGAGCTCGCAAGGTCAACACAAGCAACAAGGCCAAGGGAGATTTACAAATCACCAAAGATCTGATGATAGAGGCAAGTGACTTGTTGGATATGGAAATAGATAGTCCCAAGCTAGGGATAATAGAATAGTACCTGATCCTTTGGCTACCATAGTTGCTGTGGTGGAGGAGACATATGTCATTTATTGGTGTGATAAATGTTTCATGCCTCATGGTCCTTGTGAAGAAGATCAACAAGAAGAAGAAGAAGCTGATGATAATGATGATGATGTCTGCATGATGGGATGCTCCACTAGCTCACAACAAGGGGCAACCTTAACTAAGGTGATAAGTGCTAGAACTGCTGCCACCTTTTGGGATTGCATTCATAGGGTACCTATTCTTCCTCTCTCTCATACTTTAGTAGTAGATACTATACAAGCTTTTGAATTTCCCAATAATGAATTTGAATATTTGAGGGCTTTAATGATAAAAAATTATGATGGAGGAAATTGATGAATGTTGGTATGGCTCAATAGAAGGAATATAACACAAGAAGTAAGGTTGTTAAAGGGGCAGGGCCTTAAGCCAAGCCAAAATCTCCCTTACTTTCTAATATTCCTAAAGAGACTCCTAGGAAAGATGCCCCTACTAAAAGCCCTACAGTTCCAAACAAAAATCATACCCCTCCTCATGCCCAAGTTGTCAAAAATCATGTACCACCTAATGAGTGTGTTAGCTATCCTTCCAATACTGCCTTGCCAAGGAATGTCCCATATGATATTTCCCAAGTGCTGAGTCAAATCAAAGTCTCTTTTCCAATTGTTGAGCTGCTTAGGATCCCTGAGCACAAAAAGAGAGCATTTGAATACTTGGGGTTCAAAAGAAGAAAATACTGCCCTAGGAAGAAACATAAACATTATGGAGACCCCACCAGTCCTTAAAGAACTAGAAGCACCACTAGCATCAGAGGAGCTAGATGAACCACCTAATGTCTATTTGGGGACATCCTTAGTGGACTCTCAGATGAATGTGGATCCATTCTTCACCACTTTGATCATCAAGGATAGGCTGCTCCATAACTGCATGTTTGATTCGGGGGCATCATGCAATGTCATGCCTCTAGAAGTCATGAATGAGCTGAATATTAAGGTAACAATAGCATATGGGAAGTGTACTGCCATGGACTCCAGAGAAGTGCCAGTAGTGGGATGTGTGAAGGGTTTAGTGGTGCAACTTGTAGCTTACCCAAGTAAAAACTTAAAACTTGATGTTGTCATTGTTGACTACCCAACCAAGTGGGGCATGCTACTGTCAAGAAAATGGGCTGCAAGTGTTGGTGGGAGTGTCCAAATGGGTATTTCCTATGCTACCATTCCAATTGAGGGCAGCCTTGTCAGGTTGTACAGAGAAAAGAAAATGTTGCATCTTATTGAGGATCCCAAACAATGCATCCTATGAGGTACTGTACACAAGTGTTGATGCAGATAACTTTGTGGGATTTACTGATGGAAAGGAGCACAAGATTGAGGAATGCAAATGCCTTGAACAAACGGGCTCTCCATGGACTCTATTGTTTGATGGAGCTTGCTCCAAATTTGGGAATGGTGCTGGTGTTTTTCTACTCTCTCCTAGTTAAGAATTTTTTTTTTTCCTTTAAGCTTAACTTTGAATGAACTAACAACATTGCTGAGTATGAGGCACTGTTGCCCGGGTTTAAGAATTGCTTGGAAATATGGTGTCAAGGACATCATTGTCAAAGGAGACTCAGGATTAATTGTGAAACAAGTCAGAAAGCTATTTGCCATAAAGAATCAATGAATGAAACAATATAAGCATGTGGTTTGGGACTTAATTGAGATGTTTGATTCATTTAACATAATGCATCATGATAGGAAGTTCAATGACTTGGCAGACAAGCTTACAGTGTTGGGCTCTCGGTTTGACAATTGTACAGTGTCCCCATATTCTGAATATGAGGTTGAGGTATTGAGAAGACCTTTTTTCCCCGACAACATTAAACATTGGCAGGTTTTTGATGATGATGCTCAGATCAGGAGATTTCTATAAAATGAGTGAGATTTTGCTGATCAAAGTACTGATTGGGAGCCAATGGTATGTATAACAGAGGGAAAGGAAACCTTGTTTGGCAAGGGCATCATCAAGCTAGACCAGACTAGAGGGCTGGTCACTCCCAGAGTCCAATTTTGATAATGCTTACCACATTATTAACAGATGCATGGTAGCCTCGAGGGATATTGAGGAGCATGATCTTGGCACAAAGGAGAAGCCAAGGAAAATTTGGTTAGGCAACAATCTCAGCAAAGGAGGAGAAGCAGTCATACATCTAGTTATTGAAAAAATATCAAGATTGCATGGCTTGGACCTATTCTGAACTAAAAGCATATAGAGAGGACTTTTTTCAACATGAGATTCCCTTGGAATCCTAATGTAAAGCCATTCAGGCATAAGAAAAGAGGCCCATCAATCCACTCTTATCCCTCAAAATGCAAGAAGAACTGAAGAAGCTAAGAGATGGAGGGATTATCTAGCCCACAAGGTATTCCTCTTGGGTTGCAAACCTAGTACCAGTCAGAAAGAAAAATGGTGACATCAGGTTGTGTGTGGACTTCAGAAATATAAACAGAGCTTTAATGAAGGATAACTATCCTTTACCTAACATGGAACACATGTTGCAGTTAGTGACTAGTTCTGAGTTGTCTTTCTACCTTAGATGGTTTCTCTGGTTACAACCAAGTTGTGGTGAAGGAATCAGAAAGGATCAAGACAACCTTCACTACTCCTTAGGGAACATATGTCTATGTCAGGATGCCATTTGGTCTGATGAATGTTGGAGCCCACCTTTCAAAGAGCAATGGATGTTTCTTTTGCTGGTTACATCAATGAGTTTATTGCAGTCTATCAAGATGATGTAACTGTATTTTCTAGGAAGAGAAGTGATCACTTGCTGCACTTGGAGAAGATGCTGATAAGATGTAGAGAATATGGCATCTCACTCAATCCAAAGAAATGCCATTTTGGAGTGTACATAAGGAAAAGTTGCTTGGTCACATTGTGTCACAAAGGAGTGATGATTGATCTAGAAAGAGTGGAGGCCATCAGCAAAGTCCCAATTCCAAGAACCAAGAAAGGAATTTAGTCCTTCTTTGGGCAGATAAACTTCATTAGAAGATTTATATCAAACTTTGCTGAGTTGACCATCCCAATCACTTCCATGCTAAAGAAAGACCAGGTCATCAAATGGGAGGAAGCTGCCATCCAAGCTTTCAATGGAATCAAAGAGGCATTAAAGCATGCCCTTATTTTGGCAGCCCCAGATTATAAGAAACCCTTTCCAACTGTTCTCTTTTTCTTCTAAGAACAGCTATTTCTTCTGTCCTGCTACAGAAGGATGATGAAGGGGCTGAGAGGCCAATTGACCTTTTTTAGTAAGGCCTTGCAGGGGGCTGACATGAAGTACACTATCATGGAAAAGTAGGCATTTTCCTTGGTAAAAGCAACAAAGGTTTGTCATAGCCTTATATTCTAAGTTCTAAAGGTTGTTAGCTTATGTTCCCCATACCATGGTAAAGGACATCTTGTCAGAGATGGAAGTCTCAAGAAAATGATGTAGATGGGGTGAACAAGTTGCAAGAATATGATATGGACATCCAAACCATGAAGTTGGTGAGAGGTTTGGGCTTGGCTAAGCTTATGGCTGAGAGAAAATTTCCTACTATTGAGGTAAATGAGGTTGAAGAAGAAAGGGTAGATGTTTTTGAAAATTTGATGAATTATGAGTGGTACAAGGATGTAATGTTCTATCTCAGACATTTAAATGCACTGAGCATTTAAGTAAGAACCAAAAAAGAGCCCTTAAGTTGGCTTCCTAGAAATATGTCATCACTGATTATGGGTTAGCTTGGAAGAACCCATAAGGGAGTCCTCTTAAGGTGCATTACTGAAGAAGAATCCCCCAAGATAATTACTGATCTCCATGGAGGGGTTTGTGGGGGGCATTTTGCTGCAAGAGTCACAACACATAAGATCCCGAGGGCTAGTTATTAGTGGCCAACTCTCTTCAAGGATACAACCTTGTTGGTTAGAAGATGTGAGAGTTGTCAATGCACTTCTCTGGAAGACTGAAAGCTTCAGGCTCCCTTCCTTTGCAGCCTATATCAATTGAAGCTCCATTTAGGTCAATGGGGAATGTCAATTTCATTGGTGAGATTTCAGACCCTTCAAGTGCTGGCCACAAATGGATTCTTGTAGCAACTGATTATTTTACTAAATGGGTGGAGGTAATCCCCACCAAGAAGGCAACACACCAAGTTGTCATGGATTTTGTGCTAAACAACATCATCTGCGGGTTTGGGGTACCAGTCAAGATTATTATTGACAATGCCATGAGCTTTAGAGCTAAACCTTTGGTGGAAATGTGCAAAGAGTATGGGATCAACTTGACATATGCCTCTAATTACAATCCTCAAGGAAATGGACAAGCTAAGTCCAGTAATAAAAATTTGTTGAAGATCATCAGAAGAACATTGGAGCTGAACAAGAGAAAGTGGGGTGAATAGTTGAAGTTTGTTGTTTGGGCAGATAGGATCACTGTCAAGAGGGTCACTGGAAAGAGTCCATTTGAGTTGGTATATGGGACTCAGGCCTTGCTTCCCCTTCATATGTAACTATCTTCTTATTAGTTCATTCAGTAGCTGGAGGATCAGGAGGTGAGTCCTTATGATGCTCATATTAACCAGATTGTTGAGCTTGATGAAGAGATGAGGGCATCCCACCAGAGGCATATAAAGTGTAGAGAAAAAATGAAGAAACTGTTTGACAAGAAGGTTACTCCCAGAGCTTTCAATATTGGAGATATTGTGCTACTATGGGATAACAGGCATGAAGATAAGGGAAAACATGGAAAATTTGACTCATTATGGATGGGCCCTTACTCCATTGACATTAGAATTGGTGAACACACCTTCTTCTTGAAGGATTTAGATGGTGAATTGCTCATGAACTACATGTTAATGGTAGGAATTTGAAGCATTTCTTGGATTAACTCCCCTGAATCAAGGTAAACATATTTTGTACAGTGTATAGTCGGTTGTTTGTTTCCTGTTTTTGTGTTTTTTCTCATTCTGGTCCTTGGTGACCTATTTTTGTTGGGTTTCTCTGTTCATTTTTTGGAGATGGCTTTGTTTCTCTACCCTGCAAAGATGACTCTGATTGCCCAATGGATATTTTGGCACTTGGTCTACTTTTGTTCTTGTGGCACTCACAGGGAGTGCCCATCCCTGAGTCAAAGCCAATGTTGGTGCTCAAAATAGTCTCACCCCATTTGTGCCTTTGAAAATTTATTGATTTATGACCTCTATCATTTTCTCCTTCCCCGTATTATGCTTGGTCAATCTTTGTTTCCATTTTTTAATCTGCTTCTGGGTTCAAAGATCATGTATGGGTCTGTATGTTTGTCTCCTCATTTCTTTGTTCCATCTAGAAAGGTTTGTATTTCTGAGTCTCCCATGCTCTGTTTCTGTTCAGAAACTCACGTTTTCTTGTTATCCCTATTTCCCATAGTCAAGATTTGTTTTCCTTGGTACTATTTTCTATCCTAGATCCCCTATGAAGAAGAATGAATTGATGAGTCCCTAAAGAACATATTTGAGCCTTGTAACATTTCTAAACTTTCTGTCCTCGAAGAAAATTTCATTCCCAGGCTCAAAAAGGTCATTTTTGTATATTTTACGGTTTGAAGGGTGTTTATCCCGGTCAAATTTTACATCCTTGCATCTATAAGGGACATGACACCTTTTGGTTAGATGTCATGGCTCAATTGGGTACTTAGAAAAAATTCATGGAAAGCATAAACTCAAAATTTTTCCACGTGGAGGCACGATGCTCATTTGAAGATCTACTTTTTGGTTTGGCCTTAGAGTAGCGCCGAGAGGACATGTGGAGGCATTCGAAAATGTTGCTTTGCCCAGGACTTAGAAATTTTATTATGAAGTTGGTAGTAGTTTGGCATGGAATAGGACACATGGCGAGCTAGGTGCTAATTCAGGGTCTCCTACTTTGGGCACCATCTTGAAGTTGCACCCATGGAGACAGGTGGAGGGCGCATGTCCGGAGACATCACTTGAGTTGCATTTTAAGAAGCACTTGGCATGAATTTTCAATTTTTCTTAGGCTTTTCAACGAACAAAGGGAGCACTACCTCGAATCAAGACATGTGGCACCTTTCCACTGAGGTACAAGGATGTCAGGAAATTTTTTACTGGAGACAGGACACGTGGCGAGCTCGCACTCGTTCAGGAGGTATCAAATTTTTTGGGACGCATCTCAAGGAGTGCCATGATGACAGCATGGTATTTGAAAAGTTAAAGAGGTGGGGATGCGGACCATCAGAGGAAACTTGGATTTTTTGCCCCTTAGAGATTAAAATCTCAAAATGGCTATAGAAGCCCGATGAGGGAAATAGTCAATGCTTTACCTCGGTCAACGGCGGAGGTGCAGAACTTTCGGGGGAAATTTGGAAAAATTCCCTTTGGGAGAAAAGAGTCAAAAGTAAAAAAGGAAGCATGGCCCCACTTGAATTATATTTGGACAGGTGTCAGCTCATTTCTTGAGGGTGGAGCTGTGGGGAAAACTTGGAAAATTTTCCCTTTTCCAAAAGAGAGTAAAATGAAAAAATTTGAGCGCAGTTCCACTCGAATCACATTTGGACGCATGTCAAGCTCATTTCCTGAGGGTGGAGGTGCGGAGCAAAATGGAATTTTTTTCCATTTTTCCACAAAATTGTAAAAATTCAAAGGAAGCCCCCAGGTTTTTTCTTAAGTTTGAATCTTCCACGTGGATGGCCCAAATTCAAAGTAAAGATCAATGACAGCTGAGAGTTTGGAATATGATTTTCCCCCCATTTTTCTGAAACACGTCTAGAAGTGTGAGTCTCCATGATTTCTCAATATTTTCTGCATGCCAAACAGAGAGGGGAGTTAATTTTGATATCCAAGTTTGGTGGGAAGATTTGGAAAGATGTTTTTCACCATTAAAATGGTCTGACTTTCGTGCTCAATCAGATTTTCCATTTTTCTTCTCCCAAGCACGCAAGGAGCTCTAATTGACAGATTGGGGGCGAAAGTGTTTGGCAAATTGAAGAAAGAGTGATCTACTAGAGGAAAGAGTTGAAATTTGGAAATATTTGATGAAATATGCCCCCTCAAGCACCTGGTGACTTTTTGTAGATTTGATTCTGATAATCACGAAAGAATCATGGCGAGCACTGATGCATTTAAGGTTTTTGTCTTTTGGGGAGAAAGGGGCTCTGTTGTAAAGGTTATAAATGGAACAAATTTTTCATGCAAAAGGTTGGGAGTTGGGATTTTTTGGAAAAAGTCAGGGACTGATTTTTCTACCAGAAAAAACTTGATAGAGCCCATCCTTTTTTTTGAGAAGCCGTCTAAGAAGCTTGTTGATCTGAAAACGTGTGTTGTATTTTTTTTCACTTTTAAAAGTTTCCAAAGATCGTGATTTTCTTAACCAATTTTAAGTATTCTAAACTCCAAAAATTGATTAAATTATGATTATTATGTATCTATAGAAGTGCGGAAAACCTGTGTAGCAAATAAATAATCAGAAAAACTGAAAACATTCAGATAACAAACAAGATTGTTTACGGGGTTCGGAAATTCTTATGTCCCCAGGTTCAGATTGAACTGATCCATTAATAATATTGAAATGTAAGTACAATAACTCTTACAAACAACCAATAACAAATCACAACCTGCAAATTAGCTGATCAATGTCCCAAGAACTCTGAAAAATAGCAGAAACTGTCCCAAGAACGATCCGTGGCTCCTATAGTGTTTTCACAATGTGATCTCCCTACAACTATGTTAGAAAAACACCTAAAATTTGAGATTTAAAAACATTCTATGAAAAAAAATCATATATCTGAAATCATCTCTGAATTCTGAACACTTTTCATGTTTACACCAAGTCACAATTCGGACCAGAAGTGCATTGAAATTCGTGTTTTCCAACTAGCAGAGGTCTTGTAGATCCCTTTTAAAAACTGCATTCAAAGCTTCCAAAAATAGGATAAAACTCAACAAAAAATATCAAATATTATATTGTTGGAATCATCTCAGAATTTCCTTCATTTCATCTTTTTACTCTGAGTGCCCAATCTGAGTGCAAGGCCTTCAAAAATGGCATTTTCTGAAAACTACCTCTTCTCCTCCTTTGCACAGACCTCATTCCTATTCAAATAAAATAACACTCCTTTTATATTGTTTCTCAACAAGTGGCGTGGTGGTCAAAGCCCTTATCTTTTACCATGGAGACCATGGTTCAAATCCCCCCCATATCTCCACTTCCTTCTCCTTAGGCGGATTACAAGAGGTTTATCCCATATCTCCACTTCCTTCTCCTTAGGCGGATTTCAAGAGGTTTATCCCACATTGTGGGTGCGTGGATGAAGGGAGGTATTTAATAATGCAAAGGGGGCGCTTTTGTATTGGCTTGTGAGCCATTTTTGCCACTTGGAATGTGGGTTCATTTGCTGGTTGGATAAGGATGCACATGGCTATGTATAGACATAGTATTTTTTTAGGCGCCTTGAATAATGCTTGGAGGTTAAGCGAAATATAATGCGTGGAATAGGTAATATGGAATATGGAATTGGATTAAATGTGTGGAATATCTTGAATTAAATAAAATGCATGGAAAGTAATATATTACACCAATATAGAAATCCGACCCCAATAAGGAAATTGTGATCAAATAACATGGTGAATAATTGCAAGGTAATATAAAATTCGACCCACATGAAATATGGCGAATAAGACCACCTGTCGACCCGCGATTGGAAAATCGAACCAACCATTTCATGATTGTCAAAGATCAGTGGATAAAATACCTTCAATTTTTGCCAAAGCCTTTTGCCATGTGTCGCAATGTGATTGGTCCAATATTGACCAGTTGACCAAAGTTGACTTTCTCGTTGACCGAACTTTGACCGGACATAACTAGAGCTCCTGATGTCCATTTTCATGCATTCTCACAGTCATTGGAAAGCTCTCGAGATGATCTTATGCACTAACACCATTTAGGGATGTTTAGGGAACTTTAAAAAATGATCCCCTGATCACCTATATATCTCTCTTTGTGTCAAATTAAATCATGTCAAGATCATTGCAAGTGTATAGCCATTGATAAGCTTTGAGATTGTTTTGGAAACTTTCCCTTACTGATAAATTTGATCAAAATTGAGTTATTCTATGTTAATCTTGAGTAAAGTGTATTTATTTCATCTCTGAACGCATGCAAGTAGTTTTTCTTGTTTCTGTTGCAATCTTGTACCAAAATCTGGTCCAATCACACAGGTCTCAATCCTTATGATAGTTTAGTGGCATCTACAATTTCATTTCTTAGAAGAGCCTTCATTTGGGAGTGAAGTAAATGGTTTAAAACTACTTTTCTTTCATTTTGTTGACAGAGATTATCTGTAAGCCTCTGGGTGTACCTTAGGCGTGGTTTAGTTTGAATCTTGGTGCTTTATTGGGTTCTCTGGCTCAAGCCTTCGTGATGGAATCCCATAGGATGTATGAAAAAGTGCCAATCTGTGCCTCCATTGAAGCACATATTCTAGTTGAAGAAACATTTTTAACTTTTGGGGCATTTAGTTGTTTGCATCTTTCCATTTTGCATGAGCTCTCAAGGATCTGG
This sequence comes from Taxus chinensis, assembly GCA_019776745.2. NCBI lineage: Eukaryota > Viridiplantae > Streptophyta > Pinopsida > Cupressales > Taxaceae > Taxus > Taxus chinensis. The sequence continues at coordinate 779,076,627 of CM034152.1, forward strand.
TGAGTCAAGCGCATCCTGTCTCCCCTCCCACCAATTTTTTTAAAAAAAAAACTAATCCTACCCATACTACCCCTATTTTTCTCTGTATGCCCACATAAGACCAAAATCCATTTGCTAAAGTATGTAGGACAGATCAGGATTCTAAATGTCTTTAGTAACCTTTACCTTGTTGTGAAAGTATCTCCATGATCTGGAATTGACAACTCGTGAGATTTAGATCTGGTGTGTTGATCATATTTTCCCAAGGTCTTCCCTATGAAATTTATGCAAAAGAAGGATTTATCATTGTTCTTCAATAAACAGAGGTTACAAAATAGGTTCTCTTACCTTGGTTAAAAGGCACAACCTAAAATAGTTAGGATCAGATCACATCCTTTTAAGGTGCTATCCATCTCTCCACAAATCCAAGTAACAAAGGGACAATTAGATTCCTCCCCAGCTACAAAACGATATACATTTATGATTTAGCTGCCTCTAAGCTCCATGTTAAATCAGTGTTGCTGCTTGGCTTAAAAAGGAGAATAAATTTGTATACAAACAAATGAGAGGGCCATTTATTGCGCATTCATGATTTTATCTCTCCATTTATTTCAACTCATGGATATTTAAGGAGGTAACCATTCATTCATTTTCAAACTTGCTCACTCATTTCCTCCCACTCGTATTTTTGCAAATCAAGCCGTTGCCCGCATCTGTGCTTCTGTATTTTCTCTTGTAGGTAATATTCCATTCAAGGTTATGTTCTCTTTAATGTTGTGATGATGAAGATGCAGTATCAAGGGCATGAGCACCTCTCCTCATTGGAAACCTCTTTCCCTGACATTGGTGACAGTGAAGCTCGACATCTGGACCTTGATAATTTTTGGGGAAGACTTGGATGTGATAACACTACTCCCATTTTTTATATGATAAAAAATAGTGGGATTGCATTTGCAGATGGTTTTCCTATCTCTGTCCAGTGTGTTGATATCGTGCTTGCTTGTGGGGCTTGTTTTAATCCAGAATCCAAATAAGTTGTTGATATACATGGTGAAGCAATTATACGACTGGATTCTGAAGCTATCTGTGTTTCCCTACGCATCCCAATAGTGGAAGGGGCCAATAATTTCACCCTTTCTCAAGCACAAGCACTATTTGACCAGGATAGTGAGAGATATAAGGCTAGGGTAGCTAAATCATTGTTGAAGAACCCTAAAAAGGGAGCATCCAAATTTTCTAAATCATTATTCAGGGTTGATTTCAATAAAGAGATTTCAGACATCATAACCCTTGTTTCCAGAATCATGGGAATGCCCTCTACAATTGAGTTTCACTTTTGGATGTGTCCTTTTATCAACATCATCTGTGATAGGAAGTAGAGATTGAATTGGAGTGAGATTATTTGTGAAAGCCTAACAGAGTAGCTAGTAAATGTTCTTAGAACCCGAACATTCCACATGTCATCCTATCTTATATACACCATTGCTGCATCCAAGAAATGGCTTGGTCTCACTTTCATTGAAGATAAGAAAGATGCCCCCATATATGTATAGTGCCCTTAGTTAACCATGTATATTGTGAGGCTCTTGGAAGGAAATACTACTCGAAGGTTTTCTGAGGAAGCAAAGATTTTGATATATGAAAATGGAAGCTTCTACACTCAAATCAGAAAATTCTCATATATCAAAATGGCTGGTTTCAAAGGTCTGCCTCTAAAGATTCCTATGTTTTGTAATGATAAAATGGTTGTTGTTGATATTTTTAGACAATTGGATAAACTCCACCGAACTTGTAGAGATAAGAAGATTAATGGCGTTAATTTTCCTATCTCTCTGGGAAATTATATATATAGGACAACCCTAGATGCCAAGAACATTGATAGAACCATTGTTCCTCTCACTATCCATCACTTCAAATCCATAACTTGTTTTGATATCAAACGATACATTGATTATAATTTCAGGATGGTCTTTTATCACCTTCATGACACTAAAGATTATTGGGATGATTGCATAGATGATTTTGAGGCCAAGAGAAGGTACTTTGGCAGATTATCCCTTCAAAAAATCATAGACTTCAACGTCTATAAAGTACCTGATGGTCTTAAGGATGATGATGAGGACTTGCAATCGAGTACGAGAGGTCTATTAAACACACTCCTCTAGAAACCATTGATTGGTCAATAAAAGAGAGAGATGATTTGAAGGAAGTAATCAATCCTGTTATTTTGAGAAGAAAACTCTGGTTTGATAGGAAGATGTAAGACTTCAGGATGAATAAAGCCAAGTCTTCTCCACAAGAAAATTCTTCTCGTAGTCGGAAAGAACCTATGCCTAATATTGAGGTGCCTGAACAATCTACTCCATCCTCCTTAACAAAGGTATACCTGAAGAAAGGTAAGGCCATCAAATAAGAACCGATTGAAGAAGAAGTTCTTTTGGAGCAGCCAGACGTCCATGTGGGGCTAAAGGATATTGTTGTTTTTAGTGAGCATGGCAGTGAAGAGATGAAAGAAGAATAAGAAACCCCTGTCATTGCTGTTGAGATAGAAAATGAAGGTCAAAGGACTGAACCTATAGATTTGATAGATTCATCTTCTAAGAATCTTTCTAAAATTGTGCTAATTACCCCACTGGAGACATCAGTAGTGTAGACATTGAGTTGAATGAGTTCTCTTACACTCAGGTCTATTGTTCCTTCTCCATCCTCCTCATCCTTTGCTTGGGTTCAACCTTTCGTTGATAATAAAAAAATGAAGGATTCTTCTTAAGTTAGAGTTCCCATTTTTGATGTTGTGGCCACCTCTCATGGTACTACTCCTTCTCTTCTGGAAAAGAAAGAAAATACCACCGCGAGGCTACTGTCAAATTCTCAGGGTTAGGAGTTCTTGGAGATTGTAGAGACTAAGGTGGATAAGGAGGAGAAAGATATTTTGGTTTCTGACCTGGAGCTTACAAGAATTCCACTTGGGGAGTCTACACCTAAAAGTTAGGTTCATAACCTCAGAGAAACTATGACCAGAGTCATTGAATGAGTGGAGAAGGGTAAAAAAACTATGGAGTAATTAAAAGAACATAACCAAGTTCTTTCGAATTTTATAAAATCCCTATTGGCAATAGATAAGGTCTTGGATCCAACTCCACTAACTTCTCTTCCACCTCCCATAGTTCTCAACAAAGATGAAGTCCATATCATCAAAGATATTCACAAATATACTACCTATGGAAATGCCATTGAAGCTCTGGTTGATGATATGACAGTGGATGGATTGAACTTCATTGAATATTCCTTTAATTTATATGAGAAGGTATCTAAGTTACAGATAAAATTCACCACAACAATCAGTGGCTTAGGAAAAGAGCTAAAGCTCTGGTGTGAATGTATTCAAGATCTCCGTTCAATGAGGCAGACAGATGAGAAGATTTTATTGGAAAGCAAAGTGTTTGATGAAGCCAAGAGCAATCTATCAAAATCTTGGGTTTTTAGTATTGATTGGAAGATCAAGGTTTTGAAAGAACTAGTGGGAGAACTGAAAAATATGTGGCAGGAAAGGGGATGATTTCAAGACTTTTGTTTTTTCATCCTTCCAAGATATTCATTGTCAGATCTAGAATGAAGCCTCAGGTGATCAGTTTTCCATTTAGGAGATCAAGGATCATTTCAAAATCTTCATCAAGGAAGATTTGTTCAAAGAATAAAGAGAAGATGAAGGATTTCTGATCTCTCCAATTAGCTATCACTGAGGTAAATAAAGAGTTTCTGAAAAACACAGAGTTTGAGAAGGATATGGAGAAGTGTCTTGGCATGTGGACTCATGCCACTTCTAACACCACCATACCAAAGTTCATGGAGATAGCCGAGGAATTAAAGAAATTTAGACATCAGATTCTCAAGATGGTCGGCCCTTCTAAGCCTCCATCGAATGTTTTTTCTCCTAGGTCCTAGGACACTTATTTTATTTTCTACGGGAAAGTACACCCATGATGTAATTCTTGATTTAAATACATTATATTAATGTATTTGTTAAGAATTCCTTAATCTTTAGTCTAAAAGAAGGTATAATCGAATATAACTATCTTGTAAGCTATTTAATGGGCTCTTCATGCCATTGTAAGGGGATGGACCCTGATACTCTTGGAATGTAATAGATTTAAAAGTATTCAATATAAAAGTTTTTTCTTATCTCTTATTCCCATCTACCATCCTTTCTTCTCCTATCTGAAATTTATGTATCATCAATCTTTCATATTAAGAAACTTTTTGTTCTTGTGATATGATTTCTAGAACTTTGTGTCTGTGGAATAATATCAGATATTGCCAACGTGAATGATTCTATTATTTATTTCTTTTTCTAAGAGTACACATAAGGTTATAATATGTTATATATATTACCTAAAAGTACCATTGTGTTCTTCCCTTTCAGTTTTTCTTTCTCTTCTATTTCAATTTATTGATAATCTTTATTGGCATAAAACATTTCAAAGTATTAGGATTCCTCATTAATATGAAAGTTTTATATTTGTATATAAGCTTTGATGTTCGCTTTCAATAAGGGAACATATCCCATAAAGAGGAGGGACTTGCTATCCCTTGAATGTTGATTACTAAAGTGCTAATTAAAAAACCAACATGTTTTACTTGTGATGTGGAGTTAAGGATAAGTGACGTGGAATCCTACATGGAGCCACTGTTAGCCAAAATGAGCCCCTGCTTATTTTGGCTAACTTGCCTTCATTCTTTCCTTCGTTGTGCTTTAACTTCAATTTTCACACATTGTAAGCACTCAAAAGATTCTAGAAATTGCTTCATTAGATAGTATTTTTCTTCCCCTTTCCAGAAAAGTAAAGAAGTCCTCCTAACTCCTTGTATTTTTTGAGTTATGGCTTGGCAGATTTTGGAGGGGAAATTTTCCTAAGGCGGGCCCACTGAGCTTGGGAGAGTTTTGTGCCAAAGAGGCTTGGGCCGGTGGAGCGGAGGAAGAAAGTGAGAACTTAGCACTTTTTGGGCTAAAAGGGCAAAAGTCATTTGCGCTCCCACGAGCCCACAAAGGAAACAAAATTGATTAAGGCCCGCAACCAATGAAATGATGCCACGTGTCAAGGTGGAGCGGTGGGTGTCGGAGGGACTACAAGTTTTATGGAATTTGGTCAAAATGTGTCAAAGGCAAAAATGGAAGCGCATACCCATTGAGCAATCAAAAGGTGCCATGTGTCCATTCATCGGTGGGAATTGAGGTGTCGGAAGGATTTTGGAATTGTTGCCAAAGTGGTGAAAATTGCAAAGGAAAAAATGGAACTGCATCCCTGCGACCAATTAGAAAGCACCACGTGTCTCAAAGCGGCGAGGCCACAGAGGCTTTTTGGAAACTTTCCAATTTCATGAAAAGGGGAAAAATAATTGTTTTGAAGCCACGGATCAACTAGAAGGTGCCACGTGTCATGCGGACTTGAGGGGCCATGAATATTTTTTCAAAATTTTTCCAAAAGGGAAAAATTTAAAGTTTGACCCCGCCGACCTCAATTTTGACTCTGTTTTTTACCAGTTTTGCCCTAAATCTTCAGAGGGCCATATCTTTTGTACCAGAGCTCAGTTTTTCATGATTTTGGTATCATTAGAAAGATGTTGAAATTATCTACATGATGGACCCCTCAATTTTGAATTTTGATAGAGTTTGGTGGGATAAAATCAAGAAAATGTCTCTAGCATGGGAAAAATTATAGAACTGACCCCCAACCACCAAAATTGATGAAGTATGGTGTCTGTTTCTTCTCCAGCATGGCCGAATGCATCGAAAAATGGATTTGTCAGGGTGCTGTTGCTGTTTTAATGAATCTTGTCAGTGGTTAGAGTTTTAAAATCAAATTTCCCACATTTTCTCATTTCCTTCATTTTGTTCGAGTGATAAAAGCCAGTTTTGGCTCATTTGTAAAAAAGTTGTTCATCCTTCTTCTCTCCCTCTCCCTTATTTTCTTCCCCAAGGTTGAAAATGGAGTTTGAACCTACTCCCCTACTCTGTAATGACATTTTTTCCTCTTACCCTTGAAAATATGCACTGTGTAAATTCTGAGCAATAAAAAATGTGTTTTTGTGATGCATTTGTCCATCATTGGCTCATTTTCTTTGTTGTTTTCCTTACCTCTCTTCATTACAGGGTATTTGTGCATGTTTGGATGTTCATTGCAGGTTTTGGAGCTGTGTTCATGGAGTTTTGGAACATTTTTTTGTGTGAAATCCATCTTTTTTCTCTGATGCACTTCTCCATCCTTTCCATTTCTCACCTCTTCTTGTTCCATGGAAGTTTTGATAGATAATCAACATTTTCCTTCTCTGGTGTATCACCATTTTAGTGTAGGATCTATTTTTCCCAGTTTTCTTTCTCTCCCTATCTCCTTGGAAGTTAGATTAGGATTAGATTAGCTTGCTTACACTGGAATAGCTTGTGGCAGTTAGTTTAGGAAGAGGAACCAGCCTTCTCTGGAGAGTTCTCCCAATTTGCAAGGTCCCACACTTAGGGAAAAATCCATGTTGTGCATTCACACCAAATTGACCATTTCCCAACAGTAGATCTGAAGGTCAATTTGGGGATGATGTGAATTTACACTAACAACCACCTCACCATCATCTTCCCTTTTTCTATATATGCAAGTTTATTTATTTGTTTGGGGGTACTTCATTTCATTTGTGCTCTTGTATTTTTCGAGTTGGAAGAGTTTTGGAGTGCTTATTGAAAATTTGGAGCTTGTTGGAGTTGGATTAAGGTTAAATGAGCTTGGTGTGTGAATTTTGATCAAGTTATACCATGGAAAGGTAGGAACTGCACTCTTGTTTTAATTTTTTTCTTCTATATGTGTATACTTGTGTGCAAATGAATGGTTTGTATGCTTGTTGGGTTCTTGAGTAGAATGTATAAGTGTAGGAGAAGGCTATGAGTATTTTATATGTAGGGAGGCATAAGAGTTTATTTCATGTTTTGGGAGGGAGTTGGGTTGGGTGCCCCACCTTGGATAAGAAAATTCTTACATTTCGTACTTGGTTCTATTGAGGGAGACATAAGAGATTGTAGGGAGGCATATGAGAATGTGGGAGGCATAACAGGATATTGAGGGAGGCATAAGAGTTGTGTAGAGGTTTGAGATGTATTTTTTGAGGGTTTTAATGTGGGAACTTAATCCCATTAAGAGGCATAAGTGATCTCCCCATATATCCCTGCCCCATTAGCTTTGTATTTTCAAGCCTTGTGTATTTTGATAGTTTCATATTTGTGATTGTATCTTGTGTTGATTGTGTTTTAAAATAGCTGTGAAGTTTTGTATTATGATGTGGAAGCTTTCTGATAGTTTCCATAAGTTGGATCCATCCTTTTTTTTTGGTTGGGGCTCAGGGGCCAATGAGGAGGATCACTTCTTCTCCTCATTGGATTATTGGTTGGGTGGAGAGTGTTACCTCTCCCCTATTTTTGGGTGTTGTGATTAAAGTGAAGAAATGGTGGAGCTCTTGTTGAAGAATTTGGGATTTGGAGCATTTTTTGAAGTAAAAAACAACCTTTATTATAGAAATCTTCTTGTAATTCCCACTTAAGGTGGAAGACTAGTAGACTTGTATTTAAAAGAAAAGTTGCTTTACAAGTTTTATTTACCTAGTTGTAATATCATATTTGAAGGAATTTCATTAAAGAATGTGTCTTTCCTTTCTCTTATAATTATTTGTATGTAAAAGAATGAATTAAATGTATATCATGTTTAAATTTTACCTTGTGTTGAAAGAAAAGAAAGTTGTAAATCTTAATGTTTAATCACAATGTGAATTGGGAGGTTGTCATACCCTTATTATGGATTGAAATAGTTAAACACTCCTTGGTTTTGATATATTTAAAATTAAAGTTATCCTTGATATTTATTTTCTTTTATACATGTTTTTTAGAGTTCTCTGACATACACAGTGACCAACACCGGTCATTCTTAATCGGTGTCAGTGTACTTAGTACTGACATCGGTCACTGTTTCATATTGTAGTATTTAAAATGTTAACTCCAAGTTTAGGTATCAACTTAAATGATATCATGACATGCACAACAACCTTAAATTCAATAAATAATTTTTGGATAAGTCATTTAGGTAAGTATGAATCAAAAAATGTTGAAGATATGGTAAAATTTATAAAATGGACTCATCTAACAGTAACCAGCGTCAGAGACTGAACCGCCATTGATTTTCTTGTGACCGACATCGGTCATTGGATACTGCACTAATTTCATTTCTTCTAACTTGACAATCATTTTTTGTGCCCTTGTTGATATCAAATGCTTCTAAGAATGTTATGTTTTCCGAAAATTGAATAAGAAGTTTCTCATAGGATTAATCCCTTACCCATGCATTTAAAACAATATTCTAAAAACTTACCATTAACATAGGAACCGACGTTGGTAGTGAAACTGAAATCAGTAGCACAATGGTTACTGTGGTTGGTCAAGATACCGCTATTGGTCACCTGTGCGTGGATTATTTTTGTAGATTAAAATGTTTTTTTCCAGCCAAATCATTGGATCTTATGGATCCAAACTTCACCTAAATGTAGATCCAACCCTGTGAGGGCCGTGTATGCTTGTTTGGACCCATAATCCAACCTACATATAGGGATTTAAATGCATAAAAATATTGATTTACAAAATGGGGTTTTTACCATCAATGAAAACAAAAAAAAGAGAACTAATCAACAATAGATCTCAACCAGATATAGGATAGATGCTTGCATTGCAATAAATAGCTAAGAATACATGATTAAATTGTTCTAAGAAGGAGCCAAATGGATGGAATCCCCTTCTTCTTGCACTTTGGATCTTAGAAGAATCCTTTATGTTTTTTTCCCTTGATCCATGGCAACCACTCCTTCAACCTGCAAACCAAAGAGAAACAAATGAATGAGATTAGGGTAAAAAATGCTTAAGAAGACTCCCTTAAGGATGATTAGGGATTCTTTTGGGTAGATCTAATCTTGTGGTCCCTATTGATTTGATCTAAGGGTTAAGAATCAACCCTACAATTATTAGGTGAGAATATTCATATTATGGTTGTAAATTTTAAATAAATCAAATGTATGTGTGAATGGGGCCACTTAGGGCTCCAGTGTATTAAGTTAAAAATGTGACCCTTCTATTAGGTCTAGGGAATGATTCTATGGACATTAAAGAAAATAATTTAAGACAATTAAGGTAACTAAGGATAAGGGTTTATTAAATGTGGGCTGAATGTTTATTCCCAAGAGGGAAACTATTTAACCTAGTAAGAGAAATTAATGGACACTTATCTAGTGATGAAAATTAAATTAACATTAGAACTAGATTAAGAATATTTAATTAATAATACTAGACCAGATCTATCCTATGAAATGTAACATTGCTAGTAGGAATTAATTAAACGTATATTAGGGTTTGACACCCTTGTAACTTAAAACAAAAATAAAATTTCTGTAACTTTCCAGATAATTGTTTAAGGATAAATGTGGTTTTAGAACATCAAATTTGTGGATGTTACACTTGGTATCAAAGCCATTAGTTCAACGCTGGGACCTTGGGCACACTTGGAAACATAAGACGTAACAAGAAAACTTATTGCAACTATAAACCTAGATCACACAACTTTGGATGATATTTTAAATGTGGAAAAACCTAGGAAAATGAAACAAAATCTAGAACAATAGACTAAATCTCACCTTGGTCTGTGAAGGAGGTGTGGACAAGACGAGGGGTTATTACACGTGGACCTAGACTTACCACCCCCAGATTAGGTAGTAGAAGCCATAGCACCTCAGATACTTCAGACGTTACAAGATGTTAATGCCACTATACGCAGAGGATCCTTGGGAGGGAGATATAATAGATAAGACAAAGAGCCATCAGTAGAGGCTCGTGTACCTTCTCGAGATAGTGATGAGTATAGGGTAAAGAAATCCCATGTGGAGTCAGTGAGATGAGATTCACCATAGAGGGGTCATGGAGATAGAGCTACATGACGTAGGGAAAAATCTAGGAGCCTTAGGAAGCATGATGATCATGTTGAGAGACCTAAAGGCAGGCAGTCTACATCGGTGGATCACATCAGAGAGATTCTAAAACTCCATCCATCTCATTTCTATGGGGACACTAGGAAATTTCAGGGTAGAGGTATGGTTGGTCATCTTGAATGGATGCTTCAAGCTATGTCCGTGTACTAGTAACATGAAGGCTCGTGTTGTCCTCCACCTTTTGAGAGATGGAGCTGAGGTTTAGTGGAGGACTGAGGAGTAGAAGATCCATGTGTATTCTGAGACAATCACTTGGGAGCTCTTCAAGGAGTGGTTCAGGAGAAGATACTTATCCAGAAGGTTTATTCAGTAGAGGATATAGAAGTTCCATGACCTACATCAAGAATCCATGACAGTGGTAGAGTATGAGAGTCACTTCCTAGACCTACTTCAGTATGTAGAATACATGCATGATGAGCAGGTGGGGATCCACAGGTTCATCAGGGGACTAAAATTAGACATTAGAGGGGTAGTATGCATTAATTATCTACATACACTAGAAGAGGGTGTTGAGAAGGCCTACATTCTAGAGGAGACCATGGCGAAGACACAACAGGCCAGAGATAGAGTGCAGAGTCATATCCAACAGATGCGGGATAACAGATCATTGGGGTCATCTACTCCTCCTCGTGGTGGACATGGTTCTACACAGTCTTCATTCACACCACCACAATAACTACCTCAGCTAGCAACAACAATAGATTCTCCCTCCATTTAGGCCTCCATAAAGATTCAATGCTAAGAGGGGACGTAATATGGGGCCTCCTCCTAGGGGACCAGTCAGGACTCAGGCACTTCCTAGAGCTCAGTTAGCAGGAGCGCGTCAGCAACGACCACAATAGTCCATAACAAGATCATCAGGATCCATGACATAGACCACTAGAGTACATTTACAGGAGCAGTTTCTCATTGGAGGGGACCTGATAGTTGCTATGGGTGTGGAGTAGTGGGGCATCATTGGAGAGAGTACCCTCAGAACCCTAACAACAAGGGTAAGGCACCAATTTTAGATCCTACAGTAGGTGATATGGCTAGGAGCCACAAGATATATGCATCGGTCTAGAACCACCAGGAAGAGCACCAGAATGGTGATTAAGATGACATGTAACATTGATGACATTTCTATTCATGTTTTATTTGATTCAAGATCCTCAAATTATTTTATTTCTCCATTTGTAATAGAGAAATGTAGGTTGGTGGTGTTGGTCGTCAAATAGGACTTTACGAAGAGCAACAGTCAGGGGACAAGAAGTCCCTCCTCTTTAATGGGAGAGGTTCCCTTATTCAGAAATGAACCTATTTACAAATATACAAAACATGATTTTCTGGTTGAACTTGGATATTACGAAAGTGTTTTCTATAAAGATCATCAATTACAAAAGGACTGAGGAATGAGAATATGAGAATGAGCAGAAAGGCAACATGAAGAATTATAGATAACAGAGTAATTCTTTATGTATGCGAAGTTACAGTGAATTGAAACAAGATCATTTGTATCATATAAATAAGATGGAATTTAAAGACACAAAGTTCTGTAAATAACATCTGCCAGAACACAAATTTTCTTGACATAACACAGACAAATGATCTTCACAAAATTAAATGAAAGCTTGGGGATAAAAGAGATCAGATAGACAAAGAATGAAAAGCCCTTCTGTATTGATTTCTTTATGATCTATTTACACTTTTAGAAAATAAGCCAAGTTCTTCCTCTATTTCAAAATGGCGTGGAGAGGCCATTATATAGCTTACAAATCAGTTACTCTTTGTAACCACTTCTTTTAACTAAAGAGTAGTTAAGGATTTCCAATTGCAATACCTCAACTTATTACAATGAATCCGAGGAAAAGAATTAGAAGAGAAGAGAAGAAAAAGGAGAAGAAGACAGGTGGTTATGACTGGGAGGGACCCACTGACTTCAAAATTCACTTCCTGAATCTCTTCAATGCCTCGGCTATGTCTTTGCCACGAGGGACTGACGTGTTGGCTGTAGAAATAGCCCAAAATCCGAGGCACTTCTCCATTTCCTTATCAAACTCGGCATGAGTATGATAGTATTTATTTGCTTCTTCAATGGCAGATTGAAGAGAGCAGATCTCCTTCATTTTCTCTTTGGAGATGGAGCTTTCCTTGAATAGATTATCTTTGACAAAAGCTCTGAATTGAGCTTCGATTTCTTGCAAGGAAAGAGGCACACCAGAAGTTTCATCCTAAAGATGACAATGTATATCTTTGAAAGCAGATACAACCAGTGTCTTGAAAGCCTCAACCTTCTGCTAGCTATTCTTCAGTTCTCACAAAGCCTCCTCCAAGACTTTGATCTTCCACTCCACGCTGTAAACCCAGGACTTTGAAAGATTATCCTTTGCATCATCAAAAACCTTATTTGCTAATAAAATGTTCTCATTTGTCTGTCCCATGAGACGGAGGTCTACTATGCAACTACTCCAGAGTTTGAGCTCTTTATCTATGATCCTGATAGTGGAGGAGAGCTTCTGTTGCAAATTGTTCACCTTTCCATGGAGTTTGAAAGATTCATCGATGAAGTTCAATCCTGCAACAAGCATATCTTCCACCATGGCCTCCATAGCTCTGCCATAGATGGAATACTTGTGCATGTCTTTGATACTCTGTACTTCATCTTGGCTCAAAATTACAGGTGACGGAAGGGTAGTCAATGGGATAGGATCCAAAAATTTGTCCTTAGACAAAAGAGATTTGATAAAACCTGTGAGAATCTGGGCTTGTTCCTCCAACTGTTCAATAGTTTTCTGCCCTTTCTCTACCCTCCCAATGACTCTTGTGACTGTTTCCTGGAGGTTGTGGATCTCACCTTCAGGAGTAGACTCTCCCATAGGAATCCTTGATAATTCTAGGTCAGATGCCTATAATTCCTACTCTGATTTATCTACTGTAGGCTTAGCAATCTCCAGGAATTGCTGACCCTGAGCATCAGACACTATCCTGGAGGTGATTCTGGCTTTTTTGGCACGAGAAGGAGTAGTGCCTAACAAGGCTACCACAACATCAAAATTTGGCCCTGAGCTCCGAGAGGAAGATTTCTTCTTCCTACTGTCAACACAAGGTTGCACCCATGCAAAAGAGGAAAAGGAAGCAGCAGGAGGGGCAAGAGGACCAAGAGATAGAGAGCTCATGAAGCTCAAGGTTTGCACAGCTGTTGTCTCAAGTGTAGATGTGAGTGGGGCGCTTGAGACAATTGTTGCAGAGGAATCAATAGCACTTGGAAGTTCAGTGCTCTGGACTTCCTTATCTTTATCCGTTGGAGCTTCAGGAGCATTTATAGGGGCTGGCACTTCACTCTCTTCACTTTCACTGAGAACAATAATGTTCTCTGGTCCCAAAGGCACTTCTACCTGCTTTCTTTAAGGATTTTTTTCCACAGGCTCCTTCTTAACCTCTTTGAATTTCTTCTGGTATACTTGAGTGGATGAAGAAGGAGTGGAAGCTGCAGGTCCTTGCATTGATGAGGCAGGAGGGGTTTGCACAGGTGTGTCTGATATGGGGAGTCGATGCTTCCCTCCTTGGTGTTGAAACATCCTTAGAGGAGGATTCTCCTGAGTGCCTTCTAAGCTCTCGAAATTTCTTATCAAACTAGACCTTAGTCCCTGACTAAGACTAGAGCTAGGATCTCGGCCATACCATCTTTCTCTTTCTTGTTCCAATCCAAGTCCTCCAAGGGAGTGTGCTTAGCCACATTGTCATACTCATATGAGTATAGATCAGAGTTGTCATCCTGGAGTCCTTCAGGAACTTTGTAAAAAGCTAAGTTCTTGGATCAATTGCATAGAGAACCTACCATAATGCCTCCTTCTAGCCTCAAAATCATCTGCACAGTCAGCCCACTAGTCTTCTGTATCTGCCCTATGATGATAGATTATCTTGATGTTCTGCTCAATGAACTTCTTCAAGTTGAAGCAAGTTCTTGGCTTGAAGAAATGAACAGTGATGGGAACCAGGGGCTCTTTCTATATTCTGTGCATCCAAGGCTGTTCTACAAGTGTAATTTCCCAAAGAGATGGGAAAGTACAAACCAGTAATCTTCTTGTCTCTGCAGGTTCTATGTAATTTGTCTAACTGCCTGCATATTTCTATCAAAGCCATCTTATCACTGTAGAAACACGGGAAGCCTCAGAGGGGTGCTCTCATAGCCAACAAGCCTGATATAGGAGAATTTTTTGAATTAGATAAAATAGGCACCGTAGTGCAATATTAGGTTCATGGCTTCATCAGAAAACCTTCTAGTAGTGTCACCTTCAAGAAGCCTGACCACGCACATGGTGAAAGCATAATTTACCCTTCGGAAAATTCTGATTTCTAGTCTCTAGGGTGAACTGCGGGCAGTAGGCATATACAGGATCATCCTTGTGGGCATCAATGTAAGAAAAAACCAAACCATTGTCTTGATGCCACTAGAGTATACATCAGGAACGAAGTCATGTAGAACTTCTTCGTTTGCTGTACATTGGACCGCTGCTCCACCAAGTTCATGTTGATGATTTCCGCCTAGTTGATATTTTGAGTTCCCTCACACACCATGTTGATGAGTGGGCACATCCAGAAATGGAATTCGTTAGTAGAGGGTAAGCCCCATAACCCGAGCCAGTAGGATTATAAAATCTAACAATTCTTCATTGAAATCAGCCCGGAAAAGAGTCTTGGATAGACGAGATGCTCCCTTCTTAGGGTTCTTTAGCCAGGACTTCACCACCCACGCCTTGTATTTGTCACTATCTTGATTGAACAGGGCATGTGCTTGATTCTGGGAAACAACTATGGCATTATCCATTTTTGGAATCCTCAGTGCAGTGCTAATGTGGCAGCGTCCAGTTTGGCGATGAGTTCCCTGTGTACGTTGGTCAATTCACTTGAATCAAGGTCAAAGTGAGCTCCGCATGAAAGCACTGTATTAGCACATTGCATCGAGATTGGGAAACATCCAGCGAAATCCAAACCACTGTCGTGAATCATCTGTGCCATTGGTGTAGGGTTTACATCTACCATCCTTGCCCCAAAAATTGCCAAAGTCAAGATGATGAGCTTCACTATCCCCAATATTGGGAACGACAGACTCTAGTGGTGAGATTTGTTCCTGTCCCTAAAATTTGATCTTCATGTTGGCATTAATTCAGAGAGTAGAGCCGAAAGCTAGACTCGGTAAGGAATTACAGAGGGAAAGAGATACGCACGCAGGAATTTAGATTTGTAAGGGTTCGAGCAAAGGATAGCATGGAAGCGGTGTGAAAAATGCATAGGGGGTGTTCGCTCGTTATATAGCCGATTAGGAGAGAGAAAGGTAATGAATGTGAATTTAATACATACCTACCAATTTGAATAAGCAAGACATTCGGGTAGAGCAGGAAAAATTAGCATGAATGACACTTGGTTCATTTGGGACATGTGGGACGCGAATGCGCGAAACACGCGGCTCGGCCGATTCGGGCGAAGCGGGGAAAAGATGCACAAATGCCTTATGGGACAAAAGTGCACGAAGTACACGACTCGGCCGGAACGGATGAAAACGTGACAACGGGTCTAGGCGAACTTGGGACGTGAAAGCGCGAAGTACGCAGTTCGGGTGATTCGGTCGAAAATGGAACAACTTGCCCAATTGAAACTTGGGACATATGGGACAAGAAGCTCCGACGGGCCCGAAAAAGAAAAACTTCGAGGAAACCGGCCGATCGGGGAACAGATGGGCCCAATTGAACTTGGGACACGCGGGACAAAAATGTCCGACAGGCCCAAAAAAACACACAAAATGACCCAAAAATGTAGATTTTCCTCAATTTCTCGACTTTTAACATTAAGTACAACAGAGAAGACACTTAAACTCAAAATTTTAAATTTCACTTTCTTAAGAGCAGGGGAATTTTGAGTGGACAACAGGTGGCAGTTAGGTAGAGTCATAGTTGGGATGTGGAGATGGTTTTTGGAGCCAAGCTCATAGTTAACTCATTAGTCAAGGAGTGCATAGTTGACCCCAGGACCCTTTTCCACGACCTTGGATCTTCATATCCTATCCGTTGGGTTCCTATGGGATTATTTTGGGCATGGATTGGTTATTCTCACACATAGGGCTAGGGTTGATTGTTACAAGTAAGGTAATATCATGTGCAAATTATTTGGGAGTGAGATTCAGTGATAGTGGGAGTCAGGAGACCCACCTCTATTCGCACCATATCCGTCATGCAGCTTGAGTGGTGTGCACGACAAGGTTGCCAGTAATATGCTGTCACGGTTAGTGAAAAATATGAGGATGAGTCTAGTAGGCCATCACTTGATGATCATCATATCTTGAGAGATTTTTCAAATGTCTTTCCAGGGGAGATTCTAGGGTTACCTCCCCCACCTGAGATATATTTTCACATTGATTTGGTTCCAGGAGTAGATCCTATCTCACGATCACCTTATAAGATGACTACCCCTGAGCTATGTGAGATCAAGTTGCAGATTGAGGGCCTTATGGAGAAAGACCTAATTCATCAATAGTGTATCCCCTTGGGGTGCAATGGTGATTTTTGTAAAGAAGAAGGATGGATCTCTGTGATTTGTGTATTGATTATCATCAGCTAAACAAAGTAATGATCAAGAATCATTACCCCCTTCCACGTATTTATGATTTATTTTCTCAGATGAAGGGGGCCATAATATTTTCTCAAGATAGATCTTAAGTCTGGATACCATCAGCTGAGGATCACGGAGGTAGATATTCATAAGACAACCTTTTGTAAGAGATATGGCCACTACGAGTTCACAGTAGTGCCTTTTGGTTCTGATGAATGCCCCTGCAGTATTCATGAGTTTGATGAATGGGGTATTTCAGAACATTTTTGGATCACTTCATGCTCATTTTTCTTGATGAAATTTTGATTTACTCATGTACATGTGAGGACACAACCTTTGACAGGTTCTGCAGTGTCTTTGTGAGCAACAACTTTACGCGAACCTAGGAGAAGTGTGCATTCTTTCAGTCAGAGGTGTAGTACTTGGGTCACATCATTTCTGGGGAAGGTATCACCATCGATCCTTCCAAGATTAGAGCTATTATGGATTGGCCCATGCCAACTAGTGTGACAAAGGTGCATAGTTTCATGGGGTTGGTAGGTTACTACATGAGATTTTTTCATGACTTTTCTCAGATTGCACACCCCATCACTTCCCTTCAGTGGAAAGGGAAGACATTTTTTTGGTCTGATAGATGTAAATAGGCCTTCAGTACACTGAAGGGATGCCTTATGTCAGCACTAATTCTTGTTGTGCTAGACCCTTAGAGGGATTTATTTGTATGTACAGATGCTTCCTTGGTAGGATTAGGTGGGGTATTGATGCAGGAGGGCCTGTGTGGTTGCCTTTGAGTCTCAAAAGCTCAAAGATCATGAGCTCAATTATCTAACTCATGACCTTGGAGCTTGCAGCAGTTGTGCATGCTTTGGTTTGATGGAGACATTTCCTTCTTGATAGGAGATTTATTCTTAGGACAAACCATTTGAGATTATGTCACCTCTTCACGTAACCCAATCTCAATGCTCGTCAACGGCTTTGGATGGAGTTGTTATGTGAGTAAGACATGGAGATAGAGGATGTGAATGGGAAAGAGAATGTTGTTTCTTGATGCTCTGAGTAGATGGAGACATTTGGTTATGGCTACTTCAGTGGGTACAAATTTGTAGAGTAGGATTTTGCGACAACTTCCTCATGACAGTTTCTACCTGTGCAGCTAGATCAGAGATTGAGTCTCAGAGACCCCTTGAGGGAAAGTTTGATGGATTTTACATTAGAGTTAGAATGGACTTCTCAGGCACAGATGCCAGATCTATGTACCTAGGGATGGAGGTTTGGGACATGATATCTTGGTAGAGGCTCATCGTGCACCTTATTCAACCCATCTAGGGGTGAAGAAGATGCATTCCACCTTGAGACAACTTTACCATTGGAGAGGCCTTCAGAGAGATGTAGCTCACTTTGTGTCACACTATTTAGAGTGTCAGAGGGTGAAGGCCAAACATCAACATCCATCTGGCCTTCTTTACTCACATGTTATCCTAGAGTGGAAATGGGACACCATTTCCATGGATTTCATAGTAGGGATACCAACGTCAAGATACCACCACGATGCCATCATGGTCATGGTGGATAGATTGACGAAAGTGGATCATTTTTCTCTGGTGAAGACCACCTATACAACTAGTGTAGTAGTGAGAGTATACTTGGATGAGATTGTTAGACTGTATGGGATTCATGTAGAAGATCATTGTGCAACCGTGATCCTTTATACACATCACACTTCTAGACTACCATGCAGCAGGCCCTTGAGATGAGTATCAACTTCAACACAGCCTATCATCCAGAGATAGATGGATAGATGGAGTGGGTAAATTAGATTTTAGAGGACATGCTTTGGATGTATATTGTCATGGATCATCAGTCGAGGTGGGAGGAGTACTTGTATTTGGTGGAGTTTTCCTACAAAAATAGTTTTCAGAGTTTGATTGGCATGACACCTTTTCAGGCATTGTATGGCATAGGGAGTGCAGGACACCATTGAGTTGGAACAGATTGGAGGATAGAGTATCTCTTGGATTGGACTTTGTTACCAGGACATGGAGCAGTAGATTTTTTTGGTCCAACAGAGGTTGCAGGAGGGCACATGACAGGCAGAAGAAGTATGCAGATCAGAGGAGAGTTGACCATAGTTATGAGGTGGGCACGAAGGTGTTTCTTTGTGTCAAACCTCATAAGAGTCCTATCTGTTACAGAAAAGGCTCTAAGTTGTCTCCTAGATTCATGGGTCCATTTAAGATCCTGGAGTGGATCAGTCCCTTAGCTTATCATCTAGCCTTGCCACCCATCTTTTCTCAAATGCATGATGTGTTTCACGTATCTATTCTTAGGAGATATATCCTAGATCCATCTCATGTATTGGATTAGACCACATTGTCAGGTGCAGGAGCAGGGGCAGATGATGGTGGAGCCCATGTGTATTTTAGAGCATGCGAGGACCCTGGGCCTTCGAGGCCGAGAGATTGATCAGGTGTGAGTCTAGTGGGACAGTATGATGAGACTGCTACTACATGGGAGGATGTTACATTGCTACGAGTCTAGTTTCCACACCTATTTCAGTGACTTCCAAGAGGAAGTCGAGTCTAAGGGGAGGGGAATGTAGTGCCCACTCCTCTTCAAACACTTATTATATTTTGATTTTGATTACTGTTGACTATAGACATGGATATTATTGTATCATTTTGGTTTAGAATGATGTTAGATGATAGATATATTCTGATTATTGATGGATTGTGATTCATAGTATGATTTGTGTGGATTCTTAGAGGCATAGAGAGACATTTTTATATTGATGATGATGATGTGTTGTTAGCATATATATTACTGACATTCAGAATTCTCGTCGTGTTGAGTAGGATTTAGACATTTGAACTAATCTTGTGATCTTGTTGATATTGATAAAAAGATAGAATTGAGACGTTGTTGGAATTTTAGACAAATGATAGCATTGTTTAGTTGAGATGATGATTTAGTTATATGAGGATGTTTATTGATTGGTATGCGTGTATATTTTATCTTTTATGTTTTTGATGCGGCCATGAGGTCAAAGAAGGTATTGTGTGATTTGCAGGTAATTATATCACAACAATCAAAAGGGGATTGGAGACCAACCACAACAGAATACTAGATGGATACAATGAATTGTCACCATGGAAACTTGTGTAATGTTTTATTGTTTTGTTTATTTTGTTAGGGGGTCCCCATGGGGGGGATGACCTCTAATTGTGACCATGGGATATGTGTGCAATTATTTTCCTTTTTCTTTTATTTATTGTTAGAGTATGTGATTTATTTTGTGATGTAATTTATTTAATCATTGTTGATTAATGTGCCTTTATTAAGTGAATTTAATCATGTTTATTAAGTTATATGTGGATGTGATAAAAGGGGACCATTTATTAGAGTAGTTGGTCTTTTGGATTTTTGTGATTTTGATTGAGTGTAAGTGACTTGGAGTGTTGTAACCTCTACCTTAGCTTGGAATTTCTGGATTTGGGCTTAAGGGCCATTTTTGGAGGCTTGTGGGACAAGATGAGCTTGTCCCACACCTCTTAATTTATTATACCAACCATACCTATGGATTGGGGGGTCAAAAATAGACCCCATTATGTGTTTTATAAGACAAAAAGTGACATTTATTGCACTTCTCTTACATGGGGTTTAAATTATGTCCTTGGGGGGTGTGGGTTTGGATTGTGTATGTAAGAGGCTTGTCATCCCTCTCAACCACCAATTTATTGTGCATTGGGGTTGAGGTTTGACTTGTGATGTGGAGTTGAGGATAAGTGATGTGGCATCCTACATGGAGCCACCTCACCCTCCTCTTCCCTTTTTCTATATATGCAAGTTTATTTGTTTGTTTGGGGGTTACTTCATTTCATTTGTGCTCTTGTATTTTTCTAGTTGGAGAGTTTTGGAGTGCTTGTTGAAATTTTGGAGGGTGGTGGAGTTGGATTAAGCTTGAAGGATCTTGGTGTGTGACTATTTGATCAAGTTCTACCATGGAAAGGTAGGAACTACACCCTTGTTTTAATTGGTTTCTTTTATATGTGTATATTTGTAATGTAAATGAATGGTTTGTATGCTTGTTGGGATCTTGGGTAGAATGCCTAAGTATGGTGTAGGAGAAGGTTATGGATATTTTATATGTAGGGACAGGCATAAGATTTTATTTCATGTTTTGGGAGGGAGTTGGGTTGGGTTCCCCACCTTGGATAAGAGAATTCTTGCATTTCTTACTTGGTTCTTTTGAGGGAGACATAAGAGATTGTAGGGAGGTATAAGAATGTGGGAGGCATAAGAGGATCTTGAGGGAGGAATAAGAGTTGTGTAGGGGTTTTGAGATGTATTTTTAGAGGGTTTTAAGGTGGGAACCTAAATCCCATTGGGAGGCATAAGTGATCTCCCCATAGATCCTTGCTCCATTGGCTTTGTATTTTCAAGCCTTGTGTATTTTGATAGTTTCATATTTGTGATTGTATATTGTGTTGAATGTGTTTTGAAATAGTTGTGAAATTTTGTATTGTGATGTGGAATCTTTGTGATAGTTTCCATGAGTTGGATCCATCCTTTATTGCTTTTTGGTTGGGGCTTAGGGGCCAATGAGGAGGATAGCTTCTTCCTCTTCATTGGATTATTGGTTGGGTGGAGAGTGTTGCCTCTCCCCTTTTTTTGGGTGTTGTGATTAAAGTGAAGAAATGGTGGAGATCTTGTTGAAGAATTTTGGACTTGGAGAATTTGTTGAAGTCAAAAATCAACCCTTCATTATAGAAATATTTTTTGTAATTTCCACTTAAGGTGGAAGACTAGTAGACTTGTATTTAAAAGAAAAGTTGCTTTGTAAGTTTTATTTGCCTAAGTTGTAATATCATATTTTAAGAAAGTTCATTAAATAATGTGTCTTTCCTTTCTCTTCAAATTATTTGTATGTAAAGGAATGAATTAAATGGATATCATGTTTAAATTTTACCTTGTGTTGAAAGAAAAGAAAGTTGTAAATCTTAATGTTTTGATCACAATGTGAATTGGGAGGTTGTCATAGCCTTATTATGGGTTGAAACAGTTAAACACTCCTTGGTTTTGATATATTTAAATTTAAAGTTATCCTTGATATCTATGTTCTTTTATACATGTTTTTAGAGTTCTCTGGCCTACACAGTGACTGAAACTGGTCAGTATCTAACTCAACATCAATGTACTCAGTACCGACATCGGTCACTGTTTCATATTGCAGTATTTAAAATGTTAACTCCAAGTTTAGTTATCAAATTAAATGATATCATGATCTTGCACAACAACCTTAAATTCAATGAATAATTGTTGGAAAAGTCATTTAGGTAAGTGTGAATCAAATTTTTTTGAAGATGTGGTAAAATTTATAAAAAAGACTCATCCAACAGTAACCAATGTTGGTGACTGAACCATCATTGGTATTCCTTTGACCGACATCGGTCACTAGATACTGCACCAATTTCATTTCTACCAACTTGACGATCATTTTTGTCCCTTGTTTATATTAGATGCTTCTGAGACTGTTATGCTTTCTTAAAATTGAATAAGAAGTTACTCATGGGATTAATTTATTACCCCCTGCATTTAAAACAATATTCTAAAAAATTACCATTAACACAGGAAATGGTGCTGGTAGTGGAACTAATGTTGGTAGCACATTGGTTACTGCAGTCGGTCAAGAGACTGCCATTCGGTCACATGTGCATGGATTGTTTTTTAAGAAAAAAAACTTTTTTTTTTACAGCCAAATCATTGGCTCTTATGGATCTAGACTTCACCCAAATGTAGATCTAGCCCGTGAGGGCCGTGTATGCTTGTTTGGACCCATACTTCAACCTGCATATAGGGATTTAAATGCATAAAACTCTTGATCTACAAAATGGGGTTTTTCCCATCAATGAAAAAAAAAAGAGAACTAATCAACAATAAATCTCAACTAGATCTAGGATAGATGATTGCATTGCAATAAATAACTAAGAATACATGATTAAATCTAAGATTCAACTATTCTAAAGGAGGATCCAAATGGATGGAATCCCCTTCTTCTTGCAATTTGGATCCAAGAAGACCCATTCATGATTTTTCCCTTGATCCATGGCATCCACTCCTTCAACCTGCAAACCAAAGAGGAACAAATGAATGAGCTTAGGGTAAGAAATTCTTAAGAAGACTCCCTTAAGGATGATTAGGGCTTATTTTGGGTAGATCTAATCTTGTGGTCCCTATTGATTTGATCCAAGGGTTAAGAATCAACCCTACAATTGTTAGGTGAAAATATTCATATTATGGTTGTAAATTTTAAATAAATCAAATGTATGTGTAAATGGGTGAATGGGGCCACTTAGGGCTCTAGTGTATTAAGTTAAAAATGTAACCCTTCTAGTAGGTTGTAGGGAATGATTCAATGGATCATTAAAGAAATTTTTTCAAGAGAACTAAGGTAACTAAGGATAAGGGTTTATTAAATGTGGGCTGAATGTTTATTCCCAAGAGGGAAACTATTTAACCTAGTAAGAGAAATTAATGGACACTTATCTAGTGATGATAATTAAATTAACATTAGAACTAGATTAAGAATATTTAATTAATAATATAGACCGGATCTATCCTATGAAATGTAACATTGATGGTAGGAATTAATTAAACGTATATTAGGGTTTGACACCCTTGTTACTTAAATAAAAAAAATTTCTCCAAATTTCTGGATAATTGTTTAAGGATCAATGTGGTTTTAGAACGTTGAACTTTTGGGTGTTACATGGTCGATAGAGTAAATTGTGCTGATACCCATGGTTTTTCAAAAAATTGTGCAACTAACAAATTAAGGTTTTTACTATTTCATGTTTCTGTAAGGTGATGTTTTGGTGAAATTATACAAGTGACATATGTATGGTGTAAGGAATGCTTTCTCATCAGTCACCAATACCATTATCTGTCTTCTAACTTACAAGATTTTCTCACCTTCACGCTTCCTAAAGATAGGAAAATGTTGGAGGGAATCAATTGTCCATTATTGTTCACACATTACTTACTTTCATTTAATTACTCATTTTTAAAACAAAAACAAAGTGCTACAATAAACCAACATTGTGTTTTGGTTTCCAATGTGGGACCTATTGTTTTTTCCCCAATTTTTATTTTGGTCCATAAGCATAAATTGCATTCACTTGAATAATGCAAGATTAATGATAAAGAAGATCATAGATAGCAGAAAAAATGTCATAAAGTTTCCCTGATTATTCCATAGAATGGGCATTCTAAACCATGACACAATGTCGGTCCAAAAAAACTACTAGAAAAAACCCATAGTCATTTTAATACCCGAAAAATAAAAGCACTGAAATTATAAACTATTGACATTCGTAATATTGACTGATTACTCATTACCTTCTAACATATCTCCAAATTATGTTGTGTTGTTTCCTTGCACACCATACTCTTTTTCTTCTTCTAATGATTGACAAAAATATGACGTGGTTATAACAAACAAGAGTTTAACATTTTTTCCCCAACCGGTTCTCTCGACGAATTCTTGTCCCCTAACCCTTCTTGATTGAGCTTTTTCATTTGTCTTTGTTTTGTTCTTCAATATCAATTTTTCAACGTATCCCCTTCAGCATTTCCATCATACACCTCGTGTACGATTGCTAGTGTTATGGATATTTAATGCTTTGTTATTCATTCACTCTCTGACCTTTCCCAAAATAAGATGCACATTGTCACAACGTTTCCTTCAACATCATGCAAACATTGTCAAACCTTTGTTATGTTATAATGTTGGTTGGTACAAACTTTATTTTTTCCCTTTTCAATATAAATTGTGAGGTAAAGTTTCAACCATGCCTTAAAAAAATGACATAGTGAATATGATGATGCTATATGTCGGGACATCGCTGCACTAGAGAGTGAATAAAAAAAATTAAGCCTACCTGACATTGAAATAATAAAGTATATTTATTATAAAAATAATTAAAATAACAAATTATTATTTCCTTTTTCACTTAAGATAGATCAATTTAAACAAACACTTGACCCTCACATAAAATTATGGTGACCATTTTTTGAATATCATTTTTATAGACAAGTCGTAGCGTTACTATATAATAATGTGCAATCAAACAAGTTATTGTTTCTCACTCAATGATACAAGCTCCAACATCCTAAAATATCATTGATACCTACCAGAAGCCCACAACTGCAAAATGTTTTCATGTTTCTCCTAGCTCATATGACTAAAGAAAAAGATAACACATGTAATAATAGTTTGGAACATGTGTACTTTGTTGAATGTTCAAAGAAATTTTTAATAAAACTAGTAACAAATAAATATTGAAAAATAGAAAACCACATGTTGGTTTTTATGTAGATAACAAATGATTACAGAGGAGCGCTTCCTCATAGTAGACACCTACAATGAAACATATAATGAATCATAGTTACCTATTAGAGTGTATATTAGATAATAGTTTTGGATCCTTCAATAGACAATAATCATTTTTCTAATTGGAGTTGTGTTAGAGATCCCTATTGACCCATTCAACAAGTAATAACCATCCATTTATTTGTTCCCTTTTTCTAGATATCATGAAAAAGTTTATTTTCCAAAATTTAAATCTATGTTCTGATTTCCATTGTCTCTAGATTTGAAATTGAGAGGAGCGAGAAGTGGATAAGAAATAGGGATTAAATATCTCTCTTATATTATTAATCAGAAGCACATACAAATATATAGGGAAGAAAAATAACAATATTCCCCAAAATTAAAGGAGAGGTTACAAACGGACAAAGAATAATGGGATATGATTTAAACAAACACACCTAATAATATATAATTATTTGATACGTAATCTATGCCAACATTCCCCCCTTATTATATTATTCTTGTAAATGTAACCCCTAAAAAGTTCAAATTTCACTTTTCCAAGAGATTTGGTGAGAATATCAACAACTTGTGCTTCTGTAGGATAGTACTGGGGCTGAATGTGATGGTTCAATATGTGATCTCAAATGAAACGACAATCAATCTCAATATGATTTGTTCGTTCATGAAAAATAGGATTCTACATGAGCTTCAACACACTCTGATTGTCACAATAGAGAATATGTGACTATTTTTTATGAATGCCCATGCCATCCAAAATACTAGCACTATCTTGTTGATTAAGCCTTTGAACACCATATCCATAGCTCGCTGTGGAATGTTACTCCAGAATTTGACAGTCCAAAAGGCATCTTCTTATAAGCATATGTGCCCCATTTCGTGGTGAAGGCTGTCTTGAACCAATTTTCTTCTTTCACCATTACCTGATTATATCCTAAATAGCCGTCTAGAAAGGAAAACCTTTCAGAACCAACTACCACTTGTAATATTTGTTCCATTTATGGAAATGGATAATGATCTTTGAGTGATGCTCTGTTAAGATCATGGAAGTCTACACACAATTTGATTTCTCCATGTCTCTTTCTCATTGGCACCAAGTTTGCAACCCAACTTGAATGTTTGATAAGAAAGATGATGCTAGCTTCAATTAGCTTGTTCAACTCTTTCTTCATGAGAGGTTCAATGTGAGGGTTCATCGGCCTTTGCTTCTATCTGATGGGCTTGGATCCTGGATCCAACTCAATATAGTGTGTTGTGCCAACTTTGTATTGAAACCTTTTAAGTCCTTGTAAGTCCAAGCAAAGACATCTGGGAATTCTTGAAAAATTTGAACAAATTACAATTTCTCTTGTGGGGTACTTACTTTTCCAATTTGCAATGTCTTTCCTTCGTCTAGTGAAATGGGCTTTGAATCTTCACCCTTTACCTAAATATTTTCCTTCTCCTTATGGAACTGATCATTTGGGTTGGAGATTGACTCCAAAGTTACTAGTACTTTTGGTAATTTGTTAGTTCTCAGCTGCACCACTTGGTCACCATACTTTTGTTCCAATTTATCTTGGTTTTTGGCAGAGAACTCCACTTCTTCTTGTAGAAAATTGACAATTTGCTGATCATTCTCAGAAACTTTCCAACTTGTATTGCTATTTGGAACAAATGGTCTCACAACCACTTTGATATGGGGCTAAGATTTCTCATTTTTGATACTTTCTACAACATTGAATGTTGCCTCGATTACTTCTAGTATATCTGCTACTTCATTCTTCTTCCTTGAGATGAAAATGATGCTAAAAGATTTGAAATATTCAATGAGATCCCATACCTGATTCTTATAGTTCTTTAATAGATCATTCTTGGCAGAATTTTGTCCCTTGACTTGGTTCATGATTAGCTCACTATCACCAAATACTTGCAAATTCTTAATAACTCTCCTTCTTTCCCAATGTAATCCATGAATTAAAGCTTCATACTCACTTGTGTTGTTTAAGCAAGCAAATTGGAAATGGAACGATGAGTAATATTTTGTGCCTTAAGGTGAAACAAGCATAGCTCCTCCTCCTGCACCTTGTCTACTCTTTGAACCATCAAATAATAACTGCCACACCTCATTATCATCTTTGTGGTCTATCTTGGTGATGTTAGGGAGAGGATGATTGCATTCATGCAAAAAATAAACTCCTAACTCAGATTCTTCCATTTATTTGTAAGGGTCAAAAGCATGCCTCTTGTTTTCCCATTCATCAAGAGTTAAGTATGGGATGCATTTGACCTCGGTGTCTTCTTCTTGAGTGCTTGGGTAATCCTCTTGATCAAAAGCTGAATAGTTTGAATTAATTAGATTTGGCATGTGAGGTTCAATATGGAAATTTGCAATTGGCTTAGATCTGATTATAGCCTTAGCTCCATACCTTGTTTAGAATAACATATGTGACCAATCAATAGACAAATAGCCTCCAATTTTAGCAGTGAAGTCTCTTGACAAACACAATGCAAAGAGTGGTGGCAAGTCTATGACTGACACATCTTGCAATATAGTTACAATGGGACATACATGCAATGTGAGGCTCAAATATTTGATTATTCCAACCATTGTTACCACTGTCCCATCCAATTGCACCACACCTTTGGAGAGGAATTCATATTGAAGACCCAGCTGATTAGCTATCTATTTCGGCATGATTGAGCTACTTGCTCCTGAATCAATCATGTAATTATGTACCAACTTATCTCCTATGATCAATGAGATGTAGAATGGTGGGGGCTTCAAAATCTTACCTTGATGGCTTCCTTGATTTTATCCTTTCTGAGATGCATTGTTAAGTACCTTTTCTTGCTGATTGGGTGGCTGATTTGATGCTGACCAATTTTCCATAGCAGCTTGCAATAGGTCTCTTTGTCCTGGGATAGCTAATGACTCCCACATTGAGATTTTTACGTTCATTTTCTTCATCTTATCAATGATGTTGACAGGAGATGAGATATCTCTCTGTTGCCCCTTGCCTTACACATTCTTCTCTTTCACGTGGGTCATTACAACCGGTACTTGAGCTGGTCTAGAAGGTGGTCTGGGTTGACCTTACATGTTAAGATATGCACTTTGATTACCCATACCTTGTGGATCTATAGAGGGTTATGGATCAATTGAATTTGATGATTGTCCTTCTCCAATATTCCTTTTCTTGGACTGTGTATTGGCTACTACACTTTGAGGAGGGGTTTGATTTATACCACATAAATATTCATCCTACCAATTGACAAGTGTGGTATAATTTGGAGGTGCCTCTTACTAAGATGCTCTCTACTGCTGATTTTCTTCTTGGCTTGCCTGTTATTCCATGCCAGTTGCTGTCACCATAAGAGCTTGATTCAAAACACCATTGAAACACATTGAATGGTTATGGGGTTGATTGCATGGAAAGCACTAGTCATATTCTTGAGCCATGTTATTTTTCACTAGTACCAAGGCTTTAGATGTGGATGCAGCATTAGGATTGTAAGCTTGGAATGGTCTATTGGTAGGAGGCCTTACTTGGTTCTGATTTGCAGCTTGAATGGGTGGCCTAATAGGATGATATGGAGGTCTATTGGGTTGATTTTGAGGCTAATACGATCTAAAATTTTGATCTTGCTGCCTCTTAAGTGTCACTAACTCATTACCCAAGTTTTGCAGTTGCTTCATGACTTCTTGGAGCTCATTTGAGGTGCTAGAAGATGAAGTGGAAGCTTCAATCAAAGTCTAATTTCTTGGGGCAGGAATAAGAGTTAACGTAGGTGTTTGTCTAGTGCTTGGAGCTCTTAGTTCTGGATATAGAGGCATAGGTGGCCTATGTGCAAGTTTACCAGCTTGAATTAAGAAATATTCAGCTCTAATATCAATGTTATAGGCTACACGTAAAGTTATACCTCCTATAGACTGAATCATCATGGCAATATCAAAATTTAAAGCTTTGAAGAAGTATAGAAAAGAACCTTCGACTGTTGGCCTCACAACTAATGGAATCCTATCTTGTGTCCTCTGAAAACTGAATTTGAAATTAGTCAACTGCTCATTAGGAGCCCTCTTGATTGTTGTCAGTTGTTCCAACAAGGATAGATTATCTCCCTTTTCTCCAAATTGATTGTGAAGAGATGTGCAAAAATGGTCCCAATTCTGGATAGACCCTACCATTAGGCTTCTGAACCATTGAAATGCTTTACCCTTAAAGGAGGATGCTAGTAACTTGACAACAATGTCCATTTCAGCAATTTCATGAATTACACAGACATTTGTAATGTCCTGGATGTGGTCGATCAGAGTCATTTGGTTCTCTCCAATGAAATATAGAATATTCTTTAATGCTACAAATGGAATTAGATTTTGTGCATTAAGATCAAGCGGGCTGCTACCGTTGAAGTTGATGTAAGGATTTGGTTGTACCATTCTAATTGGTCAAAAAACTCTAGTTGATTGAATAAAATGCCTTCTAGGAGGTGTTCATAAGGTTCTATTTGGTGGAGATGGAGACATTTGATCTCTTCTTCCTCTCCTTGCTCTATCTGGGGAAAAGTGTAGATAGATAAATAGTCCCTCTTCTCTAGTTCTTGACCCTATTTGGATTCTTCTCATGAATCTACCAAGTTTGGACTACTGAAACTAGTGGATTCTACCTCTTAGGAGTCGCCAGATGTGTGATTTCAGAGCTTCTTACAAAATAGAGACTTACAACAAGTGCACATTAATATTAATGAAATTAGAATGAAAACCTCTTGGTCCCATTGGGCGTGATAGAACTGTTATCACTAAATCACAACACCCTATGGCTTGCACAAGTGTGTGTGCTTGAGTTCACAGTGTGATTGAATAGCATGGGTACTATCTCCAAAGTTGTGGGACTTGTTAATTGAGATAGACCTCTAGAGAAAGTTGGTTCTTGCTCCTAAACTACCTGCCACAATCTACTCTAATGTAAGAAAAAATATCTGTCCTAATCTAACTTTCTAAGGGACTAGGGAGAGAGAGTGCATGAAAACAAATCCTACAGTAAAGCGGTGATACATCAGAAAAGGAGAGTGTGAGAATAGTCTTCCAATGTGTGAAAAGTAGAAGTAAAATGCAAACTAGAAGGGGTGATAACAATTCTCCACAATCTAGCAACTATATTCACAATAATATCTCATGCAAATAATGATAATGGATCCCTACAATAACATAAGATAAAAAAAATATATATTCAATGAGATTGAAAGGGAAAGAGGAAAGAAAACAAACACAACATGGGAAAATACATCCATAAACTTGCATTTATTGCTTCATGATTATGCACAATCGAATCTATTACAAGGCAAGGTCCTGGATCACAATTCAAGGAGTCTACTACAAGGGCCTGCAACACATTAGTTTCACAAAACAATTTTGCTAGAGTTTTGCTACTAAAAAAACTACCCCCTTTTCAATGAGCCCAACACTCCAATTAATAGAAATCTGAGAAGAGAGAGAGAGAGGGAAAATGAAAATTGTGAAATCTATCCTTCAACTAGTTGCAAAAGGTAGTAAATGGAGTGAAATGACGTTTTTCTACTTGCAAAAGGCCCCCCATACAATCCCCTAACTTGCAGAAGTGAGAAATTTCAGCCCATGCTTCATTAATACATCTCACCTATCAAATAAAATCATTTTCTGAATTGGGAATGTTTTATGAAAAATCATCATTAATTCTTCATAAAATTTAGGATTTCTCAATTTATATACATCGAGCTTGGAACCATGATTCCAATGGTACCAATTTTGTGCACTTTTGTTGATAAATGCAAAAGTTATGGCCTTCTGAGTGTGGGCAACTATTTTGGGTTTGCCAGGCATTTCTGTCATTTAACGAGACTAAGTATTTAATTTACTGGAGCTGAATATGTTTACTTTATTTTCATATAGATGCCCTCATTAAAAATAAAAAATCTAGTTTCTGTGGCGTAGAGGATGTTGTGCTCATTCTAGAAAGTCAAATTTTGTGAAAATCGAAGCTTGGGGTCAAAAGTTATGGTCGTTTAAAGTTCGGGGTCTGATTTGCACTATTCACCCTTGCATGCGGCTATATCAGGTATTTTCGGTCTCGGTGTCCTAGATGTCCCTTGTGTGACTTGGGCCAAAAATCTCCACTTCACCTGCACCACACTTGACCCACTTTGTAAATCAGGCGAGCTAACTTTTCAGGTAACTCATGTCTCATGTGTACCGCCATTGACTGGGCCGTGAGGGCCGTTGACTCCCGTTCCACCCGCATCTGCTTTGTAGTAAGCTATTTCAGATTTTTGGATCCTGTGTGTCCCAATGTTCCACGGACTATGTGGGACAAAAACTTCTGACTTCACTGATTTCTCTTTGTTTGTAGCTATTTTGGTGATGCGGGTCCCAGAAGTGCCCCGTGTTTCTGTGTGGTCTGGGCCCAAAAAACCTGGCTTTTCTGATTTCTTTGCAAATCAGCCATTTTTTTCCATGAGGGTCCCAGATGTCCCTTGTGTACCTGTGTGGCCTGGGCTCTAAAAACCCAATTTACCTGCAATACACTAGCAGAGGCCGGATTTTTTTGCATTTTTTTGCTATGTTTCATCTTCTTGGATTTGTTTTCCTGGATGGGGAAGCTAGAGAGAGACCAAGGGGACCCTTAAAATCTGATTTTTCTATCTTTAGACCAATTGTACTTGCTCAAGCTAGAAGAAATGATGCAGGTTATCCAAGATTACGTTGAGGGGTGAAAATTGGGTAACAAGCACTCTTGACGTCCATTTGTTGAAGTCTCCATCCTTTCTGTGCTGTTAGTGCACAAACTACTCTGATGGTCTTGATCTTTGCAGTGGGTGTAAAGGTTTCTTCATAGTCGATGCCCTCTTTCTGAGCATATCCTTTTTCTATAATTCGTGCTTTACATTTGTTGATGGATCTGTATGCCTTATATTTTTTTTTGAAAACCCATTTGCAGCCTACGAGTTTCTTCCTTGCAGGAAGATCAAGTGACCATATCGGTAATGTCATAGGGTAGTGGGTTCTACTGTTGAGGTAGATAAAGCTATTGTAGAAGATGAAACAATATCTAAAGCAAATAACTTATCTTTTAGAAAATATCTAGCAATAATCATACCTTGTCTCGAGATCAAGCATGATTTTATGCCATTTTGAACAAGAAATTCTACCTTTAGATGATGATTTAGGAGCTGATTAACTGAAAAAATGTTAGTAGTTAAACCAAGAACATATAATACCTTTGTAAATGTACATTTTCTTGTGCTGAGAGGAATAGTGACCTGGCCTATTCCTTCTGCAATGTACTCTTTGTAATCTTCTATTTTGATTAGATCTCCAGTGGGTTGATCTATCAGTGTATCAAACAACTTCTTGTCACCTGAAATATGTTTACTTGCACATGAATTTATCAACTAGAATTTCTTCATGGGATGTGAAGTCTGAGAAACTAGTACAAGGTTCTTACCACAATTGGCACCTTGTGGTGTCTCCTCATCAGAGTCATCATCTTGTTGGGTTGTGAGGTGTCCCTTCTAATTTCTTTGGCGGGCACATTGTTTTG
Source organism: Taxus chinensis (assembly GCA_019776745.2). NCBI lineage: Eukaryota > Viridiplantae > Streptophyta > Pinopsida > Cupressales > Taxaceae > Taxus > Taxus chinensis. The sequence goes on from CM034152.1 coordinate 779,109,195, forward strand.
AATTTTGGAAATCATCGCGCCTGAATGGGATTGAGTGACTCAAATACCCTTATTTTAATTCATTTAACCAACAATTATCAGTGTCGTGAGTGTTGGTTTTGCAGATTTGACACCACCTCTTTGAATTTTGAGGTTGTTGTTGTTGATTCAGATGTTCTTGTGATTGCTTCACTAGGGGACCTTTCCAATTATTCTAGCCATGATGGGGCTTTGAGAAAAGGACTTTGTCTTGGGCCTCATCTTAGACTGAATTGATGGCCTCTTCCTGCTACAATAAGTTCACGAGTTGTTCAAATGTCACTTTCCGTTTGGATACATTTAGTTTCGTAACGAACACTTGGAACTGAGAAGGGAGTTCCCTTGAGGTGATTAGAACCAGAATCTTGTCTTCAACCTTCTCACTGAGAGCTAATAACTTTGTTCGTAGCTCAACTACTCGATGTAAGAACTCAAATTTCTCATCGAACCCCATAGATAGGGTGTGTAATTTGACCATAGATGGAGAATCTTAGTTTGTTCTTTTCTTCAAATATGGTTACTAACTTATCCTATGCTTCCTTTGGTTTCTCTACATCCTAAACATATGGTTGCACATCATCGGTGATATTCAACATTATCAACATTAGTGCTTTAGCACTAGCCATCTCATATTTCATGAGATCATCAGGGATTGTGGGAACTAGTATGGACCCCTGTGAAAATGCCTCATAATCCCTGAAATTGAAGGATTGTACGCATTTTTTTTCCAGGCCGCATAATTTGGCCCTTTGAGTAACTGTGCATCTGATAGAAGTAACTTCAGAGCAGAAATTGTAATAAAATATTATTTTTTTATTAATTTCAAAAAATTATTACAAGTCTTGAATCAATGATGAGAGAGTCATCTTTTGAGATGCGCTCGATATTCTTGTGCTGAGAGATGAATATGCTTCTTAGGGCATTATTTATTGTCTTCAAAGTCTGTGTTATGACCAGCTTCTAGCTCTTCTCGAACTCTTTTCACTTGACAGGTGATGTCAAAAATAAAATACTCCAGAATTCCTTTTCGAACTAGTTCATCAAATAAAAGGTTTTCGGTGTTGTGAAGCTTGTTAAGCAATGTAAAATAGAACCCAGAGCTTTCTTGATCTTCTGGATGGTGTTCAACGGATTGCAAGTCATTACGAATTTCAACAGTCTCGATTGTAGAAAAATTCCATGCAATAGGTTTTCTTTTCCTCACACCCAGGCGTTTAGTAGGAAAGATTCCAGGAAACTATAATTTTCCTTTTCATTGAAAAATTTCCTTGCTTCAAATTTAGAATGTTGTGTTTAAAATGTCTCTTCCAAGTTCCATGCATTTATTAAAATTAAATAATGCACATTCAAAATAATTTATATTGGTATGCAAGTCGACTTGAAAAATGTTTAAGCACTTATGCAATAAGAAAACTAGAGATAGTTATCCCTTCCATGTACAAGCAACATGTTGGATCCCTCAAGTGTGTGTCTCATACATCCAAGGACAAAATTGTATTCACCATGTGCTACAATCATTTCCAAGTCATTGACATTAATTGCAAGTCATAGAATTTTCTCTAGGCGTCCACGTCTAAGGAGAAAAAAAAGAAAAAATGCCGGTTGCTGGAATTTATCATATGGTAGACTGAATTGAGAAGAAGACAAAAATATTTTAGTTGTTGCACGCTAATCCTCCACATTGACAAAGTTTGAAATTTTTAGGTCATGATGATTGCAATGTTTTGGATTTTCATTTAGCAGCAAATCACCTTGAATCTTCCTCCACGTGTGATGTAGATCATCCCACATCCATCCAGGAGGTAGAAGACAAAGGGAAAAAATTGTCTAATGTGTTCCACATAGCAACAAATCTCTTCCACGTTTTTTAGATCATGCTTAGATTGGACACCTTTTCCTTTTTGTAGATCACTGAAATAATGCCAAGACAAACATTTTCTCCTCCACACAGATCTCTACACTATAAGTCTATGCCAGTGATCTCCTCAAATTTCTTTCCTCTTACACACAAGCCCAAACTGAAGAATGCTCTTTTACCAGATTGAGAGGAGCGAGAAGTGGAGAAGAAATAAATATTAGATATCTCTCTTATATTATTAATCAGAAGCACGTACAAATATATAGGGAAGAGAAATAACAATATTCCCCAAAATTAAAGGAGAGGTTACAAATGAACAAAGAATAATGGGATATGATTCAAACAAACACACCTAATAATATATAAATATTTTCTACATAATCTATGCCAACACAAATAAGTCGTACGCATTTTGAAACTATAGATTCAAACTTGACCACAAGATAAATTAGGCTGAGTGTTAAAAAATATGTCACAACACTAGAGTTGTGTATTCCATATCTTTTACACATTTCATAATTTATTGAATTTAAAAATGGAGATTTCAACTCAAGTCATTAAAAAAACCCTGGAAGAGTAAATTTTTTTTTGTTGCAATGCCATTAAGATGGTGAAATTCCATGACTACAACTATGCAACAAGAAATATTTTTCAATCAATTAGATCCAATACATTTATTATATCTTGCTCTTATTAATGAATTTGTTCCATCTTAGAGAAATAGGTCTCTCAAAGAAAATGAATGGCTATCTAAAATTAAATTCATTGGAAATATAACCCCAACTACCCGCATTAACCAATCTAGCACACTTAGACTTAATTCTCTAGTAGATATTTTTTGACACGATAAGTACACATCTTAATGTAAATTTGAGAACCTATTTCTCTAGATATATTACAAATTTCAAAGTCTTTTTTTAATGCAATTTTGTATGAATTTAATTTTTTTTGGTGAAACACAAGTGGCCTCATCTTTGTAAGTTTTCTAGTTAAGGCAATTATTTCTAGTCAGTCACAATTTATTAGTTTTAAGAAAATGAAGCTCTGCCAAAATTTCAATGTAAAATATCCCAACTATGGATTTTTAATATAATACAAACAAGTTTCATTTTTGTGTTTATTTTGTCCTTATCTTTTTTTTTCCATTTCCCTCATCTGATATCTGTAGTGCTTACTTCCCTTTGACACTTTTAGATACTGATCTTGATACTGTTGATCTTATTATGGACACTACTCTGTTTTATTTTAGTATGATAGTTAGATGTGAGATCATGAATTATTATTGACCTGGATTCAGTTATTATGCATGATGGTTACTAGATTTTTTTTTATATGTGGATGATGATATATTGTTTGACATGGACATATTATAGATGTTGATTTAGACATGTGACTTTGGATATTGTGAGTAGATCTAGTATGGAAGATTATTGATGATGATATAGTTGATTTACTTAAACTAAAAATGATAATGTGGATTTCTTAATGTTGTTGTGATTCATATGTATAGATGGTTTTGTTATTATATTTATTTTTATGTCATGTTGGGTGTTCTGATATGGCCACGAGGCCGAAGGAGGTATATGTGTTTTGCAGGATAAAATATCACAACAATGTCGGGGTACTGGAGACTAACCATATTGGAATTCTGGGTGAATTCAACAAGGTCACCATGGCAACTGTTGTGTGTGTGTGTGTGTGTGTGTGTGTGTGTGTGTGTGTTGTGTTATTAGGGATTCCCATGGGGGGTATTTCCATTATATGTGACCATGGGTTTGTATATTTATTAATGTTTGCATGTGTTTATTTTGTGATGTGTTACCCTTTTCATTAGTTATTATATGTTGTGTTAATGTTGTGGATAAACATGTGTTAAATTAAATAAATCAATATGTCATAAGAATGTAATTAATGAAGTTGTTGATCTTAAATGAAATATTGTAAGAGTGTGTAAGAAATGTTGTAAGAATGTCTAAGAAATATGTAAGATATATTTTTGGAGTGTTAAACAGTTCATCCTCTTTAGGAATTTGAATTTGTCCTTGGAGGCTTGTGGGACAAGTTAAACTTGTCCCACACCTCTTAAAATTATTCACCAACCATACCTATGGTTTGGAGGTTAAATTTAGACCTTTTTAATACATTTTGAAATGACTAATTGTAAGTTTTAATTACACTTCTCTTACATGTTTTAAATTTAGTCCTTTTGGGGTATGGGTTATTTTGGAGTGTGTAAGTGAATTTTTCATTTTATTTATTATGTATAGGTGAATAATGTTGACTTTGATCTTGGGGTTGAGGAAGAATGATGTCGCATCCCACATGGATCGACATCATCCTCTTCTCTTCCCTCTTCTTTAAAATTAGAACTCCTTGCTTGTTTTATGGTTGTTGAAATGTTGCATACTTTCATTGGGGTGAATTTCTTGATGTTTTGGAGTCTTGCTTGTGGAAGAAGATTTGAGACCATTGCATGTTTGTGTGTTGCTGATTTTGGACTGTTATTATGGCATTGGGAAGCTTGTTGATCTTGGAACAAACTCCATTATGGAGAGGTAGGAACTCAAGCCTTTTAAAAATGTTTTCTTTCTCTTACATGCATGTATGAAATGGTGAATGTGTTATGTGTTGTTGGCTGGTTGGGTAGACTGCTTAGGATATGGTGTAGGAGAAGGCTATGGGGATTTCATATGGGGGGCATAAGGGAATGCCAATGTAATCAGTTTTATTATGGAGGAAATTTGGGATTGGCATCCACCATGGAAAAGAAATAGCTTGCATTTCTTACTCTTGGGGGGCATAAGGGAGAAACTTGGGGGGGGGGAATAAGTAGGAATTTGGGGGGGGGGGGGGGTTTAAGGATATGTGAGATGGTATATTTTGGTGGGTTGTATTGGTGGATTCCCATTTCCCATTAGGAGGCATAAGTAGTTCCCCATAGATTCTTGCTCTTGTTGGCTTGCATGATGAAGCCTCAGTTTTGTTTGCACTTGTTTAATGTATTTGTGAACTACATTCTTCTTGAAATGTGTTTTGAATGTGAAAATGCTGCATGTTTGTTGTGGAAGCCTTTGTTGCCATGTGTTGTATTGCATCTATTATTTCAATATGGTTGGTGCTTGAGGGCCAATGAGGAAGGATTACTTCTCCCTTCTCATTGGATGTCTTGGTTGGGTGGAGAGTGTTGCCTTTCCCCCTTCCTTGTGATCAAGATGAAAAGACGAAGAAATTGGCATGTTTTTATTTTGGAGCAAGAGGAATATACAATTTTGATAGTCCATTCTTTGAGCAAGTTCATTGTAATCCTTCCCACTTTGGAGTGGATGAATTGTATAGAAATTTGTAATGTGAAGATATTTGTGTTGGTAATGCAAGATTGAAAATTGGAATGTAAAATGTAGAGGAGTTATATTCTACTCTCTGTTTTGAAATGAAATGTGAAAATATGTTATATGCATTACATTTTGTATTTAGAAATAAAATGGAAAAGAGATAAATTGTAAAGTTGTTGTTGGAAATCAATAAAGGAATGTTATACCTTCTCATACTTGCATGATTGTATTGCAATTGAATTGCTATTGTAAATCAAAATCTCTGTTGGAAAGAAGAATGTGTATGAAGGAAAAGACAGTGTTTTGTTCTCTTTGAAATGAGTTGAAATTTGAAAATAAGGCTTTGTATAATTTCCATTGAATGGTTGATTGAATCAATTAAATGTATTAGACTAGATTAGAAATAAGTAATTACACTTAAATGATGAAATTGATAAATAGATCCTTTAAAAATTTTGATCACTGACATTGTAAATTTAAACAAAATGCACAGTTTGGAACAACACTTAACAATCAACTTGGGAACATTAAAATTCTATATGATATATTAGTAATGAACTCAATTCAATAAAGAAAACTTAAGAAAACAACTCAACCATTGTTAATTCGAATAAAATCCCTCAAACAGTAGTTTTCAGTCATTTGTTGGAAAAAAATACAAACTTGAATCAATTAGACAAATCAACTTTCCAAAAACACTCTAAACCCTCCCTAGATCAATTCTCCATGTCTTTTTGACATGTTGAGTGAAGGAGGAAACCAAATTTAATCAAAAATGAAATTTGAAAATTACCAGTTTGCTAATTAAAATCCTACAGATAATTTTTGTAAAATTGACCCATTAAACTTAATTATAATGTAAATTTTATGTTTTTTGTGCAAAGAGGGCATCAAGAGCTTTCTGAAAAGTCCTTGTTTGCCGAAATCTAAGCTTCTTATCAAAAGTTATGGCCATTTGAAGTTTTACTTCAATTTGGCCTTAAAAATAATAATAATAATAATAATAAATTTAACTGTTGAACTTTAATTTTTAACTTTGGAAAAATTTCCACAAAATTCCATGGCCCCCACCATCCCGCAACCAATCGGGACCTATCACATGGCACCTCGGAGGGGTGGACCAAATTTAAACTTATCTTTTGAAAAAAATTTACCTTGGGAAATTTTTCCCATTTTCCTCGCATCCCCGTTGGCCCGCAGCCAATCAGTTACTGACATGTGGCATGGTGGAAGGGCGGACCCTTTTTGAACTTAAAATTTTTAAGGTTTTGGACCTCGGAACAATTTCCCACTTTCTCCTGTATCCCCGCTCACCCCGTGGCCAATCACATCCTGACACGTGTCAGGACAGGTGCGCTGGAGAAATTTATGACTTAGTGCTTTTGTTTTCTCGTTTGGCAATTTTTCCCTTTTGTCTCCACGGCCCCCGCAACCCCACCTTGCTTGGAATTCTTCCTTTCATAGACGAGTGGGCCTACGTGAGATTTTTGGATCTTGAAACCATTTTGGCTTAATGCCTTAGGTTTTCTGCCATCCGTTTTCCCCGCGCTAATCCCTGAGTGACACGTGGCATCACGATGTCGGCGTGGGAACAAACCAATTCGGTTCCCTTGCGATTTTGGTGAAAGAGAAGCAAAGCCTCAACCCACTCCATCAGCCTACCACTTCACCCAACCAACCAAGGAGTGACATGTACCTCCCTTGTTGGGCTCACGGGCATGCGAAGGTGATTTACGCTTTTACGCCAAAGAAAGGAAAATGTCCTTAAAACCCCCGCCGCTCCGCCAACCCCTCACCCCTTTTTTGCTTTGCGCCAGGATTCGACACGTGTCCACCATGGACCTGCAAAGACATGGAAGAACTTGTGCCTTTATGTTGTGTGATGGGAAAAATTCCCCAAGCCGCCCCGCGACCCACCAACCCGTTGAAGGTGCTTTCCCCACCTCTTGACATGTGTCCCCCTATGGGAAAATTTGAGCTAGAAACTCTGCCCGATCATATCTTGAGTTCTATAAGGGGTTAGGAGGACTTCTTTATATCAATGGAAATGTGCAAAAATTTCCTATCTAATGGGAATGAGTTAGGGAAATTTTGGAAGCATTACATATGAGAAAAATATAGTTTAAACTCAGAGCTTGCTAGATAGTGGGTATGGGGTAAATTACTCCCTGAACCTAACTAAAACATCTAACCCTAAAATTTAAACCTTGTGATCTTGTTATTAGTTAATGAAGGGAACATATGTTGTGGTACATTGGTCTTGTTCCAAAACCTATTAGTGAAAATTGATGTCTTGTAACCTGGTTGTAGACACTTCAAATAAAAAAAAACTATCCCATAAGTTTCTAGCCAACCTTATGTTGTTTCTTGGGTCTCGAGTGGTTGTTTAAATGAGCACTACAGTTTGCTATAAAAGTAGTGGTTCAAAGGCTTGGATGATTGGGCACACTAGAAAACTTGAGAAATGAAAACTTAAACCTAGTACACTTGTAAATCTAGAAAAACACTTAGCTAGAATTTGTATGTTTTAGTAAACATGGAAGTTGTGCAAACTTAGCAAAATGAACTAACTCTCACTTTGGTCTATGTATGAGGCTCAGATGGAGTGAGAGGAACCTTTACAGAGACTTAGACCCACCACCATCAACAGATCAGGGTATAGCAACCATTCTACCTCAGATTCTACAGACCCTTCAGGATGTCAATGCCACTCTACGCGGAGGATTAGGTGGAGGACAGGCAACTAGTCATGATTGAGCCCCTTCTATCGAGGGTCAAGTATCTCCTCAACTTAGCGAGGAGCATAGAGGAGAGAAATACCATGTGGAGTCAGCCAGAGTAAAGTCACCACCTAGGAGGCAGGGTGACAAAGTTCCAGAGCATATAAAGAGGTCTCGGAGCCCTAGCCTTAGGGATGAGCGTGCTAAGAGACCTAAAGGCTGACAGACCACAACAACAGATCACATCAGAGAGATCTTGAAGCTTCAGCCCTCACATTACTCAGGTGATACAGGTGGATTCTAGGCAGAGGCCTGGCTAGTGAGCTTGAGTGGTTGCTTCAAGCTTTGTCCTTATTCTAGCAACACGAAAGATCGTGTTGCGATTCATCTACTGAGGGATGGAGTAGGAGTATGGTGGAGGACAGAGGAGCAGAAGCTTCATGTAGATTTAGAGACAGTGACCTGGGAGCTATTTGAGGAGAGATCCAGGAGTAGATATTTATCATGGAGGTTCATATAGTAGAGGATTGATGAGTTCCATGACCTCCAACAGGCTTCTCTTTCAATAGCAGTGTATGAGAGTGGATTTCTAGATATACTCCAGTATGTAGAGTATATGTAGGATGAGTAGGTGTGGATTCACATGTTCATCTGGGGATATATTACAGAAGAGACTCGAGGTAAGACCCAGAAGGCTAGAGACCAAGTCCAGACCTGTATTTAGCACATGTAGGATGGTAGGTCGAGGGGTTCGGTACCTCTTCCTCATGGTGGCTAGGGTACACCACAATCATCCTTTAGGCCACAACAGTAGTAGCAGTAGTCTTGACCACCTCATAGACCTCCATAGAGAGCTGATGCACAGAGAGTTTGGAGTATGGGACCTTCTCCTAGGGGTCCCATTAGGACACATGATGGACCTAGAGGTCAGTCAGCAGGAGATTGCCAATAGAGGCCACATCAGACCATAGCCAGATCATCAGGATCCACGCCACAAAATTCTAGGGCACCTACTAGAGGTGCTACTCCTTGGAGAGGATCAGGTGGCTACTTTGGATGTGGAGTTGAGGGACATTTTTAGAGATATTACCCTTAGAACCCTAACAAAGGTAAGGCACAGATGTTAGAGCCAACTGTAGGTGACATGGGACGTAGACGCAAGATTTATGTAGTGGTTGAGAACCACCAGGCAAAGCATCAGAGCATAGTCATTGAGACCACATGTAGCATTGGTGGTATTCCTACCTCTGTATTGTTTGACTCTGGTTATTTCAATTCTTTTATTGCACCATCTTTAGTAGAGCAATGTAGTCTGGTGTCTGTTAGGCAGGGTCATTTTTGGGACATTGAGATGGCTTCAGGAGCCAAGATCTCTATAGAATCCTTGGTTAAGTAGTGTGTTATAGGTTTGGGACCTTTCACCACTACCTCATATCTTCGTATTCTTCCTTTGGGCTCGTATGGAGTCATTTTGGGTATGGATTGGTTATTTGCACACAGGGCCAGGATGGATTGTTATCACAATACTATAGCTTGTGCAAATGATTTGGGAGTTGAGTCGGTGATTTTGGGGGTCAGGAGACCCGTTTCTATTCACATCATTTCTGCTATGCAAATTAAGCGATGTGTGCAATGAGGTTTTCAGATGTATGTTGTTACAGTTAGTGATAGATCAGAGGATGGGTCTAGTGGACCATCATTAGATGATCATCCCATTTTGAGAGATTTTTCTGATGTATTTCCAGGGGAGATACCAAGGATGCCACCCCCACGTGAGATTGATTTTCATAGAGATCTAGTTCCTGGAGTAGAGCCTATCTCACGAGCACCTTATATGATGACCACCCCAAAGATCTGTGAGATCAAGTTGAGACTTGAGGGCCTTTTGGAGAAGTGCCTTATCCATCCTAGTGTATCCCCTTGGGGTGCATCAGTGATCTTTGTGAAAAAGAAGGATGGATCCTTGTGGTTGTGTATTGATTATTGCTAGTTGAACAAGGTAATGATCAAGAATCATTATACTATCCCTCGTATCGATGACTTGTTTGATCAGATGAAGGGAGCCACAACTTTCTCTAAGATTGATCTCAAGTCAGGGTACCATCAGCTGAGGATTTCAGAGGCAGACATTCATAAGACCACCTTCCGCATAAGATATGAGTACTATGAGTTCACAATGGTGCCTTTTGGTTTGACGAATGCCCTTGCAGTGTTTATGAGTTTGATGAATGGGGTATTCAGGACCTTCTTAGATCGCTTCATGATCATCTTCCTAGATGAAATTTTGATATACTCACATACACGTGAGGAGCATGAGGGGTACCTTTGCCAAGATTTTCAGTGTCTTTGTGAGCAGCAACTTTACAAGAACTTGGAGAAGTGCACTTTATTTCAAACAGAGGTGTAGTATTTGGGCCATATCATTTATGGGGAAAGTATCGCAGTCGATCCTTCTAAGATTAGAGCCATTATGGATTGGCCAGCACCCACTATAGTGACCGAGGTGCGCAGCTTCACGAGATTAGTAGGCTACTACCAGAGATTTGTTCAAGACTTCTCTCGGATTACGCACCCTATCACTTACCTTCAGAGGAAAGGGAAGAAGTTTGTTTGGTCAGAAAGATGTGAGCAGGCCTTTAGGACACTGAAGGAGTGTCTGACTACAACACCCATTCTTACAGTGTTAGATCCACAGGGTGAGTTCTTCATTTACATAGATGCTTCGTTAGTAGGGCTTGGAGGTGTGTTGATGCAGGAAGGAAGAGTAGTAGCTTTTGAGTCTCGCGAACTCAAAGATCACGAGCTTAATTATCCAACACATGATCTTGAGCTTGCAGTAGTTGTGCATGCTTTGGTTATATGGAGACATTTTCTTCTTAGTTGAAGATTCACACTCAGGACTGATCATTTGAGTCTTCGCCACCTCTACATGCAACCCAATCTCAACGCTCGTCAACGACATTGGATGGAGTTGCTTTGTGAGTATGACATGGAGATAGAGCATGTGAAGGGGAAGGAGAATGTGGTAGTAGACACTCTCAGTAGACGGAGATATGTGGCTATGGCCACCTCAGTGAGCACAAATTTGTGGAGAAGGATTCTTCAATAGCTTCCTCTTGACAGCTTCTACATTGTAGTACGAGAAGAAATCAAGTCACAGAGACACCTTGAGGGGAAGTTTGATGGTTTTTCTTTAGAGGAAAATGGTATTCTTAGGCATAGAGGCTGGATATATGTTCCCAGAGATGGAGGCTTGAGGCAGGACATCTTGGTAGAGGCACATTGTGCACCCTATTCAGCCTATCTCGGGGTGAAGAAGATGCACACCACCTTGCGACCATTGTACCATTAGAGAGAACTTCTTAGAAACATGGCCCAGTTTCTGTCACAGTGTTTAGAGTGCCAGAGGGTTAAGGCCAAGCATCAACATCCAACAGGTCTTCTTTATCCTCATGCCATACCAGAATGGGAGTGGGGCACCATTTCCATGGATTTCATTGTTGGGCTAGCGATGTCGAGATATCACCACGATGCCATTATGGTCATGGTTGATAAATTGACAAAAGTGGCTCACTTTTATCTGGTGAAGACCACTTATATAGCTAGAGTAGTGACACGAGTATATTTGGATGAGATTTTTAGGTTGCATGGGATTCCGCAGAAGATCATTTGTGACCGCGATCCTTTGTATACTTCACACTTTTAGACTACCATGCAGTATGTTCTCGGGACGAGGATTAACTTCAGCACAACATATCACCCTGAGACAGATGGATAGACTGAGTGAGTGAATCAGATTTTAGAGGATATGCTCAGGATGTATGTGATGGATCAACAGTCTAAGTGGGAGGAGTACCTATACTTAGTGGAGTTTGGCTATAATAATAGTTTTCAGACTTCTATAGGCATGGCTCCTTTTCAAGCTTTGTATGGTAGAGAGTGTAGGGCACCTCTTAGCTGGGATAGGTTAGAGGATAGAGTATCTCTTAGACCAACTCTTTTGTAGGACATGGAGTAGTAGGTAGTGTTGATCAGGTAGAGATTGTAGGAGGCACAGAATAGGCAGAAGAATTTTGTGGATCAGCATAGGATTGACCGTAGCTTTGATGTGGGCATGAAGGTGTTCCTTCATGTCAGACCACAAAAGAACCCTATCCATTATGGAAAAGGTTCTAAGTTATCTCCTAGATTCGTTAGTCCTTTTGAGATCTTGGAGTGTATAGACCCTTTGGCCTACCATCTAGCATTTCCACCCAGCTTGTCTCCCGTACATGATGTGTTTCATGTTTCAATTCTTAGGAGATATATTGCAGATCCTTCTCATGTGTTGGATTGGACATCATTGCAGGTGCAGGATCAGGGGCAGGTGATGGTGGAGCCCATCCATATCATAGATCATAGGACCCTGGGCCTTCGAGACAGAGAGATTGATCATGTACGGGTGTAGTGGGATAGATATGATGAGACTGCCGCCACTTGGGAGGATGCCACAGTATTATGAGTGCAGTTTCCACATTTGTTCCAATGACTTTCAGGAGGAAGTCGAGTCTAAGGGGAGGGGGATGTAGTGCCCACTTCCCTTTGACACTTTTAGATACTGATCTTGATACTGTTGATCTCATTATGGACACTACTATGTTTTATTTTAGTATGATAGTTAGATATGATATCATGGATTATTATTGACTTGGATTCAATTATTATGCATGATGGTTACTAGAGATATTTTTTTTATATGTGGATGATGATATACTGTTTGACATGGACATATTATAAATGTTGATTTGGATATGTGACATTGGATATTGTGAGTAGATCTAGTATGGAAGATTATTGATGATGATATAGTTGGTTAATTTAAACTAAAAATGATAATGTGGATTTCTTGAAGTTGTTGTGATTCATATGTATAGATGGTTTTGTTATTATATTTATTTTTATGTCATGTTGGTGTTTTGATATGGCCACGAGGCTGAAGGAGGTATATGTGTTTTGCAGGATAAAATATCACAACAATGTTGGGGGACTGGAGACTAACCATATTGGAATTCTAGGTGAATTCAACAAGGTCACCATGGCAACTATTTTGTGTGTGTTGTGTTATGTTAGGGATTCCCATGGAGGGGATTTCCATTATATGTGACCATGAGTTTGTGTATTTATTAATGTGGTTTCTTTATTAATGTTTGCATGTGTTTATTTTGTAATGTGTTACCCTTTTCATTAGTTATTATATGTTGTGTTAATGTTGTGGATAAGCATGTGTTAAAATAAATAAATCAATATGTCATAAGAATGTAATTAATGAAGTTGTTTGATCTTAAATGATATATTGTAAGAGTGTGTAAGAAATGTTGTAAGAATGTGTAAGAAATATGTAAGATAGATTTTTGGAGTGTTAAACACTTCATCCTCTTGGGAATTCTAATTTGTCCTTGGAGGCTATATTTGGAGGCTTGTGGGACAAGTTAAACTTATCTCACACCTCTTAAAATTATTCACCAACCATACCTATGGTTTGGAGGTTAAATTTAGACCTTTTTAATGTATTTTGAAATGACTAATTGTAAGTTTTAATTGCACTTCTCTTACATGTTTTAAATTCAGTCCTTTTGGGGTATGGGTTATTTTGGAGTGTGTAAGTTAATTTTTCATTTTATTTATTATGTTGAGGTGAATGATGTTGAATTTGATCTTGGGGTTGAGGAAGAATGATGTGGCATCCCACATGGATCCACATCATCCTATTCTCTTCCCTCTCCTTTAAAATTCAAAATCCTTGCTTGTTTGATGGTTGTTGAAACTTTGCATAATTTCCTTGTGGTGAATTTCTTGCTGTTTTGGAGTCTTATTTGTGAAAGAAGATTTGAGACCATTGCATATTTGTGTGTTGCTAATTTTGGACTGTTATTGTGGCATTGGGAAGCTTATTGATCTTGGAAAAAAATCCATTATGGAGAGGTAGGAACTTGAGCTTTTTAAAAATGTTTTCTTTCTCTTGCATGCATGTATGAAATGGTGAATGTGTTATGTGTTGTTGGCTGGTTGGGTAGACTACTTAGGATATGGTGTAGGAGAAGGCTATGGGGATTTCATATGGGGGGCATAAGGGAATGCCACTGGAATTAGTTTTATTGTGGAGGGAGTTTGGAATTGGGATCCACCATGGAAAAGAAATAGCTTGAATTTCTTACTCTAGGGGGGGCATAAGGGAGAAACTTTGATGGCCATAAGGAGGAATTTGGGAGGGGCATAAGGATATGTGAGATGATATATTTTGGCGAGTTGTATTGGTGGATTCCAATTTCCCATTGGGAGGCATAAGAAGTTGCCCATAGATCCTTGCTCTTGTTGTCTTGCTTGATGAAGCCTTAATTTTGTTTTGCACTTGTTTAATGTAGTTGTGAACTACATTCTTCTTGAAATGTGTTTTGAATGTGAAAATGCTGCATGTTTATTGTGGAAGCCTTTATTGCCATGTGTTGTATTACATCTATTATTTTAATATGGTTGGGGCTTGGGGGCCAATGAGGAAGGATGAATTCTCCCTTCTCATTGGATGTATTGATTGGGTGGAGAGTGTCGTCTTTCCCCCTACCTTGTTATGATCAAGATGAAAAGATTAAGAAATTAGCATGCTGCTATTTTGGAGCAAGAGGAATATATAGTTTTGACAGTCCCTTCTTTGAGCAAGTTCATTGTAATCCTTCCCACTTTGGAGTGGATGAATTGTATAGTAATTTGTAATGTGAAGATATTTGTGTTGGTAATGCAAGATTGAAAATTGGAATGTGAAAGTTAGAGGAGTTATATTCTACTCTCTGTTTTGAAAGGAAATGTGAAATTATGTTATATGCATTGCATTTTGTATTTAGAAATAAAATGGAAAAGAGATAAATTGTAAAGTTGTTGTTGGAAATTAATAAAGGAATTCTCTACCTTCTCATACTTGCATGATTGTATTGGAATTGAATTTCTATTGTAAATCAAAATCTCTGTTGGAAAGAAGAATGCGTATGAAGGAAAAGACAGTGTTTTGTTCTCTTTGAAATGAGTTGAAATTTAGAAATCAAGATTTGTATAATTTCCATTGAATGGTTGATTGAATCACTTAAATTTATTAGACTAGATTAGAAATAAGTTATTACACTTAAATGATGAAATTGATAAATAGATCCTTTAAAAAATTTGATCACTGGCATTGTAAATTCTAAAACTGGTAAATTTAAACAAAATACATAGTTTGGACTAGAACTTAACAATAAACTTGGGAACCTTAAAATTATATATGATATATTAGTAATGAACTCAATTCGACAAAGAAAACTTAAGAAAACAACTCAACCATTGCTAATTCGAATAAAATCCCTCTAACAGGCGTTTTATGTCATTTGTTGGAAAAAAATACAAACTTAAATCAATTAGACAAATCAAATTTCCGAGAACACTCTAAACCCTCCCTAGATCAATTCTCCATGTCTGTTTGACATGTTGAGTGAAGGAGGAAACCAAATGTAATTAAAAATAAAAGTTGGAAATTACCAGTTTGCTAATTAAAAGCCTACAGATCATTTTTGTAAAATTGACCTGTTAAACTTCATAAAAAATTAAATTTTATTTTTTTGGTGCAAAGAGGGCATCGAGAGATTTCTGAAAAGTCCTCGTTTTCCCAAATCTGAGTTTCCTATCAAAAGTTATGGCCATTTGAAATTTTACTTCAATTTGGCCTTAAAAAATATAATAATAATAATAAATTTAACTGTTGAAATTTAATTTTTAACTTTGGAAAAAATTCCACAAAAGTTCATGGCCCCTGCCATCCTGCAACCAATCAGGACCTACAACGTGGCACCTTGGAAGGGCGTACCAAATTTAAACTTATCTTTTGAAAAAATTTTACCTTGGGAAAATTTTCTCATTTTTCCCCACATCCTCGCCCACCTACAGCCAATCAGTTATTGACACGTGGCACGGTGGAAGGCGGACCCTTTTTGAACTTAAATTTTTTAGGGCTTTGGACATCAAAAAAAATTCCTACTTTCTCTTGCATTCCCGCTCACCCATGGCCAATCACATGCTGACACATGTCAGGACAGGTGCGCGGGAGGAATTTTGGACTTAGCGCTTTTGTTTTTCTCCTTTGGCAATTTTTCCCTTTTGTCTTCGCGGCCCCGCAACCCCGCCTTGCTTGGAATTATTCCTTTTATGGATGTACCATCCCATGTGAGCTTTTTGGACTTTGAAACTAGTCTGTTTTCCCTGTGCCAATCCCTGAGTGACATGTGGCATCACGGCGTCGGGGTGGGCATGGACCAATTCGGTTCCCTTGCGCATTTAGCGAAAGAGAAGCAAAGCCTCAACCCACTCCATTAACCTACAACTTCTCCCAACCAACCAAGGAGTGACATGTACCTCCCTCGCTAAGCTCGCGGGCATGCGAAGGTGATTTGCGCTTTTGCGCCAAAGAAAGGAAAATGTCCCTAAAACCACCGCCGCTCCGCCAACCCCTCACCCCTTTTTCGCTTTGCGCTAGGACTCGACACGTGTCCACCAGGGACCCGAAAAGGCACGAAAGAAATTGGGCCTTTGTGCCACATGATGGGAAAAATTCCCCAAACCGCCCCGTGACCCGCCAACCCGTTGAAGGTTCTTTCCCCACCTCTTGACACGTGTCCCCCTAGGGGACATTTTGACCTAGAAACTCCGCCCGGTCATATCTTGAGTTCTATAAGGGGTTAGGAGGACTTCTTTATATCAATGGAAAGGTGAAAAAATTTCCTATCTAATGGGAATGAGTTAGGAAAATTTTGGAAGCATTACATATGAGAAAAATATAGTTTAAACTCAGAGCTTGCTAGAGAGTGGGTATGGGGGTAAATTACTCCCTGAACCTAACTAAAACATCTAACCCTAAAATTTGAACCTTGTGAGATTGTTATTAGTTAATGAAGGGAACATATGTTGTGGTACATTGGTCTTGTTCTAGAACCTGTTAGTGAAAACTGATGTCTTGCAACCTGGTTGTAGACACTTCAAATAAAAAAAAATATCCCATAATTTTCTAGCTAACCCTAGGTTGTTTCTTGGGTCTCAAGTGGTTGTTTAAACATGCACTACAATATCCACATTGTTAGGTTAGGTACTAGGGCTAGTTTAAGTCAAGTCATCCCAAGTATGGCCTAAAATCCTTGTGTGAGCGTTACTAATCCCAAAATACTCCAATTTGATAGGAAGAACTAAAAATATTGATCTATCACTATTAAATATTTATTTTTCTCTAAATGCGTTGGCTAAACAATTTGCAGGTGTGCAAGCAGTCAACATTTTAGGGGATAACAAACCCTCCTCTTTAATGGGGAGATTCCCTTATTCAAAACCAAAAATTGATCCTAAAATATATAAAAATATATAGTCTATTAGATCTCTGTTGAGGATGATAGTTCCATTGTATAATCATGTAATTTTTGAATACAAAGAGAAGAGGTTAAGATAGAAACAAGATTAGTGCAAAGAAAGAGGAAAAAAATAGTAGTTTTTAAATAAAAATAAAATAGATCATATTTTATTCTTGCATGTCAATAAAGCTTTAGAATACACACATTCAAATATAATGGAGATTCATTGTTCTAAACAAGATTCACATTGGCTCAAAGCTCAAAAAATCTTGGTAAAAAAAATATGAACTCAAAGTTTCATAATCCAAAAGATATAAATGGCGCATAAAAATGAACAAAGAGATATTAGGGAAAGACACAGAAGCCAAGGAAAGAGGGGAATTTCTCTTCTGTGTTCAAAATCCCTTACATCAAGTAACCACCATCCAACCCCTTTATAATTTAAAATAATCCTTGGGTGGTATAACAGGTTTTGCAAGGAATCAAGGGACTTAAGGAACAAGGGAACCATTCCCAAAGTTTTACGGGGAGGAAAATTCCTGATGGAAAGAAAAGAATCCGACATGGCAGCTATGAAGAGAACTTAAGTATTGGCATGTGTGAGTTTAGGTGTTTTCATTGATGTAAAAACTCATTAATGAAAAATAGGATGATGAAGGAGTGCTAGAAGGTGTTAATCATGATGATGACATGGACAATCAGGTTGTGGCATGATGACAAGAGTGGAATAAGTGAGAATGGCTTGGCCTAGTATGCCTAATGAAGTGACCTAGCTTTCCTAGGTGATAGAGCTTAAAGGTTTGAGTTGCATGGTGAATTGAGGAGCATAATAGAAGCATGGAGATAATTATTGGAGAGTTTTGAGTCACTCACATGAGCTTCAGAGTGTAGGTACAAGTGGAAGACTTAGTTACAGGTGCTCATTTAGACCTAATCTAGGTTCTTGCAGGCCAAATGAAGCATGAGATTTAGTTTGAGAGCCATGTGAGCTCATGGAGGCATAAAAAGGTGTGAGAAATTTTGTCTCAAGTGTTTTAGGTCCTTTTCTAGAGCTTGTAAGCATATTCAAGATGTTTGTCTACTTGGTCTAGGTTTGAACTAGGCCTAATCCTAGTATTTGGTGGCCTAATAAGGCATGATAATAACTTACATGTGTGTATGATCTCTTGAGATAAATTTTGGAGGTACTTTAAGTTATTTTCATCATGTAGATGTACTTATAAGAGGTTTCATACTTGGTTGTAGTGTTATTTCAACTTTTTATGACCTAGAACATGTAAAACCCTATGTCCTAGTCATGCAAGTCATGCAGGTTGACAAGATGCAAAACTATTTGAACCAATATGATGATGGGATATGATGCATAGGGGTGTAATAGAGGTTTGAGAAAAATTCCAGGTCATTGTGAAGTTAAATTTGCAAATTATGAAGTTTTAGGCAAAATAGGGTCCAAAAAAGCATGATTTCCAACTCAATAGACAACTTCTTATGCTCACCCTCTCTCACACACTTTTCATGGGAAATTTTGGATTTCAGGGATGTTTTTACATTGAGCTAAGATAATGTTTCAAAAATAATGGAGGGTTTTCATTGTTAAACTTTTAAGAACAAATGTTAAGAAGGTCAACCAACTTTTTGTGTGTTTGAAACCCCAGCTCAAAAGTAGATAGGAGAAGATATTACTCCAGTAGGTTCCAAGAGTTGATTGATATTTTTAATTATGATGTATTGGATGTAATGTATATTACTCCTCCAATATTTCTAGAAAGGTATGGTAGTGTATGTGGTGACAATGATGTGGAACCCACTCAAACAAGCCAAGTTTTTGAAGATATTTTCAATTTGTGGACAAGGTTGTCCATTGAAGGGAGTTGACAAAATCACCATGGATATTATTTATATTATGTAATTTTTTCTTGATTTTCATGGTGGTTTTAGGTCATGGTTGATTCTTCTTAAATAGAAAAGTATTACCCTATCTTGTGAAGACTAGTTTTTGGGCCTAAAAGGGTAGTTTAGCAGTGGTGGCCTAAATAGTTCTGAAAGTAGTATGTAGAGTTTGGATTGGTTGAAGAATTTCCACTTAGAATTGGAAGGCTTTATAATATGTTATGACTACAACTATGCAATTCAAGAGATATTTATAATGATATCATTATTTATGATCTTGGTGACATTTATTATATATGGGTCATTCTAGTCATTTTATAGACAAAAAGGTTTGTTCCATTTTAGAGACAATTTTGCTTTTTCTTAAAGAATGAAGTAAATGTCTATCATGAGATTGAATTGATTTGAAATATAACCTTTTTATCTACCTGGATTAAATGATCTAGCGTACTTAAATTTTGTTCTCTATTGAAGGCATTTTATGAGGTATCAGGAGTGACAGAAATGGTGAAAAATAGTTGAATTTTGAAAACATCTTTCTACGTAGCTGATATCTAGTGAAGATTTCAAAGTTACTGTGGTTTGAATTCAAATTTCTGTTTCAAAAGGTTTAGCTTGTATGGATAGTGATTACACAAGTGGCCTCACCTTTGTAAGTTTTCTACATAAGGTAATTGGTTACATGAAACATTTATGAGTTTTTAGTTTTAAACAATGAAGCTCTGCTAAAATTCCCAAAGGTGAAGACATGGTAGCTATAGATTTTTAACATACTATTTAGTGAAGGTTATGATCCTTTTGAGTTGTGTTATGAAATTTTTGATTGGTTAAAAATAATTCCATGACCATGGATGATCAACATTTTTATGTCATTTTACACATGTATGGTTAATTTTACTCAAGTCATTGAGTAATCATGGTTTTGGAATCCTATGGTTTTAGCCTTACTAATCCCTAAATGACTGGGGTTTTGAGCTTGTTTGAACTACAAATTTTGATGGTTTTGGGCATGACCTACCTATACTGGGTCTCTAATGTGAATGTTGGCTATTAATTAAATTTGCAGGATTTTTTAATAGTTTACATTAGTCAGGGGACAAGGAATGAAACTGACCTTGTGTTTATGGGGAGATTCCCTTATTCAGGAAGGTATAAAAGTGATCCTAAAAGTATACACAATTTGATACTAGTTCTTCAAGAGGGTAAAGGTACAACCTATGTGAGTGATGCTAGTTACATTGTATGATCAGGCTGATTTTCAGAGATGATATATTGCATGAATAGGTTAAAGAATAGTTTTTTAGAGTTTTTGTGCAGAGAAATGAGGCCAAGACAAGTGATTAGTTTCAAGGATAAGATAGAAAATATGAGCTAGGTGTGCGAGGGTTTAAACATGTATGTTAATGAAGGTTGTGATAATACACATCAGTGATACATCAATTAGATTCATGGCAGTAAAAAAGCTGCATCATAGATCTTAAAGTTCAACAAATCTTGGTAAAAAATGATGAACTGAAATTTTGATCATCTTATGGGGATATAACCTCCTACATTAACTGAAAATGTGGGATACACGGTAGTTAATCTAACTAGGGACAGCCAAGGAAATAGGGAAATATCTAACTTTAATGTTCAAATAACAACTTAAATCAAATATTACCAAAAGTGGCCCAAACAACTTAAGAAAGTGGAAATTTAAAACCCTAGAGTGGTATAATGGAGAGTTGCAAGGAATCAAGGAACTTAAGCTGATTTGATGGAAGCATTGCTGCAAAGTTGTGTCGTAGAGGTGACTCGAGAAATTCATTGATGGAAGGAAATGAATCTGACATTCCAAGCTATACGGATAACTTAAGCATTGACATGTGTGAGTTTAGGTTTTGTCACTTGATGCCAAGGTGCATTGGGAGAGGACAAATAGGGTACCCGTGAAGGCAGTTCTAGTCCAAGTCATGGTAAGCCCTGATCTATGTAGAAGGTCCAATCAGACCAGATCTGTGGCATGGTGTCACGAGTGGAATGATGTGAGAACCCTCACTTGCCTATTGTATGCCTAACTTGATGTGACTCAGCTAGCCTATGTCGCTGGTAGTCAATGATGAAGAGGATGAACTGTAAAACCCCATAACAAGAATGGTAAACCCTATGGAAATAATGAATGGACAGTTATGAAGGGGTCGTACTATGAGCTTCAAACTGTAGGTATAAGCGGTGGACTTCAGTAACTAAGTGCTACATCTAGACCTAGTCTCAGGTGTTTGGAGGCCCAATGTAGTTCTATGCAATTAAGTGTGTGAAATCATACCCTAGTGTGCTCTTGTGCCAGTTGCACTTTGTAAAAGTAGTGAGAAATAACTGTGTGTATAAAATGTAATAGGTCCTTGGTAAGAGCTTGGAAGTAGAATCAAAATGTCCCTCATATGCTTGTGTGATGAAAACTGAACCATAGGCTTTGTGCCTTGTGATTTGGAGGCCTAGATGCATGCGAATGAGCTCTAGATTCCTTAGATGTGATGTATGAGATCTTGAGATGACTAGTGGATTGGTCCCTCAAGTTATGGTTTCATAACTTCTATGTACTTATATATGGTTTCCATCTTAGTTATAATGTTCGTAATTAATCCCAACAAGGCCATGACCACAAGAACATATAAAAATGCTGAAATGACTAGAAAGTGCCCAACTCATAGTGGTAAAGGGATCATGTGGCACCCCGACTGGGACCATAACGCCCGATCGATTGCGCTAGTGACTGCATATGGGTGCCCTAGTCAAGTTTTGAGAAAAATGATCAGGAAATAAAGAAGAAAAATTGGGAAAGTATGTGCTGAAGTTTTCGGAAATGATAGGGTCCAAGAAAGCATAAAGTCCAAATGGCCAAAAGACGAGGGTTAATTATGATCACTTTCTAATCGCTCAATACACTTTTCATGGGATTGATCCGTAAACTCTTCAACTTTGGAATTATTCACAAAATCACAAATTAATCATTGTTGTTTACTTTCTATTAGAAAATGACAGAGATAGCTAGTGAATGAATTATTATTGTGCTTAGAATCAACAATTGTAGTAAAGCAAAGAATATAAGCTCATAACACCAACAATTTTATCCTAGAAAACCTCCAATGGAGGAAAAACCAGTTAGGAAGGGAAATTGCTCTTTCTTCCCACTTTTATTGGCCAATTCAAATCAACAAGTACAGAATTTACAATAAGTATGAAAGGGAAGTAGATAATATCTCAACACTTCCTTTTAATTACTTGCTTTCTCTGTCTCAACACTCCTTTCTTCTACAAAAATACAATTTCCAACACTAAGACTTCTTGCTCACTTGCTCTCATGCTTCGATGATCTTCTACACTTCTACAATCATGTATTTATAGCCTTTCTCATGTCCTCTCATGCACTGGAGAATGGGAAAGGTCATGAAGGAGAAGAGAAATGAACATCCTTTCAAATTTAGAGGTTGTTCATTTTGAATTTTGTTTTCTGTCTGTAATGGCCAGGACCACCACCCCTATGGGTGGTACGGTTCTATAACCTTCCGCCCTGCGCATGGTCCTATTACTTAAAAGAAAGAACCTCCGTTTATTGTTTTTCTTCTTTGTGATAACTTGTTTCTGATGAAGTAGAGTTATTTTGGATCCCTATGGATCACACCTCCCCTACTTAGGAGGCTTTTGGTCCAACAAAATCTTAGTGGGGGAGTAGATGAGGAAATAATTCCCTCACTTGCTCCTTCGAGTACCACCGAGCCTACCTTGGTGTCTTTCCTTTGCAGTCCAATCTGCCAAGACTCCTGGGGACCTCTTCTAGTCTCTCTGACCTTCTGATGTAGCACTACATCCTCCTCCAATTCACCTCATGAGTCCAAGATGCAATCCTCAATGGAAGGTAGAAATTGTAGTTCTTCATATTCATCTAGCATGGATGGCTCATATAGGTGCAAGTTCTCACAGTTTACTACAGAGTACATCCTCATGAATGATGGAAAATCAAGTCAAAAATGCATTTTCCCCAACCTGCTCCAATATGGTGAAGGGTCCATATCATAGTGGCTTGAGCTTCCGTGCTTGACCTTGTAGTCTCTCCTTTCTCAAGTAAAGCCAAAATTTATCTCCAACATGAAGCTTGTGTTCCCTCCTATGCTGATCGTGCCTAGCTTTGTACTTGGCTTGAGATTTTTCTATTTTTTCTTTGACTTTGAGATGGATTTTCCGGATCCTCTCAATGAATTTGTTAGCTCTAGTCACCTCTGTGTCTCATGTCTCCTTTTCATCCTGTTGTCCAACTGCTATGTCCAGCAGATTTTTAGGTAGATATCCCAAGGCATGCTTCAAATGGTGACTTCATAGTGGATGTGTGTACTACCTAGTTATAGGAATGTTGAATGTAGGCTAAGGACTCATCCCAAGTCCTTGGGTAATTTTTTATTATACCCTCTGATCAATTGTACCAAAGTCCTGTTTACCACCTCTATTTGTCCATCTGTCTCTGGATGGAAAGTTGTGCTCCTCTGTAACCTGGTATCCATCTTGTCCCACAAAGTAGTCCAAAACTTCCCCAAGAACCTAGAATCCCTGTCAGAGACAATAGACTTTGGCAAACCAAAATGCACCCATACATTAGCAAAGAAAATATTTACTGCCTCATGTGCTTTTACTGTCTTTTTACATGCCATAAGAATACACATTTTACTGAATCTATCAACAACAACATAGAGATAGTCATGGCCATGTTTAGACATAGGTAATCCTCCTACAAAATCCATAGAAATGTCCTCCCACAGATGAGTAGGTACTGGTAAAGGCATATACAAACCTTCCTTCCTAGTTTTAGGCTTACTAGTACAACAAAGTTTACATCCACGAATAAATTTTGATACTTCTTCTTGCATGTTGGGCCAATATACATACCTTTGCAAGTGGGCTAGGGTCTTACCAACACTGAAATGTCTCTGCTACTTTCGAGGTATGTGCTTCCCTCATCAATAGAATTCTTTCTTCTTTAGGCACACAAAGTTTCCCCCATCAGTAGAGCAGCCTTGTCCTTGAGATAACAATCTTCAATCCCTGTCTTTTCAGCCCCTTGGGACTACAACTTCTGAAATGTTACCCCAAAGTCTTTTTCTTGGGCATATGCCTCTCCATAAGCTTCCTTCGTGAAGGGCTCAATCTGAGAGATAGTGGCCAAACAGGGCAAATTTTCATGTGTGGGTGGCCTAGATGCAACATGTCTGCCACCAAAGTTTTACTAAGTTTCTTGTATTTGATCACCAGATGGAACTACTGAAGAAACCCCATCCATTTGAAACCTTCTGCTGCAATTTAGACTGTGCTTGCAAATACTGAGAGAGGAATTTGTGGTTAGAGTGCACAATAGTTTCTTTACCCAACAAATATGTTATTTCCATTTTTTAATTGTTTGAACTAGTCCATACATTTCTTTATCCATATACTAGAATATCCTTTAACTGCAAAAAGTGAAAGTTTCAATAATGATACACCATACGAGTTTACCTCCTTGATGCAACATTGACACCAATTTCATGAAATGCAACATGGAAACATCTCTACTTCAGGTGGATAAGATTGCAAATTAGGAAGTCTAAAGTATGAAGCAAGACTAATACAATTTCAATAGGACTCAAAGGATTGATCACAAAGTCTGCACTGTCATTTTCACTGTCAAAATCCTTGCATTTGCAGGTTTTCAAAGAGGCAGAAACCTATTACAATCATGAAGAAGGTTTGATACTTGCAAATAATCACTTGAGGCTGAAGGTGAAAGAATCCATGGAGATAGCTTGACTATCCACAAAATTGAATGTTCAACCCTAAAAAAAATGAGCCGTTAATATCATTGGCTTTTACAATGCATGGGTCGAGCCCAGGAGAGAGAATAACAATGTAAAAAATGTGGGAGCCATTCACCCATATGAATGAAGATTCAATATAATAATAAAACAGCACTGGGTTTTATCCTTATAGACCCATGCCCTGACATTTTTGGCACATGCTGAAGAAGACCATGTGACATTTACCATTTTGTATTAAAACTGGTTGTTAAAACGTCAATTCTGGCCATTACCACGTGAATAAGAGATGTTTCATTGATTTTAGCTCTCCAAACTGAACCATAAATGAAAAAATGACCATGGAATCTTGTAGATAATTTCACCAGCTTTCCATTGATATGAAAGAACGTGAAAATCTTGAGCTTTGGATCGAAAGATATGGTGATTTGAAAATCATTAGGGCAAAATAGGGCCAAATCGGGTCGGCGGGCACACAAAAGATTTGAATTTTTTACCTTTTTGGTCATTTGGATAAATTTTTCAAAAAATGTCCCTGTGCCTCGCCAATTTAGGTGCCACAACCGGCATGTTTTAATTGGTCGCGGTGCCCTTCCTGCTCCATTTTACTTCATTTTTGCAACTTTGGAAATTTTTTCAAAATTTCCCTGCCGGGCACGATGAGGTGAAGACACGTGGCGAGATGTGATTGGCTCGTTGGCCTATCTACTCCTAAATTTTCCATGGGTCGCTTCGATATTATTTTAGCTTGGACATGTGTCACTTTTTGCACCGAATAACATTAGGTGCAGGTTTGACCCTCCATAATAGATATGCCATGCGGGCTTGCTCTAAATTTTTTGCCCCATCACTTAGACACGTGGTGAGATTCTATTAGCAAACCACAATAAGGGGGGTGGGCCTTTTTTTCTTGACATTTTCCATTATTTAGGAACACCATTAGGAAAATTAATCCCAAGTTCTCCCATGCTTTGCCTAGCCGTGACTGACGTGGCACATTGACTTATTCGTTGGCGTGGGGGGCAGCGGGCCAAAACTTCACCTTTTGGATTTTTGGCAAAACACTTTGCCAAAATTTCAACTTTTCCTCTGCCCTCTGAAACTCTGGCCTCCTGGTGACTACGTGTCGTTGCTCATTTTGGTTCGTCAGTGGGTAAGCGGATCACAATTTACTTTTGGATTTTTTGGCAAAAATTTTTGAAACAAAATTTCTAACTCCCCTCTGCACCCCACTTAACATATCCAGTCCCTTAGGACACATGCTTCTTTGTTTTAATCTGGCCGCGGGGCCATCTAAGAGACTCCAAAATTTCCCTAGAAGCACAAATTGTACTTGAGATGCCAAATTAATGAAATCCAATTTTCACCCCTGGACGCAATGGCAGCTTTAACTTTTGATTTGTCGAGATCTCAATTCGGGTCCCGTGACTTGAAAATTGTTCCTTTTGAAACATTTTCACGCCAAAACAGTTGGCAAAAAACCAAATTCTCCTCTGACGCCCCAAAAGTTTTTTTTAGTAAATCCACTTCCTGGACACGATTGGCACAATCCTGATGTGAATTCAGAATCTGCGGGCCAAGTCCAATTATTCTAGGGTTTGAAAATTTCCCATTTCAAAAACTTTGCTGAGCCATAACTTGAAAAATATGTGGAGACTTTTAGGAGGCAAATAAATTTCACAGATTTCTATTTCAAAGCTGCTATCAATGAGAAAGCTCTATCCAATGGTGCCATTTTTGGATCTAATGAAATATTTGAGTGCCTAAAAATAAAAAAATGGACATTGAGGCACAAGAGAGGTAAGAACACAAGGAGTTAGCCACAAAAATGAGTAGGGGCACATGCTGTTGGATAACAGTGCACGTTTCAAACAGGAGAGATTTTCCTGTGTGGGACCTTGGCCTAGACAACATGTCTAGCCTCCCAAAGTTTGTACTACCCTTCTTGTATTTGATCACTAGGTGGAAATGCTAAAGAAACCCCATCCATTTGATCATGCCTTGCCTACTGTAATTTTGACCATGCTTGCAAATCAATCATGGAGAGGTTAATGTGGTCTAGTGATGCACAATAGTTGAAATTTACCCAACAAATAATGAAATCCATTTGATATTATATTGCCTGAACTAGTGCATTACATTTCATTGACACTATCATATACGGAATAGTAAAATCCTTTAACTACTGACTTGTGAAGGTTTTAGAATGATAGCATACGGGTTTACCTCCTTAGAGAAACACTGCACCCATAGAGTAATCACTGGCATAATGTCTCTACTTTAACTTAGGCTGCTGCAAACTAGGAAGAGCAAGTATTGGAGCATGATTAATCTTGTATTTCAATAACTCAAAGGATTTTTCTTGCTCCTTACCATAATAGTCAAAACCCTTACTCTTTGTGGTCACTGTGTGTAGAGGTAATGCAATTGCCAAGAAACCCGGAATGAATTTTTGCATGTACAATACTACTCCCAAAAAAATTCTAGTCTCAGTGGCTCCTATTGGTGTTAGCCAATTTGTGATGGCTTCCACCTTCTTTAGATCCACTTGTAGCTCTCCTCCTCCAACCATGTGCCCAAGATAGACAAGTGACTGTTTGGAAAATTCACATTTCTTCATATTACAAAGCAGTTGTTTGTCCTTGAGAACTTACAAGACTTGCTACAAATGCGTTAGATGTTCTTCCCATATGGCACTAAAAATCAAGATATCATCTAGATATACAATGACACATGAATCTATAAAATCCCATAATACATCATTCATCAATCTCATAAATGTAGCGGGTGCATTACATAATCCAAAAGGAAGTACTAACCATTCATACAAACCCTGTTTTGTTTTGAAGGCAATCTTCCATATATCATCCTCCTTCATCCTGACTTGGTGATAACCTGACTTGAGATCCAACTTCGTGAAAATATTTGGAATGCTGAAGTTGGTCCAAGAGATCATCTATGCGGGGAAGTGGATATTTTTTCTTTATGGTGATCTTGTTCAAAGTACGGTAGTTGATGCACATTCTCCAAGAACCATCCTTCTTTGGCGCCATTACAATAGGCGAACCACACGATGAGGTGCTTAGGATTTATCACCCCTTGGTTTATTAGTTCCTGGAGTTGTTTCTTTGCTTCAGTACTCTCAAGCAAGGATTGTCTATACAACCTGATGTTCGGTAGAGGTGACTCTAGCAATACCTAAATCTCATTCTCTACTTCCCGTTTTGGTGGTAATCTACTAGGAGCCTGAATTACTTCCTGAAAAAGACAGAGTAATACTATCCAAATCTTTTTTTCCTTGGTTAGAAATCTATGAAACTTCTATCCCATCTTGTTTATCCTTTAACAAAAGTAAACAAAATTGATTATGATTTTCCTGAATCAGTCATTTTTCTTGGTTAGCACTTACCATAGTAACCTATGTCTTACGCTAGTGTGCCCAGATGTTGTATCTGATCCCATCCTTGATCCATCTGTATCAGTTTTCCCTTCTCATAAATATAGCATCCCTAACATACAAGTAAGGACTCCCGAATACAACATCAAAAGCATCAAGTGGAATAACTTCAGCTTCAAAAACATCTATAGATTGGGAATTTATCCCAAACTTGACCTTACATCTTCTTGTTACTTGAATTTCAACACCCTTCTTCACCCAACCCAAAGGATATGGGTGCGGATGCTCGTAAGTCTCAAGACCAATCTTTTTTACAACTGCCTCAGAAATCAAGTTAGATTGAGAACCGATATCAACCAAAGCATTTACCTTAGTCCTCTTGATCTGGATTTTAATCTGGAATAGTTTACTCATCTCCTCTTTGCTGTCCATGTTGGTGGCCATGCATCCAAGCCTTTCGTCTACATCAGAGTCATCTTCAATTTCCACCTCCGCTTTTATCTTTATAGTTGTCATGGACTTCTTGGAGTCCTTGGTTCGGTTCTTTGGATGTAACTCCGGATGCAACTTCCAACATGTAGCGTCAGTATGACCATTGATATCACAATTCTTGCAAAAATTCTTAGGATCTTTACAAGTATTTAAAGTAGTGGCAGTCTTGTTTACCTTTCCCTTTCCACTTACTCTTGTTACTTGTTTGCCCATAATCCTTTTTCTCCTGATTTGTTGACTGGTTTACCCTTTGGCTCTGCTTCTCCTTGATTTTTCTCATCATCTATGTAGTATGCTTGTACACATGCTTCATTGAGATCCTTGGGCTTTGTGGAGATGACTTTTCTTTGGAGGTGAGTGTGAAGTCCTCCCAAGTATTTGGTCAGAATGTCCTCATCCTCCAAGTCCATATTAAGCAACATGGCTTGTCTCCGAAATTCCGTAGTGTAGCCTTGCATGCTTTGACCGCTGCCCTGTCTAAAGATACTGCCACTTAATCATCATGTCAATCTTGATGGTTTTCAATAGTCATAGAAGTTGGCTCTAATCGAGATTCTTTAAAACCTGGGGAGAACCAAGAGAATTAGATCTGACAATAGGACGTGATTCTTCTTCTTACAAGTGGCTAGATGGGCTTCCCACCAAACCAGAGCATTAGAAGCACGGGGGGTTCCATTTTGAGATGTGCAATATGGTATATCACTTTGTGTCTCAATGACATTGTGCACACTAAAGTAGACTTCCTTAATTCTAGTTTTAGCCTCTATTTATTCCATTGATAATACCCCCTTGCATCTACTATGTCCTAGAATCAAAATATCCCCTATTTTTTCCATGTACTTTTGTTACCCAACTTTCCATGACAAGGTGTATGTACCAGATTTTACCTTCTACGCTTAACAAGTTAAGCAGAAAATCTATCACACTCTTCCCATTCTTCCTCTTAAATATGCATCTTTCTCGATACCGAATATAGTTTGGAGCTAGTGCTCGAACCACCGAGTACCATGGAATACTTGCTTAACCGAAGTTAATCTTTTGCAGATCTAAAAGCTCTATCAATTGTTCTTCAAATGCAATCTATCCATCATGGTCACTATCATCTCGACTCTACGTTGACCAAGTTATCTTCCTCCATTTGAGCTCAAACTCTCTAGTTTTCCACTTCTTCGTAGAAATATCTGGCTCGCAAGTTAAGAACTTCTTCACCTTTGAGATTTCTTGTCACTCTCATACAAATATCACAAGAATTTAGACTTCGAATGACCACAGTCCTGGATATATAATTTTCAGCTATTTATTACCAACAACTGATCCGTTCAAATGTTCTACTTTGGATACTCTACAAATTAAACATCAATTATCCTTTGTTCTACCTTTCTAATCTTTGGAAAATGACATATTTGCTTGAAACATTAGATACTTCGTGACAGACTATTTCAAGTGCTCATAGTCTAAAGGTAAATTGCAGATTTACTTTTAATAATTCAAAACACCAACAATTTTATCCTGGAAACCTCACAAGCTAGGATATTGCTTAGTCGGGAAGGGCAACTGCTCTTTCATTAGAAAGCATTTTATTGGTCTAATATAGACAGTTACAGATTACATGGTGTGGTATGAAAAGAAAGCAACAATGTAAACCTATCTCTAAGAGATGGACTTGAATCTATTAAATACACCTAAGCTCCTACAATGGTCCATTCCAGTACTGAAGTAATCTTGCTCACATGCTCTCATTAAACTCTGCTTCTCGATCTCTCTAAACAAGGGCAATGATCATTCCCTAAGACTCCTTTCATGAACTATTTATAGGCCTTCCAACAAATGTCCTCCCGTGCATTTTGGAGTGTTTGTGTAAAGGTGCTTCATGGAAGGGACTAGATATAATCGGCTGGTGCGCTATCAAATTCTAGGTTCCACTCGAAGTTCCATATCTTCTTAGATATCTGTTCGAAAGTGAGTTTAGACCGCAGCCCTAAGCTACAACCGGCGGTTCTCAGGATCGCCACCCTGGTTGAAATTGCAAGTGCGAAATTTCAAGAACCGCCATCCCCTGCAGGGCGGCGGACTCTGAAGACAAAACCGACTCTGCACAGAGCGGCATGTTCCTAAATAAGACGAAGATGTCCTATCCAGAACCTAAATGTTTACTTCATTTTATTCACTTTTTTTGTTTCAAGACACTTCTTGGTCACCATGATGGAACTGATGAAGTGGCAAAGTTTTTTCTGGATCCCTACAGATCAACTAGGACACATACTTGATGGGGAATTCCCTATAAGAATGCCATTCCTCCAGTCTTCATAAATGCAATAAAATTGTCGAAAAAGTTCTTATGAATCTTTGAGCCTACATCTATTGAAGAAGCAAGGAGTACGATGAATGTTGCCCTATCATAGGCTATGTATGAAGAGCTTTATCAAACACTCTCTACCCCTAATATACCTTGGGGAAGCCCCATCATTCCATAGACATTCAGGGATCTCAATGTTAGTTGCCCCTATCTATATATGGCGGATTGGTAGAAGTAAAACTCATTGAGAATGTCGAAGTTACAAGAAGTAATGATTGATTGGTCATGTATCAAGTATGCACTACGTGGATATAAGTTGCATTTTGATGAAACCTTCGTTCTCCAGTATGGGAGTATGGAAGTCTAGTTCAGGATAGATTGCCCTAGCATATACTATGGTCTAAGGGATTCAATTGGAGTACCGAACAAGGAGTATTGTCAATATACCTTTTTGAATGCACAATCTAGAATCAGAGGTTTTCATCCTGAGCCTCTTCTACAATGCTAATTTGATTTGAAATCTTAGAAGGATCTATGTATGTCAACAGGAAATATAATATGCTTCCTGGGTACTTCCAAAGTACATGTCTCTAGGACAGTATATGGAAATGGATCTTTATTTGTTACCTACATTTGAACTTTAAAGGTCTCAACATACGCTTAACTCGGGTGATTATTACCATGTAGATCAAGAAAGGAATAAGAAAATATATTGAATGTGGTAGTATATGTGGATGCTATCAAGTTTGGGTCAAGTAGTGGGCTAGATGAATACGTCCAATTACAGTACAATGTTGCTGAAGAGAGAATTTAAAAGGACCATGCTAGGCACAACGTTGTAATAAAATAAAAGCAATACTGGTAACAACACTAAAAGTAAGGAATAGATTCAGATCTCAATGACAGTAATACCTCGTAACTAATGTGGTTCGAAAGAAGTAACAATACGAAATATTGCCACATCTGTTGGAACCCACATGGTCACAGGAGGCAAACTAAGCAAGTGATCTGAAAAATCTGACACGTAGGCAAACCAAATCCGAGCTATAAATCAACGGCCAGTAGTCTCGATCTATGATATGCCTTGATAGAGACACTAATTTGCTTTGAAAGGCATGTAAGTCTTTTTCCAAGGTTTCGAGAGGCTCCGAAAGTAGACTCATTTGAAAGTAGTGACAGTCAACTCAGTCACATATCTCTAATGGAATGCCTTACCATGGGCTATGGTATCCAGAGGATCACAAATTGGCAGCTCTCTCCAGGTGTTACACATCAGCGTGTTCCCTAGATTTGGATAGGTAGCCCTGGGCATTTCAAAAAGAATACCCAATTTTTTTAATTTTAAAAAGAAAATTTTCAATCTTTGTGCACTTATTACTTCTAGAAAAGTAAATTAAATTAAAGTATAATACCCCTATATTCCACTTGTGAATATGAATATATTATAGCTGAATTATCTTGCAAAAAGTGTAATGGAATTTACAGAAACACTAGAGGATTATAAATTTAATTTTGATTGCCCCAGGGACCCCGTATCAATTGTGAAATTACAACTAGTCTACTTAGTGCAACCTATGTGTTGCTCTAACAAACAAGCACAAACAAAAATGTCATATTCTTGAGAGATCAGGTGAGTGAAAAAGGTACAGGCACTATAAGTTGTGTATCTCCATATATGCGGTTCTGATAAGGAATGCATAGCTTCTCATATTTATATCATATACTAATATGTATTTCGTTTTAAATATTGAATATAATGTGGAAAGGTTAGGACCATTTGGGTGTGCCCTGGTAATCTTCTAAGAGATCAAGGTTATTTTGAGTGATCAAAGAAATGAATCAAGGTGAACAATGCGTATAAAGTAGTGTATTAAACAAGGTAAGTGTTTTAGGTGCATCCAAATTTGTTATCATGTTTTGGCTAAATGGAAGTATGAAATGACTTGAAGAGGTTGTCCCAAGTTCTATTGATTCTGACCAGTTTATCGGTTAACCTATTCAAATGTAAGTAATAAGTGACATGTAATAGCTCCTTACATGCCCATGTACCCTCACAAGTATTGGTCAAATTGCAATCAAATTATGCTCCTGTTCAACCATAGACATCAGACAGGAACTAGGTCACTTAATTCCTAGAAATGGGGACATGTGGGAGCATGGACAAAATTATCTAGTTAATCTTTGTGATTTTCAAGATTAATTTTGAAAACCCATCTTCTCAGTTTCAATGTGAAAGAATAACAGGCATAGTAAAAAGCCTGGGGATGATTCGAATTCCGAAACCTGCAGGTCATACATGGGACTGGGTACTTTTTGGAATCCCCGAACTCTTACATCGCATTTCATGTTGGAGAAACCCCTCTCGGCTCCTGCTCTGGAAATGATAATGCGGGCGAAGGCTATTGCTGTACTCATGCCATGCCCTTTGGTTTGGATGAATGGATTTTGATGGCCTTATGCTAAAAGAGAGGCTTCATTGAGACTCTTCTCAAGGTTTCTGACGATTCAGAAGTTTTCGGCCCCCTCGTGACAGGTAATACTTCTTTGTTGTGGACCATTTGCCCATAACGGCTGCAGTGAAAGGGTGCCTCATTTGAATTCTTGATATAGGTGATGCTTTGCACTATTGTTGAAGCGCTCTTATGCTTAACGTCACTTCATTTAATCTCCAAGAAGTGAATTTCTCGTGTTGACCCAAGATTTATACCTCTGGTCACTGCTTGGAAAACCATCATGTGCTATAGAGGAAGGATTTCTGGTCGACCCACCCAAATGTCATTTGTTGCCGCTTCTAATGGACTCTGAAGGAGCCACTTCTCATCATGGGTCCCCAGTCGAGCTGGGTTCCTTGGTGTATTTATTCAACTGGTGTATTGAGGATATTTTTTTTATTAAGGGTTATGCCAAGATTGTCACGCCCCTTTTAGAATGTGTTAGGATGATAAGGGCTATCATTCTCTCTAAGATGATGCGGAACTAGCATAATCATCTTGTGACATTTGATGAGAACCCTAGTTCACCACACCTATCTTACACTTTCCTTCTCACAAAAATCATTTCACTATTAAACCTGTCTAGATGTTTCATTGTCCATCCATCTAGTGCATTGTTAGCACAACTGGGGAGAGGAAATGTTGATCATCCCATTTGCTATTGGCAATGCTTTGAAGGTAACATTTGATATCCATTGACTATCCAACTACGGAATCTTACAACTCATTTTCACATATTATACACGCTTCACGAATTTTGGTGGATCTAAATACTTCTCTCGACCTACCTGCATTCAATTGATTCTATAAAGATCATATGGCATGGGGGTACTTGGTGATAACAAGCTTGATTTTACGATGGGCACATCTGTCATTGGATCCTTCAGATGTCCAGAAAATGTTTTATTTCTTGGTGACAGTCTTGCTTCCGAAAAACTGTCAGATTTGGTGAAGCATGATAATCTAAGTCAAGGATAAAGGTTTTCATGGTGGAAAGGACGTGCGTAGCATCAATGATACTATTATTTATTGATGTGGAACCAACTAGTCAGACTCAGCTAAGTGCCAACTGAATCTCATAAGGATATTACATTGTTCCATTACTACACGAGACTACAGCCTGAGAAGGTCTAAAGACATTTATGGTGAATCATAGCTGCCGACACTGATTCCAAATGCTGCTACTAATGGTGATTGTTACCGTTTCCATTGCTATAGAAGATGGGAATTCCGCTAGTTTTCCTTCTTTTGAAGATTTGACCTCCAACATAAGCACTCAGCTATGAATGAATGCAAATCCTACATAGGAGTGAATAGTTACTGGAAACGGATGTTAAACAAAAAAAGAATGTTTTTTCTATGCACCTAAGATCCCATGTTAGGATGTTACAAGGTAATCTGGTTGCATCAATTACAATGAGTGTTGCAAAGTCTTCTTTTTCAAGGCTTTCAACCTTTGTTTTTCTTTCAGGATAGCTAAACCTTTGTGGTTAAGGGATGAGATCTCTTTGTTATGCTATAATGACGCATAGATTCATCTGAGTCTTGAGGCAATTGACTGTATAGGATGTGGGTCCAATTTCAAAACCATCAACTTTACCAATTTCTAATAAATCCATGCCCTATATAATTTTATTCCGCATAGATTACTTTTTTAATGTTGGTAGAATTGTACCTATAAGGGATTACACTAAAAAAAGAATTAAATTATTTTTCTATGGAGAAACCAATGATTTTACAGTAGATATTGATTATCCATTCAGGCCCCACTAATGAGTAGAGTTAACATACTAGCTCAATGAAACACTTAGAATTGTATTGGCAGAGTTCATGGTAGTGGTACCATAATACTACGAAACTATCACCTTTTGGCTAATAGCAATTGTAGAGGATTACGGAGATAACCAATATGGGTCAAAGTCACCTAGAGAAGGATCATGACCCTGATCTAGGTTGACTCTTTGTGTCAGTATCTATAGGGAGTTGTACCTTGCAGTGTTATGGGCATATAGAACAACTTACAAGAGGTTAAATAAGGGGGTAAGTGCACCAAGTTAGGGGGACAAAAGGGGGTCTTAAGTGGACACTTTTTTCTGAAAAATAAAAAATCTTCAACTTCTATGAGTTATTTGAAATAGTTACACTCAAAATTGGAAGATGTTATAAGAACATGAATTGTAGAATTTTGAGTCTAGTTTCTAAGCTACTATTTTTTTAAAAATGGTTAAGTTTAAGTGGGTTAAAGAACTAAAATACAAACATGTGATCCTGTTTTTGTTAAAAAACATAGTAGAGCAGTTGGTCATGTCCCCCACCATTTTTGAGCACTATTTAGTATTTTTGAAAACCCTTTGGTAGAAAGATAGATAGGAGCATCTTGTTTGGGCTAGAATGTTTTTGATAGATTTTTTAGCGAGTATTTTTTTTAATGATTTTTCTAGTACATAAATTTTAAATTTTGAAAAATAATGGAGCTCCGACCATGCCCCCCTAACTACGTCAAAAATTATTGAAAAATAGTTTTTTTTTTAATATGTATAGAATTAGTCCTAGTTTGGGCCAATCTTTTTTATTCAATTTCGATGAGTTGAAAAAAGATACATGATGAAAGATAGATGTATAAACTCCAAAAAATAGTTACAAAAAGGCATAGTTTAGAAAATAATTAGTATGTTAACCTTATATTAGTCAAAAAATATGAAAAATTATATTTTTAGAAAGAATAAAGTTTTCTCAATGTCGTAGTCATAGTTTTTATTAAATTGGTTAGATCAATTTTTTTAGTTTGATTTATTATGGTGGAATGAGGTTTTTACCTATTTTGTGCAAAAACATGCACTTGGTTTGTTGTGTTTTTGTAGGTCCATGCCTCAGGTTTGGGGATCCAAACCGGATTCAATCCTAGAGGCATGCCTTGGAAAAAGGAAAAACACAAAACGTGTACATGTTATAACAAGTACATGTTCCTAGAGTATAGACAATTATATGTGTTTTTGGAATGCTTTTATTTACCAAAATAAATAGTTAAGTATAAGTTTTTGATTTATTATTATTTATATATTTATTATTTCTTAAGAAAGAATAAATATATTAATAATAAATGAAAAACTTAAAATTTTAATTTATTTTCATAAATATAAGAAATTAGGGTCACTCTGCACCTTATGGAACTAGTCTCATAGCTCCATGAGTCACGGTTTAGGAGATAGTTTTTTATAATCTAATCTGGTCAGTACATAGGTAATTTTCAGGATTTCAGCATTCAGCCTAAATCTTTTAACATTTAAATTCTACAATCAATGTCTATTTTGACAATGAATATAGTCATTGTTTAGGTTTTGGGGCCTTTTGGATTGTTTACTAAAATTTGTAGGAGTGTTAGATGTGTCAAAATTAGATTTTACAAACCTCACAACTCTCAAATGAAACAAAAACTACTCAAATATATGCACTCATGAAATGCCTTATAATACATAACAAATCAAAACACATGTGTTGGACATAGCCTCATTGGTGTTGTCATTAATGTCAAGTTGCATTGATGGAAAAGGGTGTCTAGGTGGCATAGTAGTCAACATGAGGTGTCAATCATCAAGAAGCATGAAGGTTGATTGGTAGTGCCTGTTTTGTTGTCATGAAGTGTTGCATTGGTGAAGTGTTGGTTTGAAACCAAAATGGGAAACTTCAGTATTTTAAAATTCTTCATGACACCTTCAAGCCTTAGAGAAAAATGGATGTCTCCAACATGTAGAGGATTTACGTAGCTTTCCAATGCCTATTTTTTCCTTCTAACTCCTTACAAAGGTCCTGGAATCTTCTAGAGAAGTTAGGTTTCACCATTAGAGTGTTTGTTCCTGCACCTAGAAAACTCGATGTTGAGCAGATAGTCCTTTAATGATCAAGTCATCTTCTAAATATTCCTAAATTACCTTCATTACTTCCAAGATTCCCTAACATCACCTTTGGATGCTTAATATATTTCTTAAATTCTCATGGAGGGTATTTTAATAGTTCTAGAATGGAAAAAATAACTAGCATGGAAATTGAAAATTTTGAAGCATAAAAACTAAGCCCTTAATTAAAAATAAGGCTTCTCATTCACTGTGCATACTTCCTCTAGTGATGTAGGAACATCTTGTTAATAATCAATTTTGGATTTCTTAGGTGATCTAGGGGTATCTTGGGTCCACTTGAGATGGTCATAGCTTGTAATAGTCCATTTGGACTCCATAGGAAAGAATGGGGAGTTTCCCTCTAAAATGTATAATTTGAATATTTGAACTAGCTCTAGGTATGTTATAGGCTTAGGTGTTAAGTGACACAGTCCTCTCAGACTGAGATATCAAATTTGGAGGTTAGAGACTATTTTTACAAAGCATTTTCACATGTAAATATATTGTTTTGGATTGTCTTCTTATCTATAATGGTGTTCAAGGCTTCATGGAACCCTCATAAGTGTCTAGGGAATGGAAAATAGATAGATAATAATTACTCAAACTAGACTATACCATGTTTTAGAAGTTTAGTAGTATGTAGCATGAACATAATGATTCAATGGAATCCTTGAGTCTATTTCAGGGCATTGATCACAAGGACTTGGTGTTGTAAAATTCAAGAAAAGGTAATAAGCCATCTAAAGGAGGATTTCTTAAATTAAATTTGTGTTCACAATCCTAACTATGTGTTCCTAGTCTTAACGGCCTAGAGTAGAACACATTATAAAAATTAATATTTATGCCTAGTAGAGTCCTTGATAAATGTGGAGGAAGGTAATAAGAAGACCAAGAGTTTAAAAATCCCTAGTGCAGGTTGGAATAAGAATGTAAAAAAAGGAATGTGCAAATAATGTCTAGTAGTTAATGCCCAGTTTGAGGGCTAAGAGATGCCTAGAAAAATAGACTTCTTTATTAATGTGTTTGAAGTTGGTGGATCCTATGAAAAGCTAGAGGAAGGCCTAAGGGCATTAAGGACTCATAAATCATGGCATAAGGACGGAATTGAGTTGTAGTTAAAGAAAGTAATGTACAATCATGATTATTTCTTGTGATTCAAGACAAACCTTGAGAAATAGTTATTTTAGGGTAAGGAAGTTATATCTATCATTAAGGGAGTTGTGTTAAAAAAAAGAATCCTTGAGGAACATGAAAATACTTATACAAATTTAATTAAGAAGACCTATTGATTGCCCTACACAATTCCATAAAGAAGCCTAGAGAGAGAAGGTGTATGAAAACTTAAGTGAAAGAGGAAGAGTTGAGATTTGCGTTAGTGATTAGGAGAGGTCTAAGCATAGTGAGATGAGATATTGAGTAAAATTCAATTGAGAGATTTTTTAGAGCTTGAGCAAACAAAGACTTCAAAAGTTGAAAATCTAGTAGGATGATGGATAAATGAGTAATGGAGCATTAAGATGTGCTTGAGTAAGGTATATGGGTGTGTTGAAAGGTGGATATAAGGATGAAACAAGTGGAAATCCATTAAACCCTTAATTTGTATTTCAAACCCTAATTAGACCTACTTGAAACAAGGGAAAAGGAGAAATTTGAATTGGGGAAGTTGTATTTTGAGTTAAAGTTATATAAAGAGGATTGCAGAGGTACTTTGTATCATTAGAACAACCTGTCATCAGTTTAACATTTACCCTAACTCAAAATAAATTCCTAATAAGATAATTCAAGTGTTTCATTGTGTAGGGAATAGTGTCTAAGGTGATTTATCAACTCATTTAGTTTTGATGAGAGATTACTTCCTCCAAAGGCCTAAAATGGCCATTTTTGGCCATTTTGTAGCTAATTGAACACCCTTTCGGAAGTTTTTAGAGAAAATATAAAGAATCTGAGGGTGATTTCAAAGAGAATTAAGATGTCTAAGTAAATTTAGGAAAGTTTAGGAAATAAAATTTCATTCATGAGCAATCTGTTTAAGGTCGGGTTTTCAAGTGCAGGGAATGAAAGCTAAAACGGTGAAAGTTGACTTCTCTGGATGATTCTAGGAGTTCTGGAAAGAGTTAGGATGAAAAAATAGGCATTGGAATTCTATTAGAATACGATACAAGGTGGAATAATCAACATTGATTCAAGGCTTAAATATTTCTTTAGGTACTGCAAAACTCTTCAGCTTCCCCTCCTAGTTCAAAATGAAATAGGACCTAAATTTTGAGTTGTAGGAAGAATTATATTTTTAGAATAGTTTCATTGATCATAAAATTGTGATTTGTAGTGTTTTAGTGAAGTATGGAGGTCAAGAACATGTAACTCATCCTCAAATTCCATTCAAAAGTATTCATCCCCTATCTAGAGGAGGAAACCCATTTCCATGAAGAGCAACTTGAGAAAAAAGGTGTCCATGTACCATAAGCATGCTTACACCCAGGTTTCATATTGGTCAATAAATTTAATTGTGAAGGAGTCATCATGTTCAAAAGGTGAAATTTGGAGCTCAAGGAGTGACTTGATGATCATCATATCCTGACTCTGTCATTGTACCCAAATCTCTCCAAAGAACAAGCTAAAATGAGCTAGTCATGCCACCAAGGTATCTAAGACCATCATGTGTGAAGTATTAAGGCATCATCTATCTCCATGAGAGACATACGAGAAAATACATGTATGAGAATCATGAATTTGTATTCCATGAAAGGATGATTTTAGAGCCAGGAAAGGTGAGGGGATGATCTTTATATGGAGCACCATGTTTCTAAGAATGAGCAATCATCTGAGTTCACTTAATGTAATTCACTTGGTACTATTTATAAAAACTCATTCAACACCTAGTAGTGTGATCACACCTTAAGGAGGAGGCACATTACAATCACCTCATTTTTTCCATAGGACAAGAATCCCATTCAAGGAGCAATCCTCTATCTACAAAGTGAGGATATTATTTTAGTAACAAATAGACGAGCATCATAGAGGTTAATTTGTGGTCACTAAACTGAATTATGGACCAAATTTCAAAATTGGTACCAATTAAAGCAGTGCTAGGGCCAAAATCCAATCTAGAAGGTCAAAAAACCTACAAAACGATTATATATGTTTTCCCAAAACAAATATCGACTACAATATATATGCCCTGAAACGTTTTAGGTCCTTGCTAAAATATTGAAAATGAGTAAGTACTAACCAGATTAGGTTTTTATAAACTATCTTCTAGATTATAACTGTCAGAGCTACAAGACCACTTCCATCAAGTAAAGAGTGACCCTAGTTTCTTATTATTTACTAAAAATAAATTTTAAACTATAAGATTTATTTTATTATTT
Organism: Taxus chinensis; assembly: GCA_019776745.2. Lineage (NCBI taxonomy): Eukaryota > Viridiplantae > Streptophyta > Pinopsida > Cupressales > Taxaceae > Taxus > Taxus chinensis. The sequence continues at coordinate 779,150,162 of CM034152.1, forward strand.
ATTTATACTTTTATCTTTAAAGAAATATTTCTTTAAAAAATTATTTACTGTTAACATTTATTTTAGTAAATATGGCTGCGTACAGGCGCTATACACGTACACGTTTCGTAGCACTCGGAAATTTCCAAACGCAAATAAAACAAAACGTGTATCTGTTTCACTTATTTTCAGATTTGTGTCCACTTTTTGGCCCCCCGGGATTGGTGCACTTACCCAAGGCCACACCCTTTCAATTGGTGTTTGGCACATAGCCAAGTTTTCTGGAGGATTTTATATTATCCTCTTTTCATATTGCATGGGAAAGAGAACTAGATGATGAGATAGTAGTAGATGAGTGCATTGACAAATTAATGCAGCTAGATGAGATGCACACTATTGCAAGATGGAGTTAGAAGACAAAGAAATCTCTAAAAAAGGCTTGGCATGAGAGGCAAATAAAGAATAAGTTTTTTGTTATGGGAAATATTGTGCTTTTATATGACTCCAAGTTTGTCCGCCATCGTAGAAAATTGAAAGTGCATTGGTTGGGACCATTTATAGTAGCCAAGATATTGGCCTCTGATGCATGTCAATTACATGAGTGGGATGATGCTACATTTCCCGGAACTACTGCAATGGGAGTAGGATGAAGCCCTATAATAAATAAGTTTCCTTTGTGTTTTTAATAAGTAGTATTTCCATTTAGATTAGATTTCCCTTTTTGTTCTATTTTGTTTTGTTTTAATAAATGCATTCGTGTGTAGGAGATGATTACTCTATGTTAGATTGATGATGAGAGGGTCGTACATAATTTTAGTGTGGGATAAAGTAGATGTGTTGGTTGGAATTTTTTTTCTTTAGACACAATCAATAGTTTAGGGGGCAACAGTCCCTCCTCTTTATGGGGAAGTTCCCTTATTTTTCCAAAAACTTGAGGCTCTACTTATTCACAAATATATAATCTAATTAAACCTGAATGAGGATATTGGTGCAGTAAATAGTTCTATATTTTCAATATTCTCATTACATAAGATGAACAAGGAGTAGATTTTTAAGAGGAAGAAACAGTGACTTATATGAGCAATATGAGTGAATCAGGGACACAAAATTCAATCTAACCCACCGATCAAGAATACAAGTATTCTCCTTGGTTATACAAGATTACTCACTATAGTAAGACAATAAGTGAAAAAAGTAGCACATTCAGATACATAGACTACAAAATCATATCTTACTAATTCATGTAAGAGATTTAAAGAACATGTGAGTCAATACATATGAAAATCGATGAAATATAAATGTAAATAGAAACAAAGTTCCTCACACTACATTCAAAGGATTGAACACAAAGTTTCAAGATTCAGATATATTAATCCTCACATTCACAAGATTAAATAAATGGAAAAGGAAAGAAACACAGATAAGGGAGAGAAATTTTCTTCTTCTGTATTGATAAAAAATTGTGTATTTACATTTAGGAACACGAATATCCAACAACCCCCTTTGCAATGAAAAAGAAGCCTTATATAGGCTGAGGGGTGGTTGTAACCAACTTTCTAACTAATTATATTTTAATTAAGTGCTAAAAAATTAATTAATTAATTACATATGTTGGATTTATTTTACAATTTCATTTTCAAAATAATAAATCCAACTTTAAAATATAACAATTAGATAGAAGAAAAAGACTAAGAACTAGAGGAAGGAAAATTAATCAGTGGCACAAATGTAACCTTTATCTTGAGGACATGAACTCAAAATTTGGATACAAAATTATATATTCCCATGACCTTTGGAATGAATGTGTTTGGCATAGAAGCTAACCAATTTCCAAGGGAGTATTCCATTTCTTTAGCAATTCCACCATTCTGCAATAGGCCCTTAGTGGCCCCCACCACAACATTGTGAAAATCAGAGAGCTTTTCCATCTTATCCTTTTAAACTAATTTTTCTTTGAATAAATCCTCTTTGATCAATGCGTTGAATTCAGCCTTGAATTCATCCACTAAATTTCTCTTTGAGGAATTATCTTTATAAAATTGACAGCGAAGAGCCTGTACATCAACATAGATTTCGGATTTTAGATACTCACCCTTCTAGAATGAGTTCTTCAATTCACTTGTAGCCTCCTTAAGCACTAGGATTCTCCATTATACATTTTAGACCCACTTCTTTGATAGATTGCTTTTGGAATCATCAAATATCTTGTGAGAGAAGAATATTATCATTAGTTGTGCTCATGATTCTAAAATCTTGAATATTATCTAGCCAATTTTTGAGCTCTTTATCAATGGGTCTAATTGTGGAATTGAATTGATCCTGTGCCAAGGAGATATTATTATATACTTTGAAGGATTCATCAATAAAACCCAACCCAGAGATTAACATTCCTTTAACCAATGCTTCAGTAACTCTTCCAAATGATGCATGCTTGTGAATCTCCTTTATAGCCTTGATATCTTCTTCAGAAAGAAAAGTTACATGAGGCAGTGATGAGAGAGGAGTAGGATCAAGAGGGGATTTTTCAGTGGAGAGGAAAGAATTAATGACATTAGATAGAACTTGAACATGTTCCTCTAATTGTTCTTGAGTATGCTTTCCTTTCTCTACTCTTTTAATTACATCTCTTCTT